>CM075961.1:120015568-120620568 GCA_038048745.1 Coluber constrictor foxii | reverse complement strand
AGCCTGAGCAGATGTTATATTATGTTCATAGTGTCTGTAGGTTTCTCCTGATGAAAACAGTGTCATTATGTCATAGCAAAAGGTCCAAACCTTTGGAGCATGAAAGCACATTCATGATACATCTGAAAAAGGGGTAGAGTTTGTGTTATGATGCTATAACATTGCTGACATCACTCTGACATTCCTTGTCCTATACCCATGATGGCGAACCTATGGCCATATCTGTGGGCACGCAAGCATTGCCCTACCTTAGTCCAGCATGCATGGGTGTGCTGGCCAACTGATTTTCAGGCCTTCCGGGCCCACTGGAAGTCAGGAAACGGGCTGTTTCTGTGCCTCTGGAGATCCTCTGGGGGAGTGAGGAAGGCTGTTTTCGCCCTCCCCAGGCTTCTAGAAAGGCTCTGGAGCCTGGGGAGGGCAAAACAATGGGCCTACCGGGCCCACTGGGCCATCACATGCCAAAAGCGGGGGGGATGGGGCACATTGAATTATGGGTGTGGGCATGCATGCGCACAATCCCCCTCCCACTACTCCTGCTTTTGGCACCTGACGGCAAAAAGGTTAGTCATCACTGTCCTATACGATATATCCACACCTCTATGCTGCTTTAAAAAATACTGTGTGGATTAGCCCATATATCCACCATATCACTTTTAGATTTGAAGCTCCAATTTTTTATATTTATGACTCCCACACAAGATTGTGGCTCATTTTTTCTTCATTGGTTTGTACCTGGATGATATAAACATCAAAAAATTAGCATCTCGCCTAATTTTGTTGGACCACAGGTCTATTTCATATTGTTTCATGTTGAAGTTAAACCTGTTGGCCATCTTATGTGTAATCCAGGCCACTGATCAATTTACCAAAAGAATTTATTGGTATGGTTGGTGACTTTACCAAATTTCAAACATAGGGTACAAAACAGCTTGCTTACTATTTTATTCTGAAGAATAAAAATAATTCTCTAATTATAAACACTTGTATAAGTCTGTGATGAGAAATGAAATGTTACCTTACCTAGAAGACATAAAAAAACCATAAAGCAGTTACTGTAGTTTGTTTTGCAAGGAAAAACTGAACCTATAAAAGACAGTTTATGGAATTCCAGTGAATCTACAATTATCTGATAAATCTGAACATTGTTTTCTTTACAAAATACTCATGAAGTATCTATGTATTCAAATTCCCTTTAACTTGCCAACTGATTGATCAGCTGATTAAATTCAACGGTAATTTAGTGTGCATTTAATCAGATGAGAGATTGAGATGGAACTCAAATGAGGCCAGATATTACAGCTGAAAAGTGCAAAGTTTGACACATAAACAGGCTTTTCAGAAACCATTATCCAAGATGGAATTTCTGGATTACAATATGTGCTAATGTGATATTTTATGCCTATAATTAATACTTCCTTCAATAGCCCACATTATTTAGTGTGACAGTTAATCATTCTTTTGCAACTATTGGAAATGCAGTATCTTGCTTAAATTTGCCCATTTCACACCCCCTCCTCCACCAGATATTTCTTATACATATAAAATGTATTTTTGCACATAAGGTACAATATGAACACAATACGAACACAATACTATTTATCTTTGTCATATACCCTGGCAATACCTCCACGAGAGCTTGTGGAACTAAAAAATCACCTTTGGATACACAGAAATACACACCCTACCTTCATAGCAACACAACAGACAGCAAGGCAATAGCAATTACCACACAATAAAAGGGGATTTAAAGAAATGGAAGATGGAATCCTTATGAAAAACAATTCTGTTATTCAGGATGATAAAAGTTGTATATATAGTATATTTTAATATCACATCCTTTCACATGCAAAATTTATTGCAATTTTGTAATAAATTTCTCACCATTATTAACTTACAATATGCATTTTGGATGTCTTTGGGTTTTAAGAAGATGGATTTTGTCTTTTAATTGATGATGATGATGTTGATGCATGGAGAAAAATTATATACAGAAGTTTCCCCTTCATAATTTCTTATCCTTATCCATCAGATAAGGATGAGTAGTCAGAAGATACAATTCAACACTTGTGGGGAAGCAATCCTTTTAACAATGGGATAATGGTTTGAAGGTTTAAATTCATACTAAATGTGCAAGACTATTAAAAAAAACACTTACAAGATATATAGGTTCTACATTAAAGTTTCTAATTTTCATCACAAATCTAATTCTGTTGAATATACTGTAAATTTTTGGGGCAAGCAACATATACTTATTATCCACATCTGATATAATAGCATGAGATGCATGTTTGTCATTGGACATCTATTTGAGTTTGTTCAGCACATTGAACCAGGAAATAACATGAGAAATTGTATAGGCCCATATCACAGGAGCAACCTGTCCTGCCAATCTTTGAAGCCCACTTCCCTATCTCTCCTTCCTATTATTTTGTCATTAAATATAGGAATAATGACTGGATTCCAATGTTATGCTAAGTCACAATTTTATGGATTCCCTCAATATATTCATCCAGAAAGCATGGTTTACAAACTATAGTAGTTAGATTCCCTCAATATGCTAAAAAGTTGAACTCATTAACACCAAAAGTTAAGACCTAATCATGGAGGAGAAAGAATAGGTATGGGCTTCAGAGTTTGCCTTCCCCTCTTCATACTTGTTCAGACTGAACCCAAGGAAGAAGGCAAGGAAGGCGAACAGTGGTGGAGGGGGAAAAAAGCCCCTAGGGAAAAACCAGCTAAGGTTTCTGGCTCAAAGTCCCTCCAAATCTGGAGTGTTTTACTTTTTACAGTTTTTTACAATTTTACTTTTATCCTGGGAAACAATGGGTGCATTTGACCCTTTCTTACCCTGGAACTGACCATCACATATTATACATTCATAGATCGGATTGCCCATGAAGGAATTATACAACACTTTTGTTTAAATGTGATGTTAAAATGTGCAGAATGTTTCTGTTAGGAATGTCTCACTACTAATTTAAGGGATACAGTTATATATTGTAATGGCTTCTTCTTTTGCCCCATTATTGAATTAGGAGAGATATCTTACTACTTGCTTTCAAGGATAGGATTACTGGCTGAGTCAAATATGAAGCAATGTGATAACATTAATTTTCAGATTCCCCCCACCCCACCCCTTTTGTTTTCAAATTTTAAGCTGCAAGTGACAAAGCAAATGTGCAAAGGGCACAAATACTATATATTGCTGGTCCTTGTCCTGTGTTTCTCAAAGTTTTGTGACAAAAATCAAATTTTGAGTTCCCCTAGATGTTTCAGGGTTCATTGTACAAAGACTCCAAGCTAGACTCCAAGTCTAACTTCCTGAAGAAAAAAAAGTCAGGTTGCATTTTTCCTTCTACCTCCTAATAATTTGCTACTTTCTTAATTTCTGTATTATCCTTCTGGAAGCCTTATCTTGCGCCTACCTTCTTGCAATATCCAATTCTATTATAGTGATTACCATGGCTCCAGATGGTTGCTGTTATCCAACCCATCTGAACGGTACCTGTCATGGGAAAGGCTGGTCTACAAGATATTAAAACCTACACAACCTAACCAACAAGGAAAGCCCATTTATTTGCAGTGTGTAAGATATACCATTCATGCTCCCATTGCCCTAGGAGTGACAAAAACTGTCCTTGACCACGTATTTTTTTCTGTCAGGTTTCTGATGTCCCCTTCATCTCCTCCCAAAGTTATAAGTGGCTAAAAATGTCCTTCATGTGTCAGGATTAGAGGAGTATTGTTCAATACCATAGCCTTAAGATGTGCCAGATTTTACTTCCACTTATTTTAGAGGCAATTAGATGAATAACAAGATCAGGGAATGAGGCAGAATAGGTAGGAGATGGATTTCAGCTTTCAGTCAGGAATGACTCAGCAGGCAGAAATATTTCATAGAGAAAAAGGAATATTGCTGCTGTTTCTGTTATTTCTTCCATGGCTGCTCTGAAGCCAAAATTATGTTCTTACATAGACTGAGAGCCAGTTGGAAGCTTTGAAACAATATAGTGATACTGCAAATTATGGAGAGACAACAAATTTGACAAAGTAATGACTAAGAATTTGGCTGTTTTCACATACTTGACTTATCTGAAAGTCATAAACTTTGGACTTTCTGCTTAATGCGAGGAATTCAATATCTTGTTGAAAGCAATGCAGGTTTGATAGTATAATTCCTGGTTGAATGCAGATATTCTTTTAAAAATAAATAAAACAAAACTAACTCTTGAATAGTTGAAGCTTAAAGAAGTGTCTCTATGGGTAAACATGTTTTGGTATTTGCATGTACATCCATCATAGAGTAGGGCATGTCTTGCTCTCACATAAAGTATTAGGCAATTTTCATTTACAATACATTTATAGAGTTATAAATAGATATTATTTATAAAATAAGGTATTAAGGAAGAAGTAAACCTATATTTTGTATATCAGCATCTGACAGAAGATTGCTTGCAAATGACAAGTAACTTTATTAGGAAGGAAGAGCTGGGAGAGTGAGTGCTGCCTTCCTGAAAAATTAATGACTTTATGAATCTCCCTCCTGCTTTTTAAAGCATTAAATCCCATTTATATTTGAATTGTTCTCCACGTTTAATGATTAAATCTATACAGATGAACTGTATATAAACAATTGCTCCAAAGATGCCCATTTGATCCACATGTGAAAATTTAATTCCTCTCAGGGTTTCAGAATGCTAATTTGGCAAACAATGCAGGGTTGTTTCTACCCCATGTTTGTGCACTGTGCAACTAAAGTATTTAAAAAAATAATTGTAATTAACTGTCTTCAGATAAAGCTTAATAAATTACTAAAGCTTTCCCAGCTCATATGGGTTGGCAAGAAAGTAAATTACCTAATCTGTCAGAAACCAGGGAAACGTGAAATATATTGTATAGGGGAATTATCTGTTCTGAAAGATTCTAGCTTAGAAGGTATTTCTTTCCATTAGCTTAAAAGAAGGCAGGGGCAGGTGAGTTATAGTTGTGCTGAAATTTATCATCCCAACTATAGTATAGCTTCATATATGTAGTAATTTTAAAAATGTAAAATAATAAAATAAGGATTTCTTATGCATAAATTAGGATCTCTCATACAATAATACAATGAAATTGAATCATAAATTTAAATGTTAATGCTTAAAATTAAAAACAGAATCAACAATTTTCAGTTTCTTAACTAACATTTTTTGGAAGCAACGGAAGTTATGCCAATTTAGATAATGTAGATTTTCATCCTAAATGAAAGTCTGAAACAATATAAATAAAGAAATGAATTCAGGATAGTTTTGTACAAAAAGTCCCTTCATAGAATGTTGCTATTTATTTTGTTAATGGAAATGTTTTCCACTTTTCAACAAAGAACTGGAATATTTATTTTTTTATTTATTTGTTGTTTGTTTGTTTTAGAAATTTAAATCACGACCTACTCACTCACAGCATTCTCAAAATATAATCCTATTGTATTTTAGATTTTCAATTTTAAAATTAGGAATAAAAATAATGAAGTTCATAATGACTAACTGAAATAGATGGAAAGTAGCAAGCTCATGCATTCACACACATTTCTTTCTGAAAACATTTTATGCTGCATGTTCTTTCACCTAATATATCTCAGCATTTGGCAAGGCAATCCATTCTGCATTTCTTTAAGACCATATATTTGCAAGATACTATCGGAGTTTGTTGCAGAAATCAAATCCAGAAAGCATACATTCAGCAGGATTCATTAACTTCTCTTTATATATAATAACACATGAAACAAATAGCAATGGCAGATTCTCCAACGTGGTAATAGTTATAGTTTCAATTCAGCAGACAGACTGAATTGTTTGCTAAGCCACACCCAGGCTCCCTGCTGCCTCCAGAAAATACTGTTTCAGTTTCCAAACAGTCCCCATCGGTTGACCCAGCTGCTATGCCTATTCATTGACTGACCTTGTTACCATGTTTCCATTCCAGTTCATGAATATTCTGACAGATACCAAGGATGCCCTTATAGAGGGTGTAGGGGCAGTGGTGAAATTCAAAAATGTTCCCTACCAATTCTGTGGGCATGGCTTGGTGGGCATGGCTTGGTGATCATGTGACTGGGTGGGCATGGCTTGGTAGACATGTGACTGGGCGGGCGTGGCTTTGTGGTCATGTGACCAGGAAAACCAACTATCACACTTTATACAAAAATAACACAAAAGCTACACAACTGACTCACATACCAAGCAAAAGCAGCTGGACTTCATACAAAATGGTTCCTGCAAAAAGCAGGAACCTAACAGAGTCACAGGGAGCTCAAAAACAAACTATCACACTTTACACAATAATACTGGTTTGGGCAATAGGTAGTAAAAAATGCTTTAAAAAGTAAAAAATAAGTTGGGAGGATCACGTGGCACAGCTGATTGTCAGCTTTACTTTTTTAAAGCATTTTTTAATTATCTATTCGCCTGAATCAGTAGGTAAAAAATGCTTTTAAAAAGTAAAAAAAAGTTCTGAAGATAAGCTGCGCCATGCAATTGTCGGAACTTTTTTAAACTTTTTAAATCATTTTTTTACTACCAGTTTGGGTGAACCACCCTGAACCAGTAGCATTTCACCCCTGTGGGTGGGGTAGAGAGGTCAAAAAAGTTAAGGTGCACAGAGAATAGAATTAGTATTTGATTGACTGCCACCTTGTCTTTTCTAACACCTCTGTAAGATACTATTGATTTTGTGTCCTGAAGGGTCTCTTTGCTCTCTTTTTTCACAGTCAATTGTACTTCTAAGTCTGATTACCTTCAGGTTACAAAATGGGTGCAAGACAGAGAACCATCAGGGATGAAAACCAACTTCTGCAACATAGTTTAAATGAAATTAGAATGACAATAACTGCACAGATAGTCATATATTAAGAATATGGATTCCTAATGACACGATGTATATCATGTAGACCAGGTCCCTAGGGATGCAAATGAAATGTAAATAGTATCTACAATATTAGAACATAAGGATGATAAATGTTGACATCCTCTACTTCAGAGCATTGGGAATTCAGTAGATTCCCAGAATAGAAAAAAACTGAACGGAGATAAGCTAAATCAACTATGGATATTTAATGTTTTCTTCACAAATCATCACTCGCCACTTCCATGAATACACATTAATAATTGCTGTTACTATGTAGTTTTTATTTGCACTCAACTTGGTCTAGTGGTCTGTTCTAAACTGATTGGAATCTATTGTGCTTTTTACTATTCTGAAATAAAATATTCAAAATTATTTCCAGCTAACTTAACCAGAAAATGTTTAAGGCAGAATCCTGTCATATCTGAGCTGACTTCACTTTCAAGAATGGAATCTGAAAAATTAAAGTAAATAGTAGTGATAAAAAGGGTAGTGCTTTAGGATTTGTTAGAAATAGAAAAGTAAGAAAACATTGGCTTTAGGTAGTATCCTCTCTAAGACATCATCATCTTCTGTCCAGGGACAATGAAAGAAACTAGTATCCATTTTTAAAAAGAACTAAGCCCGTAAATATAATGGTTACTTTTAGTAAATTGATGAAAAACACAAGACAAAATTATGATGCATGTAGAAATTCTGATAGAAGATAGAATAACAGAGCTGGAAGGGACCTTGGTGGTCTTCTAGTCCAACCCCCTGCTTAGGCAGGAAACCCTACACCACTTCAGACAAATGGTTATCCAAAGTCTTCTTAAAAACCTCCACTGTTGGAGAATTCACAACTTCTGGAGACAAGTTGTTCCACTGATTAATTATTCTGTCAGGAAATTTCTCCTTAGTTCTAAATTGCTTCTCTCCTTGATTAGTTTCCACCCATTGCTTCTTGTTCTACTCTCAGGTGCTTTGAAGAATAGTTTGGCTCCCTCGTCTTTGTGGCAACCCCTGAGATATTGGAACACTGCTATCACTGCTATGTCTCTTTTAGTCCTTCTCTTCATCAAACTAAACATACTCAGTTCCTGCAACCGTTTTTCATATGTTTTAGCCTCCAGTCCCCTAATCATCTTTGTTGCTCTTCTCTGCACTCTTTCTAGAGTCTCAACATCTTTTTTACATTGTGGTGACCAAAACTGAATGCAGTATTCCAAGTGTGGCCTTAGCAGAGCATTATAAAGTGGTATTAACATTTCACATGAACTTGATTCTATCCCTGTTTATGCAGCGTAGAACTGTGTTGGCTTTTTTGGCAGCTGTTCCACACTGCTGGCTCATATTTAAATGGTTGTCAGCCAATTTGAGAGTGGCAATCCCTTCCACACTGAGAGGAGATACATTCTGTCCGCTGCCCAGCCCCCAGATTTTGCTGGTTCCGGGACTGCCTTTGTGCCTCAGCCTGCTAAACAAGTATCTCTTCGAATTGGAGAAGATCATCTTTAGCCTCCAGGCTGAATGATCAGAGGTCAAGGTTTCCCAGTTGTTAATGTCCATTCCCAGGGCCTTTAGGTCCCTCTTGCAGATATCCTTATATCGCAGCTGTGGTCTCCCTCCCAGCTGCAATATATTCCCTGCACTAACTCCATATAGGAGATCTTTCAGAATCCAACCATCAGTCATTCTCACAACATGTCCAAGCCAGGGTAGACATTGCTGTTTCAATAGTGTATACATGCTAGAAATTCAAGCAGGTTCCAAGACTGTGCTATTTGGAACTTTGTCTTGCCATATGATGCCAAGAATATGTCGGAGACAGCGCATATGAAAGGTGTTCAACTTTCTTTCCTGCCATGTGTAAAGGGTCCAAGACTCACTGCAGTACAAGAGTGTGCTCAGGACACAGACTGGATCTTTGTATGTTCCATCAGCTTCTTATTAAGCCATACTCTCTTTGTAAGTCTGGAAAATGTGGTGGCCGCTTTACCAATATGTTCATTCAGCTCAGTATCTAAAGAGAGAGTGTCAGAGATAGTTGAGCCGAGGTACACAAAGTCATGGACGACCTCCAGTTCTTGTGCAGAGATTGTAATACAGGGAGGTGAATCCACATCTTGACCCATAACTTGTGTTTTTTTCAGGCTGATTGTTAGTTCAAAGTCTTGGCAGGCCTTGCTAAAACTGTCCATAAGTTGTTGAAGGTCTTCAGCAGAGTGAGCAGTGATGGCAGCATCGTCAGCTAGGAAGAGGAAAGGCATTTCCCATAAGCATTTCAGCTGGACTTTAGACTTTAGACTCTAGAGAGATTAAAGAATTTTCCATCTGATCTGGTCCAGAGGTAAATACCATCTGTTGTAGTTCCAAAAGCATGTTTCAGCATGACAGCAAAAAAGATCCCGAATAAAGTTGGCACGAGGACATAGCCCTGCTTCACTCCACTTTGAATATCAAAGGAATCTGATGTTAAGCCATCAAAAACTACAGTGACCTTCATTTCCTCATGAAAGGACCTGATGATGTTGAAGAGCCGAGGAAGACATCCAATCTTGGGGAAAATTTTATAAAGGCCATACCTGCTAACCAAGTCAAAAGCCTTTGTAAGATCTATGAAGGCTACAAAAAGTGGCTGTCTTTGTTCCCTGCATTTCTTCTGCAACTGTCTAAGGGAAAATACCATATCAGTAGTGGACCTGTTGGCTCGAAATCCACACTGTGATTCTGGATAGACTCTCTCTGCAAGCACCTGGAGCCTCTTCAGTATGACATGGGCAAGCAGCTTCCCTACAACACTAAGAAGAGAGATGCCATGGTAGTTGTTACAGTCACCCCTGTCACTTTTGTTCTTGTACAATGTGATGATATTTGCATCATTCATGTCCTGTGATACTCCACCTTCCCTCCAACAAAGAAAGAAGAGTTCATGCAGTTCAGTGGAGATGTTCTCTTTGCAGCACTTCAGAACTTTGGCAAGGATGTTATCTTTCCTGGGTGCCTTGCCAGGGCCGCATTTAGTTCTTCTAAAGTTGGTTCACTGTCAAGCTCCTCCAAGATATGCAGATACTCAATATTATTTAATGCTTCTTCAGTTACCATATTTTCTCTAGAATATAACTCAGAGTAGTGCTGCACCCAGCGTGCCATCTGCTGGGCTCCATCCTGGATAACCTCACCTGTAGCAGACTTCAGAGGGGCAGATTTCTTCTGTGTTGAACCTAAGGCCTGCTTGATGCCATCATACATCCCCTTGATGTATGATGGCATCCCCTAATCAGCTGCTATCTGGATCCGAGAGCAAAGCTGCAGCCAATAATCATTAGCACATCTCCTGGTGATCTGTTGGACTTTGCTACAAGCAGCTCACAGAACCTGTAGGTTGAGCTCACTGGAACAGGCTTTATATGCAATTAGAGCTCTCCTTTTTTCCTCGAGGGCTGACATCAACTCTTCCGAATGGGCTTCAAACCAATCTGCTGTCTTTCTGATCTCCTTACCAAATACTGACAAGGCAGTGTTATAAACAGCACTCTTGAAATATTCCCATCGTTCAGATGCATTTACTTCAGCTGGGCCTGGGAAAGTTTCCTTGAGTGCTTGTGCAAATTCCTCCACTTTGCCCTGATTGCAGGTCTTGTTGATGTCAATTCGTGGTCTTCCTTCCTTCTTCAAGTGATGCAATCTCTTTGTTTGCAGTTTTATTCTGCTGCACAGCAAGGAGTGGTCTGTATCGCAATCAGCACCCTGATAGCTGCGTGTAATTGTAATATTGGGGAGGTTGGAACGCCTGGTAAGAATCAAGTTGAGCTGGTGCCAATGCTTTGATCTTGAATGTTTCCAAGAGACTCTGTGTTGAGGCTTTGTTTTAAAGTATGTATTGCTAATGCAAAGACCATAGTAGCAGCAGCAAAACTCCAGTAGGCGTTGGCCATTTTCATTAATTTTCTCAATGCCAAACTGACCTAAACAACTAGGCCAAGAACTATAATCAGCTCTGTTATGTCCTTATAAGGACATCCGCCTGGGATTGGCTGAAGATCCTTTCGGCGGGAGTTTTGAATCCCTGTCAGTGGGCGGTGCGCCTGCCGGAGCGAATATAAGGAGAGCTCCGGCAGCGCACAGGCAGTTCAGTTCTCGTTAATAAACGTTGTTACTTGAACTCTGCTGGTCACTTCTTCTTTCCTGCGCCGATCTAACAAGCTCCAACTCTGGCATTAAAATTGCCAAGAATAAACAGTGGTTCTTTCTCAGAGATTTTCTTGATAGTAGCAGCCAGATCATTGTAGAATTTGTCTTTGGATTCTGCTGAAGATGATAATGCTGGTGCATATGCGCTAATATGAGTAACCAGCCCTGCTGATGAGTGGAGCTGCAAGGACAGATTTCTTTCACTTCCTGCAGCAGGTGGAGTAATGGAGCCTAGTAGGGTGTTTCTGACCTCGAAGCCAACCCCATATTCCCTAGACTCATTTGATGGTTTTCCCTGCCAGAAGAACAAGAAGTTTCTCTCCTTAACAGATCCCAAGTCTAACAGTCTTGTCTCTTGAAAGGCAATGATGTCCATCTGCAGTCTGCTCAACTCTGTGTCAATGGCAGTTGTCTTATATACGTCATCTATCTCTTATAAATCATCAGAAAGGCCAGGGCTCATTGCCCGAACATTCCAGGTGCCCAACTTTAGGGCTAAAGTTTTCTTATGTTCGTTGCATGGTGCAAAGTTATCGATCTGCTTGTTGACTTTAACCCTAAACCCCACACACCCTGTAAGGTTAACAGACTGTGGCAGGGCAGCACCTTACTGGCTGGGGGCTGCCCAGTTTAAGGCAGGCAGTAGCTGGCGTGGCTAAAATCGCAAAATGTATAAAAGGTACACCTTGGGCATAGCCCAGGGTTCAGAATCTGACATGTGAATGCTCCAAACCTTTGCTAGCAAATAAACCTGTGTTCTCCAACTTTTGTGGTCTTGTCTTCTGATTTTGGGAAACGGGTTTTCCCGCCACAACCTCACAGTGGTGCCTCCTTTCCCCAGCTGGGGCTGCTGCACCTATGCCACCAGGGAACCAACAGATGGAGTGGGGAAGTGGGCGTGCGTGGGTGGGTCCTATCCAACTGGACTTTTGCAAAACTGGGCTTTTGCAAAAGGTGTGAGTTGGGGATTCTGACACTCCACATGCGTTTTGTGTGGCTTGTGGGGAGAGGGGGGTGGGCGGGAGCCTGTGGATTGGCCTGTTTGGGGTGGGGGGCCAGGATCTCCGATGACTGGGACTTCTAGGGAATGCCCCTGGCTTTGCAGCGGAGGGGTCTTTAAACCTGCCTTATCTGCGTTCCTTTTCTTTACAAACATCCCTGCTCCCCCCTAAAATAGGAAGGATCGCCCAAACGTTTGTGCTGCTGGCTTCCATGCCTGTCTTGGCTCTGTCAGGGTTGGGTCTCTCTCGCCTGGGGAGAGGGTCTCTTGGATATGTATGTGTCTGTTGTGTTAGGCTAGGCAGGGAGGTGTGATTCACATGGTTGTTAAGTGAATCTGGCTCCCCCCTCCATTGACTTTGCTTGTTGGAAAGGTTGCCCCCCACCCCATTGCCAACTCAGCCCCTCTGTCCTGCCTTAACTTTAAACCGAGCTGCGTTTCCTCTGAAATCCAGTCTGTTTCCTTGCTGTGCGATCCCAGCAGATTTGCCTGATTGTCAGAAGCTTCTAAAAGCATGTTTTCCCGCAACCTCCTCAGCCAAGGAGGTTGTAGGGAAAAAAAATCCCTTTAAAAGCTTCTGGCGATTTGCCTGATCAGCAGAAGCTACTAAAAGCATTGTTTTCTGCAACCTCTTAAGGTTGTAGAAAAAATTCTTTTAAAAGTAAAAGAAAAAAAAGTTGGCCACGCCCACCCAGTCACATTTCCCCAAGCCACGCCCACAAAATAAGCCATGCCCACAGAAACGGTGGCCCACCCCTGGAATGAGTATTATTAAAACCTCCGTCTTTATTGATTTTGGTATCTGGATCCGGCCTCCTTGAACAACTTTCATCCTGTCTCCAATCTGTGCTTTATAGCGAAGGTTGTTGAGTCCGAGGTGGCATACCAACTTCCGCAATTCCTGAAGGAAAGGATTATCTATAGCCGTATCAATTGGGCTTCAGGTGTGGACACAGCATGGAAACGGCATTGGTCACTCTGGCGGCCCCGTGATGACGGTTGTTCCTCCATCCTGGTCCTACTTGACCTCTCAGTGGCTTTTGATACCATCGACCATGGTATCCTACTGCGACGACTCGGGGGGTTAGGGGTGGGGGCACTGTTTTGCAGTGATTCTCCTCCTACCTCTCGGGTCGCACGCAGTTGTTTGGGCGGGGGGACAGAGATCCTCCCCAAAGCCCCTCACTTGTGCGGTGCCTCAGGAGTTGGTTCTCTCCCCCTTGTTCTTTAACATTTATATGAAACCACTGGGTGAGATCATTCGTAGTTTTGGGGTGAGGTACCATCAATATGCCGATGATACCCAGCTTTACATCTCCACCTCGGACCAACCCAGAGATGCCCTCACCATGATGTCTAAGTGCCTGGAGGCGGTATGGGTCTGGATGGATAGGAATAGGCTCAGACTCAACCCCTCCAAGACGGAGTGGCTGTGGTTGCCAGCATCTCATGGTCTAGTGGCCTCATCACTTTTGATGGGAGGGGAGTTGCTTACTCCCTCGGAAAGTGCTTGTAATCTAGGCGTCTTCCTGGATTCGCAGCTGTTTTTAGTGGACCAACTGATGGCTGTGAACAGGGGGGCTTTTGCATAGGTTCGCCTGGTGCGCCAGTTACGCCCTTTCCTAGACAGAAATGCCCTCCGTACAGTCACTCAAGCCCTCGTTATCTCTTGTCTGGATTACTGCAATGTCCTCTACATGGGGCTGCCCTTGGGGTGTACCTGGAGGCTCCAGCTGGTCCAGAATGTGGCCACGTGGGTTGTTATGGGAGCTTCCTGTTACTCCCATGTTACACCTCTCCTGAGCGAGTTGCACTGGTTACCGGTGGTCCTTTGGATCTGTTTCAAGGTGCTGGTACTTACATGGTATGGGCCCGGAGTACCTACAGGACCATCTTCTGCCTGTCTCCCACCACCCTGTGTGCTCACCCTGTGTGTGCTCACCCTGTGTGCTCATAGGACTGCCCTCCTCCGAGTGCCATTGGCCAGACAATGTCGGTTCTCTGTGGGCACACCGACCCTTTGGAATAGGTTACCCACAAGGCTCCGGATGGCCATCGATCTCCGCTCTTTCCGCCATGACCTGAAGGGATGGCTTTTCCAACAAATTTGCTCACCTGTTGGGTGATTTTAATTGGGGGATTTTAATTGATGAATTTTGTAGTTACTTTTATTGTTTTTATTGTTTTAATTTCTGTGAGCTGCCCCGAGTCCTTTGGGAGAAGGGCGGCATATAAGTATGAGAAAACAAACAAACAAACAAACAAACAAATAAATAAATAAATAAATAAATAAATAAATAAATAATTTTAGCATGTTTTAATACTTCATTGTATGTTTCTAATAGTAAATTTTCTAAAACGGTTTTTGAAATTCCTTAGAGAATTCTGCTGGAATTCCATCTGGGCTTGGGGTTTTGTTATTTTTTTGTTTTTGGATTGCCCTCTTCAGTTCTAGCATTGTTATCCTCTCATTCAATACTTCTTTGGTTAAATCTGGTAAGATTGGAAAGTTCCTCTCTTGCAGGTATCTCTTGATATCCTTCTCTTCTATTTTTTTCTTGGCTATACAGAATTGGAAATAGATTACTGCTATGGTTTTTTCTTTCTTTCTGGAAGTGTATTGTCCCTTCTTCATCTTCTAGTTGCTGTATTAATTTTTTTTCTTTTTCTTTTTTTAATTTGTAGGCTAACCATCTTCCTGGTTTATTAACGTTTTCAAAATAGTTTTGTCTAATTGATCTAATTTTTTGAGCCACTCCTTGCTGCATAATTAGGTGTAATTTATGTTTAATTATTTCTTTTTCTTCTTTGATTTCCTGATTTTGGGGTTCTTTCTGTAGTTTTGATTCTAATTTTTCCAATTTCCCCTGGAGCTCTGTGTATTGTTTCTTTTTATTTCTATTTCTTTGTATTATGTACTCTATAGATCCATGTTGGAGAACCTATGGCACACATGTCGGAAGTGGCATGCAGAGACATTTCACCTGGCACGTGAGGTATCACCCATTCCTCTTCCGGGTTTCTGGCATACCCATGTGCATCAGCCAGCTAGTCTTCTGGCTACTGGTGTGCATGCACGTGCGACGATCAGCTGATCTTCATGTGTAAGGCAGTGCCAGAAACCAAAAGATCAGCTGGCCAGCTGATTGTTGCGCACACATACTTGCCAGTAAACAGAAGACTAGCTGGTCGGTACACATGAGTGCCCCAGTACATCTACCCCCTTGCCAGCCAGGAGTACTCCACCAGTTGCTCCCCTGCACCTGCTTGTCTGCCTGCCTACCTTGTCATCAACACCGTGAGGAAAGGCCCCAAAGCTGCACTGCCTGAGATCCACATGGGCTGCTGCAGGGAGAAAGGGAAGGCCCGGCTTGCCCGGCCTGCCCGGTCTTGCCGCTGCCACCTCCTTGTCCCTGGCAACAGGGATTCCCTCACTGTGCTTCCTCAGTGAGGGAAGCATTCCTTCCAAGCAGGAATAGTGGCCTGGGGCTTCCCTCCCTCCCCGCCAGAGGCTTGGGGCTGCTTGGGCAGGGATATAGGGAAGCCCCGGCCTAGCTGGCAGCTCTGCTCCTTTTCCTCTTCTGGGTTCCAGCGTGCCTCCTCACCCCTTACAGCCAGGAGAAGGAGAAGTGAGCTGCCTCCAGGAGGACCAGAGGAAAGCGGTAAGAGGTGCGCTGGCTGGGAAGTGGTCATGCTCCCTTGGAAGAAGTGGCTGGAGAGGGTTGCACCAACTTTTGCCGATGTGAATGGCCATGGTGGATGCTACCTGGAGCTCAAGGCTGCCAGGAGGAGGAGGAACAGCGGGGCCAGACTGTTCGCCAGCAAAGTTTGGTGCAGGAGACTTTCCAGGCCCAAAACAGGGCTCGGGGGACGTAAGTGTGGGGGTGGCAGGAGCGTCTTGACTGGGCCACTTTGGCCTCCGAAAGTGCAGCCTCCACCGCCCTGCCTGGGCTCCTCCCACTGGGAGCCACTGGACAAACAGGTGCAGCTGGCAGGGTTTTGGCAGACCAGCAGCCGGTGAGGGCGGGGGGGATAGGTTACCTGTGCAGGTGACCACATGGCCGCCATCAAAGCAGGGCTGAGGAACCTTCTTGGCTTGCTCTGCCAGTCACACATGTCCCCCGGACTGTGCGCATCACTACCTCCCCCTGTGGAGGCCGGAGAGCCTGGCTCGGTGGTGGAGGTTGGATGGGGGTGCAGTGCCGTCTATGGTTGGACCCGTCATCTGATTTTCACCATGCCCGCTGTTGCGCTGCCGGCCGAGCCAACACTAGAGAAGGACCAGTGGCAGGGCAGCTGCCCGCCCTTCTGCTCCTTCCCCGACATTGACTCAGGGAGACAACTGTGAAACCCATCCAGAGTCAAGAGGGGACTTCGAGACAGGGACTCAATCATTGCCCCGTGTCCTCCTGAGCTTGCAACAGATGGCTCAGGTGGACACAATAAGGCAAAACTGGTAGAAGTGGTGGCTGAGCACAGGATTTGTGTGTGTGTGTCCTTGGGACATGGAGAAGCCAGCTGGGTTTGGATCATGGGAATGGCAGTGCTGAAAAGTTAACCCTCAATTCTCTGCAGAACCCTCCTACCCACCCACCAGTGCCTAGATAGAGTTGCTGAAAGTAGAGGCACCTATAAATTAATGTGCGGGTGCACTGCAAGTTCAGTTCATGTCTGCAGGCTACTCAGGAGAGATTGTTGGCTCAGCTGGCGGTGCAACAGCAGACATGGTGGAGGTCAGGCAAGGGGTCCAACCACAGGCAGCACAGCAACCCCGCCCAACCTGTACAATGCTGGGGAAGGAGCAGAAGGGCGGCCGGAGTTTCTCCTTTTCCATGTCCTGAAATCTTTTGAGACTAAACTAAAACTGATGCCTGAAAAATTTGAATCTCTCTCTCTCCCTCCCTCCCTCCCTCCACCCCTCTCTCTCTTTTCCTTCCGAAAAATCAATTTGGCAAAAAGCACTCAAGTCCTTATCTCTCCTGAGTAGCCTTCAGACATGAAGGCACATTAATTTACAGGCACCTCTATTTTCAGCAACCCTATCCAGGTGCTGGTGGGTGGGTAGGGTGGATCTGCAGAGAGTCAAGGATTAACTTTTCAGCATCCTGCAATCCAAACCCAACTGGCTTCTCTGTGTCCCAAGGAGACACAAACACACCCTGCGCTCAGCAGCCATTTCAACCAGCTTCGCCTTCTTGCATTCCCCCCCACCCTTCCCCGAGCCATCTGTTGCAAGCTAAGGAGAATGCGGGGCAATTATCGTGTCTCTTTCTCGAAGTCTTCTCTCGACTCTGGATGGGCTTCACAATTGTGTCTCTGAGTCAACGCCAGGGAAGGAGCAGAAAGGCAGCCAGAGTTTCTCCTTTTCCATGCCCTGAAATCTTTTGAGACTAAGAAGAATCTTAAATCTCTCAGAAGAAATTGGGACCAGGGTGCTTATTTGCCGTATCAAATTTTCAAAAGGAAAACAGAGATGGGATGCGGGGAGGGAGGGGGGGAGAGAGAGAGATTTAAGATTCTTCAGGTATCAATTTTAGTTTAGTCTCAAAAGATTTCAGGATTTCATGCCTCTGTCTTTCTCTTGGCGAGAAAGCTTCCCGGAGAGGCGGTCAAAAGCTCCATGCGGAGGTCGCCAATCACGAGCCTTGGGAGTGCTGCTATGCCTTGGGGCTCCAGGGAAAGGTGGTCGAAAGCTCCATATGGAGACTGCCAATCACGAGCCCTGGGGGGGCCTACTTCCAAGGGAACAGCTCGGCTATTTCAAAGCGAGCACCAGGAACCTGAGAGACAGGCAGATGGACGCTGCGCGCACTCTTGCCTCACTCACCGATTGAAAACAGCCCTAAACTGCAGAGAGCAGCAAACTCCAGAGTTGAAAGAGGCTGAGGAGAGGCAGGTCCCCGATTGGAGTCATCCAGAGAAAAAGGGAAGTGTGTGGTGCCACTCCCGCCTATAAGTGCAGCATCCGTCTGCCCCTTGGCGAGGAAGCTTCCCGGCAACTCACTTTGAAGTAGCTGAGCTGTTCCCTTGGAAGCAGGCGTCCCCAGGGCTCGTGATTGGCAGCCTCCACATGGAGCTTTCGACCACCTTCCCTGGAGCCCCAAGACATAGCAGCTGCCTACTGCTCCCTCTCTGCCTCCCGCTCGCCGTCAGCCACGCAGCGAAGTTTTGAGAGCATCGGGGAAAGTTTGTGCACTGCACTTGGGGCAGGAAAGCAAGCCGCTGTTGTCTCAAGCATCATGGCGAGCAGGCCAGCTGGGTTGGAGGAGGCCGCCCGACCAGTTCCCTGCTTCCTCTGGCAGCTCGCTTCTTCCCCGGAGAAGGGACTGCGGCATACAGCAGAAGTGCTCTTGGCCCCAACAGGGAAGCTCTGGATGCATGCCTTGCTTGGACTCCTCCCTGCTGGGAGCCGCAGGCTGCAGGGGGAAGGGCAAGAGCGACCGGCCAGCTCAGGTGCATGGGGCAGCATTTACTGGCTGGCGGCTGACTGCCCTGTCCGCTGCTCCTTCTCCAGCATTGGCTCAGCTGGCGGCGCAGCAGCAGGTGTGACGGGGTCGGGTGACAGGTCCAACTGCAGGCAGCGCGTTGGTGGGTGTCAGGTGGGGGTGCGGTGGCGGCTCCCAGAGGGAAGGAGCCCAGGCAAGCCGTGCGTCCGGAGCTCACTGGCTGCTAGTCTGCCAAAGCCCCACCAGCCGCACCTGCTCAGCCTGCAGCTCCCAGTACGGAGGACCCCAGGAAAGCCACGCATTCAGAGCTTCCCCGGTGGAGCCAAGAGAATGGCGGCTCCCAGCAGAAAGGAGCTCGGGCAAGCTGACAGCGCTCTTGGCACCACCATGCACTGACCGGGGAACGGCTGCCTTGACACGGAACAGGCTGGTACCTAGTTGTCCTCTGGTAAGAGGAATGCTGGCCCTCTTGGAAAAAGTGGGGGGGCAATGTTTGGGGACGCAAATGCACAGTGCGGGGCAGATGCACGGGAGAGCATGGGGGGGTCCTGAGCGCATGCGCAAATGGGGGTGAGCATTACATTATGGGTGCCGGCACACGGGAGTGCAACAGCACTTCTGCGCTCAGACTTTTGGCACGCAATGCCAAAAAGGTTCGCCATCACTGCTATAGAAAGCCTCATAGGCTTTCATTGTATCCCATAGATTTTCGGTGGTCATTTCTTCATTCCAATTTTCCTTTAAGAAAAACACTAATTGTTTTTTTACATATTGGATGTAATTCTTTTCTTTCACCATCCTCTGGTTCATGGTCCATCTCCCTTTCCTTCTTACTTCTCCTTTCCATTTAATTTTTAATGGATTGTGGTCTGTCCAGATATTAGTTGCAATTTCTATTTCTGCTATTTCTTTTGCTGTTTCTGGGTCCATCCACACCATATCAATCCTGGACCACAAATTGTGGGGGTTAGAAAAGAAGGTATATTGATTCTTTTGCGGACTGATTTCTCTCCATACATCTTTTAAATGTAATTCTTGAACCATTTCAAAGAATGCAATTGGTAATGTTCCTCTTTTTTTCTTTACTGTTTTATAATTTTTCTTTGGATCTACCACTGTGTTAAAATCTCTTAATATGCAAATATTATCCAATTCTAATTTTACTGTGTAGTTTACTATAATACTCTTTCTGTTTTGTATTTGATGCATAGATAACTACAATTAATAGTCTTTTTTGTTTTATAAGGACTTTTATCAATAATGTTATTCCCTCTTTATCTGCGCATACTTGTTTGGGCTTTAGCCATTCCTTTATATATACTGAAATTCCCCTTTTTTTAGATTCAACCAATGCTAAATATAATTTCCCTAATTTGGGGGCTTCCAAAATACCACTTTTTTCTTTTTGTATATGTATCTCTTGTAGCATATGATGTACATATTTAATTTTTGAAGTTTGGTGGTTGTCTGTCTTCTTTTTATAGGTGAATTTAGTCCATCTGTATTAACCGATATTAAATTCACTCCTCCATTTTGTTACTTATTTGTCACTCTTGTTCTTCTTGGTTTTATTTCCTTTTGATATCTTGTCCTCACTCCTTCTCTTTCCTGATTTTCTGTCTATCGTCTCTCAATTCTTGATCTGATTCATTTTCCTCTGTCTGTTGCTCCACTTGACTCTTTGTTTCCAACTCCTCTCTGCTGTTTGATTCTTCCTCTAAACATTGCTCATAGAATTCCTGGGCTTTATCTACAGTATCCATTCTTACTTTCTTATCCTGCCAGGATATTAACATGCCTTCGCGTATTAACCAGCGGAACATTATTCTATATTTTATCACTTGCGAGGAGAGAAATTGGTAACTTCTTCATTGATCTTGAATTCTTTTCGGTATTAGTTTGAGTATTATAATTTCCTTTCCTTATAGGTCAGTTGATCTCTTGTTCTTTTGTAAATTTCGTCTTACACCAATTTTTTGTGAACCTTACGTGGATTTCATGACGTAATTTATGTCATTACACATAGTTGGTATGTATTATATGCTTCATGAATATTGTTTCAGATTCATGCTTGTCCATTTGCAGCAGCTCTACTAGCAATTCCGTGATAAGGACCTTGTGGAGGTCCTCTTCTTTGTTCTCTGTTATATTCTGGAATCTTAAATAGAAGGAGGA
The DNA here is from genome assembly GCA_038048745.1 of Coluber constrictor foxii. NCBI lineage: Eukaryota > Metazoa > Chordata > Lepidosauria > Squamata > Colubridae > Coluber > Coluber constrictor. The sequence goes on along the minus strand of CM075961.1, from coordinate 120,599,895 downwards.
TCTCTCTAAATCTAAATGGATTATAGTCTCTTCTAGATCTCTATTTGCTGCTGTCAATCTCTTCTCTGCTGCTTCCAATTTCTTTTCGGTTCGTTCTGTTCTTGCCTCTATTGTTTTTATCTTTTGCCCATTTTTGGCTGTTGTTTCTTGAATCTTTCCCATTCTATCGTCTAATTTCTTTATATCTCCTTTTACTTCACACAGTTCACCTTTCATTTCTTTGTGATTATTGTTTATTGATTCCTGTGTTTTCATCATAACCTTCTGAATCATATTCAATGTAGTTTGCATATTTTGTAAGGTTAATGCTGATCCTGCTTTTTTGCTAATTGACATGTCTGTTATTAACTTCTGCCCTGCTGGGGAGGCTGTCATTGGAATTGTCTTCTTTACAGTTTTTGTGACTGTGGATGTGTTTGACATTTTTAACTTTTGGAAAAGGTTGTTCTATAGTACCATAATCATCTAATCTAGAGTAGAACTCTAAAGAAACTTTCCTTAGTCACTACCCCAATCTATATCTCTTTTTATATCTGGTATTTGATCCTAGAACAATTATGATATTTTTATAATTACAATGAAAATACAGTCGTAATATCTATTTTCTATGCACAATTGCTATATAAATCTCTCTTATATATTATTCTATTTATGCTTAATATTAATTAATATACAATATTTTAACTTAGCTATTTTTTTCTTTACTTAATCAATAAGAGATTAATACTAATCAGCAATTATTTCCAAATCTATGCCAATAAAAAAAGTATACTAAAGTCTATAATCAGTATATATAAAATATATAGGTATATAAAAAACAAGAGGAAAAGAAGAAAGGAGAAATATATAAATATATTAGGTATGTCTGTATTTATGTATATATACGATATTAAATTTTAAAATTCATATAACACACAATAATATATATCTCTAAATTGCATAGGAGTATTTAAACTGTCAAGAATCTATAGACAATCAATATACACAGTTGGTTTAATGAGTCCAGTCCAAAATTCTTCACCTAAGTTACTAAAGTTCTTTAATACTCAGTCTCTCTGCTTTCTATTTTCTCTGCCACATCCCGTTCTCCAGGTTTAAAGATGGCAGCTGCCTCCGGTTTGTTCAGTCACTGTCCCTTCTCCTCACTTTCTGTCTCTGTCTTCAAAGAAACCCTTTCTTTTCTTCTTTTTCCAGTCTGTTCACCAGTAAGCACAGATATTATATACAGACACAGATACTACATACAGATATTGATACTAAGCACAGGAGTCCCCCAGAGTTGGATGCTAAGCCCTTTCCTTTATTCCTTGTAAACACATGACTGCACCCCATTGTATAACACCAATACAATTATTAAATTTGTGGATGACACAACAGTGGTGGGGCTCATTAATAAGAACAATGAGTCTGCTTATAGAAAGGAAGTACAAGGGCTGACATTGTGGTGTAAAGAAATAATCTTACACTTAACACCAGAAAAATTAAAGAATTTATAATTGACTTCAGGAGAAAGAGAGATGTACATTTACCATTGTACATAAATGGTGAGGAGGTGGAGAGGGTTGTTAGTTTTAAATTTCTAGGCATTTATATATTGGACCTGGTCTTTGGGTGCTAAGTGAATTTCGTTGTATGGTTATACTGTGTATACATGTAAAATGACAATAAAGTTATTATTTTAATTGCACAAACCCTCAGCATGTATCTCACAGCCTCAGCCTCAGCCTCAGCAATCTCTCGATATGACAATCTTTCGAATCGCCACTTGCAAAACACTTTCACTCTCTGTCTATTCTATACTGTCTTTTTCTTCTTTCTTTTCTGCTCCTACTGCTAAGGCACCACTTTTCACACTTTGGAGACTCATTTTGTTACTTGCTTGCATATCCCACCAACTTAGAGAAGTAGTTTGGTATTTCATTTTGTTTAAACTCTCTCCGTCCATACTTCTTGCTGTTTCTCACTTTTTTGCTTTCTCGCCATACAATCAGGCCTCCGGACCTAACCATCACAGCTGGTGTCTTCCGCACCGGATTTTGGGGTTTCCACCCTCCATGGCGGGGGATCGCCCTTATCCCCACCACCTTGGAGTTATCCTCTCTCTATCTTAAAAGTTAAAGGTGCAACTTTAACTTTTGGAAAAGTTGTTCTACAGTACCATAGACATCTAATCTAGAGTAGAACTTTACCATTATCGGCCTGCAGACACGAAAAATCAGGCAAAAAACCCCGGAATCCTGTTCTCCTACACTAACCACTATGACATCACCCAGAAAGTCTCCCAGGAGGTTTCTTCTAACAACCGGTTATCCAAACTGCTTAGAAAATTAGCTACCAGTTTTAGCGAATAGGTCTGAACCGGTAGAATCCCACCTCTGGGCAGACCACAATCCAGGAAAAATTGATTTGTTTATAAGCTTTCTGAATGGCTTTGACCCCATGTGAGTGTCATGAGCAAATTTGAGTGAGGCATTTGTTGAGTTTTGCCCAATTTTTCTTGCCACAGTTGCTAAATGAATCAATGTAGTTGTTAATGAACAACATGATTGTTAAGTGAATCTGGCTTCCCCACTGAGTTTGTTTGTCAGAAGGTCACAAAAGTTGATCACATGGCTCCAAGACACTGCAACCATCATAAATATGAACCAATTGCCAAGCATCTCAATTTTGATCACAGGATCTTGGGCATGCTACAATGGTGCATCCCTCCAAAGCTCTGTTCATACTGGCAAAGGCCTTTTGCAAAGGGTTGCTGAAGTCTAAAGGCACTCAATCTCTTCGGAGGGATGTGTGTGCCCCTCAGGGGCTCCATTTTCAGAAGCAAAGGCCTCATCAAGCACTTTTCCATCGAAAACCAAGCCCCAGAGAGGCTTGTGTATCCCTCTGGGCCTCCTTTCTTGCTGGCAAAATCCTCCTCAAGCACTTTGCTACTGAAAATGTAGCTCCAGAGAGGTGTATGTTTGTTTCCCTCTGAAGCTCTGTCTGTACTAGCAAAGGCTTTTTGCAAAGGATTGCCAAAGGCTACAGGGAGATTGCATCCCTGTAGTCTTTGGCAATCCTTTGCAAAAAGCCTTTTCTGGCAAAGAGGAGCTTGGGAAGGACTGATGCATTCCTCCCAAGCTCCATTCATGCCAGAAAAGGCTTTTTACATTGGTTTGCCAAAGTGCGGATTTCGTTGCCTAAAAGCATCCTATTGCTTCCAAATTTTTTGTAGGCTGAGTCTGGAAGCTTCTGGGCATCGTGATCTCATGCAACAGAGAGGCTGGAGAGGAGGCAGCTTGCTAGATTTTTGCAAAGTAACTGACCCGGTGTGGCAGAAGCAATTGTGGGGAGCATGAGGTATTTCAGTGAGTCAGGGAGACTATGGGTGGTCTTACACAGGTGGCTTGTTCCATCACTAGCCCCACCTCCCATGTCCTTCCCTACCATGTGATACCTCATGTGCAGTTAACGATCCACACATTCAATGAGTGAATGTGTGGGCAAAAGCAGGGAGTGAGCGTGGTCAAATTATGTGATTTACTCATATGAATCCTCAGGTTACAAATGTTATTGGCAGGCTCCACTACATTCATAACTCGAGGATTACCTATACAGTTCCTATAATAGTTTTTTTTCACTGATTTTTTAAAAGATTACATGGGAATTTATATGACTTTCCTATACATGCCCCTCAAAATATACATTTGTACACTTTTCCTATTTTTTTAAAAAAATATTTAACTTACATACATGCATTGTGTGCATTTTAATATGCATTATCCACCATTTGAAATTATAGACAATACAACATTCTGAAAAATTCTTTGCATTTTAATTTTTCAAAAGTGGGAAATAAGGCAGTTTCACATTAAAATGTAGACTAAATGAAAAACATCCATCCCGACTTAGGACGAGAGGAAGTTATATAGCAATACAATTTAGTAGCAATTTACAATTATTTGCAATTAAATATCATTAAAATGAATGAAATTGTAATTAATATTTTACAATGGTTTGAATGGGAGATGATTGTGAACATAACTTCCTTTAGAATCGAACTAATGTTTAAAGAACAAATAAAAGTAGAAAAGAAAAAAATGAGGAAGAATTAAATAGATCCTGCATAGTAAGAAATTAGAAATATCAATCATAAGATCATGTGGCAGATTTATAAAATTAGAATTCTCTCTCCATGAGTGGTAGAAGGGTTGGGGGTGATGCATTTTAGCAATTAATTTGCAATTTTAAAACAAAAAAATGACAGTCTATGTACTTTCAGATAAATGTATACACAATTAATAGTATTGACTTTTTTCCCTCAATAAACTATTTAATATAACTATACATACTCTAGAATAAAATGAAATAATGAAATAGAAGTGATTAGATAAAGCTATGAATTCCAGATGAGCCAATACCTTTAAGAAGAAAACAAAGAAAAGTAGGCAGTGGGGTTTTTCTAGCCCAGCTGTTCCCAATTTGGGGTCTTTCAGTGACATCAATTCCAGGTACCTCACTCCCCATCCATCAAGGCCATTCGTTCTGCTGCCCAAGGATGAGAAAGGTGGTCCAATGTATCTGTACAGAGGAAAGATGATGAAGTCTTTGGTGATCTATATATCAATTTTAAGATATACATCAGTATAATTTTTAAAATATGCATAGAATGCACAACATTTTAGATTTAGCACAGAATATAGGGAAGAAGAAACTCCTGTTTCCTCTGCTTCAATGGTTCATGGAAGCAGATGTGATTAACTGAAAAATGTGATCCATGAGGATGTATAAGGTAATGGACTGGGAAGAAATCTTCCATTCCTATGTTGAGCAAAGGAGCAAAGGCAAAAGTGCTGATCACACTTCCCTGACTCCTTCTGCATTTACTCTCTTGCAGTAATGCCCATGTACTATGTTCATAAATATATTATTCTGTGTTCCTGCCAGCCCTGGACTAATAGGCCTAATACTTCCTGAGGAGCAGTCCAAAGCTGCATTAGCTGCAGATGTTTGATTGATTTAAAACAGAGAGTCTGACCACCAGGCTGCTTATATGGGTTTCTCTTCCTGTCACTTTGCCTGTATGGTTAGCTCTGAAATGCAATTAAGGTGCTTAAAAGTACATTTTCATGAAGATGCAGAATTGATGATGATATCTGTGCCAATGGATGACTCCAAATGGTTAGAGCAACAAGGGATAAAGTCCTGCCCTATCCTTCACAGTCCTATGTGAAACTCATCCCCCACCTCTGCTACATACTTGGTTTCTGTAAAAACAGAGGGCAGGGCTCAAAGAACCTCCCTTCTTCCCATTAAGAAAGCTTTGCATTAGACATTTCATGCCACTTAAATGAGTACTGCCTCTTGATCTTTCTAATCATTTATTATTGAAAGTCAAACATTTCTCTAATTAGATGTTGATGCCAGAAGTTAATGACTGTTGAAATTTCATTCATTGACTCAGTTTCTGACATTTACCCTCCCTACTTGTATATCCTATTCATACAAGGAATCAACTTGTATTTTAACTCTTTAGTCATTTAAGTGTCATTTAATTAATAGGCTTCTGTGTGGATCCAGAATTATTCTATTTGCAGTGAGTAACTCTGGTGAGTCAGCTGTTCCCAGCATTGGCATTAACCTCAGGATTGCCATTATCTCCCCATAAGGAATTGTCTTCTATACCACTAGAATCCACTTTGACAACTATCCCCAGAGGCATCCATGGAATTAAAAACTTATATTACAACATCAATCAGTGTTTGATATGACATCAATCATATATTACAGTGTTATGATCAAAACAAAAAAGAGCAGAACTTCAATTTTGATGGTATAATATTTTAATTATTTCTTTCCTCTTTTTTTTTTTGCAAAAATGTCCCCCTCCCCCCCCAAACATGCAAATTACATCTGTTCAGAACAGAGCTTTGATCAATTTGTTCAATTTTTAGTCATTTTTAACAAAATTTTATCTATTCTATTTTGCCATAACACCTATTTCTTGATCTTAAATCACATATTCAAGATGTAAGATATCCATTGTTGCTGGATATATTAACTTTATCCTGAGAGGATGTGTATGTTTGTAGGGGTGAATGGGTTAGGGATAGGTTAGAATTTAATTTTTAGAATGGGAGGAACAGGTTTGGAATGGCTGGAATTAGGGAGAATGAGGGAGCCGGGGGAGCCTCTGCTGTGTGTACAAGCAGAAGCAGATGGGGGCTCAGATGGGAACCCCGGTTCAGTATGAGTGGGATGCCTTGCTTGCCGGGGAGGTGGGGGCCGCTGAGGTGGGGAAGGAGATCACTAGGGGGATGGATAGCCGAAATATTACAGTTATGACAGGGAGAGGTAGATATGGAGGGGGCCAAGGGGTAGGCTGCTCTCGGGGAACTAGGACTCGCTACATCAAAGCAATTACTTGTTGATACTTCCGGTCGGCGTCCTCTCCGTTGCAGGGTGGCTCGTCTGTTCGGTCGCCGCCTGTAAGAGCCGCTTTTACAATCCAAAAGCAGCTTGGAAAGCTCCCCTTTGGATTTAAGGGGGGGGGCTAGAGTGGGCAGCTTTAGGTTGAGCCCCCAGAAGCGCTTTGCAAGCGCTCTGTGTGTGGGCTCCCTTTTCAAGCTGCTGAATCTCCGAGTGGCGCAGAATCTCTGTAACAACAGAGCGAAACGGAGAGGGAAACTCCACTGGTTTCAATACACATCCAAGTGATCTACAACGAATTTGGTGAGATCGGGGAAAAAAAATCTTTTTTAGAATCTTAATTATTTTAAATGGACTTTTTTCTGTTGTGGAAAGCGAGCTGTCTCTGTGTGAAAGTGGATAAAATGGCGGCTGATTAAAGCTGAGCTAGTGAAAGGAGAAAGCGAAAGTGTGCCTGCCTGTAATTGTTACTGAGCCTATTTACAAGTTTTTTAACTGCAAAATACAATGGATTTGATTCCTTTTCTGTAAACCTGGGGAGGACAGGAAAAGGAGGAAGATTTCTTTCTTTTTTTCAAAGATTTAAATCCTGTTCAGGCATGGCTTCAAAGAAATCAGGGGGGGATTCCCCCACACATCAAACAAAGGAAAAGTTAGTGCCAGCTCAAAGACAGTCACAGTACAGCGAGACAGAGGATTTGAAAGCATTTATATTAAACATACATAAATCTTTGGGAGAGCTTTCTGGAAAAATGAGTAAAATGGATGAAAGGTTGGAAAAAATGAGTAAAATGGATGAAAGGTTGGAAAAAAATCAAAAGGAAATGAAGGAGTTGGTGGAGGAAAAAACTGATACATTACATCAGAGTGTAATTAAAATAGCTACTGCTTTTACTGATGCCCTGCTGGTTGTTGAGAAAAAAGTGGAAGACCTAAATTCTGAAGTGGAAGCTAATAAGAAGGAAGCAAAGGAACAGATGTTTAAGGTGGTGGTGCAGAATCAGAGACTAGAAGAGGAGATTACGATGTTACAATTTCGAAATATGGAATATGCTATAAGACTGAGAGGTTTAAGGGAGAATAATAGAGAGAACTTGAGGGCAACTTGTGTGGAAGTACTGGCTAAGATTTTAAAAGTCGAACCAGATGTGATTGCTAATAGAATTGACAAGCTGTACAGAGTCAACTCACGTATAGCGAGACAAAGGAACTTGCCAAGAGATGTGGTGATTTATTTTACTGAGAGGAGACTGAGAAATGACATTTTGCAAGGTTCTTTTCTTTCCACTGTTCAACATGATGGCAACCAAATTGGTGTTTACAAAGAGCTGCCACCTAAAATGTTAAGAGATCGGAAAGATTTTGGATTTCTTATAAATGAGTTGAAAAAGCGTCAAATCCCATTTAGATGAGATGCTCCTGTCGGTATCATTCTGAGATATGAGGAAGTAAGATATTGTATTAACTCTATGGAAAAAGCAGAACAGTTTTACAACAATGTTCTCAAAAAAATTTCAATATCTCCTCATTCATCTACACTTTTACTTATCGATATCTCAGAGGAGAAGAATCTTGAAGAGGGGACTCAAGAAGTGATGTTGCCAAAAGAAGTACAGTTGACTCAAGAAATAGTAAGGGAGGAAACTCTAGGTGCTGTAGGAGGTTTCTCAGAGGATTTTCTAACAGAACTTCTTGAGGCTAAACCAAAGCAAGCTAGAGCTACAAGAGAGGTGGAGCCAGATCTTGATTTGTTGATGCAAGAACCAAAAGATCAACGTATAACTCGTGCAGCAGAAAAGCAAAGATTAGAGAAACAACAGAAGTCAAGGATACCTCTGGTACAAGAATGGTACAAAGGAAAAGAATGGGAAAAATGGGAAAAAACAATACTCTGAAGCTGTGGGAGGGGCGAGACTGAAGACATCGGCTGTTGAAGAGAGTCTTCGTCAAATGCTTAAAGGGCTTCACCCATTTTCAAAATGACACTTAGATTTTTATCATGGAACGTGAACGGTTTGAACTCACCACAGAACAGAAGAAAAATATTTCATTATCTGAAGCAATATAAAAATGATGTTGTTTGTTTGCAAGAGACTCATATTAGAACCCAGGACCAAAAATTTCTAAGTTCAAAACTTGGATCACATTTTATATCTTCTAGTTCTGTGAAAAGGAATGGACTTGTTTTTTATATTTCTAAAAGAATACCAGCTAAACTGATAGAAGCGGATGATGAGGGAAGATATATTGCAGTTGAAATAAATATACAGAACGTTTTGATACTTTTAATTGGGATTTATGCCCCGAACCAGCAGCAGGAAATTTTTTACAAAATACTGAATAATAAATTATTGCAGTGGAACTATAAGTCTTTTTTGATTATGGGTGATTGGAATGCGGTGATTGATACAAAGCTTGATAAAAAGACGTTGGCCAAGAAGGGGAATAAGTTACCACAGACTTTTTTTTCATTGAAAGAAGAATTGGATTTGAAGGATGTATGGAGGATTCATCATCCCAAGGAATTGGATTTTACTTTTTTTTCCGATAGACACAAATCTTTTTCGAGAATTGACTTTATGCTGGTTACTCCTGATTTACTTACCACAGTGACTAAGACAAAAATATTTCCTAGAACGTTAATGGATCATAGTTCGGTGTGGATGGAGATGGATTTGGGTAAAAGAGAGAGGAGATCCTGGCGAATGAATGAAAATTTACTCAGATATGAAAAGAACATTATGGATCTTAAGAAACATGTTAAATAATTTTTTGAGATTAATTTGAATAAGGGTACACCTATTGAGATTGTATGCGATGCAAGTAAGGCTTATATGAGGGGTGTACTGATTTACATGAATTCCAAATATAGATTAATATGTCAGAAGTCAAGAGTAGAATTGGAGACAGAAATAAAGGAGAAAGAGCAACTGCTTATTAAAAACCCGACTGATGAGAAAGCACACTCAACGATAAAACTTTTGAAAGATCAATTTCAAATATTGATGGCGGATCAGACAGCAACTAATCTGCAATATGACAAACCTGGCAGATGGTTGGCTTATACTCTGAGAAAACAACAAAGTTCTCGTATAATAAATACTATTGAGTACAAAGGGAAACAAGTGTTTCAACAGAACTTAATACATCAAGCTTTTTTAGAAATTGTATCAAGCTGATAATATTAAAAAGGACTTTATTGATGATTATCTGCAGAAGGTGAGAGTTACAAAAATTTCAAGTACACAAAGTGATAGATTGAATCGACCTATAACATCTGAAGAGATTTTATTTGCAATAAAACAACTGAAATTATCTAAAGCTCCTGGGACAGACGGTTTGACAGCAGTATATTATTAGACTTTATAAGCGGAATTGGTTGAGCATCTTAAGGACTTGTTTTGTAATATTCAGCAGGGGGGTAAAATACCTCCCTCGTGGAAGACGGCCTTTATCTCACTGATACCTAAAGAAGAAGAATCTGTAAAACCAGAAAATTTCAGACCAATATCTCTCCTGAATACGGATTACAAAATTTATGCTAAGTATTAGCCAACAGACTGATGCCACTTATTCAAGATGTGATTCATGAAGACCAAGCAGGTTTTATAGAAGGTAGATACATGAAGGACAATGTCAGGCAACTCATAGACTTATTGGAATATCTTGAGAAGAATAAACAGACTTCTGCGGTGCTGGTGTTTTTGGATGCGGAAAAGGCCTTTGATCGAGTCAACTGGGATTTTCTAAAAAAGACTTTGCACAAAATGGATTTTGGGGATCAGTTTATACAAGCGATTTCGGCAATTTATCAAGAACAGACGGCACAAATTATTATTAACGGCAGTTTAACTACCAATTTTAACATACAGAAAGGAACAAGACAAGGCTGTCCATTATCCCCATTATTGTTTATTTTGACTTTGGAAGTGCTGTTGAATGCTCTACGGGACTCGGACAATCTGAATGGAATAGTTGTAAGGCAAAAAGATTACAGAACAAAGGCATTCACAGATGATCTGGTTGTTACCCTAACACGACCTTTGGAATCAATCATTCAGATGAAAAACATTATAGAGGAATATGGTCTGGTTTCAGGTTTTAGCCTGAACCAGAAAAAGACTAAGATGATAGTTAAAAACATGTTGGAACCACAAAGGAATGAACTTGAAAGGGTGGCAGGCTTTGAAATAGCTACAAAGGTGAAATATCTAGGTTGCAGCATCTAATATAAAACTCTTTCAAAATAATTATGAGGAACTTTGGCTTAAGATTCAAAAGGATCTCGAAATATGGAAGAAGCTGCAACTATCTTTGCTTGGTAGAATAGCAGCTGTTAAGATGAATGTTCTACCTAGATTTTTGTTTTTGTTTCAAATGATTCCGGTGCTTAAAAGTGATAAGTTTCTGATGGAATGGCAAGCACGTTTAAATAAATTTATCTGGAATGGGAAAAAACCAAGAGTTAAACTTAAAATCATGCAAGATGCTCATGAAAGAGGTGGCCTTAAAGTTCCAAATCTACGTCTATATTATGAGGCTGTAGTGTTGACACAAGTTGGAGATTGGATTGGAACAACGAAAACAGAAATTTTGAATATAGAAGGCCACGACTTGCAATTTGGATGGCATGCATATTTACTTTATGAAGATAAGAGAGACAGTGTATTTAACAGTCATATTTTAAGACATGCTTTGATGAGAGTTTGGAAGAAGCACCAGCTTCAATTGGATTACAAAATACCTTTGTGGTTGGATCTTGGGCAGATTATGCCAAATATAAAGTCACTCGGGGGGTTGTTGTATAAAGAGATACTTTTTAATGATGGGGGCAGATGGAGTTTGAAATCTTTGAACACCCTGTTGGAAGAAGGAATGAACTTAACCTGGTTGCAGTATTTTCAACTTCAAGCAAGATGGAGAGAAGATCAGAAAATTGGACTAATGTTACATGAAGAAGATTTGGTGACTCAGACAAAATGTAAAGGGCCGATGCATATTAAGCGAGTGTATAACTTACTATTAGAAAGAGATTGAGAGGGTGAATTAGTTAAAGACTGTATGATAAAATGGGCACAGAATTTTGCAGAACCAGTAATGTTGGAAACATGGGAGAAGATTTGGGTCCAGAATGTTAAATTTACACAAGCACAGAACTTGAGGGAAAATTTTTATAAGATGTTTTACAGGTGGCATTTAGATCCTAAAAAGTTATCATGTATGTATCCAAATGTTCAACCTAAATGTTGGAGGTGTGATTGTTTGGATGCAACATATTTCCATATTTGGTGGACGTGCAGAAAATTGAAAGCATTTTGGATTAAACTTTGGTGGGTAATGCAGAACATTTTGAAGAAGAAGCTTGAGTTTTCTCCTCAGTTTTTCTTGTTGGGAATAGCCAAGGGTTGTTCATCAACTGAAACTAGATTAATTTTACATATGATTACTGCAGCTAGATTATTGATTGGTCAATATTGGAAGAAGGATAGTGTACCTACCATAGAGGAATGGATATTGAAGATGTCTAGCTTTGTAGAAATGGCTAAGATTTCTGCATACCTAAAAGGAAGGACCCATGAAGTCTTTGCTAAGGAATGGAAGAAATGGGTAGAATACATGAAGAATAAATATCAAAGTAAGAAGTTTCAATTAGCACTTAGCTGAATTTATATTTTTAATAGTTAGATTTAATTTTAAAGAGAACTGTATTTGAATTTGATAATCTTTACTATATTTTTTGCAATTGAATTTATATTTTTAATATTTAGACTTAATTTTAAAGAGAAATGTATTATGTATTGTCTGATTTTGAATTCGATATATTGAATATTGGGAATTATAGTTAATGATATATATTTATAATATTTATATGATATTTCAATTTACATTTTATGATGCTCAGAACTATTTTGCTAGATTTTTTTAAAGTAGATTGTTAAGAGGTTTTTATATATGATTTATGTTGTTATATATGGGTATAGGGGGAAATAGATGTTATAAGTTTAGATTAAATTAATTTTTTAATATTTAAGGTTAAAATTGGTTATAAAATAAGGTTATGTTTTCATAGCTGGATCTCATCTAAAAAATTGTTAAATATTGGATGTTATATATGTTTGTTTAATAGCGGAAGTCAAGGGGGGAATGGGGAGGGATAGGGGGGATAGGGTGGGGGTGGTGGATGGGGTGTGGGAAGGGGAAGGGGTTTTAAAAAATTGTAATGTAAAACTTTTTCAATAAAAAAAAAAGCAATTACTTGTTCCGGCCCCTTTGGTTCTGGATCACCGGGCTCACCTTGTATACTTGGTGACTTGGGATGTCAAGAGGATGTCAGGCTGCTGCTGCTTAATGCCAGGTGTGTTGTTAACAAGGCTCCCCTTGTTCAGGACTTAATCCCGGAGGAGCGGGCTGACCTGGCATGTATAACAGACCTGGCTGGGCCAGGAGGGGGGGTTCCCTTCCCAGAGATGTGCCCAGGCAGGTTTCAGATACTGCATCAGCTGCGACTCCAGAGAAGAGGTGGAGGAGTGGCAGCTATTGTCCGGAAGAGCCTTTGTCCTTGCAGGATCCCTGCCCTGGAGATTGTTGGGTGTGAGTCTCTCCTCTTGAGGTTGGACTCAAGGGTTCAGTTGGGCTTGTTGTTGATGTACCTGCCTCCCAGCTGCATGACAACAAATCTGCCTGTGCTGCTAGAGGCAATAGGCGGGTTGGTGGTGGAGTTCCCCAGGCTTATGGTACTGGGGGATTTCAACCTACCGCCACTTGCCGATTACTCAGATAGGGCTCAGGAGTTCATGGCTTTCATGACAACCATGGACCTGACCCAAGTAGTTCAGGGTCCGACCAATGAGGGGGGACACACGCTCAACCTGGTATTTCTCTCAGAGCAGTGGAGATATGATCTGGAATTAAGGGATATAGAGGTCTCTCCCTTGTCATGGTCAGATCATTTCCTGCTGAGGTTGGACTTTAAGACACCACTCCTCCATCACAGGGAGGCAGAGCCAATTAAGTGGTTCTACCCCAGATGCCTAATGGACCCTGTAGGGTTTCAGAAGGAGCTTGGGGAGATACCTGACTCCCTTGTCCACAGTCCAGCCGAGACCCTAGTGGCTGCCTGGCATAAGGCGGCGTATGGGGCATTGGACCGGATTGTGCCTTTGCGACCTCTCAGTGGCAGAGGATCCAGGAAAGTTCCCTGGTTTACTGAGAAGCTCTGGGAGATGAAGCGCCAGAAGAGACATCTAGAGTGACGCTGGAGGACCAGTAAATCTGAATCCAACTGAACACTTTTGAGAGCCTTTGTTAGGATTTAGTGGTGATACAGGCGGCAAAATGTTCACATTTTTCCGCACTTATTGCATCCGCGGATTCTCACCCAGCCTCCCTATTTAGGGTAACTTGCTCCCTCCTTAAGGTTGGGGGAACGGAGGAGCCCTTGCAAGGTAGAGCTGAGGAATTTGTGCAGTTTCTGTCGGATAAAATCACTCAGATTCGGATGAACCTGGACTCTGATTGGGCAATACTGACCGAGATGATGGGGGCAGGTCTTGGTCCTATTGTATGGGAGGAGTTTGAGCCAGTGACTCCTGAGGAAGTGGACAAGGTTGTAGGGGCAATGAGCTCCTCCACTTGTTTGTTGGACCCGTGCCGCTCCCGGCTGGTTTCGGCCAGCAAGAAGATGACACAAGGCTGGCTCCAGGCTTTAGTTAACACATCCTTGAGGAAGGGGTCCTTCCCACAGCCACTAAAGGAAGCAGTTGTGATGCCCCTCCTCAAGAAGCATTCCCTGACCCAGCAGAATTAAAAAACTTTTGTCCAGTCTCCAACCTACCCTTTGTGGGAAAGGTTGTAGAGAAAGAGTGATACTTCAGCTCCTGCGGTCATTGGATGAAATGGATTATCTGGACCCTTTTCAATCCGGCTTGAGACCTGGCTACAGCATGGAAACTGCCTTGGTTACGCTGATGGATGATTTCTGGAGAGCCTGAGACAGGGGTCATTCCTCTATCTTGGTGCTACTTGATCTCTCAGTGGCTTTCGATACCATTGACCATGGTATCCTTCTCGGGCGGCTAAGAGGGCTGGGAGTGAGAGGCCCCATGTTATGGTGGTTCACCTCCTATCTCTCTGATTGATCACAATTGGTGCTGATAGGAGGACCCAGGTCGTCCGCTAGGCCCTTGGTCTGTGGGATGTCTCAGGGTTTGGTCCTCCTCCCCTCCTATTTAATATCTACATGAAACCACTGGATGAAATCATCCGATGACACGGGGTGAGATATCAGCAATATGCTGATGATACCCAGCTGTATATCTCCACCCCTCGTCAGTTCAGTGAGGCAGTAGATATGATGTGCCAGTGCCTGGAGGCTGTGAGGATTTGGATGGGAGTCAACAGGCTCAGACTTAACCCAGACAAGACCGAATGACTCTGGGTATTGCCTCCTAAAGACTATGCTGATTGTCCATTCTTGGTTGGGGGGAGAGAAAGTGCCCCCTTCAGAACAGGTTCGCAATTTGGGTGTCCTTCTAGATTCACAGCTGAGATTGGAACATCTGACAGCTGTAGCTAGGGAGAACTTTGCACAGGTTCATCTGGTGCACCAATTGCAACCCTACTTGGATCAGGAGGCCCTCCTCACAGTCACTCATGTCCTTGTCACCTCACAGTTGGACTATTGCAACGTGTTCTACGTGGGGCTACCTTTGAAAAGTGTTCGGAGACTACAGTTGGTCCAGAATGCAGTCACGCAAGTTATAGTGGGTGCATCTAAATACACCCACATTACACCAATTCTCCGCAAGCCGCACTGGCTCCCTATAGGACTCCGGGTGCAATTCAAGGTGTTGGTTATTACCTTTAAAGCCCTACATGACTCAGGGCCAGGCTATCTTTGAGACCGCCTTCTACCACATAGCTCTCAGCAAGCGGTAAGATCCCACAGAGTCTGTCTCCTCCAGGTCCCATCAGTTAAACAATGCCAGCTGGCTGGCTCATGGGGGAGGGCCTTCTCTGTGGCTACTCCAGCTCTCTGAAACCAATTACCTCCTGGAGTCCAGACCGCCCCAACCCTATTAGCCTTCCAGAAAGCGGTGAAGACCTGGCTCTTCTGGCAGGTCTGGAGCCGTTGATCTTGTTATAGTGATCTTGCCACAAATTGGAGTGTATGTGTTTTAACGTTTTAATGTTTAAATGTTTTAATATTTTAATCCTTTCTTTTAACTTTTGTATTGAATATTGTTGCATTGTTTTATTTTCTGTTGTAAGCTGCCCAGAGTCCCTTTGGAGTGGGGCGCCATAGAAATACAACAAAATAAATAAATAATAAATAAATAAAATCAACTAATACTATCTTTAAAAAAAATTAACACATATTTACTTAATCAAATCAATTACCCTTCTATTAACCCACCTTAAATCTTAATTCAATTAATAACTCATAATACATTTCAGTACAGTTCAAACATTATATTTCATGATACTCATTAAATTCTTATTCCATTATTACTTTATCAAATTTAAATCTTATCTTTAATCTTAAAAATATAGCAATTTAACATTTAAACAACATTCTTAATTCAAATAATGCTGTTTAATGCAATTTCCCTATTATCCAAATTCTATCTATTAAACCATATCATTTATATAACACCAATTAAGTATTCTTTGTTATAAATCATAATCATTTATTGTTTCAATTTTCTTTTATTTTTTACTTAAGTAAAAAATGTTCAAATTATTACAGTTGTTATACATATTTAAGCAATATCCGAATTATTGTAGCTGTCAATTTTCTAATTTAAGCCTTTCTTTTATCCTTCCACTGTTAATCCCAGTGCGAGTCATTTTTATTCCACTGTTAATCCCAGTATGATCCTCTTTATTTTTCTCACTGCTAATCCCAGTTTTATCGTCTTTGTTCCACTGTTAATCCCAGTATAATCATCTTTATTTTTCTCACTGCTAATTCCAGTGTAATCATTTTTGTTCTACTATTAATCCCAGTGTAATCATCTTTATTTTTATTTTTCTCATTGTTAAAAATATCAAATCATATTTAAAGTCCAGTCCAAATTAAAATAGCTCTTCTCACTTCTTTTTTCCTTTTTCCCCTTTAATTTATATATCAGGGTTTTTTTTCTCTTTTTAAAGTTTATTATCTATTCTTTTTGTTTTTCTTGCAATTTAAAAAAGAAAGCGAGGGGGGGGGGAATCTCTTTATTTCTTTCCAATCCTTTGACCATATCTAATTGTTTAAAGTTTCCAAATAGTTTGTTCAAAAATCAATTTTCCATTGGGTTTTTATCTCTTCAAAGTTACATTTCAAAATCTTCTTTGCCCCTGTGCTCCTTAGCCGCTATTACACATTAGGGGTCTTATAATTGTAAGATGTTTCTCTTGTTGTTATTCAAGCCTGAGTTGGCTGTCACTCACCCGGCTTCAAAAAAACTCCATTCCATTTCTTTCTTTTCTCCAGATCTACACTTAGTCCAGATGTCCCAGCTTCATGGCAGCCGCCATGGCTGCCGCCCCCCGCCGCCAACTCACAGAGAGTTCCCTCTGACCTCCGAGGAACCTGCCTTTCCTCTCAGTCTTCCGAAGCACATCTCTTTCTTTCCTGTCCCTACAGGATGGTTCCGGTCTGACATCGGCAGCAGTTCGACAGCCAGGGCTTTCGCAGTGCTCTTCTATTTCCCTGACTGTCTTGCCGTGATGCCAAACCTGAAGTCAATTATTTCTTCCCTTGATCTTCCCACAGAAATCTCTTCCTGTCCCTATGTTTAAAGAGAGGGAGGGAGGGAGGGATGAAGAGAGAAAGAGAGAGGGAGAGAGAGAGAGAGGGAGGGAGAGGAAGAGAGAAAGAGGGAGGGAGAGAGTGAGAGTGAGAGTGAGAGGGAGAGGGAGAGGGAGAGGGGGAGAGGGAGAGGGAGAGGGAGAGAGAGAGATAAAGTAGGTGGATGATAAATCATAAGACTGGTAGCTTTATCTTTCATTTTAATCTCCGTTAGTGACTTAAATGATGCCACAATGCAGGCATTCTGGAATTTAAGTTACCTAGTTAGCTTACTGTAATAGCCTACACTCATTATCATTGGCTGCTTCTATAAACTTCTCTGAAGAATGCTGTTTGTTAAAATGTGAAATTGGACACAATTCAGAGTCAGAATTCAAGTAGCTCATGCTGTTCCAACAAAAAATGGAAGAAGCCAATTATTTGTTTAACATATGAGATATTATACATGGACTAGTAATTTACAGTATATTAACAGCCATATTATAGTAGATTGCATGGCTTCCAGAACTATTTGATGCTTGTTCAATAATTATTTACACAATAAAAATTTAATCATAAGCATTAAAAATGACAACTAAAATAAAGCATTAAACTCACCTAAAAGTGAAATATCATTGGAAAAAAAGAAATATTCAAAGTTTTCCTTGCAATTTTTAACTTTGCTTCATCCATTAAAATATTAATATTAGTAAGGTACATTCACATGCAATAAACCGTTAACTACTTCTTTTTCAAACTGTTTCAGAAATGTACATAAGACAATCATTTTGTGCCAAAAAAGGAGGCTAGAGCTGCTCTAGCAGACTTGAGCTACTAGGCAGGTGCTGCTTTTTCTGTAAAGGATTATTTGGGTTACTGTTGCATATTGGTCCTTCAGAACAGTGTTTCTCGATCTCAGCAACTTTGAGACATGTGGACATCAACTCTCAGTATACCCAGCCTTGATAAAGTTACCTGAGTAGGAGAAAAACTGATCTAAAACTGTGACAAAATTTTACTAACATCTTCAGCTTCAACTCTAGGATCAGAAATAGGCTTGAAAACCATAAAGGATGTCTATCAATGCAACTTCAGGTTACAGAATCATGCTTGATTTGCCACTTATTGTACCAAGAAAATCCAAAAACAATATGTAGCCAGTAATCGACTTGTGTACACTGACATGTGCAGTGTTGTAATAAAAATATGGCTTCCAAAGCTGACACTCAATCCTGTTTATACATACAGTGCTTACATTATAAAAGAGACAAGCCCCTATCATGATGCCATGGTTTCAATCCTATAGATTTCGAATTGTTCCTGTGGATTCTTTTTTATCTATCTTGGTTTGGGTTGAGCTAAGTAGCACTTAACTGCCAGCTGCCTGCAATTACTGTGAGCTCAAATCTCACCAGACTCAAGGTTGACTCAGCCTTCCAACCTTCCGAGGTAGGTAAAATGATGTCATGATTGTGGGGGCAATAAGCTGACTTTGTATAAAAAAGAACACCGCATGGGGGGGCCAAAAGCCCTACTAAGCAGGTATATACAAAAGTATGAAAGCTATTGCTTAATGCATTGTAAATTGCCCCGAATCTCTGGAGAAGGGCGGCATATAAATCAAATAAATAAATAAGTAAGTAAGTAAGTAAATAAATAAATACATTCATTTCTGGTCCAAGATGTCCTTTCTTTGAAGCAAAGAAAGACTGAATTTTTTTTAAGTTAGTAAAGATGCAGTAATAACATCTTAAATAATTTTCTGATGTTTTTCATGATATTCTAAAGCAGCTGTCTTGCTTTCCTAGCTGTAGGGTCAGCCATTTAAAATTTGGCTAGGAGGAACACCTTTTTATATATGTTCAGGTTTTTTCAAAATGTTATTTTGTTGCTCAAAGAAGGGGAAAAATTGTGAATGATAAGTTTCAATCTCTCCTTTTCAATCTCCACTGCTAGCAGCATTTATAAATTGTGTAATATATTTCATATTCCTCTTGAGAACTAGCCGTACAAAGAGTAGGGATATCACCAGATTTCTTGATGTATCTGCATATATAAGAAGCTATGCCCATTTTTTTTTAATCAGCAGAAAACATGACTTCTTTCTCCAAGAAGCCTCTCTGGCTGTCTTCTTCAGAGAGACAGCCTCTTTGAAGCTGTCTGACGGCATAGTTAAAATACAGTCTTTCTTTCTTTCTTTTTTTTGTCATTGTGACATGCAGGGAAAAAGTAATCAAGACTGATGTCAAGAGCAGAGAAAGACCAATAACCCAAACTCAATAAAAGGAGCTAGCAAACAAGGATCTCAACTTGTGAGAAGAAAACAAACAATATCTTACTTACATAAGCAAACAACCCTGATAGGGATACTTTCTTGTTTTCTCAAGCTTTTTTGTTTTCTCTCTCCTGCTATCCACACAGCAGCAGGCATAGTGGGCTTTTGAAGAGTTTTCTTTCTGTAATGGAATCATTGATTAGTCAGTATGTACTCTGATGTCAATAATGGCCATCAGAATTATTTGTAAAAGCCTGCCTGTAATTCAAACAAATGAATCAGTTCCTGCTTGCTGGAAGAAAGAGACCAAGTGCATATTAACAGACATTATGGAACAGAATAAACTGAGATACCATATCCAGTAGTGAAAGATTATTCCCCTCTGCTGGAAATGTTTGGGAACGCATATCTCCAGTGAACACAGTCTCATAAAAAGCATATGTCTAAATGAATAGAACTCTAGAGATCATTGCAATAAGTACTGTAAAAATGATCTGAGTTTTCCTGAGTGTGTGCATTTTGTGAGTCAACATTTCAATCAGTCTAATCCATTTTAGGAGAAATCAAAGAGAAAATATAAATATTGCTGAAGAAAGCAATCTATGGAGCTGAGCTATAACTACGCATACAGCACTAATTTCTCCAAGAACTTGATTGTAGAGATAAAATGCATTTTAAAGAGAAAAATTGAGATTTTGATCCACTCTATATTGAATTTTGTTTATCAGTACCATGTGGGCCTTTCAGGTAATCTACCTTAGACAATTGATGGAAAAGTCAAATATGAATAAGAAAAATGCATGGAAAATTTAAATTGGCCACAATTATGTGAAAATGAGTCATCTGATAAGACATTAACATCCAAATGTGGCAGACATCATGATGTTACAATGACTGTAGAGCAGTGGTTCTCAACCTTCCTAATGCCACGACCCTTCAATACAGTTCCTCATGTTGTGGTGACCCCCAACCATAAAATTATTTTCATTGCTACTTCATAACTGTATTTTTTTAACTACCGGTTCTGTGGGCGTGGCTTATTTTGTGGGTGTGGCTTGGAGGTCATGTGACCAAGTGGCCATGGTTATGTGCATAGGGACTACTCAGAGAACTGAAAAAAATCATTTCTGACAGGTCCTCGCACTTTTGACTGGTCCTCATACTTATGACCATCCTCACATTTATGCCGGTGCAGCATTCTTAACAACCATGTCACTCATTTCACAACTGCTTCTCTTCACCATGGTGATAAAATAGGGCAAAAACGTAAAATGTGAGGACAGTTGTAAGTTCGAGGACTGGTCAAAAGTGCGAGGAACAGTCAAAAATAACTTTTTCAGCCCTCTGAGTAGTCCATATGCATAAAAGGATACAGCAATAGGGAGGGATGAAGGAAGGGAAGGGAAATTAGAGTAGGAGTGAGGATAAGAGAGGGAGGAAAAGAGGAGGAGAAGGAGAAAGGAAGAGGAAGTAGGGAGGAGAAGAAGAGGGGGGGGGAAGAGAAAGTAAGAAGGAAAGGAAAGAGAGAGGTGGTAGGTTTGAGGAGAAAGATTGCTGTACAATAAGAGATGAAAGGGAAGAAAACCAACCCCAAACCAATATAAAGATATTAAGATAAAGAATGAATTGTTAAACTTTAAAGAATAAAAGAGAACAAATATGAATAAATAGCAATAATTAGAAACACACATACAAAACGGTTCACAAATTTAAACAGTGTTTAGTCATTTCAATTAAATTTACAATTTCTATATTTCCTTTTTGCCATATTTATTCCTCATCTATTTTTAAAAAAAACCAATATTACCCTTTATCCTCATCTCTAATCTTAATCAAATTCAATTTTTCCTTTCTATTCTATAATATAGCCCTTCCCATTGTCATCTATTTTATATCCATCCTCACATTGATTAATTATGTAATTATGTAATACTGTTGTTTAATACAAATTCAACATTTTAATATAAATCAATTAGTTATATAATTATCTTTTTTGCATATTAATCAATATGAACATGAATATTCCAATTATTTCCATGCAATCCAATTTCTTACAAATCAATTAATTATATTTACTGATAATAATAAACCAAATAATTTCCCCCATATATTCCTCCAAACCACAACTTAACCATTTCTGCTTTCAACACAATATACAATTAATAATATCTCAATTATTACAATTCCCTAGTTAAATAGAGCTTTTTTTCTTTTGTGTTTTAAAATCTTGAACCTCCTCTTTTGCCCTAAATTTCCCATTGTTTACAGTTTTTTACCTACCTTTTTTGGTGAGGAAAAAGAAAAAGAAATCTCTCTCTGCCTCATTTTGTGACGTTGCAGCAAAGACCCTGCTTTCCTTTCAGTTTTGCTTTCTCAGCATAGCTGGGGGGGGGGATCTGCTCCAGTAATTTACCAGTTCACTTTAAGTTTGTATCTATTGTGTGCTCATGTATTGCTGTGGCTGAAGTTGAAGTAGTCATTGACAGATAGGACATTGTAGCAGATAATTTTATGAGTTACGCTTAGGTCATACCAAAGGTGGCATTGTTCTAAGTTTTCTAAGCCCAGAATTTCAAGTCTGGTGGCATAAAGTATTTTGTTTCGAGCAGAGGAGCGGAGGACTCTGGTGAAATCTTTCTGGACACGCTCAATGGTATTAATGTCTGATATGCAGAGCGGGTTCCAGACAGATGAGCTGTATTTGAGAATTGGTCTAGCAAATGTTTTGTATGCTCTGGTTAGTAGTGTAATATTACTAGAGAAGAATCTACGCAAGGTTAGGTTTACAACTCTTAATGTCTTTTTGGCGATGTAGATACAATAGGCTTTGGCACTTAGCTCATTAGATATGAGTACTCCAAGGTCCTTGACAGAGTGAGAGTCGTCTACAAGGTCATGTCCACTCAGCTTGTATTTTGTGTTCTGATTCTTTTTGCCAATGTGTAAATCAGAGTATTTGTTGGTTGAGATTTGGAGTTCCCAATTATTTGACCATTCTGACATGAAGTCAAGGTCTTTTTGAAGGGTAGCAGCATTGTTGGCGGTGTTAAATAGTTTTACATCATCAGTTGCTTATAATATGATCGCAAAGGTCATTTATGTATAGTATGGAGAGTATTATATTTTGGTGTGAATGCTGCCTTGGGGGACACTGCTATTAACAGATGCAGGATTTGATACAGCACTCTCTATTTTGACCATTTTTTATCTGTTTGACAGGAACGCTGCTATCCAATTATGTAGGGGTCTGGAGATGCCATAGGATTTTAGCTTTAGAAGTAGTATTTTTGCATGAAGTAGTTTCCCCACCCCTTTTTTAATTATAATTTTAATTGGGCACCCCATCGAAAGAGTTAAAGAATATGCTATGAAGGAACAGTTTTAAATCAAGAAGCTTTTGTATTTTTGGCTCAGTTTTAGCATTTCTTAACAAAGAGTCTAGATTTCAAAAGCACTTGTGAAGAACTGTAGATTGGAATTTTAAGAGGCTTTTGGGAAATGAGGCTTTTGGGAAATGAGGCTTTTTTTAAGAGGCTTTTGGGAAATGAGGCTTTTGGGAAGTAAACAGCTGCATTTAAGATAAGGTAGTTCAAACAGGTGACAAACAAATGGATACTAATTTTTTAGACATGATGTGGCAATAATCTAGAATTTCTTCATTTCTTCATTTACATCACTTCGAAGCAATTCCCAAATGCTAGGGAATCAAGAACATCCATTGGTAGCTGCTGTCATCTGTATCAGTTTACTATCCATGCTTCTGGGCCTTTTGGCTAAGATCAAGTATAGTCTACCATCCATGCTGACCTTAAGGCAAGCAATTGATTTGCTCCCTTTCTAGGGAAATGAATCAGATGCCTCTCCTTCATAAAACTGCAGCCTCTTACTTGCGTCTTTCATGGATGGTGCTTGTTCTATTTGTGTTTAACCTGGGACATCATATGAAGATCCAGTATCTTCATACGGGAATAGGGAAAAAGGGAATAGGCATATCCACAGATCATGCACAATGCACATAAAAATTGGGCAGAGCTTCAATTGCTGCCATCCCAGACATTTGATTCTAGTTGAAATTCTTTTTCCCCTCATTAATCTATACTCAGTACCTCATAATGACAAAATGAAATAGAAGTTTAGGAATGTCTATAAGTTTATTAAAAAGAAAAAAACTGAATTGGCATAAGTATTCATAACTTCACTCAGTACTTTGTTGAAGCACCTTTGGCAGCAATTACAGCCTCAAGTCTTTTTGGGTATAATGCGACAAGCTTTGCATACCTGGATTGGGGGATTTTCTGCCATTCTTTCTTGCAAATCCTCTCAAACTCAAATCAGGTTGGATGGTGACCGTCGGTGGACAGCCATTTTCAAGTCCCTCCAGAAATATTCAATAAGGGCTCTGGCTGGGCCACTCTAGGACCTTCACAGAGTTGTCCCTAAGCCACTCTCGTGTTGCCTTGGCTGTGTGTTTATGATCATTGTCAAGTTGGAAAGTGAACCTTTGACCCAGTTTGAGATCCCAAGCATTGTGGAACAGGTTTTCATTGAGGATAATGCCTATAGTTTGCTCCATTTAAGTTTTTCCTCAGCCCTGACCAGTCTCCCAGTCCCTACTGCTGAAAACATCTCCACAGCATGATGCTGCCACCATGCTTCCCTGTTGGGATGATATTGGGCAGGTTATCAAGAGTGCTTGGTTTCCTCCAAACATAACATTTAGAATTGAGGCCAAACATTTCAATCTTGATTTCATCAAATCAGGGAATTTTGTTCCTGACAATCTGAGTCCTTCAAATGCTTTTTTGCAAATTCCAAGCGGGCTTTCATATGTTTTGCACTGTGGAGCGGCTTCCATCTAGTTACTCTGCCATAAAGCTCAGATTGGTAGAGGGCTGAAGTGATGGTTCTCCTTCTGGAATTCTGTTTCATCTCAACACAAAATCCCTAGAGCTCAATCAGAGTGACCATCAGGTTCTTGATCACCTCTCTTACTAAGGCCCTTCTCCACAATTGCTCCATTTGACTGGGGGTCCAGCTCTCAGAAGAGTCCTGTTTGTGCCAAACTTCTTCCATTTGAGAATTACGGAGGCCACTTTGCTCTTAGGAACCCTCAGTGGGGCAGAAATTTTATTGTAGCCTTCCCCAGATCTGTGCCTTGCAATAATCCTGTTTCTGAGCTCTGCAGGCAGTTCCTTTGACCTCATGGCCTTTACTCTGCTGTTGTATGCATTGTCAGCTGTCAGCTCTATAGAGGCCTTCTATAGAGAGGTGTGCTCCTTTCCTAAGCATGACAAATAAATTTAATTTACCACAGGTGGAATTCAATCAAGGTATAGAAATGTCAGCAACAACGAAAACAACTGGGAGGCACCTAGTTAGATTTGAGCTAATTTTCAAGTGTTGTTGCAAAGGGTCTGAATACTTATGCCAACGTGATATTTCAGTTTTTTCTTTTTAATAAAGTTACAGGCATTTCTAAAATTCTGTTTTCACTTTGTCATTATGGGGTACTGACTGTAGATTAATGAGACAAAAATTAATTTCAACAACTGTAGAATCAGGCTACAGAATAATAAAATTGACAAAAGTGAAGGGGATCTGAATACTTTCTGATTGCACTAGCTGCCTGTCACTTTGCTACTGCATTTTACATCACAGCAAGTGTGTGTGGGCAACTGTTTCAGAATTTAGAGACAAAGCACAAGATGTAAAGATCTTGTTCTAAAATACTTCAACAGGTTGAAGTATTTTTCATGTTTCAGGAAAGAAAAGCATTGGCTGCCCTGAGAATTTAACCTTTGCAACTAGTTAAATCTGTAAGCAACAAGTATAGTAGTGGCCAAAATTGTGGAAACCTTTTGGGAAACATATATTTTTGAGGTTTGATGGCTAATAATAACACTTTTTTTGGAGTTTTAAGATAATCATGTTCCATTGCTGGAATGGCCTGGAAATAGCCTAGATATGTGATGGCGAACCTATGGTACGTGTGCCATAGGTGGCACACATAGCCATATCAGTGGGTACGCCAGTTCAGCTCTGGCACGCATGTGTGCACTGGCCAGCTGATTTTCGGGCCTTCTGGGACCACTAGAAGTAGAGAAACAGGTTGTTTCCTGCCTCCGGAGGGCCTGGGGGTGTGTGGGGAAGGCTCCACATCCTCTCTATGCATCTGGGGAGGGTGAAAACAGCCTTCCCCATCCCTCGGAAGCCTTCCGGAGGGTTGAAACGGCCCATTTCCCAACTCCCAGTTGGACAGGAAGTGACTTTTTTGCTGTCCCCAACCTCCAGAGACTCCTAGAGAGGGTGGGAAAGACTGTTTTCTCCCTCCCCAGATGCATAGAGATGATCTGGAGCCAGGTGAGAAAGAAAAACGGGCCTACCTCTCCCCCCTCCTGGCACGTGATAGCAAAAAGGTTAGCCATTACTGGCCTAGAACTTAACCCAATTGAAAATCTATGGAGCCAACTAAAGAAACTTGTTAGTCAGAAGCGACCCAGTAATAAAACCAGTGGTGGAATTCAAATTTTTTTACTACCAGTTCTGTGGGCGTGACTTGGTGGGCATGGCAGGGGAAGGATACTGCAAAATCTCCATTCCCACCCCACTCCAGGGGGAAAGATACTGCAAAATCCCTATTCTTTCCCCAGTCTTGGGCCAGCCAGAGGTGGTATTTGCCAGTTCTCCAAACTACTCAAAATTTCTGCTATCGGTTCTCCAGAACCTGTCAGAACCGGCTGAATTTCACCCCTGAATAAATCTACCTACCTACCTACCTATGCATCCATCCATCCATACCATCTATCTATCTAATTTCTAGTTTACAAACTTAATACAATATAAAAACATGTCTAAAAGCACAATTAAAAAGAAATTTTAAAAAGAAGTTAAATTTACAAGTTAAAAAAGAAATCAAAGTTAAAAAATTAACTAGACCAAAAAGTTAACAAGGTAGAGTGCTCTCAAGCCACCAGCCATCCCCACAATTGCATAATGCTGTTAGACCCCAAGCTAATTGGCACTTCTCTTCAGAAGCAGAGTATCAGCAGCAACTTGTAGAGTAGGCCTCAAAGATCAACAAAAACTCCTGAATGCTATCTTCCTCTCCTGCCCTAGTTTTAATTGGCACCATACCCAAAATCTCATTGGGTACATTTTAGAATGGAGAACCTGCCCCCA
Organism: Coluber constrictor foxii; assembly: GCA_038048745.1. Lineage (NCBI taxonomy): Eukaryota > Metazoa > Chordata > Lepidosauria > Squamata > Colubridae > Coluber > Coluber constrictor. The sequence goes on along the minus strand of CM075961.1, from coordinate 120,573,256 downwards.
CCCTGAGCCAGGTCTCAGCTGTACATACCAGGTCAGTTTGCTCTTCCCTAGTAAGGTTACATATATTTTATTGACCAACTTTCCACTGAGCAGCAGCAGTAGCAGCAAAAGCCATGGCTTCTGTTCATGTGTTGACCGGGACATATAACACAACCTCAGTATTAAACACTGGAGTCATCTCCCCAGAAATAGCCTGGCTTCTGTCTCCCATCAAAATATCCCATGTCCATCACTAACCAAATATATTGACTTGCCCGAAGCTACACACCCAAGAGCATGCATCCTTCCCCCAACTTTGGCCTCTTAGCTCCCTTAACTAAGAACTACTCTGTCATTTTGTATCAGTCAGCAAAACTCCTACCAACTCAAGAGGTTGGAGGTGATGATGATGCTTTAGCTCTCACTCTCTGCACCATCCAGGTGCCAACCCTATTCACTATTCTCTATCCCATCCAACTGCACCATTTTGACTGGCTTCTCTCATTAACTGGCCAGGTGGTGCCCATCCCAATCCACTCCTCTCCACTCTACTGTTACTCGTGGGAACTTACTGAATACACTAACACACACGTATCCAAGAGTTACAAAACACCCAAACACACAATTGCCCCCATCACTCATCCTTGGTAGGCACAGCCCTCCTCCCATACCAGGAAATCTTCAGACTATGCCATGTTATCCAGTTTCATTGGAATTCAGCATGTTGCCCACCTCTGGTATAAATAGATAACTCATAGTCAGAATTATTTTGATTAGTGTGATTAATATATTTATAAAGAAGCTTTACAGTTCCCGTCAAAATGGCACAATTCAACACTCCCTGAGGTTTTGTTATCCTGATCATTGCTTAATTCCTATTACTAGGGTCCGAAACAGGTTATATTTTTCTTTTCACAAAACAACAGCTGTATTGAGAAGGGACATCAGGTTTATAAATAACATAAAAATACTACTGGCATTTTTATGTTATTTACATAACATAAATATTTAATAACAAATAAGATGTCATTGACAATAGAATATCTGGAAGATAGTGAGCAGTCTATGCTGTCGTATCTATTGATTTATTTAATGACACCTAATGAAATCTGAAAACTGTACAAAGTATATAATACCAGGGACAGAATATTCAGGAGAATACCAGAATATTCTGTTTTTCTTCCATATTCTTCAAACCTAGCTGAAACATGGATCCAGTTTTCCTAGCTGGAAAATTGCTGGACCATCCCTGATCTGATAAATTAGAGAGATTCAGATGTAACACAATTAGTTTTCAGAATTGTTTTTAATCATTGTATTTTGCCAATTATCTTGATACAGAGATTTCCTAGGTAAAAAAAAATTCTGGGTAAATCTTATGTCACAAATGAAATAATTTAGAGATCTAATATTTCTAAGCATGTGGAATAAGACCTAAATTGATTTCAGTAGTTAATTCAACATTAAAAAGTTAACCAATCAATTACCATGTAAACGTTTAGCTTATAAACTACTCAATTTGCTTTTACAGTAAGTTTATAATTCTGCATATTTTATTTAACCAGCTTACATTAGGTTTTTTTAAATAAAAAACAATTCAGGGCCCAAATAACTCTTTAAAATTCTGCATTAAGACACTTTATTTTAAAAATTCTGAGGTAAAATAATTTTTTTCAGATTCATTTCTTTTATTTAATTAATAATACCTTTTTCTAAGATACCTGGTTTTGACAAGATTATATTGTTTTACAGTTAGACTGGCTCAAAATTCCAAAATACATATTCATCCAAATGGTAATTACTACAGTACTTTATCCATGGTCTATGTAATGATTGAATTTTAGTAGCATGTAAAATTTGAGAATCAGTTCATCAATATATCTTACAATTTTCAGTGTGGATTTAAAATCCACTCTAGTCTGCAACTTCTCTTTAAAAACAAGTGGAACAATATTGGTACTTTAGAACATAAGATACTAAGCATTCAACCATTAGCACAGTAAATAACATTTACAAGAACAAAAAATAATCAGAATTTCTCCCAACTCTTCTTCTAATTTATCCTCTTTTTCCTGAGTGCTTGTTAATATTATTTTGGCAAATTCCTCATAAAATACAATGAAATGACATCCTATATGCAATCTTCTGACTCAGTAAATTTCTCATCTTTTTAAAAAGTTTAAGATATGAAGACTGCAGTAAATGGGTACTGCAAGAAGTAGCCAAACTGTAATTTTGCTATAGAAATTCCTGCATATTAAAGGTTGTAATTTGCAAAACTCCACTTTTAAAATTCCAGTTTTAAAATGTTTTAATAGATATTGAAATATAATATTTCCCCTAAGCGTATAGAGATAGAATCAAACTAAAATGTACAACTATTTTTAAATCTGCCTATTATAATAAAAGGCACTGCATAGTTTTAAGTGAGAAAATATCTTAAATGAAAGAGTGCATAGAAAATTGGTTTTTTTTCAGCTTTTTCGTAACTTTTTAAATAATATACTATAAAGTATTGCTTTGAATTATATTTATAGCCTCTTTTTTTCAAAAAGCAGAATCTTTTCAGTCCACAGAATTGCAGATCTCATTTATTTTCTGGTTGAAATCTTCAGGTTGATCTGCATATACATAATGACCTGCACCAAGGATAGCCTAGGAATGGAAGAGAGGGGGGAAAATAAATTTAACATCCAAACATCAATGTTTTATTGACGTCTACAAAAAAAAAATGAGCAAATTTGTGTTCCTAGAACAATACACTATAAATTGAATTCGCTATTGTTGTAAGTTCATATTTTTCATTTTCTCTCTGATTTTTTAAAAACAGAGTTTAAGTCTGAAGGCAAGGAAATTTTTTGCTTTTTTATTTCCTCTATGTTTTGAAAAAAGGAATAATTTTGATGTATATGAATGTATTTAGAAATAAAACAAAATAGGAATCTAACCAAGAGATTAATACAAAATTTATTCATTATTTCTTATACATTTAAAGGATATTCATGCAAAAAGATTTCATATTGACTTTCATTTGCATACATTAAGACATATGGGTAGTCCTCTACTTACTTATTTAGTGACAGTTCAAAGTTACAACAGTACTGAAAAAAGTGACTTATGACTGTTTTTCACACTTATGACCATTGCAGCACGTCGATGGCCATGTGATCAAAATTCAAGTGCTTGGCAATTGACTCACATCTATGACGGTTGCAGTGGCCTGGGGTCATGTGATCATTTTTTGTAAATTCTTACATAAAAAGTCAATGGGGAAGCCAGATTCACTTAACAATCATGTTACTAACTTAACAATTGTAGTGATTCACTTAACAACTGTGGCAAGAATGTAGATGACAAATGTCTCACTTAGCAACAGAAATTTTGGGCTCAATTGTGGCCGTAAATCAAGGACTACCAGAATAACTGAAAAATCTGGTTTGAACACTTGTGAAATTTAATATATCTAAATCTGAAGGGAGAATCAGTATAGTGGATAAGTCATCAGGCTAGCAACCAGAGATTGAGTTCTAATTCAGTTTTAGGCACAATTCCAGCTGGATTATTTTGGGCCAATCACTCTTTCTCAGCCATAGGAAGCAGGCAATGGCATATTACTTCCAAAAAAACTTTGCCAAGAAAACTACAGAGATTAACCCAGGTAGTCATCAACAGTTAACCCTGATTTGAGGGTGCAGGAAAAAAAACCTGGAGGATATATAGAGGATACACCTGTATACAAAACTGAAGTTTTTGTCCATAAGTAACTCTCCAGTCCATTTACAATCTTCTCATCTGTTCTTCATGGAGAAATGAGTAAGAACTACTAGTATTACAGTGATTGCAGATTTGTAATGCATCTGTTTATCAATTCATTTATGCTGAATTGCTTTGTCTTTCATATTTATGCATAGATGATAGAAAGAAAAATATATGTCCAAAATATATTTTAAAGGACTGACAGAATAGTAATTTTAACACTTTTAAATGTTCAAATACCTGTTGCCAAATGAACGAAGAAGATAAATTAGACTAGTCACTTTGCAACAGAATGACTAAAAACAAAATAAATGATGACCAGAATATCCCACTTACTATTGTTTTCACATAGGAATTTGGTCGCAGGGACTGGATGGTGGCTCCAGAATTGCCATCTATACAGGACCTTGCTCCATAAATCACAGTGATAGGAATGTCTTGATGCATATGAACAATTCTCTGCAGCATTGGCCTTTTTGCCCATCCATAGGGAACTGTCATGTTCTTGAAAGCAGTTTCCCCGCTTAAAGACGTCAATGAAAAAAACAAGATGTATTTGCTACATTCCATATACCTTTTATTATTTGTTAATATAACATCTTCTAATATTGCTAGTCATGTATATAATTTTAAAACTTTGTCTAGTCAAGTCTTAAGTATGTTTAATACAATCACAGATAATTTAACATAAATAACTTTATTACTCTCTAGTTCTATGCAAAGTTAATGGTATAAGTCCGATAGAACCTTTGTCACAAATGAGTTCAGGAACAGTGGCACCTTTTTAAAATCCATGCTGGCTTTTGTGGATGTTGAAAGAAGAATGAGAGAATGAAAGGAAAACAGTTATGAAGTTTACATTTTCTTACCAATATGTAACAGATTTCAAAGGAATCTCACACCTGTCAGCTCTTTATTCTCCAGGTAATAACTTAAGATGGATTTTTCTAATGAACCTGTGATCCTTACAGCTTATTAAACAACAGTGAAGGCTGAAGATTTATGCTAACTTCACATGTTAAGAAAACACCATGCAAGAAAATGATTTAATAGAAAATTTATTTGTCCATTTTATAATGCCCTTTTTGAAAACACTTCATTTCATTCTTCCTCTAATAATCAACATGATCATACTTACATTTATTTATTTTTCTTTAAGGACTATAGTTTTGCAAATGATAACATTTCCTATCTTTGAAGACTATTGTATATTGTTTTGATTATTTAAAGATCCATGATTTAGAAAATAATTAGTTAGTATAAAGACTTTTAAAATCGGACTTCTGGTTAGCGATCCGTAGCGAGATGGTGGAAGGAGAGCGATCCCCATTCTTCAACCCCGGATTTTTCGCGTTTTGAGGACCCTTAGGGCGCAAAAGCCTGGAGGGTACTGCGGACTAGAGAAAGAGTCCAGAGGGCAGCAAAGCAAGGGGTGAGCGCTTGCTGCACGAACAGATGCCTCTGTCAATCCAGCGCGAAAGCGTCTGTCATTTTGGAATGGCAGACCTGAGGCTGCATTGAGCTGACACACAGTGGGAAGAGAAGAGTATCAGAACAGACGGTGTTAGTATGTGGGATCTGCCAGAATACTGTAAAACTACCAGAACTTTGAGAAGTGAGATCGGTCTTTTCAGGCTAGAGAACTCACAGTAGGAGAATGAGTGGCGACTGGGTGGATGGAGAATGATCAGCAGAACAACTGTCAAGACGACAACGAAGAGAAACAACGATTTTGGTAAAGTAGAGGCACAGACAGGAAAAGCTGGTGAAACCAGTGAGAGAACAGTAATCAGGTGAGAAGGCTGACGCTGTGGAGAAGCAGAAGGGGATAAGCTTGGGACTGAGAAGAAAAGAAGTAGGGAGAGCCGTTATTGCAGAGAGCTAATAGAGGAAGAGAACTGACTACTTGAACCGCGAAGGAAAGAGAGGACTATTCTATGATAGCTGAATTCATATTTGAATGGAGAACTCCGAGAATATTGAGGTGCTAGAAGAACATTGAATATGAAATTAGTCTGCTGAGCTCTGGTAGCTCAGCAGTCTAAAAGCATTGTAATTAAACACCAGCTGTTCGAATCTCACCAGGCTCAAGGTTGACTCAGCCTTCCATCCTTTCTAAGGTAGGTAAATTGAGAACCCAGTTTGTGGGGGCAATAAGCTGACTTTGTATAAATATACAAAAGTATGAAGGCTATTGCTTAACACATTGTAAGTCAGCCTGGGTCTCCAGAGAAGGGTGGCATATAAATCAAATTTTTAAAAAAATTAAAAATAGATATAAAATATAAAAAATCTGTGAGAAATTAAGAGCCATATTTTTAAAAGCACTAAAGACTTGAAGTTTTGTGGAACAGATTGCTGAACAGTTGTTGAAAAGAACATTAATGTAATAACTTTTAATAATGTCTGAAGAGTATTTAATAGCATCCCTGTCAGCTCCTCTGTTAGCTCCTCTGTTTTGCTCTTTTCTTATTCTTCTTTCTCCCCCCCTTCCCCATACTGTTGTTGAGTGATTAATTAATTTGATGATAAATGAGAAATGATCAATTATCAATTACTAATTCAGTATTAACTATTAAGTATCAATTATATAGCTTATTATAATATTAACTTATTATAATCTTAACGAATTTTAAATTTTTTTAAATTAGATTTTTAATTTTATATCGTTTTAATAAGAAATATGCATTTTTACTGTTGTGAACCGCCCTGAGTCCTTGCAGATAGGACGGCATATAAACTGCATTATAAATAAATTGCATTATAAACTGAAATATAGATTTTGATCTTGATCTAATTTACTTTTACATGTTTATATATAGATTTCCCTGCCTAGTTGTTTAAGATTACACTGATTAATTTAATATAGAATATAATTATTATAGTATATATAAATGTAAGACTACAAGATATAAGATTGTATAAGATATAAGCTTCTATTGATTAACTTATTAGTGGGATATTATAAACTAATACAAGAAATAAGAATAAAAGAAATAGGCAAATAATAGCGGATGAGTGTGTGGAAAAATATTTACAGGATTCTGGGAGATCAGAGTAGAATACTGAAAGAGATGACAAGCCTCACCACAACAACTCTAAAGGCAGGAAAGAAAACGTCAAACCCAATGATTATCACAGCATCTCCCTAAACTCGACGGTCAACAGAAGGACAGAGGAAGATGGAAAAATCTATTGTAATCCAAAGATGCAGACAATGCAAACCACCTTAACGCTAATACAAGAGACAATGGTTAAAATGCAGGAAACAATGTCCAGCAACCACAATGAGATGAAAACAGATATCCAGATTCTATATGGTAAAATGAATGATATACAAGACTCAATTTATAAAAATGAACAAAAAATAAAAAGTTTGAGGTTAAGGTGGAACAAAATGAAAGGAAACTGGAACAGGTAGACCAAACGATGATGGCCCTGAACAAGGATCTCAAAGATGCAGTGATACAATTGGAAATGGACCAGGTGGCATTCTATCTGAGATTTCAGAATGTAACTGAAGGGAAGGAGGAAGACCTGGGACAGGTAATGGTGGAAATCATTGCAGACGCTCTACAGAGGGACAAGCAAGAAATAATAACAAAAATGGATGAGGTATACCGAATCCAGACAAACTATGCCAGAGGACATAAGTTACCAAGGAAGGTCCATATCAGATTTGCTAGGAAAAAAGTCTGTGATATAGTTTACAACATAACCAGAGAAGAACTGATGATGTATAAGGAGAAAGAAATCATAACCCTGAAACAGGTCCCCAGAAGAGTAAGCGAGTTATGGAGAGACTACCGCTTCCTTGCCACTCAACTGAACAAACGAAACATCTTGTTCAGATGGATATTGCCAGAAGAAATGCTAATCATGTGGCAAGGAAAAAAACTAAAAATAGATAGCCTAGTGACACAACTTTCTGGACCAATTGATAGGAACTGAAGAAGAACAGAGTAGCAAAGAGGAAGTGGAGATCATAAATCAGGAAGAAGCCACCCCAAACCAATGAGACATCAAAGAAGGACCCCCGGAGAAGAAAAGCACAGAAGAAAGAGAGAACAGAGACACAAAAGGAAGCAAAACAAGAACACAAAGGATCACAAGGGCGAATAAATACTAATACTTGACAGAGAATTTAAAAATGGAAGACTGAAAATTTCTGTCGATAAATGTGAATGGACTGAATGCAACAAAAAAGACAGATATTTACAAAATTAGCTAAACAAAATATAGATATGTCTCCAGGAGGTCCATATACAGAAACAAGATGAAAGATATCTGGTATATACCAAATTAGGGAAAATATACACAGCACTAGTGGGGGGGGGGGAAGGGGTCGCAATATATGTTAAGGGAGGGATTGTGCTAAACAAAAATAGGCCGATCCTAAAGGCAGAACACTAATGGTGGAAATAAAGAGAGGAACTCTACCAATATTGTTAGTAGTAATTTATGCACCAAACAAAACCAGGGAGAGTATTATAAAAAACTACATGAACAGATAATTAAGATGGAGTACGGAAATATTTGTATTGTGGGGGACTACAATGGGATAATAGACATAGAAAAAGACTATCATAGCAGTAAAGACAATAGGAAAAAAAGGAATATATTACCTACAAACGTCTTTAACATGGTAAGAAGAATTAAATCTAACAGATATCTGGAGGACCCTACATCCCAATGAAAAAAAGTATACCTTTTATTCTAACCCCCATACATCATGGTCCAGAATAGATATGTTATGGGCAAATAAAGAATTAGGATTGGAAATAGAAACAATAGAAATTACCCCCAATGTATGGGCAGATCATAATCCGTTGGAAGTAAACTGGAGAGCCCCCCCAAAAAGGAAAGTCAGGAGATGGAGGTTAAATTTACAAATTTTAAAAGAAAAGGAATTCATAGAAAAGCTAATGGGAAAATTGAGACTATTTTTTAATGAAAATAAAAAGCAGCACACTTCCGTAACCAATCTATGGGACACCATGAAAGCGTACATAAGGGGGATAACTATAGCATACAATGCACAAAAAAACAAAGAAAAGTGGAAGGCACACAATACCTTTCTGGAAAAAATTAGTAACATGGAAAAGAAATTTCAATCAAGTACAGGAGGCAAAATAGTAAAAGAGAAACTGACACTATTGATGAACATATTAGACCAGGAGGAGACTGCAAAAATACTTAAAGACAATCTAAATCAACTTATTTCGAGCATGCAATTAAGACGGACAGGTGGCTGGCCTATAAACTGAAGAAAGAAAGCGAGGCGCAGACTATCCAAAACTGGAAGACACAAAGGGGGACCTACAAAACAAAGAAGAGGACAAAATGAGAATAGCACAAGAATACTTCACAGACCTCTATAATAAAGAAAATATATTGATAGAAAAGATTGCAAATTATTTAAAGGAGGATAAGATTCTATCATTAGGAGAGGATGAAAAGAAATATTAAATAAAGAAATAATAGAAGAGCTAAGAGGGGCAATTTTGTGATTTAAAAATAATAAAACACCAGGCCCAGATGGTCTCCAGGAGAAATTTATAAAAAATGAAATCATAGAACCAAAATTATTGGAGATTTGTAATGAGGGCTTATTGGAATTGTGGAGGAAGGCATATATTACATAATTTCCGAAAGAAGGTACAAATCAAAAACAGATAAAAAACTACAGACTGATATCCCTCTTAAACATGGACTATAACATTTTTATGAAAGATTGAAAAAGATACTAAATGCCATCATACATCCAGACCAAAATTGCTTCCTCCCGGATATACAAATAAGGAATAACATGAGGATAACTGTAGATATGCTAGAGTACTATGAAACACATCCGGAGAAACAAATGGCCTTTATGTTTTGGTTGCCCAAAAAGCCTTCGACAATTTAAATTGGCAATTTATGATTGAGCAAATTAAATTAATTAAATTTGGAATTAAATTTGAGAAAATGATAGAAACAATATATAAACTACAAAGGGCAAAAATAATATTAAATGTGGATATCACAAACTCCTTCCAAATAAAGAAAGGGTAAGACAAGGGTGTCCATTGTCACCATTGTTATTCATTTTGACATTAGAAACCCTACTAAACAGAATTAGGAAGAACAGCAAAATAAAAGGATTAAGGATTAGAAGAGAGGAATATAAGGCACAGGCCTTTGCAGCTGATGTAGCACTCATTATAGAGGAACCCTTGGAATCGGGTCCAATACTACTGTGGGGAAATAGGAAAGTATGGGGAAGTAGCTGGATTTAAACCGAATAAAGGGAAAACTAAATTAGTGGTTAAAAATTTAACAGCAATACAGAAGAAAGAATTAGAAAAGGAGTTAGATCTACAAATAGTTAAAAAGATTAAATACTTAAGGATTTGGTTATCAGCAAGATGCTCGCCTCTAAAAGAACATAATTATATGACCCTGGTTCAAAAAATTAAAAAGGATTTGGAAAAATGGGGGAAATTACAGTTATCATTGTTGGGCAGGATAGCATCTTACAAGATGAATATCCTGCCCAAAATATTGTACTTATTTCAAATGATACCTGTTATATTGGATTACTTTTTTTAATGCAGAATTCAATAAAATTATCAGGAACTTTATCTGTGCTGGGAAAAAGCAAGAATAAAATCATGATCATTACAGGACAATAGAAGTAGGGGAGGTTTTGGATTCCCGGATTGGGAAACATACCACAAAGTGGCCACTCTAGTATGGATAAGAGACTGGGTTAATTTGAGAAATAAAAGAATCCTAACCTTGGAAGGACATGACCTACAAAGAGGATGGCACGCCTTTATGTGAGACAAAAAGAATAAGACCAAAACATATTTTCATAGACATAAGATTAGAGAAATACTAATATAAATATGGGAGGAAATTAGAAGGAAACAGTATATGAAAATCCCGAATTGGCTATCAACTATGAAGCCATGCTATATCCCAATGCAACAGAGATTAGCAAAATTATTAGTTATAAAGAACTCCTAGACAATCAAGGAAAACTCAAAAGTAATCAAACCCTAGGTGAGCAGGGAGTACATATTGATTGGTGGCCATATTTGCAGATACAATCAAGATACAAAAAAGATATAGAAGAATTTGGCATTGAGATGGAAGCAAATCAATTAGACAAACTACTGGTAGGTCCAGAAAAAAAATTATCTAGATTATATAATTATTTATTAAGACTACGACAGGGTAGAAGAAGTGGTAGAAGAAGCAATGATAGCTAGGCCAGAAATATTGGACATAATAAAAATTTGGATGAATGGGAAATAATTTGGAATAGAAACTACAAATTAACAAAAAGTGGCATTATACAAAGAAAACCAATATAAAATGTTATACTGATGGCACCTAGCACCTGCAAGACTGGCAAAAATTTATCCGAACTTAAGTCCTAAATGTTGAAAGTGTGAATATCAGCAAGGTACCTTCTTCCATATGTGGTGGTCATGTCTCGAAGCGAAGAGGCATTGGAGTAAAATACAAAATTGGCTACAAGAATTAATTAATAATAAAATCAAAATGATTCCAGAAACCTTTCTCCTGGGAGTACTAAAGGCTAAATACGATAAAAAAACAGGATATTTAATCATTCACATATGCACAGCAGCAAGAATAATATATGCACAATGTTGGAAAGGAAACAATATATTACCTGAGGAATCTATTATTCAGAAAATATTTGACTGTGCTGAAATGAATAAATTAACATTAGAACTAAATGAAAAAGAGGATTCAGAATACTATACGGTGTGGGATAATTGGTACAGTTGGATCGAATTAAAAATAGATGAAAATTAGTATAAAGTTTAAGATATATATATATCTATATATCTATATATTTGGAATTATAGATCATATAGAAAATTAATCTAACCTGTGGGAAAAGCAACACTGTCTGATCGTTTATGTACTGGAATTATGGAAAATGGAAAAATCACAATTATACACACACACACACACACACACACACACACACACACACACACACACACACACACACTTTTAAAATCTTACACTTACCTTGGTGATTGTACATTACAGTGATAGATATATTCAGTGACTGTATCGTCATCAAACATAGATGAATACTTTCTCTTAAAATCTGGCCTTATACGTTGTACCAGGCTTAATCCTATCAAAAATCAAGAATTTAATACTTTTAATAGCAGACAAAGGAGGGAAATTTCAAACTGTGCAGAAGATAATTTTATTTTTTTGTGCCCTGAAATACATTGCCTGATGCTATCATTATCATATGGGAATTCAAATGGGAATTAGAGAAACAATTATTTTATTTAAATACAATTTAACTGACAAATTATTACAATTGCCTAGAGTTGTAACAATCCTGATTTGACAAGCTACATTTCTTCTCTCTATTTTGACAAGCCAAGCCCTAAGAGCATAAATAAAATATATTATGTTATTACACTAGAATAATATCCAAGATGTTATGATGTACTATAATAATTATTATACCTATAAACGTTTTCTGCCACCAGGTATTTTACTTCTTTTGGCCCTAAGCATCCAACCAATTTATAAAATATTTAGTATAAATTTCCATTTGAAGTGTAGAATAAAATCTCAAGAGAAAGAGAAAATTAATGCTAAACAAGACTTTTTTGCCATATTCATCCTTGCTAATAAACACCTAAGGCAATTTAGGCATTTATTTCTGGACTGCATCTGGCAGAACATTTATATTCTCCTGCAGGAGCCTGATGTCCTTCTATGCTGGATGCAGGGGAAGATCTTAGTGTATCGCTCTTCTTCAATCACTTTGCTCAATGGCCTTAATAGGATTCCACATTCTAACCTAATCAGGTGAGTGCTTAAATACATAGATGACCTAATTTTCATGTTACTGCAATTTCAAAATTGATGTCTTTGGCAGTACAATCAAAATAAGTTAGGTTAGCACTCACCAAAAGGTCCAGCTATTCTGAGACCAGCCAATGGATTAAATGGACTCAAAATAGCTCCAAGTGCTTTGATCCATATTGGAATAGTCCTCTCATGCTCAGCATTGGAAGGCCTTTCTGGAAAACCCCATGGCTCCACTAATAGAAGATGCTTTACTCTGCAGAGATAAAAGTTAAATAGATTTTGTAAGGAAATAATTTGAACAGTGTAAATCTTACTTCAGAATCAGCTTTAATCACTTGGTATTTACCCAGGAAATAGATTTATATAGAATAAGAATATACATTTTATGTTTCAAAGTTCAGTTAGAGAATTATTAACCACTTTAAAATGGATACAGGGTGGAAAATATATGCTGGCTCTGTCCTTTCTCTATCCACATCTGAAAGTGATTTGTCCTCATATTTAATTGGTAGCCATTCACATGATCTGAGATTTTGCTTTATCAGACACCCGAGTTATTTAATGATTGTACTCAATCCAAACAAAAATCGAATTGGGTACAGATTAATTCTTTATGCAGACAGTTGAGGGTTTATGGTAGTATACAATATATAGCAATACACATAAGACAATTACAGTGAATTGAATTTAAATTGAGATGGGCAATTCCATCAGAGGAAGAGAATACTTCTTTTTCCCTGTACTCTCTGAAGCTTAGTCTAGTGACAGCAGCATTACTGATGGAACAGAAATATTAGGCTCATTTCTTTTGTTCTTTTCTTAAGTTTGAGGTAGAGTTTAAATATACAAAATAGATACATCAAATCCGATGGAGGCCTATATCACAATTTTTGTGAGGTTAAAAACTGGGGGAAAGAAGCCCTACTAGCACAAAGTTTTTCTGTTACATATAGTGATGCAATCTGGAAATAAGTTGGGCCTTGGGGAAGTACATGCTGGACAAAGATCATCCATCTATTTAAACCATACTTCATATTAACCACAACCCTCAATTGAGATAAAATACCACATTGGAATCAGAAATACCCCAAATGCTCCTCCAAAGAATACTGGACATAGAAGAGGAGGAGAGGAGATAGGGGCCTTTTGCACATTATGATTTAACTTTACAAACAAAATGATCAATAACTCTATCTCTGGTTTCCCGAATGGCCAAGGTTGCACTAGATGATCTCTATCCTCCAACCCTCACATTTCATGACAATAAATCACGATAAAACATATACTGTTTTTTTGTTCCAACTTTGCTATATAAACTTAGATACTACAGCATGCAAATTGTGCTTTATACTTTAAATTTGGATTTAAAGTATACTGTAAAGTTTACTGTAACTTTGTTGCCATTATTCTTCTCCAATGTAATGGAGTTATGAATCTAATCTCTATATTTTCATTGAAGCTGTATAACTCTCAAATCATATATCAGTATCATTCATTTTAAAAAACTGCCAGAAAGTCATTTACATTCCAAGGTATCTCAATAGCTATCCAAACTCTATGGTCTGTAGCATTTCAGCAAAACACGAACTGATATAATGTAGCATTTTAGATGGTGTTAGATTGCAATCCCCATAGTATCTTACCATTGATAATTCTGACTAGCACTGAGGAATTCTGAAGTTCAGTAATATCTGGAGAACTGCACTTTGCTCATCTTTGAAATAAAAAAAAATATTTTTGTTTTTCTTTAGATATAGGACAGGGGTGCTTAGATCTGGCCCATGGGGCTGCTTGGAAACAGCAAAAGACCAGCCCACAGTGCCTCTGCCAGTGAAAACGGAGTTGTGTGCCTCCCCCCCCAGCTGTTTTTGCTGGCAGAGGGCTGTAGGAGGCCACCACGGCCGAAAATGGGCCCCATGTGTGCCCCCCCAGGTCTGTTTTCACTGGCAGAGGGCTAGCAAAACAAACTAAAAGCAAAACAAAACAAAAGGAAAAATGTTTCCCCTTTTGCATTTGAGCATCCAAGAAAGGACAGGAAAGGAGAAAGGGAAAGAGGAAAGACAAAGAAAAATAAGGAAAGATGGAAAGAGAGCAAGGAAGGAAAAAGAAGGAGAGAGGAAAGAAAGAGAAAGGAGAATGAAGAGGGAGGGAAAAGGAATAGGAAGGGAGGGTGGGAGGAAGAAAGGAAGGAAGGATATAATGAGAGGGAAGGAGAATCTGAGGGATGTCCTGCCATGGCCACCACAGGTGCCCCCGACATGAGTGACATCAAGTTGGCCATGCCCGCCCTGGCCATGCCCACTCCAGCTCCCCCCCCCCCAAGTAAAACACAACCCTGATGTGGCCCTCAATAAAATTGAGTTTGACATCCTTGAGATAGGACAATCTATTCATCTCTCTTAAGATTGTCTAGCTGCAAAGGTTTCATGGGATTCAACAGTCTTGTTTGTCACCATCCCCCTCACAAATGGAAAAGGGATGAGCCAAGGTTCTCTACCACCTAGCTGCAGTTAAGATTAAGGTAAATTCCAACTCTGAGATTATACAAATAGAGCAAACTTCCATCTCAAACTGCAAAATGGACATATCTTACTTCTGCATTCACTGGGTTCTGAATTGTCATGTGGAGATGATGAGTAAGCCATCATGCTCTGCCTTGTAGTTTCAGCTGAAGTAAGGTGGTAAGCTCTCTGTTCCATGCTTTTGTATCTTTTCTTACAATATTGGATTGAGAAGTATACTGTCCAAAATTAGAATGCTATATTAAGTTTAGAGGTTGGGAGGACCTCTTTCCCTAACCTCATACTATTTTTTGGAGCTATACAAAGTAGTTAAGAACAAGCTCTTGACTGAGAAAAGGTGCTGGCAATACTAATTGCTTGGTCAATAAGCCAGCAACATTTATCTATTGGATTTCTTTTTCAACAATGCAACTCATTTTATTAGTACCTGTATATTTCCATACTCCAATTCTTTATGATTATCAACATTTGAACATTTACATGGTTAAATAGATCTATTTTTTCTTAAAATATGACAGACATAATATTTATCACTTCTCACTTTAACTTCAAAATAATTGCTTATGTATTAAAATCAGTATTACTCGGAAATAGAATTTCAATCACACCCAATAATTCTATTCTTAGTAAAAAAATGAATGACTTACATACAAAAATTCTAAAATTCAACTTCCTGCATCTCTGGGATAAATACTATATTAAACTACTGGATTTCTATAGTTGATAAATTATTTCTACTACTGTGGCAGATGAATCAATCAACCTTTCTTCGAAGATTTTTTAGTTGTAACTTAACATTTACCATAAAATAATAGTTATATTAAATAAAAATGAAAGTTAAAACTTTTAACTTTTTCTAAGGCAAATACTGTATAGTTAGCTTTTCACTGAAGAATACCATTTCTTCATTACTCATTATTTTTAGTAATCATTTGCCATTTCTTCCCACATTCTCTCCTCCTTCCAATGTTTTTGTTCTGTAAATATTCTGAAATCAAGCTCATGAATATGACACACGAGGGACAATACTGTATGGTCCCTTAAATGTCCTCCATGCATTAGATATTTAAAAGCAACCCCAAAAAGATGTTCTAAGTAAATTCACTCAGAAGATAATATGGAAGTCAAGTGCAATAAAGACTGAATTCTATATTTAAAACTATTAAATTGGTTTTTCAATTGTATTTGAAGCTAAGCAGAGAATCTAGCCATTTGGTTCCAGATTGTACATTATACTATATCATATTATTTTGCCAGCCTATCACCTTATAGAAATAATTTCCCTTTATTGCTTGTCAGTTTGGTGTAATGGTTAACGTATCAGACTAGAAACTAGGAGACTATATGTTCTAGATCTGTTTAGACACAAAGCCAGCTGGGTAACTTAGAGGTAATTATTTTCTCTCAGCCTGAGGAAGGAGGCAATGGCAAACCACTTCTGAAAAACCTTATGAAGAAAACTGCAGAGATTTTTCTAGCTAGTCTATAAGAATTTGATACAATTGAACAAAAGAAAAAAAAAATCTTTCATATACCTTGATGGGTATTTTAGTGAGTAAGCAGCTGCCAGGAAGCCACCCAAGTTGTGTCCAAGTAAAATCATTCTATCCAATCCTATTTTCCGTCTCCATTCTTCAATAGACTCTACAAATTGATTTTCTGCCACCTCTGCATCAGTGTCAAACTGGGGTCTACTACTGCGACCAAATCCCAAGAAATCAAATGCATATACAGTCCTATTTTCACAAAGATCTTCAAAGTTGAGAGCCCAAAGTCCAACACCACCTCCAAACCCATGAAGAAGAACAATTGGAGTTTTCTGTGAAAGGTTCTGAGAGAATGTAAGCGTCCATATTTTATTTCCATTGGATAGGTATACATATTGTTTACTGTAGGTACTTGTAATACCTGAAGGAAGAAATATAAGCCTTATTATTCAGTCTATACTGAAATAATTCTACAAACACAATGAACACATTCTGACATCAAATCCACTGAGAAAACCCTTACTTTCATTATTGTACCTTATAACACAGTCCAAAATAACTTGTGAAATAAGAAAGCAAAACTTGTTTGAACCTTCCAATCTCTGAAGTACAACAAATTATGGTCATGCTATATTCCATTTTGTTTAATATACTAGTTGCCCAATTAAAATCCAATATTCTTTTCGTTGTGGGACCAGATGCTCAATTGCACTAAGGCCTATTTCTTAATTATTATTGTTCTTCCAACTTTTTTCTCCATTAAAAAAGGGTGGGGGAAAGAGACAGTTTTAAAACTTGAGATGAATGCTGCTGGAGATTTCTTACCACAAAGTGCTTACATTTCAAAATTTTCTCTTCAGCATCTTTAAGATGTACAAGTGATGTAGGGCACCATGCCGGGAGCCAGCTAGATAGCCATCCTGACCTAAATGGGATACAAGAGTTTAGAATGATTTAAATAATATGCTATTATTATAATTATTCAGGGATCAAGTGAATAAATTTCTTTGATTAGACACTGCAATAATAATTACCTGAGATGAGGTAATCTTGCATTTAATTGCTGTATTTCCAATCCTATCTACAAATTATGAAATATTTTTTATGCTGTAAAAAATTGCTCAAAATCACTGTAGTCACCCTAACTTTGATCAGTCAATGTAATTTATTTTTAAATATATAAATGTAAATTTGTTACAAAAATAAAGGGATACTCTAAATTATTTCTTAAGAAAAATACAGATATTTTTCCTAAGGAAAAAATACAGATCTATTATTGCAAAATTTAGGGTATACTATATATTAGATACTATAATAATATTTGATTGAGATTCCAAATTTACTATTGTTAATGCTAACTTTTAAAAAAAGGAAAAATAAAACCACTAAGGTGCTGTTTTCTACATACACAGTATCTTGTATGTGCACTGGAGGCCAGGAAGGACACATTTATGGCTAAGTGGACTTTGTTTTTACTGTTCCAACACACTGCCTTACTGCATCCAACATTACTTTGAATTTTCTTTGTGTGGTTAAGTGTTGTTACCTATACTGCATTAAATGATCATATATATACCAGTATAATAGCATGTAGAAATGTACACAATACTTTAAGAGTTTAATGGCAATTAAGGATTGAATCTTATCATGTGTGCATGATATACTTGATTCTATGCAGAATAATTTTTTAGCAACATACTTTCCAAGTCAGGGCTATACAACGTATCTAAAATGGAAATCTATTCAAAAATACAATATCCTAATTTTGTTCTTGTTTTAAATAACAGGATCAAACAAGTAGTTGCAATTGAGATTTTAGTGTATATTTAGTTCAAGGAGTTATACTCATAAAAAGATGAGGTGTGTAATTTTCATGTATTATCCTCTACATGTATTATCCTTCACAAGCTGAAAATTTGTTTGGCCTAAATCTCTTACCACTTCCAAACAGAACATCTTGTGTTCAAGTTACTTGGCAATGTGAGGGCTGTATCCAGTATATCAAGAGAGTCCATGATTACACTGACTAATCTGCATAATATCTATCTCATCAGTGTAGTGTGTCTACAAATTAGTAGAGTCCGAAAAAGGACTCATGATTCTTTCCAACTCACTAAGAAACAGCATAATATGTAACTCAAGTAGAAAACTTCTATTCCAAATAGAAAAATGTGATTAATTATTCTATTTATTAGAAAGCAAGAATAGTTAAATATTCTGGAAATTTTGTTTTAGGTCAGGTAATTTCAGGTAATTATCTGATTGCCTATAGGGAAAATTCACTACTAAGGATATTTGTTTATACAGGAACTGGATAATTTAAACATATATTCAGAAAAAAAACCTAAAACAACTTTATATAAAATTCTCCAAAGATTTCCAAGAAGTATAGATAGTATTCAGATTAATTTTTAAAGTATGAATAAATAAAGCAGGATTGAAAAAGGTTTTAATATACTACAAAATATATATGTTATTCATTCATATATATTCCAATGAAAAAAGCAATTAATTTTGCTTAATATTTGAAAAATAAACATCTATTTTACAGGAGAATTTTACAATTCAGATCCTATAAAAGAAAATAGACAGCCATCTAATCTTTGTATATCATGCTGAGGTGGCCCAGAGAAAGGCCTCCAAACAGTAACTAATTGATAGATAAGTTCATAATGAACCTGATTATCCTATTTCGAGCCTGAATGAGTGATATGAAACTGAAAATCTATCCACACAAGATATAGCTACCGTTTTTGAGTGATCTACCTTGCCCAGCTATATGGAGTTTATTTTGTTCTAAAAGGACAGCCTTCCTCCCAAAAATAATATTGGAATCTGGATGTACTTTTGAATTTAGCAGTCATAATTAGTTTAGATGGTATTGGTGGCTCAAGGTGCCATCTTATAATCAAACAGCAATTTGATATTATAACATTCACATCTAATCTTGTTAATACAAAACAGCCTTGCATTAGTTATCCATGCTCTAATAACCTCCCTTTAAAATTATCCCAATATGTTTCATGTTGGCCTGTGTTTGAAAACAGTCCAATAACTTTAATTAGTCCAAAGAGGACAGAATAATTTTCTATATAGAATACAATGACTGCCTTGTCAAAGAAAGGAATTAATAAAATTCATTTTTAAAGCACACTGTGCGTTATTGAAAATGGAGACAGTGATTTACAATGAACTGAGATGATAGTAGTAATCTTCACAATTTATACAAGAAAATCAAGATTTAAAAATTACAACTTGTCTTCTAAATTAAGTATATTCTAATCAGCTGTATTAAATCAACAGCCTATAATGGCTACATCATGAGTCCCAGATGTTTTAAATTCCAATTTGATAGTTGTCAAGTGCAAAAAAAAAGACCACATGCAAAGTTCCAATTAAATTAATTTATTATTACTCATGCCTATGCACAAGAATCTACTCAACTAATGGTTAGCACTATTTTGGCTCTATATAAAGGTCAATGGCATTCAAGAAGGTTGGACTTAATCCATTTGCGGTATGTAGAGATTCTAGGCTGATTCCTTTTTTGAGTCCACTCCCACATTCTGCCACTTTTTCTACAGTAATGTAAGTAACCAAATCATAACAAATAAATTGAATATGGTACCTTAAGAAAAGAAAGAATAAGAATGTAAGGAGCTGCAGTGACACAGTGGTTAGAAATGCAGTACTGCAGGTTACTGTTGCTGCATGCCGGCTGCCTGCCATTTGGCAGTTCAAATCTCACCAGGCTCAGGGTTGACTCAGTCTTCTATCCTTCCAAAGTCAGTAAAATGAGGACCCTTATTGTTGGGGGCAATATGCTGACTCTGTAACTCTGTAAACCACTGACTCTGTAAACCACTTAAAGAGGGCTGTAAAGCACTGTGAAGCAGTATATAAGTCTAAGTGTTATTGCTATGTAAGTATATATAGAACTTACAATAATTGGGACCGGAATTTCGGTCCCTAAGCAATGTGATCATTAAGGGAGTCATTATATGATGGACCTGATATTACAACCATTGGTAATTAAGTGACTCACGCAATAACTAAGTGAACTCAGCTTCCTCAATTGCTTTTGCTTGTCAAAAACCCTCAATTTTTGACAAAACATGTGACAAGACGATTGTCAAGCAGCCAAATTGTAATCAGACAACTACAGGGTGTTACAATGATTGTAAATTTGAGGACACATCATAAGTAATTTTTTCCAAGACCATCGTAACTTTGAACTATCATTAAATGAATGGTCGTAAATCGAGGACTACAGTATTGCATTATTAGTACGTGTTATTGTATCATTAAATATAATACTGTATTAAACATTACTGCTAAACTTTTTTTAAAAAAAATATTAAGTATATAAACTCGTATTTTAAAAAAACATGGCCAACAAGCCTAAAATTCTGAAAAATACAAAAATGCTACATATATTCTGTAAAGTACATTTCCAAGGGGGACAGAACCCCGGGCCATTGAACGTTGTACCTTTTGAACTGATATGGGGTTATTTCTAGTTTTAGATTAAAAGTACAAATGAGACACACTGCAGGACAATTTAAACTATTTTCACGAGGTGTTAATTATTCAGTCACAGATAGTACATACATTTAAAATCATAACAATAGTTTTTGCTGCAGGGTAGCTTTTCTGAAGATCTCTCAGAATAGTTTTCTTTTCTTATTTACATTTATTTTCCTTTTTTAAACCTAAAACTCTCTAAAATACAGTACTGGGTTATAGTTCCCTGTATTAGAGAGGAATATTTAGGAAAGGAAGAAAAATTCCTGCACAGTATTTCTAGGAAGCATACTGTACATCTGTTCCAAGAGGCCTTGGCATTACTACAATTTGTTGCTACATTAGGTTAGAGGGAAAATAACAAGTTCCTCATATAATTATTATTAACTTCAAAGTTTTCCTTCTTTTTAACAAAGAATATATTAAGGACCTCAACAGACAGCTAATAAAAGTTCCATTAAAATCTCCTAACAGATAAATACTCAAAAGTATCTTAGTTATAAAAATTAGTATGAAATGATTTGAGAAATGAATTTTTTTCTTAACAGGTAAGATATCTAGTATATTGTATAGATGTACAGATATAGATACTGTATAGATATACTGAATGCACCTACAATTTAATTTCCTTAAGCTTGCTTAAAAATATTTACCGTATTTTCCGGCGTATAAGACGACTTTCTAACACACAAAAATCTTCTCAAAAGTTGGGGGTCGTCTTATACGCCAGGTGTCGGTCTCCTGTAACCAGGCAGACCAGCCCGAAAGGCTTTGACAAGCCTTAAATGGCTCTAAGGAGACAAGCTGAGTTGCCGCTAATCAGCTGAGTTACACGCAAGCCCCCTGTAAAAGGGAAAAACTTTCCTTTTACACAACGCTGGCCATCCCAGCTGAGATTAGCAGGCAACTCAGCTGGGATCGCCAGAGCTTGGATGGCCAAGCTCTGTGTAAAAGGGAAAAACTTTTCTTTTACAGAACGCTGGCCATCTCAGCTGCTAATTTTTGCCTGCTAATTGCTCCGTAGCAAAAATCCCGCCCCCCTCCAGCTTGCTTACCTTAGCTGCTAGCCGCAACGCTTGCCTTGCCTTGCCTGCAATCCATTGCATCAGCAAGCAACTAAATCTCCCTGCCTGCTTGATTGCAGGCAGGGAGATTTAGTTGCTTGCTGATGCAAGCAACTTGTGGACTTCAACTCCCAGAATTACTCAGCTAGCAAAGCAAAGCTGGCTGAGGAATTCTGGGAGTTGAAGTCTACAAGTCTTAAAGTTGCCAAGATTGGAGACCCCTGTTCTATTGGGTAAGTTTTTTGCCCCCTTTGGGAGCTTTAAAAAAATAGTTAATTGGGGGGGGGGGGTTTAGTTGTTCTTTTTTAGACCTAGCCATTTAAAGGCTAGGTCTAAGTTTTAGGCTAGGAAGTTTTAAATTTAGCTTTCATATAAAAATAAAAATAAAATAAAATAATATTTGTGCAGCTTTCTGAGATTTAATGTGTTTCTGTAGTGTTTCACTCTAACTACACAAACACACAAAATCTCACAAAGCTATATGTGGAATTTTGTGTGTATAAACCCACAATGTAAAAGTTGTTTTTTTGGGCTTTTTGTGGCTGTGTGAGGTTCCTGCTTATTGCAGAGGCCATTTTGGGTCTAGCACAGCTGCTTTTACATTGTGGGTGAGCCAGTTGATGTTTTTTAATTTTTATTTGGTGTGCGTTGGAAGAGGGGTCGTCTTATACAGCAAGTATAGCCCAAACCCTATATTTTTACAGGAAAAGTTGGGGGTCGTCTTATACGCCCAGTCGTCTTATACGCCGGAAAATACGGTAACTATTATGGTGTCACTGTCTAATGCACTTAAAACTTCTAAATAGTTTTTCATGAATTTCATTTCATACATCATTCTGCAAAATTCTGTAAACCAAGATGCCAAAGTGAACCCCTTTTGAGTCTGAAATGGATTTTGTTAATCTCACAGAAAATAGTAAAATCATCATCCAAAAAAAACTGTCTTAAATTTCAGCTAATAGCTCTTAGAAATGTCTGTTCTGAAAGAACAAATGAACATCCTCTTATGAAATATCAGTTAATAGGAATACAGGTATTCCACAATTTGGCCCAAAATTTAGATGGCTAAGTGAGACATTTGTTAAGTGAGTTTTATCCCATTTTACGACCTTTCTTGTGACAGTTGTTAAGTGAATCACTGCAGTGGTTAAATTAGTAACACAGTTTTACGTGAATCTGGCTTCCCTATTGACTTTGCTTGTGTCATGCAAAGTGATCACATGACTCCAGGACACTGCAACTGTCATACATGTCAGTTGCCAAGCATCTGAATTTTCAGCATGTGACTGTGGGATGGTGCAACAGTTGCAAGTGTGAAAAATGGTGATAAATCAGTTTTTTCAGTGTCATTGTAACTTTGAATGGTCACTAACAAACCGTTGTAAGTCAAGGACTACCCATAGTTAGTATTAGTCTAGAGTATTCCCTAGAAGACTAATTTCACATATGTCATCTCTACCTAATCTGCTTCACTGATGGAGTAAGAGCAATATATTGCAAAGTTAGGTGCACGGTGAACATCATTAGGAAAAAGTGGACCTCACAGGAGTGTTGCATCTATTTGTTAATTTTTGAAGGCCCAACTTTTTTCTGATTTCTGTGCCATCTTTTTTTTTGTTAAAGCCATTTAAGCAATCAATTCATTAAGAAACCAAGAGAGGCAATATCATTTTTCCAGACTTTCATAAAAGTCTAATATTTTTCTTCTGAAAGTTTTTTTAAACATATACATTATTTTCCACCAAAAGAAATCGAAACATATAGTAGCAGTAGTAGTAGTAGTAGATTTTTCAGTTAAATGTAGTCAAATGCAGCAACAATCCTCTTGCCATTCTGCTGCATGAAACAGCAATCTTTATAATAAAAAAGGAGGGAAATTTTCTTAAGAAAACTAGTAGGCCTAGAAGACCATATTAAAAATACGTCTTACTCAAAGAGGCAAAAGAAAGAAATATGTCTTCTAAACAAAGATCAAGAACACAAAAGAAACACCAGAAAAATAACAAGAATGTTCAAAATCCAATCCAGGGGTCAGAAATAGCAGGAGCTGAATCACTATCAATAGCATAAATGTCTGATTAAGAAAAATTGATCTCATCTGATATAATCATGTCATTATCTTATATCTTTTTGGCATGCTAAATAAATTTATGGAAAATCTTTAAATATTAAGCATTAAGATGATATTAAATTACTATATACAATAAAGCTTCAAAATCTGATTTTTTTATCAGAAAATATGATTATGTTGAAGCATGAAAGTCACTAAAAGAATTAGGTTAAGAAAAGACTTTCAGAAATGTGTGACGTTAAATATCACCTTTAATGTTGTTAAAAGCAATATTTATTATTAATCAAAAAAGGAAGAAATGTTACATACTATTATGGAAGAGATTTTGTGATAATGTATAATAATATTTTGTAATAATAAGATTATAGTTATGGTACATTAATAAATCAGTGACTACTGATAAGTATAATATATATATACATTTTGGCTTCTTTCCTGTTTCTTTTTTTGGAGGATTATAATTTCATTTCTATTATTTTTTCCTTTAACTTTAAAGGTAGTTAATCATGTGTGGGATTTTTTTTAGTACATTTAAGTGTTTTGTCAATTTTTTTATAATTTATAAGTAAAATGTATAAAAATAAATAAATAAAATTTTACCTGAGTTTGGACAATCCCATATAAAGAAAGATTATAAATGATGTTGTCTTTAATGTTTGTCCTTGCCCAAGGCTTTTATGCAAAGGTAGCAGTGGACTCCACCCAACTTCAGTTGACATACATTAAGCTCCAGGGAGCAAGGTCTAATCTGGAGAAATTCCTGATTCATGAATAAGCTTTATTCGTGGACTTCTGCATTGGTTTGGAGCTGTTCTATTACTCAGTGGCCTGTGAGTTATGGGGCGTTTTCAGAACAGATGCTGAGGGTGAACGTTCTAAATAGTAAAAGGAATATAGTTCTGTCCCATTATCATTGGCAGACTTTGAGATTGTAGAACAAGAGATACTTCCCCTAGCCTTACTGTCTCTTCTTTCTTTAATGAGAATACATCAAATGAGTGGTGTCAAACACATGGCCCACGGGCTGGATACGGCCCATGCAGGTCACTTCCACCTCATTCTTCAAGGGCAAAAACAATCCTGATACGTCACGATACAGCCTGCAATGTGATTGGGTTTGATACCTCTGATCTAAGCGGATCATAATAAAACATCATTGAGGTTATAAAAAAAGTGTACATATAGATTGGAATAGCTGTTATTTATCTACCTTCCTAACCCAGGCTATCTTTATAAAGATATAAGACTATCTGCTAGGA
The DNA here is from genome assembly GCA_038048745.1 of Coluber constrictor foxii. Classification (NCBI taxonomy): domain Eukaryota; kingdom Metazoa; phylum Chordata; class Lepidosauria; order Squamata; family Colubridae; genus Coluber; species Coluber constrictor. Next base: position 120,547,732 of record CM075961.1, on the reverse strand, counting down.
ATATCTACGACTTCTTCCCCTATTCTACTTAGGACCCTCTCCTATTAATAGTGCCTGTCATGTGACATTGACCTAAACCAGCCATGTGAACTACACAAAGTTTAGCTCCCATCTGGAATTTTGGGAATTGCATTTCCCACACATTTGGGACCAAAGCTACACTTTGCTATGAGGGTCTCTGTGATTCATCATTTCTGCCAAGCTCTTTGGAAATACTGTTATTTTTATTGTAGCACTGTGACAAAAACAGTTACCTTGCACTTGTCATTGAAATCTAATTCAGTCAGGTTACAAAGAGAATACAAAGGCCAATCTACAGAATTTTAAAAATATGACTTTGCCAAAATGGAATTGATTATGGGACTATGATTGAACAACACAATGACATTAAAAATTATATCACAACAACAAATGTGTCTACTATGCAGGTATTTCCCTGATTCCATTTCACATAAAAATAATGCAATCCATATAAGTAATCACCATGCCAAAACATTGAAGATTTCTTTCACAATAGACAAAAACAACACCAAATACATAGATGAAAAAGACACAAGTAGATATACAAAATGGCAAACACCTGTGCTGTTAAAGTCATGTCAAAAGTTCTGTGTTCGAGCGTACTGTTTACATACAGAAAATAGGTTTTTTAAAAAAATATTAGGGATGGGAATGGAGGCAATGATTCCCAATAAACTCTAAAATTGGCTGCCTTTAGTTGTTTCTTCTTTGGGTGAATGCTCAAACATTGAAAAGTTTAAAAAAAGCAAATTGAAGAGCTGCTATTTTGGGGCAAAAAAAAATACAAGTATAAGAATATATTTTCCTATTCTTAAAATGCTTCAAATCACACATCTCCATCACAGCTGTCTACTAATGTGTACCCAAACAATCGAATTTGTTTTGTTGCTCTTACTTTAGATTGGAGCACAGGTACAGACTAGGTTTGTCATTGTAATCTTTTAACTTATTACATACAATACACAGAGAAGCAGCATTTGGATAAAGTGGAGAGCTCCACTAAGAAAATCCTGGGGACTGTGAGGTAATATCAGAATTATACATCCTAGAGAAAGCTACACATATGCCGGCGGCGGAAGCAGGCAAGTTTCCATTTCTAGAACGACAGCGAGCATCTGGGATCACTAGTGCGTCAGTCGGGGCCGACGAGGGAGGGGCTCTCAATAGCGCGCTGAGTGACACCGCCGGCCAACCGGCTTACAGCCTCACTTGCCCCCTCCTTGACTCACCGTTCGTTGGCGGACTCGGTGGACTTGTCGTCAGCCATGATAGTGCTGCTGCGGCGACCGAGAGCGGCTCCTGAACCAGTCGCCGGGAGCCTAGCGAACGATAGAGCAACCGCGGCAGCGGCGCCACCGCCAGCCATCACGGGACCCGCCCGATGGCAGTCGCGTCAACGCGTCACTCTTCAGTCCCGCCCCACTATAGAGTGACCGGCCGGCTGCCTAGAGAGGCTTCAGCTCTGAAAACACCGAAAAATGCGTAGCGTGACTTCGGCCTTCTCCATTGGACGGTGCCAATTAATTTTGGTCCGTTGGGGGAGGAGCTGACGCTTGTTCTACTCTTTTCCTCTGGTTACGCAATCCTTTCTTACACAATTCGAGCAGCCGCCCAGAGTTCCTTTGCTAATTGCACAAAAGGAAACTTTCCAACTCTGCTACAGTTTTCTCTAAATCGTGTTTTCTCTATAGGAGAGGTTTAAATATATGATCGTTCTAGCGTCGCTGACTATTAATCGATCTATTTAGGCTTTCCAATAGCGATAATACGGAATCCGCTTTTCTGTGTTTACATGTTTTTAAATTTCTGCTCTGGCCAAGGATCAATGTACAAAAGTCGCGTGAGTTCACATTAGACCGGGGTTTCTTCACATATAAGGTCGCTGGCTCGGTACTCCGTCTGTTTGATATAGCGCTTGTCGGTTTTTTGCTCAATTGGGATCACCGTAAAATACCAGTAGTGCACTGAAAGTGCACCTTTGTCCTAGACTACACCATCCTGCACCATTAACGAGATCAGATCAGTTCAAAAGCCATTCACTTTTTTCAGACTAACAGACGGAGAGACGGAAAGAGAGAGGGAGAGAGAAGGAGAGAGAGAGAAAGAAAGAGAGGGAGAAAGAGAGAGGGAGAGAGGGAAGGAGAGGGAGAGACAGAAAGAGAGGAAGAGAATGAAAGGGGAGAGAGAGAGAGTAAGAGAAAAAGACAGAAAGAATGAAAGAGAAGGGAGAGAAAGGAGAGAGGGAGAGAGAGACAGTCGGACAAAGAGAGAAAGGGAGAGTGAGGGAGAGAGACAAAGGGAGAAAGAAAGAGCGAAAAAGATAGAGAAAAAAGAGAGGGAGAGAGAAGGAAAGAGAGACAGAGATAGAGACAGAGAGATTTTTCAAGTTCCTTGGGGCTGAGAAGAATTGCAGCAAAACAGTTTCCTGAAGTGGACCACTAGACTCCTAAACAACTGAAAAAACTCTAGTACAGTGACGGCTAACCTTTTTGCCATTGTGGGAGCATGTGGGGTTGCAGGTGGGTGTGCCCACATCCATAATTCAATGCGCCCCGCCCTCCCACATGTAACCTTCCCACACTTCCCCCTGCTTTTAGCACGCGATGGCACAGTGGGCCCAATAGGCCCGTTTTTCCTCCTCCCCAGGCTCCAGAGGCTTTCTAGGAGCCTGGGGAGGGCAAAAACAGCCTCCCCCCTCCCCCTGAGGCCTTCCGGAGACCGGAAACAGCCAGTTGCCTGATTTCCAGTGGGACAGTTGTGATACTGCACTTGATAGTTGTTATAAGGCAGGTGTTGGGGAAAGAATTTGGTGACAAGTACACAAACTTTTATCTTCCAGATTTTTTTTAATATTTCATTTTCATAAAATCTCAGCCTTGAATCTAACTTTTAGTTGAGCAATGAACATTCTAATAACTTTCATTTGACATTGTACATGTGCTTGGGAGAATATTGTATCATTTTTCTTTTTTAATTGTCTGCTCCCTATAGCCAGAGGCCTCGCAGAAAGAAGCAGTAACATTTCAGCCTCAGACAATTGACTAGGAAAGCAGAGAAAGCTTAAAAGTGAACCCTTTATCTGTTGTGCTAAAACAAAGTCAGTATTGAACAGACTAATAAAATGAAAGCCAAAACCAAACTTTTAGGAGGTAATACACTGCTTCTTCTAATTGTGACACACCTATTCTTAAAAAAAGATCATAATGTGGAAGGATCCATCAAAACACAATGGTGGGATGAATGTTTTCCTGTCTGACTTATCAAATTTCACCACTGCCAAATTCCTTTGCTGTATATTCCTTCAGCATTGTAGTTTTTATATTTGTCATATAGTTATTGAAAGTTTAAACATTCTTAGACAACTTCCCAGGGACCAATGTAAAAATAAGAGCTAACAAGTTCTGTCTCAGTTTTATGAGGGCGTTTATGAAAACGTCATTGGGGGCGTTTTTAACATCCATTCATTTAAATAACTTGCGCTGTCCCTTACAGTATAGATTCTAGATTGTAAATAGATGCAAGAAACTGTAGTACCATGACAAAAATTGGGGCAGTAACATATAAACCTTTGCATAAGGTTAATCCTGAACCATTAAAGACCCCAAGAAATAAAAACTCAGAGTCCAAATATATAACACGTGTCACGATTCCTATGTTGTTTGTTTGAAGTCTGCAAAAAAAAAAGAGTCAATGAATGGAATAAGTGTCTCTACTAAAGCAATGATGTCAGATGCAAATTCAGTAACAGGACTACAAGTGGTTTCAGGTGTCACTTCATGGGCTCTTCCAAATAGGGTTCAAGGAGAAAGTCCTCTATTACACACAATGCCCTGAAAAGAAAAAGTATACAGCAAGTTTAAAATACAAACTTCTGTCTAGGCATTTGGTTCTATTAAACAGCAGCTGTAGACCTAAGGTATCTGTCAACAGCTTGAATAGTTGAAACAGCATCAAATGGATCTGTAGCCTTTATTTAGTCTGGAATGCTGAAGCCAGATGCTGGACCAAAACACTGGTGTAGGTGAACATCTCGTCTATGCTTTCACATAGACCCAGGCTATTCCAAACCAGCAGGTGCAGCTTCTTGCAAATATTTAGCAAGGAAAAAAAATGATGGCAAACAACTGTTCCATACAAGAATGCAAGAATATAAGAAATTGACTTTCCTTAAACTTTTTGAACTAAATTTCACTCATTGGGAGATGGACATCCCAATTGATTGCCTAACTTGTATTATGGTGATCAGAACAAAAAAGAATATATATATATATAGCTTCCTACATGCAGACCAAAAATGGCAAACCAAAACTGAGAAAGCAGGTATCAGATGTCACATTTACCCTGCCTTTCTCAGGCAGGAGCTCAACGTTTGAACTAAGCAGGAAAAAAAACCTGGTTAAAAGGAACAGAAAAACTGCAATACTCCCCCCCCCCACTTCTTCTCTCACTCTTCTAAGGCAAAAAGTCCTTGAATAAGAGAAAGAAAAGTAACGATCAGTGAAGGAGAAGAAGGGGGAAATGTTTTTTTAAAAGACTATACAGAAATCCTCCCTCTTTTTTTCTACTCAGCATTCTTTTAATGAAAGTTTTCTGTTTCTCTCTGACTCTCTTTTCAGTAAATCACTGCATTTTGCCATAAATTTCTCTCCCAAAAGGATTTTTTCTTCCTTGGGACCTTTCTCATTTCTTTTTCCCATTTCCCTGTAAACACTTGCTATTGCCTTTCCATTTACCAGTACTTCCCAACAATAAAAACATGCAACTTACTGTTTCTTTGTAAGAAAGGGAATCAAAATATTAGCCCCTTTCAGTTTGGGGTGGGGGTCAACACACAGGCATTTATCTGAGGACACAGATAAACCTCCAAGTGCTTCAATGATTCTCTGAAAGGATGCAAATGACTAGCTTTCTGCAACGAATATAAATCCTTCCATTCCCCATCATCCAGTCAGAGCTGAAGAAGCTTCTTGGATGAGAAGTGAAACATCTTCAAAGAAAAAATTAACTGTTTGCATAAACAATTCCATATACAAATATTTCACTTCATACTTTCTCCACGCAAACTAATCATTATAATTATTTCAGGGAGCTTTTCACAAGCCAATGAGCTCCACTTTCCAAAACTTTTTTTAAAATAACTTTTTATGTATTGTTATTAGAGGGTGTCATCCTCTCTCCAGGTATTGGAAATGACTGCACATACACACATTCATTCATTCATTCATTCATTCATTCATTCATTCATTCATTCATTCATTCATTCATTCATTCATTTTATATAGCTGCCTATTCAAAATCACATAATCCAAATCTGACCGAACACAAGTGAGGTCTCATATTAAGACCTACCTAGTGGCGGCAAAGTCTAATTACTTTTCCACTCTTATTGCGTCTGCAGATAATCGCCCAGCTGCCCTGTTTAGGGTGACTCGCTCCTTGCTCCATCTGGGAGCGCAGGAAGACCCCTTGGAGGGTAAAGCTGAGGACTTTGTTCAGCATCTGCATGACAAAATCGCTCAAATTTGGGAAGGTCTGGACTCGGACGGGATAAGTTCGGACGGGATGACAAAGGAGTATCTTGAGAGTGTTATCTGGGAGGAGTTTGACCCGATGACTCCCAAAGACGTGGACAGGATTCTGGGTAGACTTAGCGCAGCCACGTGTCCCTCTTGGTTGGTGCTGGCTTCCCGGGAGGTTACATGAGGCTGGCTCCAGAGGATTATTAATGCTTCTCTGAATGAGGGCTGCTTTCCCGCCACCTTGAAGGAGGTGGTGGTGAGGCCCCTCCTCAAGAAGCCTTCTCTGAACGTGGCTCTTTTGGCGAATTATCATCCAGTCTCCAACCTCCGCTTTGTTGCGAAGGTTGTTGAGAATGTGGGGGCACGACAGTTTCCCCAGTACCTGGATGAGGCGATCTATCTTGATCCACTCCAGTCGGGTTTCAGGCCTGGGTACAGCATGAGAATGGCATTGGTCGCATAGGTTGATGATCTCTGGAGGGCTCGGGACAGGGGTTCCACCTCTGTCCTGGTCCTATTGGATCTCTTAGCGGCGTTTGATACCATCAACCCTGGTATCTTGCTGCACCGGTTAGAGGGGTTGGGAGTGGGAGGCACCGTGCTGCAGTGGTTCTCCTCCTTCCTCTCTGACCAATTGCAGTTTGTGTTGATGGGGCCAGAGGTTGACCTCGAGGTGCCTCATGTGTGGGGTGCCGCAACGGTCGGTCCTTTCACCCCTGTTGTTCAACATTTATATGAAGCCGCTGGGTGAGATCACCCATGGTTTTGGGGTGCAGGTCCATCAGTATGCTGATGAAACTCAGCTGTACATCTCCACCCCAGACCACCCCAATGATGCCCTTGCCGTGATGTCCCGGTGTCTGGAGGCCGTGCGGATCTGGATGGGGAGAAACAGGCTCAAGCTCAACCCCTCCAAGACTGAGTAGCTGTGACTTCTGGTGTCCTGATATAGTCAGCTGGTGCCATCGCTGACTATTGGAGGTGAGTCATTGGCCCCCATGGAGACGGCTCGCAACTTGGGTGTCCTCCTGGACGCACAGCTGTCCTTAGAAGAACATATGATGGCTGTGGCCAGGGGGGCTTTTTATCAGGTTCACCTGATTCGCCAGTTGCGTCCCTTTCTGGATCAGGACTCCCTACACACAGTCATTCATGCCCTCGTCACTTCCTGCCTGGACTATTGTAATGCTCTCTACATGGGGCTCCGCTTGAAGAGCACCCAGAGGTCCAGCTTCCAGAATGCAGCCACGCGAGTGGCTATGGGAGCATCATGGAGCTCCCATGTCACTCTCCTGTGCGAGCTGCACTGGCTCCTGGTGGTCCTCCAGGTGCAATTCAAGGTACTGGTTACCACCTTTAGAGTGCTCCCTGGGTTAAGACGTGGATACTTACAAGACCGCCTGCTGCTACCAGTAGCCTCCCACTGACCAACCCGCTCCCACAGAGAGGGGCTCCTCCGGGTGCCGTTGGCCAAGCAATATCGGCTGGCAACCCCCAGGGGGACAGCCTTCTCTCTGGGGGCTCCTGCCATCTGGAACAATTTGCCCCCCCCCCCTGAGATACGGAGGATTTCTGACTTACGCATCTTCCGTCGGGCCCTCAAGACGCTTTTATTTCATCGAGCCGGGCTAGCCTAATGTTTTATAAAAATGTTTTAATCCAATTTGTTTTGTCAAAATTTTAAAAGTTTAATGGGGAATTCATTTTAAATTGACGTGGGCCAAAATATTTAATATCTTTTAAAATTGTTTTAAAGTTTATATTTCTGTGTTCTAAATTGGCTGTACAACTCCCTGAGTCTCTTGGGAGAAGGGTGGTAATAAAAAAATAATAAAATAAAATAAAATAAAATAAAATAAAATAAAAAAATAATAAAATAAAATAAATAAAATAAAATAAAATAAAATAATAAAATAAAATAAAATAAAATAATAAAATAATAAAATAAAATAAAATAAAATAAAATAAAATAATAAAATAAATAAAATAAAATAAAATAAAATAATAAAATAAAATAATAAAATAAAATAAAATAAAATAAAATAAAATAAAATAAAAAAATAAAATAAAATAAAATAAAATAAAATAATAAATTAAATTAAATTAAATTAAATTAAATCAATCAATAAAAAAATAAGAATCAAATAAATCAATATAGTACAATATAATAAAATCACCCCCACCCAAGCAACAGCAGATTGCCAGTCAATGGGCTCCATCATGCTCTGGGTTCCCCAGGCCTGCTGGCAGAACCAGATATTCAGTGCCTTCTGGAAGAGTAGTAGAGTGGGGGCTGTACTAATCTGGGAGAATGATGTTTCAGAGAGAGGGAGCCACCACGGAGAACTCCCGTGGGTGGCTCCCTCGGGGATGGGACCTGCAGCAGTTGTGGGTCCCACCAGGTGTGACTCCCTCGGGGATGGGTCCCACCAGGTGTGACTCCCTCGGGGATGGGTCCCACCAGGTGTGACTCCCTCGGGGATGGGACCTGCAGCATTCCTTGCCTCCCCACTCTAATGGGCCAGATAGATGTGACCGGCAAGAGACGGCCCCTCAAATAATCTGGTCGCAAGCCATGAAGGGCTTTAAAGGTGACAATCAGCATCTTGAATTGCACCCAGAAGCAAATTGGCAGCCAATATACACACACATACGATAAAAACAATATTTCCAGACCTATGGAGCTTTTGTCCCTTTAAATTTCCAGGTTTTTTTTTTCTTGGGCAACCTGTGGTTTGTTCTCCAAGCAATGGTAAAACTCATGGAGTGATTCCAGTAAAAATGATTGGGGGCCCTAACCACTGCCTACCTGTTTCCCACTGGTTTAAACCCAAGCTGAGTAGTCCTCTTAATTTACTAGCTGGCCAAATATGTCATAATTTTTGTTTTGTTTTGTTTTTGAGTTGCAGCAGCCCAACACAGATAAATGATTATTATTATGATTTTCAATTCAATCCCATTCAATTCTACATTCAATTATTATAGAGTCACATCAAAGAATTTTGAACCGAAATCACATCAAATTGGTCAAGCCAAATTATCTGAGTGTATTGTGTTACAACTTCCCATTTAGACAGGCTTTACTTTTTTTATTACCTGCTAAACCCTGGGTAGGAAGAACAATAAACCTTTTCTTTCTACACAGCTTTTGATCGCCTACACAGGCCCCTTAATGAACCCTAATTGTTTTACAATCCAGAAAATTTCCATCTCTTCAGCATCAACTAATGATAATTCAGCATCAACCCTTGTTAATTAGAGAGTTGAAAGAAAAGAAAACAAATCAGCACTCACCAAATTTCTTTTAGGCCAAAAACCATTAGTGCCTTTAATCGGATTTCTTGGCCACTCAAAAAAACAATATTGGACCATTATTTCTTTACTCTTAGTCATGGTTTTGCAGTTATGCTTCCAGTTCTTCAACACTGCACACAATGAACTAACTGACAGAATGTTCAGGAATTCTATCTTTTTTCCGCAGCACTTCTTACCTGCCCTGTTTCCCATGTTAAAGACCACAATCTCTCCAAAGTTAACCAAACCACCTGCTTTGCCCTTTTCTGGCCATTCCCTTTGCAGGAAGATAGAATCGCAAATGTGTGCTCCATACTCACTTCGTACTCAGAGTACATCTCGCACATCCTATCAATCCTGGTCTCACACTCACAGAGCCTACCCAACCATTAAGTATTAACCAGTACATAAGTCCAATTTTCTTATCTTAGTCTGTGCACAGAGTTGCCCAGTTGCAGTGCCCTAGTGCCCACTCACGTTTCACAGGACCTTTTTACAATTGTTTTCTCTTTAATCTTCATACTGGGTTCAACAGGAATATGGGACTTGCAAAGTATCCACAACATAGGACAGTTAAACTCAATGGGACATGTCTTCCCAGTCAGTGTCCATTCGGCAATTCCTGCTACTAAAGAATCCCAGGATAGTTCCCAAGTTGTAGGATTTGTTATCTAGTTTTGAAATTATTGCAAGGCAAAACTTATTTTTAAAATGGTAGTTTTATTTACTACTTTGTAAAGGGTGTATCACATACATGCAGTTACAGCGGACACACTTTAAGCCATCAATATACTTTCTTTATATTCTTTATCACCGTCATAGGTTTGCATCTCACCTTTTCCTCATTGGCTGAGTATTCAGGCGATCACAAGGCATCCGGGGTGCCTAAAATGAATACATTTTTCCCTGCCTGTTATTTACAGTTTATCTCTTAGTTTCTAGGGTTTGTCTCTAGTTGCCAACAAATTCCAGCTAAAACCAGTTTTGAACATAACAAGGGCCTCTCATTCTTTCATTCCTACATGCAACTTTAGGCTTGAGCATCATTTATATGATAAGATAAGTACACATTGTAATATTTTCAAAGGTTAGTATGTCCTGCTCCAATTTCTGTAAAAACAATAATCTCCTTTGCCCTTTCCCACATTGTTGAACTTGTAAAAAAAGTCATAATTTTTGGGGTTCAAACACATATAACGATAAAAGAATTTTAAAGATCAGCATTCAGTTGAAACCAGAACTCTTCTTGTTGAAATTAATGAACAGTCAATTAAAAAAGAGCCGTGGAAGATGTTTTTAACGTATTGTTTCTGTTGCAAAAATTATATGTGAAAAAAATAGAAAAATTTGGAATTACGCACAATGGAGGAATGATTGGTAAAGATAACAGAAATGGCAAAGATGGCAAAAATAATTTGTTTGATTAGAGAAAGAGCAAGAACTACATTTATCAGTGGCTGGAAACCCCAAATGAAAAAAAGAGAAAAATGAACTTGTGATTTATAGATATCAGAATTAGACAGTTTAGTTTACGGGAAGAAGAAAATTATGATGCAACCTGAGAGAGAGGATAAAATAATAATAATAATTATGATGATGATAAATAACTGCTATCAAAAAAATTGGAAGCAGCTTCTTTATAATATTTTCTTTTTTCTCTTTCTCCTTTTCTCTTTTCTTTATTAGTCTTTCTTATTTTTTGTTTCTAATATTTGTATTGTTTTTATTCTGTTAAGTATATATTCAGTAAAACTTATATTAAAATTTTTAAAAGGTAACTGCCATGAAGGACTGTGTCTCCCTTCAATTGTCTTCACTTCTAATTACTTTGAAACATGGAAAACATCCAAGGAACTCCTTGAACCAATCAGCACTTTATCTATTGGAAAGCACAAAAACAAAAAGGACAATTAATATAACCTAGTTTCCACTAGGTTATATCATAACAAAATAAACAAGGAATTAGTGACATACTTAACACCTAGCTGCCTTGAATAAATTCAAGTTCCCTAGACCCTCTGACTAAATCTTTGAGGAAAGCATGAAATATGGTAGAATTATTAGAACACTAGACAAAAGCCAATGTCCCAGTATATTAAAAAAGGGAAAAAGTGGACCCTAGGTGATATGGACCTATTCTCTAGAAATAACATGTGACAAATTTTGGAGTAGGTAATCAAGCAGTAAGTTTGCAAGCACTTACAAACAAAAAGGGTTGGATCTGGCACTTGTCTTATACTCAAGTGTTATGTAGAACATTGCTAGAAACCCATGTATTATAAACAAATTGTGGCAGAAAAATTTACTACAAGTAGTCTTCAATTAATGAATACAACTGAGCCCCAAATTTCTATTACTAAGTAAGAGAGTTGTTAAGTGAGGTTTGCCCCATTTTATGCCTTTCTTGCCACAGTTGTTAAGTGAATCACTGCAATTATTAAATTAGTAAAATGTTTGTTAAGTGAGTCTGGCTTCCCCACTGACTTTGCTTGTCAGAAGGTTGCAAATGGTAATCACATGACCTCGGGACACTGCAACTGACAGAAATATGAGCCAGTTGCCAAGCATCTAAATTTTGATCACATGACCATGAGAATCTTGCTACAGCCATAAAGGTGAAATCTGGTCATAAGTCACTTTTTTCAGTGCCGTAACTTCAAATGATCACTAAATAAATGGTTGTAAATCAAGGACTATCTGTATTTTTTTTGACAATGTATCTAAATCAGTGGACTAAGGGTATGCTGTGCATGTAATGTATATCGTACCATCACCAGTGAATGGTTGTTATAGGTTAGAGCAGGCATGTCAAATTCAATTTCATTGAGGGCCACATCAGGGTTGCGGTTGATCTTGGGGGGCTGGCCAGCAGTGGCTGCCTGGGTGGCTGTAGCCAACCAGGTGGGTGCAGCCAACTGGGTGGGCATGGCCATCTTGACGCCACTCCCCAAACTGCTGGAGTGTTTCCTCTTTGCATTGGGTAGACCAGAATGGCCCTGCAGGTGGGAAATAAGGAGAAACTTCCTGACCATGATAGTTATTAAGCAGTAGAGCAGCCTGCCTCCTATAATCATGGGTGTTCCATCATTGAAGTATTAAAGAAAAGATTGGGCAGTTATTTGTCTGGGATAATATAATTACAGATAGTCCACAATTTATGACCGCAATTGAGCCCAAATTTTCTGCTGCTAAACAAGGCTGTCATTAATGACCTTTTTGATACAAATTACTGCAGTTGTTAAGTCAATCATGCAGATGTTAACCAAATCTGGCTTCCTCCATTGACTTTGCTTATCTGAAGGCAGATGGGAAGGTTACAAATAGTGATCACATGACCCTGATGTAGTGCAACTATTATAAATACATGTGGCTAAATGCCCAAATTTTGATAATGAGAGTTTTGGATGCTGCAACAGTCATAAATATGAAAATTAGTCAGAAGTTACTTTTTTCAGTGATATTGTAATTTTGACAAGTCATAAAACAAATGGTTGTAAGTTGAGGGTTATCTGTAATGCAGTGGACAGGTGTTGAACTGTAAGACCTCCAAGCTCCCTTCCAACTCCATGATTCTATTTTTTTTTAAAAAAATCTTTCTAATTCCATGCAAAACTAAATTGTTCTCTTCCCTATATTTTTCAGTACATATTATTGTTCTTTTGTTAATTTGCAAAATTCCACAAGAAAATATGTCTTGTGTATTAGGAAGCATTGTGAAAAAACAGTTTTAAATTCCTCCCAATTACGTAGCCATCTTGCTGTCACTCTCCTAATTCAAATAAAAATTCCTATAAATCATGAATAAGAAGCAGTAGCACATTGGCAATTTGCAGACAAGCTTGTTTCCCATTAACTGTAACCATGGTTGCATGTTGCTATGGCAGCTAGATGGGGGAAGGGCAGGTATCAGTTCTAACCCATGTATAAATCTAAGAACCGAATTGGATGGAAGGGCAAGTAACAACTATCTTGAATCAGAGAGTCATAAAATAGGCAAAATGAATTGCCTACAAAGTTTACAAACCCAGAATAATTAAAGGAAAATATTAATTTTGCTATGGTATCCAGTAAATTTAAGCACAATAAAATATCAACTCATTTATCAAAAATAGACATTGAGGTCATCTACATGTAGTTTGGATCCTGAATTCCTGATACAGAAGCCTGATGGTTATGAATTTAGAAATGATTCTAAAATCAGGAAGATCTACATTTCATTACTTCTTTTCTTGTCAAGGCAAGGCTCCGTAATAGCAACAATAATTACAACTGGACTTCTCAGTGCTATATGCCAGGCTCTGTACATTTTTGCTTTTACCAAACATCTCTTTCTTTCACTAACTATTGAAATAGCCAGAGGTAATGAAATGATGCTACTGCTGTTACTGTTCCCTTGTGCCTAACTAGAACAAGTATAATTATAATGTGGGTGCCCAGGGAATATTTTGAGGAGGTAGGGAAGCAGATTATTTTCCTAACTGGCTATGAGCATTGGCTATTGAACATTCATAAATAATCTGGTAAATAAAGAAGTTTGCTTATCCTACTTAATTTCAGCCTAGAAGTTAGCAATCCAAAGAGCTATTTTTGAAGCATGGAAGCAATATTCAAAACAGCAGGAAAACAAAGCAGCTATGCAGCGAGCCTGCAGCTGATTTAAGATTTAAAAAACTGCTAAATGTTCTCTTCTAATAGCTCATCCTGACTCAATTCAATTCATTTTCACTGCAAACTCAATCCCCTTCTAATGCTTGAAGTCCAAGAACTTTCAAATGTTGCAAAAAAAAGGCTGAACAAGTGAATGAGTATTGGCTACCATAGGAGAAAATTGAAGAATGCATCATTGAAGTGGCTCTTGACATTCTTAACTGTGATAGTCAGTACATTTCTCATCCTAAATGAGTCCAGGTGTAGATTCAAATCATTTTAAAACTTGCTTTCAAAAATCCTTCTTATGGACTAATATGTTGATGGCAGACCAGGTTGCAACCAGTCTGCAATATGCTAAACTTGATATTTTCTGTAATGCTAACCAGGTAGATGGTTAGCATATTTGTTAAGGAAAAAACAAAAGTTATACACTATAGAGAAAATAGAATATAAAGGTAAAGAGGTGTATCAGCAAAATATGATTAAAAAAGCATTTTTAGAATTTTATACGAGGTTGTATGCTAGTGATAAAATTCAAGGTATAGATATAGACAGATACTTACAGAAGGAAAATATTTCTATAGTTACAGAAGAGCAAAGGGAAGGTCTGAACCAACCAATAAGCTCTGAAGAAATTGTCCTAGCAATTAAACACTTGAAAGTGGGTAAAGCTCCTGGGACAGATGGATTGACAGCTGTTTATTATAAAAATTTGCAGTTAGAAATGGTGGAACCACTTAAGGAATTATTTATTAAAATACAATCTGGAGGAGATGTATCCCCATCTTGGAGAACAGCATTCATTTCTTTGATTCCAAAGGAGGATCAAGATCATAGTCAGCCAAAAATCTATAGGCCTATATCGCTTTTAAACACAGATTACAAGATTTTTGCTAAAATATTAGCAAATAGGTTAATGTTAGTTATGCAACAAATGATTCATAATGATCAAACTGGTTTTATAAATGGGAGACAAATGAAAAGTAATGTAAGGCAAATAGTTAACATATTGGCATATTTGGGGAAGAACAACCAAGTCCCTGCAGCGCTAATATTTTTGGATGCGGAGAAGGCATTTGATCAATTAAATTGGAATTTTTTATTGAAAATAATAGATGCAGTTTGGAGGGCATTTTACACAATCTATTAAGGCAATATACCAGAAACAAACAGCACAAATAATAATTAATGGTAGTTTAACAGAAATTTTTAATATTGAAAAAGGAACAAGACAAGGATGTTCTTTGTCTCCATTACTGTTTATTTTGACTTTGGAATTTTTGCTGAATAAAATAGGTGGTTCAGATAAAATAAAGGGAATCAAAATTAGGCACTATGATTATAGATTATGAGCATTTGCAGATGACTTGGTTGTTACTTTAACCCAACCAATGCAATTGGTTACGGGCTTAATGGAGATAATCAATATGGACAAGTATCTGGATTTAAAATAAATGCAGGGAAAACAAAGATAATAACTAAAAATATGACTATAAATCAAAAAGAAGAAATAGAAAAAGTAACAGGATTTGAAATAGTAAAGAAGGTTAAATATTTAGGGGTTTATATTATGGCTTCAAATATGAAATTATACAAGTATAATTATGAACCGTTGTGGCAAAAAATACAGAAAGAGATGGAAAACTGAAAAAAACTACAATTATCCTTGTTGGGAAGAATAGCAGCAGTAAAAATGAATATTTTGTCGAAGTTTTTATTTCTTTTTCAAATGATACCAATACTTAAAAAAGATGCAAATTTGAAGGAATGGCAGAAGGGTATTAGTAACTTTGTTTGGACAGGAAAGAGACCGAGAATAAAGCAAAAAATAATGCAAGATATACGTGAAAGAGGAGGTCTTAAAATGCCCAATTTAAGATTATATTATGAGGCAGCTGCCCTTTCAGCAATTAGAGATTGGATTAATTCAACAGAAGAAAGAATACTGAATATTGAAGGATATGATTTGGTATATGGTTGGCATGCTTATTTACTATAGGACAAGAAGATGGATAAGAATTTTAAAAGTCATATATTAAGGAAAAAGTATCAATATAAACTAAATAATAAAATACCTATATGGACAATACCCAGACACTCGATACAGAATATAAGTGTAGAACAAAAACAAGATGTGATTACCTACATAGAGCTTCTTATTATGGAAAGAGGTATATTATAGTTAAAGTCTTTGAATGTACTAAAAGAAGAAGAGATAATTCGAACTTGGTTTCAGTATGGACAGCTGCAAGCTAGATGGAAAAAGGATCAGAAAATTGGTATCTTGCAAAATGAGGAAAATTTGATAAAACAAATTAGAGATCAAAGTCAAATGCATATAAAAAGGTTGTATAATGTACTGATAGAAATAGATTCAGAAATGAGTTAGTTAAAGACTGTATGATAAAATGGGCACAAAATATTGAGAAACCAATAATGATGGAAATGTGGGAAAAATATAGGTTAGAAATGTGAAATTTACGCAAGCCCAAAACTTGAGAGAAAATTTTTATAAAATGTTTTATAGATTGCATTTAGATCCTAAAAAGTTAGCCTGTATGTACCTGAATCTGCAATCTAAGTGTTGGAGATGTGAGTGTGAAGATGCCACTTATTATCATACATGGTGGACTTGTAAAAAAAATCAAAGCATTTTGGATAAAAATATGGTGGATTATTCAAAATATTCTTTAAAAAAAGGTAAGATTTACTCCACAGTTGTTCCTGCTGGGTATAATTAGATTGTATGGTTATAGAGACTAAATTGATTTTAAATTTAATAACAGCAGCTAGACTTTTGGTCGCATAGTACTGGAAGAAGGAAGATTTGCCTACTATTGAAGAATAGACACTAAAAGTAGTGAACTTAGTGGAGATGGCTAAAATTTCAGCATACTTGAAGGATCACTCAAATGAAAGATATATATTGGAATGGAGAAGATGGATTGATTATATTCAAAATAAAAAATTTCAAATAGTTTATGAATGAATAAAGATATGTAAGGGAATTTTTATATTTTGTCATGTAAGGGGGAGTTAAAGTGCAAGAGGGAGATAGGAGGCTATAGATAGTTTGTATATGTTAGCTTATGTTTATTAAATGCTATACTCTGTATTTTGCTCTGGGAAGTCCGGGGGTGGGGTGGTGGGGGGGAGGGCTGGGCTGGGAGTGGGGAGGAGGGCTGGGGAAATTGTTTGTAAATTTTTTTAAAAAAACTTTTCAATAAAAAAAATCCTTATGGGAAAATGCTTTTGTTCTGATTTTTTTTTTAAAGATGGGATAAGGCTTTGAAAGTTGGACATGAGAGGGAAATAGAAAGAAGTAAAGATCACAATTATGTGAGAAGAACATTTACATTTAACTTAGTAATAGAGTGGAGAAAAGTATTTTAACATTGGACATATTGTGGGATATTTTTGAAATTAATTTTATGAAAGTTTGCCTCTGTTTTATTTATTTGTTAAATTTATTTCTGCCTATCTTGCCAAGTTTATTTTTATTTTATTTTTTTATTGAAAAAGTTTTACAATACAAAAATTTTTCCATTTTCACCCCCCCTCCCCAGTCTCCCTACCCACCCCCTCCCATCCTCCCTCAACCCCAACCCCTCCCCTCCCTAACCCCCCCCTGACTTCCGCTACAAAAACCAAAACTTAGAACAAGGGAAAAAGAAAAAGATTATTAAGTATTCGAATTCTCAATTAAACAAATTTCGAAAGAGGAAGAGAAAGAGAGAAGGAAAGAGAGAAAAAAAAGTAAAAAAAACAAACAAACCAAGAACCAAACAATAATATATTTAAACAATATTGAAAAAAAACCATTAATAGTCATTATAATTAAGAACACTATTATAATTGTCCTAACTACGCCCCTTAACTAAAGAAAAACCCCAAAAACATAAAATAAGAAATGTACGTGCATATATATTTATAATCATACAGTTATATCATAAAGAGAATTATCTTATTTAATTCATTTCTCAAACTCTATAATCCAACTTTAAATCTTCTCTTCAACTTGATTGATGTCAAACATATTTCGTCTCATAAATCCAACTTCGATAATCTTCGTCTTGACGCTGCCCCCATCAGCAAAATAAAACGTTTCTCCACACCACCCCCCGAGTGACTTTATATGAATAAAATTCAACCACGAAGATATTCACCGCTCTAGGAAGATTCATTCAAGCTAACTTATACTATACCTAAAAATAGGCTTTTGCAGCCTTGGCATTCAAACCTTGAAAAAAAAAAGAAAAAACCAACTAAGTGCTGCATTCCCAGATGTTCCTGTAAAATTGTTTCAAATCCTGCCACCCTTTGCAATCCAATCCTTCGGGTTATAAGATATTTTCAATTTCATAGTCTTCTCCTAGATGAAAGGTTCCACAAAAAATATATAATTGGGTAACCAGTGATCGCTGCTAATTTTGCAGCAATCCATCTGAACTCAGGATATCATGTCCAATCCAGGATAAACTTCATAGTAAAAGTTTTTATAATCCATTTTAATAGATAAATTTAAAGTTAGTCCAACTCAGAATGAACTTTTAACAAATTGTTGTACTTCTTAAAAGAATTTTTATAATCCACTTTTTCCAGATCTTTCAATGCTTTCTGATTCAATATCAAACAATTGACAATGCTCTTTAAATTTGTCACCTGTGGTTTCCAGTCGGATTTCTTCGTTAACCTCTAGTTCCTGTCGATTAGCATCACCCCCCATGTCTTGAAGAGTATTAGACCTCTGTTGCTGGTCATCTTGAAGTAAATCTTTGTTTGTTGAGGCTTCCTCCAGCAATTCAAGGTCCTGTAATCCCCCAAGGACACTGAGGTGTTCAATTTTCTCATCAGAAAAATCCATAATAGAATCCTCTGGACAACCACCAAAATCTCCTTTTGTTTTTAACACACTTTGATTTTCTTCTTTCTGTTCACATTTTGTAGACTCTGTTTTTGACTTTTTATCCTTAAGATGTTTCGGTGCTCCCTTAAAAATATTTTGATAGAAATATTCTGCTTTTTCAATAGTATTCAGACAATGTCTCACACCTTGATATCTAAAAATTATACCAACTGGAAAATCCCATCTAAATGGGATATTACTTTTCTTCAGTTCCTTGACCAAAAAATCAAAATCTTTCCTGTCTTTTAAAACCTTCGATGGTAACTCTTTGAAAATCCTAATTTGTGTACCTGCTACCTGCACTCTATCAAAATAAGACTTTTGTAAAATATCATCTCTCAGTCTTTTATCCGTGAAGTAAACAACAACATCTCTAGGCAGATTTCTTTGCTTAGCCAAACGTGAATTAACTCTGTAAACTTTCGCTATTGAGCCCAAAATTGATTCTTCTTGTAGCTTTAATAATTCTGCAAAGGCCTTTGCACAGGTTGTTCTTAAGTTTTCTCTGTTGTTTTCTTTTATCCCTCTTAATCTAATTGCAGATTCTTTAACCTTAATCTGAAGCATAATAACATCATTCTGAATATTATAGTTTTTGGCCTCTGCTTCCAAAAGTTTCGTTTGCAACTCTTGTATCTGAGTTTCAAATTTATTACTCATCTCAATCATTTTCTTCCCCATTGCAGCCATCGCAGTTGTAAAATCTGAAGCTACTTGAGCAATAATTTGATTTAATTGGTCATATTTCCCAAAAACCAGTTCCTCAATATCCTTCTGTGAGCCTTTTACCTGGTCTACCACACTCTCTAAAGACCTTGTAATTAACTCTTTTAATTCTTGTTCTGTAAGTCTCTGCAAATGAGACATTTCAACTTTATTCAACTGATTCAAGGGGGAGCCCCCCCTTCCTTTAGGTTTAGGCATCTTTACTTTTAAAAAGGACCAAAAAAAAAAAGAATCCTTCTTACTTCAATAGAAAAAAAAAGGAAAAGAAAAAACAGGAGAAATCTATTCAGGCTCTGTTCCTTTAAGTTCTTTGTCTGTAAATATTTCCGCTATCACTTTCCTTTCAAGCAGAGCCAGTCGCCATCTTAAAAACTTTCACTTTTCTTCCTCTCCTTCCCCCTTCCCCCCCTCCTCTTCCAAAAAAAAAAAATCCGTTGAAAAAAAAATCCATACTTGCTTAAATTTCCCTTCTTTCTTTTCCAACTTGCTCCGATTCTCATTCAAAGTGTGGTGTTGCTCCCAGCGTCTGGCTCCGCTGATTTAGCGGAGGTTCCTCTCGGCGCGGAGCATACCCTGGGGGTATGGAGGGAGCCATCCTTCTGAGCCCTCCCCAGGACAAAGAAAAAATCCTGGGGGGCTTGAGGAGGCTCAACCTCACCCCCAGAAGCTCTCCCTGCCCCTCCCGTCAAGGAGCAGGTTTTTCGAGCCGCCTGCCAGCTGTGAGGCGGCTCTAACGCGCCGAGAGACCGGCGGGCATGGAGGAGCCCGCCGACGACGAGGAAGGCGCCACAGGAAGTCTATCTTGCCAAGTTTATTGTTGTAAACTGGCTACTCTAGCCAGCTTAGAACAATAAAAAGGAGGAAATTAAAAGACTTTGAACAGATAATACAGCAATAAAATAAACAATGAAAAAGAACACAACGGGAAATACAAATACATGATTACACAAAAAGAAAGATGGACAGGTAGAGAGCAGAGAACAAGAGGGGCAGATGGAGTCTGCCATCAATCCAGCAGCCACCTCCAGCATGGAACTCCCCCAATTGGACCTAAGACCAACTGGCAGAGCCAGGTCTTTACGCTCCATTAATAAATCAATAGACTAGGTTGAACAATTGTTATGGAAGAGCTTTAACTGGACAAAGTTGAGACTCATCTGAAATAATAGAATCATGATGGCAAACCTATGGCATGCATGCTGGAAGTGGCACACAGAGCCATCTCTCCTGGCACACCAGCCGTCACCTATTGTTCTTCCGGGTTCTGCCAGCCAGCTGGTCTTTACACACATGGGAACACCAGAAACCAGAAGAGCAGCTCCCTGATGCACATGTGCACGCTGGCCAGCTAGTCTTTGTGCATGCATGCATGCATGCCAGAAACCAAAAGACCACATGAGCAGTGCACATGCATACACTGTAAACTGGAAGCTCAGCTTCCCAGCGCGCATGCATGCCAGGGACGTGTTCTTCCGGTTTCCGGTGCTCCCCCATGTGCAAGCCCATGCTCCGGTTTCGGCACCCAGTGCCAAAAAGGTTTGCCAACACTGTGATAGAATACTCCAAATCATTACAAGAATGATATGGGATATTATTTATATTGGACATATAAAGGAAATCAGGTGAAAGAGATAACTAATAAGAAAATAAAGTGTGAACGAAATAATTTTTCTATATTGGATTTACAAAAAGAAATGTTAAAGTTTTGAAGCATTTTGTGAGAAAGGTCAAAGAAAAATGAAAAGAAATCAAATTCTAGGACAGTGATTGCAAACCTTTTAGAGACCGAGTGCCCAAACTACAATCCAAAACCCATTTATTTATTGCAAAGTGCCAACATGGCAATTTAACCTGAATAATAAGGTTTTACTACCTAAAATAATGATAAACAATGCAGAGTTCAGCTAATTGTTCTAAGAAAAACATGATAAATGCACTTTTATGCCCCTTCACTTTTTTTTGCTTTTGAAATATTACGTTTAGCAACAATAAAAAAAACTTTTGTAATATCAGTTCTCTTTCCCGCTCCCCTCTTCCCCTTTTCTCTCTTCCTCTCTTTTTCTCTCTTTCCCTCCCTCTCTCTCTCCCTTCCCCTCTGTGTCTCTCTCTTTCTCTCCCTCCCTCTTTCCCACCCTCTCTTTTTCTGTTTCCCTCCCTCTTTCTCCCTTCCCCTGTGTCTCTTTCTCTCTCTCTCCCTCCCCCTCTTTATCTCTCTCTCTGTCTCTATCTATCTATCTATCTATCTATCTATCTATCTATCTATCTATCTATCTATCTATCTATCTATCTATCTATCTATCTATCCATCCATCCATCCATCCATCCATCTACCTATCTATCTATCTTCACTCACACGCTTCACAATGGGGGAGATGGGGTCCTGTCCTCCTCCTGAAGTCCATTACGACACAGAGCCACAATGCGACCCTATGTTTAGCAAAAAAGCTCAGCTCAGCAAAAAAAAGCAGTTTCTTTTCCTGCAGAACTCCCTGTGTTGCGATGCCCCGCCCTCCCTGCAAGTGTGCTTGGTGGGGCTGCTTAGTGTGGAGACCCTGGCCCATTTGGTTTGCAGGGTGGGAACACAGAAGGCAAAAGAAATCTGTACTTCTCAGCATTCAGCCAACAAAGACTCCTTTGGGGCAACTTTTTCTGCTTTTGAAACATTATGTTTAGCAACAATAAAACAGAAAAAGTTTTGTAGTATTTCAAAAAACGTTCACTCAATCAATTCCACCTTCGCGAGATTTTTTTCTTTTGTTAGAAGTTGGAACTGATAGAAATGCAATGGGGAAACATGATTGGAGCAGGGCTGGGGCGTCTGTGCAAATGCCCACTCTGCATACCATGCCTGGCACATGTGCCATAGGTTCGCCATTACAGTTCTAGGACATTATTTGAAGGGACTAAAGATCATGATTTTAAAAAAAATTGATTTATTAGATTCAGGTTAAAATAGATGTATTGTTATCTCTAAACTTTTGCTGATTAGGACTGAATAATCTAGTTTCAATTATTTATTTATAGAGAAAGAAGAGATATGGGAAAAGATGATTTATTGAATTTTAAAAGAAGGCCAGTGGTGGGTTTCAAAATTTTTTACTACCGGTTCTGTGGGTGTGGCTTGGTGGGCATGGCATGGCATGGCTTCATGAGCATGGCTTCGTGGGCGTGGCAGGGGAAGGATACTGTAAAATCTCCATTTCCTCCCGATCAGCTGGGACTTGGGAGGCAGAGAATAGATGGGGGCAGGGCCAGTCAGAATTTTTACTACCAGTTCTCCAAATTTCTCCAAATTTCCACTACCAGTTCTGCAGAACTGGTCAGAACCTGCTGAAACCCACCTCTGAAGAAGGCAGTAAACAAAAAATTGTTTATGCTTTAATGAAAGGGAAAATCATTTCTATTACATATTTCTTTTTTTTCTTTACTATCTTTTTTCTGCATTTTTATTTTTTATTTCTTTTCCTTTTTTAGTTCGCATTCCTTGTCATATATAAATGTAGATAATTATTTGGTGAGCAAAGTATTTTATTTTAAAATACTTCCAATCTACTTTAAAGTATTTTAAAATGAAATTCCTAAATGATAAGAATTGACTATTGTTCTGATATCTGATATCAGTCTTGTATGCCTAAGTAATTTATCTTTTCTTTTTTAAATAGCAAGTCTACATCTGAATATATTTTAGTCAGATTTATCTGATTTGATAATTTGTTTTGGGAAGGTGATGGTAGAAAATCCTAGGTTAAATAAAATGAAATGTATTTATTTTGTTTAATGTATAGTCACATTTAGATCCTTTAGATCGTAATTTGGAGACTATGGAGCAGGGGTGAAATTTACTTACCTTTGCTACAAGTTCGCAAATGTGAAAACACATGCGCGCATAGGACACACACCTCCACACAGGTTGGCAGAGTCTCCCGCCACTGGCACTACCTGTTGTGACCCAGGCCCAAGTAGGTATTATCAGATGCAATCAGTTCAAAAACAAACAGACTTTATTAGAACAGCTGAGAATTAACTCATTCTCAGTGTAGTCCAAAGTAATTCAAAACAAATTCTTTGTAACACAATACTTCAGCCTTATCACCAACCTTGGTCTAATTAGGCAACCTGCCAAAGGCTTTTCTTGGCAAAAGTTCAGAAGCAGAAGACGCCGACAAGAAATAAATGTAGCAAGCCAAGAAACATTCTATTAACGTTGTTTTCTGACAAAGAGCCCAAGAGCCATTGCTGGTCTTGTAAGCCTTATGGGAGGGACCAATCATCTCTTGGCCTTACTCCCGAGTCGTCCTTTTTGCTTTAGCTGCTCTTGCCTTCTGGCAGCTCTTTTCATGCCTGCACTAGGAACAGGCTGCTCCTGTTCCTCTGCCTCTCTGATGTCAGCCTCTGGAGGCTCCGGAGTCCACACATCACTCCCAGGCAGCCTTGTCCCCATCTCTGCCTCTGAGGTAGAGTCCTCATCCAGGCCTTCCCCAGCCTCCAGGACTGGCCCATGTTCTTCCTCAGCCTCCTCACTGTTCGACTCCACTGCCAGCTCCGCAGGCTGCTGGTGAACCACAACACTACCAGTTCGCCCGAGCCAGATAGAACTGGCTGAATTTCACCACTGTTATGGAGGCCTTCCCTTGTTTTATTTTCACAGTAATATTACTGTGAAGTCAACTGTCTGAAAAAATGGCAAGATCAATTAATGAACTCTATGGTAAGAGATGTGTGTAACTGAGAACTGAACCTTTTAAACACGTACCTCATTGGCTCTCCCTAAACTTTGCATAGTTTTACTTCTTATTTCTCTAAAAAGATATATTTATCTATAGTTAAGCCTTATTAAGAATCATCCCAAGGAAGCAAAACTCTCTTGACACACTATTAAATTTACATACTTAATCACAGTGTGATATATTTCACAGATGTGTGTCAAAAATGCTTGTGTGAAGCATAAAATGTATTTGAATTGGCAGAAACAGAAATATTAAAGAAGTCTTAAAATACTATTGGAGAACTATTGTGCTATTTTGTTTCATTTTTATTTTATTTTTTCACTTTATAAGCCCACCTATCTATAAAGTACAACTCTGGATAGTGAGCAAACATACATGTCCTCATTAAAATCAAAGAAAACATCATGCAAATACATTTGGCTATAATTCCAAGACTCCTCACTAATAACTGGCTGGGAATTGTAGTCCAAAACATCTGAGGGCATCAGCTTGGAGAAGGATGGCCTAAAAGTTTTCCAGGAGACTAAGCAGAGACTGCTGATCTTGTCATACACCCAAAGCATGGGAACATCTGTTTCTTGCTGCAGTGATTGCCATTGCTTTTATAAAGTTTGTAGGGTAGAGTAAATGGAAATAAAAATCTTACACATAAAAATGGATTCTATTGAAACCACACTTTTAAATGCAAAATAAATGCAACTACAATTATTTTGCAATATGAAATCTGATACCACTCAATAAATAAATTATACATGTCCACTGGCAAAAAAATTGGATGAAGATACATACATGATTAGAAAAAATGATAAAGCAGCACATAGACTTAAAGCCAGAAACATTCTTGTTAGGTATAATATCAGAAATTTATAATAAAGGGAATAGATATCTAACATTACATGTGTTGACAGCAGCAAGAATTGTATTTGCATAATATTGGAAAAATGAAGATACTCCTACAGATGAAAAAATTAGAAACATCTTAGACTGTGTGGAGATGGATAAATTGACATTACAAATAAAAGATAAGGAAGGAACAGGATATTTCATAACATGGGACTTGTTTTATCTGTGGTTGGATAAAAGAGATAGAAATTAGAAGAAAAAATATTATTGTTATGTAAAAGTAAATGAGGAAAGATTATTACTATATATAAGCTATTATTATTACTAGTAGTAGTAGTATGATTACTATGATCTTGTATAAGTAAATGGACTCAGACAATAAACTGTTGACTAAGCACTTATGTATAATAAAGGAAAAATGTATAAATAATTTTTTTAAAAAAATTATGCAAGGGTGTGGGTTTTTTTCTGTCTCTGAATATAAAACCTGTTTTTCCTCTTTCATTTGATCTAAAACTCTTGTTTGTTTTGAGGCCATCTTCTTTAATCATAGATACTTCCTTTTCTTATCTGAATCTTTCTACTATTAATTGTTATGTCAAAACTTTTAATCGTCATTCAGGTTAGGTGATTAGCATTACGTCCTAGACTAGTTTTCCATCACCTCCTAATCTAGGACAAATTACTTTTTGATGCTTTTCCTCATTCTATTTTCTTTTCTTTTCTGATGTTTTCATCACTACTTGTGACTTCACTTCTTAACAGTAGAAATCCAGGCAAAGAAACAAATCTAAGCAAAATTGAAATAGGTTGTCTCACTCAGAGGTTGGGGATAACATGAAGACAATATTATGGGGACACAGTAGGAAAAAAAGGGCAAGTATGTATTTTAGGAAGAGTAAATTCCAACCATTCAGCAGAATTTGTTGCCAGGGGAATGCTGAAATATTATAGGGAGGATACCAGATTAAGAATGTTTGCTTCAGGCATTTTCCCTACTATGATCTTTCCCACCTATGAAATTAAAGAGCTGTCATCATTAAGTTAGCACACACCAGTGTTAGCATAATCTTTGCTGTCCCCTTTGCTAATCTTTATCATACTTCTGTTACTACAGAAGGGCTTCCTGATTTGTGAGTATACTACTTGTTAGAGATAACAAATACCCCTGATTTCATGACTCTTCTCCTTTAGCATGACAGTAGTCAGATAAAAAAACAACTGGCAATCAAGAGATAGCAGAAAGAGATTGCTCTCTGGTTTCTTTAGGCTGGTTGATCCACCCTGCCTCTCACACCCATTTGGCCATATTCCAAGTTAAAATAAAATTCAATTAAAACATATGGAAAGATAATAGGACAGAAATAGACTTAAAAGGAGGGACAGAGATCTTGCTGTGAAATTTGATAGCTCCTATATTGATGGTGACTTGAAGCCGACATATATATATATATTCCAAAATGCAGCAACTTTTCTTTTTCTTTTTACAGTCTCGGATATGCTTTTCACAAAATATTAACATTAATTAACACAAACACTTTTTTTCTGAACAAAATTCTGAACAGAGTAGCTAAACTCTGCTGTATTCTCCCTTTTTGAAAAACTCAAGAAACTTGAGAAAATGTTTAACTGCATGGCTTCAACTTTTCCACTCATGGTCTAGGGACAATGTGGGAAAATTTGTTTTTTTTTTCTTCTTCATTCATAAAAAATCAGATCTATGGAAAACTAGGCTGAATCTTTTTTACAGTCCAATGTTCTTTTCTTTCTTCTTTTTGCTTTTGTCACTTTCTAAAGAGCCCAAAATGAGAACTACATTTAAAAAAAAATAATTCTAATACGAGGAAAATGTTTGCACATTTCAATAATATTTTTGGAACACCATTTATTTTTACTTTGGGGGTGGGGAGGAACAGGGTACTGCTTTTTTGGTCATTAATCTGATATAGGCATTCCTAATGCTGAGTCTTCTGAAACACAGGATACTTTACTAAAACAAGTAGCAGTGTGTTTAAAAAAAATAATTTTATGCCTATAAATAGTAATACAGCTACCATAGTGGTGGAATTCAAATAATTTAACAACTGGTTCTCTGCCCTAATGACCAGCTGGGTAGGTGTAGCTGGATGGGCATGTGACTGGGTGGGAGCATGTCTGGGGTGGGCGCGGTGATGAAATTCAAAGTTTTTTACTACCGGTTCTGTGGGTGTGGCATGGCAGGCATGGCTTGCTGGATGTGGCTTGGTGGGCATGGCAGGCGAAGGATACTGCAAGATCTCCATTTCTACCCCACTCAGTGGACAGATACTGCAAAATCTCCATTCCCTCCCCACTCCTGGGGGATGATATTGTAAAATCTTCATTCCCACCCCACTCTGGGATCAGCCAGAAGTGGTATTTGCCACTTCTCAAAATTTACTCAAAAACTACTCAAAATTTTCGCTACCAGTTCTCCGAACTACTCAAAATTTCTGCTACCATAATCTGTCTCCAGAACCTGTCAGAACCTGCTGGATGGGCTTGACACATGGCTCATGGTAAGGCAGGACTTCCCTGAGACCTTCCCTCACTCTCATTATGTGGCTTATATAGATTCT
This sequence comes from Coluber constrictor foxii, assembly GCA_038048745.1. Taxonomy (NCBI): domain Eukaryota; kingdom Metazoa; phylum Chordata; class Lepidosauria; order Squamata; family Colubridae; genus Coluber; species Coluber constrictor. The sequence goes on along the minus strand of CM075961.1, from coordinate 120,520,449 downwards.
GCCGTTGGTGTGCACGGGTGCTTAGCCAAACAACACATCATTTTTCAGTCATTTAGTGGGCATGTTGCCCATGTGACTCAAGCTTAGTTGATGAGGGCATGAGCCGTCTCTTTTAGTTCTCTTAATAATTCCAGTGTAAGTTATAAAACCTCTCAACAAAGTGCCCAATAAACAAAGTATTACTATTGGATCTATGGATTTCATAATTCCTCAAGATCTAGAAGTCTATGAACACTGTAATTACTAGTGAAAATGAAGTGGCTTGGCTTGAAGGACTTGTTGGCTTAACTTGCAGGTGTGGGACATAGGAAGACTGTCTTGTTCCCAGCAACGATTAAAATAAATAGAAAACCTTAATCTATGTGCAATGGTGATGGTTTTTGATAATTATAGATTCTGTGTCTATCATTTATCTAGAGTAAACAGACTGTAAACTACAATCTGAGTAAACAGACTGCTGAACTACAGTATAGTACCATATTTTTTTCACTATAAGATGCACTACTCCCCTCCCAAAAAATGGGTGGAAATGTCTGTGTGACCTATAGAGTGAATATTGTGGAGGGGGGAGGGGCTTGGCATCTGTCACCGCTGCCGCCGGGAAACACTGGAGCCTTCGCTGCTGAGCATCTGATTGGCGGTTGGATCAGCTTCCCAGAATACTGCTGATCAGCTGTTCTAGGCAGCAGGGATTGTTGCCACCAATTGCTGCGAATTACCTTCACCGCCACCAATCACCGCCACCGCTGTGGTGGTGATTGGTGGTGGCAGCGATTGGTGGTGGCAGCAAATGGTGTCAGCAGTGAATAGCAGTGGAAATCAGTAGCAATAGGCAGCAGTAGCAATAGGCAGTGGTGGCATCCCCACTGCCTAGAATAGCTGATCAGCAGTATTCCGGGAGGCTGATCCAACTGCCAATCAGCTACTTGGCAGCAAAAGCTCCAGTGTTCCCTGGTGGTGGCAGCAGCTCAGCTCAGTTGACCAGTGGTGGGCATAACAGAATAGAGCCCTGACAAGTTGCATGCTGGGGCTGCAATAATGTGCTGAAGCTGACCAGGCTGTTTGCTGCAAGGACACTAGCCAGATGAATACTGGATGGATGCTAGGAGGCAGAGGTAGATTTTTTTTTGTTTTCCTCCTCTAAACCTAATGTGTGTGTTATTGTCCAGTATGTCTTATAGTATGAAAAATACTGTAACTCATTTCTAAGTAAACAATGGATGTGTTAGGGACCATGATAATTTAGATACATGTGCCCAAACGGGGCCTGAGAGGGCAGGATCAGGGCCAGGGACCCTTCATTTTGGCCTGTAACAGGCCAGGGGAGCCCTAGGGAGGCCTAGATGGGGCCTGGGAAGGCTGGATCGGGCCCAGTGCCCTCCATTTCAGCCTATAAATAGCTGGGGGAGCCCTAGGGAGTCCCTCTAACAGGCCGTTCACGCCAGCAAAGAGGTGAAGGAAGGCTCACCAGACAAGCAGGTAGCTGGGCCATGTGGGAGGCAGTGGAGAATGACAAAGGAAGTCTCAGCAGGGAGCTGAGCCATGTGGGGGACCTGGGTGAAGGCAGGCAAGTGGGCTGGGTGGCGGGAGCCACATGGTCGAGGCTAGTGAGCAAGGGAGCCATAGAACAGCAACTGCTATGCCATGACCAAGGCAGGTGAGGTGCAATGAGAAGTGACTGGGAGGGGCGGAGTGAGTGGGGCCAGCCAGTGGTGCAATTAGCCAGTTCTCCGAACTGTGCAAAAATTTAACAACCAGTTCACCTGAACCGGTCCGAACAGGCTGAATCCCACCTCTGAGCTACCACTATGCAGTGAGTTACAATTGATATATCCATTATATAATGGGGCAGCTATGAATAGTACCATTATCAGATCAATCAGTGAATGTCACTAAATATTCCTCTATTGTTTATATAATACACTACAATTTAGCTTTAAATATTGTAGCTCTTCCATACTTGTCAATTCTTTAATCACTAATTTTAGATGCAATTATTTATCCAGGTGATCATCTCCAGTATATCTGGGTATTGTTCTTTGATTGTTCTGCAGTATCTTCCATGTGTTTAGAAACTATTTTTACCAAGAATTAATTTATTGATTTATAAGTGTAATATATTGTTATGTATAAATAATACTTGGATTTTTGTAAACTCTCCTGTCTTGCTAAAATAATATGTTAAAAGCTATCACCAGTTTGATATATAGTTATTAAATAGAGAAATCAAGAGCCAGTTTGTTATAGTGGCTATACCACTAGCTGATAACCCTGGCGTTGCCCGGATATTTATTTATCCCAATCCTGTATTAGACAGGAAAAGCCATTGCTCACTGTGGTGATAATTAGAGACCTAATTGCCTTGGCCAACAGCCTGGGAAAAATTCTATAAGGAACAGCCTTTGAGGTGATTATCTGCAGTAGCAGAAAACTCCCATAACTTGCCCTCTTTGCTTGAAGCTGAGGGCCTAGGAAGTTTATGTTTGTTTGTTTGTTTGTTTGTTTGAAACCAGATTCACTTAACAACCATGTTACTAATTTAACAACTGCAGTGATTCACCTGTAGCAAGAAAGGTCGTAAAATGGGGCAAAACTCACTTAACAAGTGTCTTGCTTAGCAACTTGAATCTTGGCCTCAATTGTGGTCATAAGTCAAGGACTAGCTATATATAGCAAAGTGGTGATAGCTTTTAACATTTTATTTTAGTAGTATTGGGAAGTTTATTACACTATAGCTTGATAAAAATGCTGGACTAGAAACTGGGAGACCATGTTTAGTCCTGTATGGAAATTGATTGGATAACTTTGGGCAAATCACTTTCTTGCAGGCCTATACTAGGGAATCAAAAACTTCTATCTACAGTACTAACTCAATAGATCCAGTATGGCAAATGGTGGCCCATAACCTTCAAATAAGAGACTTTTAGCCTATAGTGCCTTGATGCCAGCAGATAATAAAAGAGAAAGAAATAGCACAGTGAATTGTTTCCAGTTGGTAGCAATTTTTAAAAGTGGAGAAAATAAGTAGTTCAGGGTTAAATTTTATTCTTGCCATATCTGAGCTTATTTTTCTCCTTGCATATGTTTCATTATCAGGCTAGACAAGAATATCAAGAATCCAACAAAGAAAGAAATGTTATATCTTAAATCTAAGCAATGCACTTTGTACACATTTATTTGAAATAGGGATACAAAAATTTGTCACAGATAATTGCTAATAGCCAAATTTGTATCTACGCCAATTCAGGAGATACTTACCTGGAACTCGATTTAATGCAGCTGCTCAGAGTCACTTCAAAATGAGATGGGTGGCAAATAAAAGGAAACAAACAAATAAATGTTCTTTCCACACTTTCCTGGAAGGGAAACATAGGAAAACCTGATATAAAACCTATACACTGCCTCTGTGAAATGGATACCATAGAAGCCACAGTTCATACTCTTCTGCATTCTCAGTTCTACAGGACATTTGCAACCAGTTGATTAATCTTCTCTTAGTAAAATCCTACTGGTTTTTATTTTTTTACTATACAAAGTGGCCTGTAAAATGGCTTTAAGTTTTCACTTATCTGCCAATACCTAACCTGCAGTGGTAGGATTCAATTTTTTTTACTACCGGTTTTGTGGGCATGCCTAGGTGGCCATGTGACTAGTGGGTGTGGCGAGGTGGCCATGTGACTGGTTGGGTGTGGCTAGGTAGTCACGATCCTAGTTTCCTGTACAAGGATTCTCCCATCCGGACCTTTTACAATCCTCCAAACGGTCAAAGGGAACCAGATTCCATACAGCTCTGAACCTTTAAGGCAACACAAATACAATGGTCCTTGCTTAATAGTCGGTTGCTTAGCAAGTGTTCTAATTTATGACCAACCTCCCCAGAGTTACTTGACCTGTTTTTGTAGTTTTCACAGCCATGCACACACCACACACATTTATGATAAGTTACAACATCCTACACAGTCATGTGACTGAGGTTTTCTTTTGTCAGTTTCCAACAATTCCTTCTGGTTTCCGGTTAAAAATGCCCATTGGGGAAAATGGACTTGTTTAACAACCACAGTGTTCACTTAACGACCATGGTGTTTGCCTAACCCAGGGGTCTGCAACCTTAAACACTCAAAGAGCCATTTTTCTATTTTCTTTTAAATGAATATCTCACTCTCTGCTCTCATATCTCTCTTTCTCCCTCTCTCTCTCATCTCCTCTCTTTTCTCTCCTCTCTTTTTCTTTCATTTCTCCCATCTCTTTCTTTCTCCCTTTCTGTTTCTCATGTCTCCCTCTCTTTCTCTCTCATCTCCTCTCATTCATCTCTCTCTCTCATCTCTTTCTGTGTGTATTGGTCTTGTCTCTCTCTTTCTCTCCATACTCTCTCTCTGTGTATTGTCTCTCTCTTTCCCCCTCTCTCTGTGTCTCATCTCTCTCTCTCTTTCCCTCCTCCCCTCTCTGTGTGTCTCTTGTCTCTCTCTCCCTCTCGTTCCCCTCCCTCCTCTCTCTCCATCCCTGGGTGGAGGGGAAGAACCTCTGAACTGTGCTGGGTGGTGGGAATCTGATGTCTGGAGGCCAATGAGCCACGTACTGAAGACCAGATTGGGGCAATCCTGCAAAAATAATACATCTCTTGTAGCTTGTGTTAGATCAGCGCCGGAAAGAATACACGAGTCAGCTGCTGTCCGTTCAGCACCTTTATTCAGTACAGACAGAACTGCCAGCTGAGGCTGCTGAGCCTCCTTATATCATGCTAGGGCATGCCCGCCGGCCAATGACAGTCATTTAAACTTCCCGCTGGTGGAAACAACCAATCCACCGGCGGATGTCCTTATAAGAACATAACACCCCTCCCCTCCTAGTCCTTAGTCTGTCCATCAGGGTACGTGGTCACGTACTCGTGCAGGTAGGCGGGATGCCTAACAGTTCTACCTGACCTGCGCAGTTCATTCTGCGTCGAGATGTTGCTCCGGATGGGTCGGGCTCCTGTTAGCTCTGAGCTTCTCGTCCGGGGTTCTCCGGACTCCGCTGTTGAGTACGCGGGACCTTGCCTAACACCTCTGGCTGGAGTTGAAGACTTCCTCGGTTGCTGGTCCGGCACCGCGTCGCTGGTGGAGAGGTGGTCGCCCGGGTTCCTCTGGTCGCCGATGCCTGGAGACGGTCGCCTGAACCTCGGTAAGGTTCCCGGGTCCTCGTTGTGTGTCCAGGTTGGGGGAGGTGGTCTGCCCCCTAGTTGGGGTGTCCCCAGGTGGCGGTTGTCGTTGCTGACCCATCCTGACCTGGGCTGGGTGGTCTGCTTCGTCTGGGTGGGGTAGGACTCCACTGCTGGGGTGTTGTAGTCCTACCTCGCCGGGTCGGTGGCTCCCCAGGGTGCGGATGGGCTGGCTGGCCTCTTTGGGGTGGGGTAGGACTCCTCCGCCGGGGTGATGTAGTCCTCCCCTGCAGGGCTGTCGTCGGCTGGCCTCAGGGTGGCATTGGCGGTCGCTCGGGCTGTGCTGTCCCTGGTCCGCCTGGTTGGGCTGGCGTTGGTCGACCCCGTCTGTCCACTGTTGGCTTGCCCCCTTGGGATGTCTCCGGTCTACCTGGCTGCCAGGATGTCTCGGACACGGTTGTGAATGGTGGTGGTCGACACTGCCGGGGTGGTGTTGGCTTGTCGGTTGGGGATGTCCTCGGTTCCCCTCGTTGATGTTCTGGCAGTCCCATGCTCCGGGGTGGCATAAGTCACCACCCTGGCTGCCCTGGCACCTTGCTCCGTGGTGTTGGTCCCGGTCTACTTGGTTTCTTTTGGGATGTTGCTGGTAGTCCCCTTTCCCGTATCTGTGCCGGCCTACCCTGCTGTGGTTGGGTAGGCCTACCCCATCGGGGTGTGGCAGGACTACCTCTTCATCATCGAGGTGTTGTTGACAGTCCCCTTCGCCGTGAGGGGGGCATCCTGCTCTGCAGTGGTGTTGTAGTCCTGCCTCGCCTGGGTGTGGTAGGACTACCTTGTCTGTGTGTGGTTGTCCTACCACGCTGGGGTGTGGCAGGTCTACTGGTCCTGAGTGTGGTAGGTCTACCCTGTTGGGGTGGGGTAGTTCTACCTCACTGAGGCGGGTTTCGTCGGGCACTCCCCACCTTCTGCGGAGTTGGTCAGTGTGCCTCCTGCATGTCCAGCCGTTGTCCAACTCTACTTCGTAGGATCTGGGACCGGTCACTCGTCCGATTCTGCCCTTCAGCCACTTAGGGGAGCCCTGGACGTTAAGCGCGAACACCAGGTCTCCACAGGCAAAGCTTCACGCTGGTGGTGGTTGGATCAGCTTGTCCTTCGGGCTGTATAGCGGATGCAGTCTATCTAGCGGTGAACGGAGTTTCCTTCCCATCAGCAGCTCCGCTGGGCTTTTCTTCGTTGTGGCGTGGGGGGTGATGTGTTGTGCTAGCAGGAACTTTTGATTTGTTCCTGCCAGTCCCCCGGGCCCATCCTGGTGAGGGTGTCCTTTGTGAGCTGCACCATCTTTTCAGCTTGCCCATTTCCCCCCGGCTTGTATGGGGCAATGAAGGCATGCCTGATGCCATGGCCGGCTAGGAAGTCTTCCATTGCTTTCGTGGTGAGTTGTGGGCCGTTGTCTGATACTAAGACATCTGGCAATCCGTGAGTGACGAACAGGCGGCGTAGGGCTTTGACGGTGGCTTCTGTCATGGTGGATGGCATCACAATGACCTCCAGCCATTTCGAGAATGCATCGACGACAATGAGGAGGGATTTTCCATTCATGGGCCTGGCGAAGTCGATATGGATTCTCATCCAGGGCCCACTGGGTTGCTCCCACTCTGTCGGCTGGGCTTGAGGTGGTGCTGGTCTCATCTCCTGGCACGGGTCACATCTGGCAATCCACGCCTCTATGTCTTTGTCTAAGGCGGGCCACCAGACGTAACTCCGTGCCAGCGCCTTCATGAAGACTATGCCTGGGTGGCCGCTGTGGAGTGTTTCTAGTGTCCTTTTCTGCAGGGTGAGGGGGATGACCACCCTTCCCCCCAGAGGAGGCAGCCCTTCATGGTGGCCAGTTCTTGCTGCCTCCGTATGAATGGTGTGAATTCCTCACCCATTCTTTCCGTCGGTCAGCCCCGCAAGGTCCATGAGAGTACCTGTCAGAGGATTTTGTCTCTCGCCGTGTGAGTCGCCACCATGGTAGACGACACTGGGCATGTCCGGTCTCCGTCTATGTGGTAAAGTCCGAGGGTGGAGGCCGGGTCTTCCACCGGTTCTTGCAGGGGGCATCTGCTGAGGCCGTTGGTGTTGCTGATGTTCTTGCCAGGGTGGTGGATGAGTTTGTAGGCATATCCCGAGAGGAAGATGGCCCAGTGTGTCATCCTGGGCGACATGTAGGGCGGCGCTGGCTTGTCCCCGGCGAGCAGACCCAGAAGGGGCTTGTGATCGGTGACGATTGTGAATGGCCTCCAGTACAGGTATTCATGGAAACGTCTAATCCCGGCTACAATAGCTAGGGCTTCCATATCAAGTTGACTATAGTTCCTCTCCGCTGAAGACATGGTTTTGGAGAAGAAGGCTATAGGGGCTTCGGAGCCGTTGGGGAGCTGGTGGCTGAGGACAGCTCTGACCCAGTACGGTGAGGCATCGCACGTCAGGAACAGTGGGAGCGACTCATGATATTGAATGAGGACGCTGTTGGAGGAGAGTAGGGTCTTGACCTTCCGGAACGCAGCTTCCTCTTCCTCTTCCCACTTCCAGAGTGCTGCCTTCCCTAGCAGGTGGTGGAGCAGTTCAGCCATAGTGGCTTTCTGTTTCAGAAAGACAGCGTAAAAATTTAGCAGTCCCAGAAACACCTGAAGCTCCGATTTGTTTTTGGGGGCTGGAGCTTCACGTATAGCCCTAATTTTGCTTTTGGTGGGGTGGATGCCCTTGCTATAATTAAATAGCCCAGGAACTCGACCTCCTGGACCCCCATGACGCATTTGTCTCTTCTCACCCGTAGGTCCTTTGCCTGGAAGCACTGCAGGGCAAGCCTGAGCTGCTCCAGTAGTTGGGCTTCCGAGTTCCCAGAGATTAGTACATCGTCGAAGTAGGGCACCACCCCTGGAATGCCTTGGAGAAGGCGTTCCATCATTGCCTGAAATATGCCTGGGGCAGCACTGACTCTGAAGTGGAGACGGTTGCACTTGAATGCCTCTCTATGAGTGACAATGGTTTGTGCCTCCACAGTCTTTTGGTCAACTGGCAATTGCTGGTAAGCCTGGGCCAGGTCCAGTTTTGCAAAAATTGACCCGCTGCCCAGGGAATGCAACAGATGTTGCACAACTGGCACGGGGTATGCGCTCTGCGGGAGGCCCGATTGATCGTGCATTTGTAGTCGACGCAGATGCGCACAGATCCATCATGTTTCATGGGAGTCATAATGGGGGTCTCCCATGCCGCATGATCAATCGGCTCCAAAATGCCCTGGGCTCTTAGCTTATCTAATTGTGCGTCTACCTTTGGCCTGAGGGCAAACGGAACCCTGCGGGGCTTTAGCCGAATGGGTGCAATTGTAGGGTCCAAATTGAAAGAGATGGGCTTCCCCATGAATTTACCTAAACTCCCATCGAAGACGTCCTTGAAGTCCTCTAGGAGTTGGTCGAGTGCACTAGCCTGAATTTGGTTTATTCCGCCAATTGTAAGCCCTAGCAGCTTGAACCATTCCACGCCTAGCAAGGTCGGACGGGCTTCCTGCACGACGGCGATGGAGAGGCTTCCTTTGAATTCTTTGAACTTGACCCAGATGTTGGTCCGGCCCAGAATGCCAATGGGATGCCCTCCAAAGTCCACCAGTCTTGCTTGGAGTGGTTCTAGCTGCTTCCGGGATAGCCGCAGCTGGAGTCTTTTGAGCTGGTTCCAGGCAATGATTGAATACGGGGAGCCGGAGTCTATTTCCATGGGACATGGAGTCCCTTCCACGTGGACTGTGATGTGGAATTTCTCGGAACCTCGTCCAGTGACATGTGCAATCATAGTCTGGTGGACCCCTTTGTTCTTGTTGTAGCCATCGCCATCTCACCGCAGGTACTGGGACCGTTTGGATGATCTCTGGTACTCGCGGTCTGATGTTCTGGCTGGTTCAAAATTCAGCTCTGCTGCCCTGCAGGCTTCGGCAATGTGGCCCTTTCTCCTGCAGCACCTGCACGTTGCATCCCACCAGTGACATCGGCGCGTGGATGGTCACCGTTGCAGCTGGCGCAGCGGTCATCTCGTCCGCCATCTTGGGGCTTTTCCCGCCGTTGGGGCCTCGTGACTTTGTGCACGGCCATTTCGGGGTCGGAGTCTGACCCAGTGGAGGTTTCATCTGAGGATGGCGGGGGATCCCGGTGGATCTTGTGGATCCCCTTGGATCTTCTCATTGCCGCTGCTGCCCTGTCCGATGCGGCTGTGGCTTCCTCGATAACTTCTTTCAGGGATACCTTCTTTCGGCTGAGGAGTTTCTTCTGCACCGTGCAGTCCCTCATCCCGAAGACTATGCGATCCTGTAGCTGAACATCTACGTTCTCGAATTCACAGCTGGCTGCGATCTTCCTGAGCGCCGATATGAATTCTTTGAAGGATTCCCCCTCTTGCTGGTTCCTCTGGTGAAAGTCGAAGCGGTTAGCCAGAGGGGTGTTTGCTGGGGCATAGTGATCCTGGAGGATGTCTTGAAGCTCGGACCATGGCATCTGCTCGATGTCCTGCGGCGCCACGAGGTCCATGGCCATTTCCAGGACCTCTGAGCCGCAGTGGGCCAGGAAGAGTGCTTTCTTTCGGCTTTCATTGAGGTTCATGAAGCCGCTTCCCACCAGGAACTGCCTGAAGCGAACCATGAAAGATTTCCATTTCTCTTGGCTCGGGTTGAATGAAGCCAGCGAGATCTGTGGACCAGACATGGTTCATGAGAGGCTCAAGTGACTCAGCTCAGTGACTGCTCTTAGAAGATGCGGTGGCGATCGTGCCTGCTGCTCTCATCGGTTCTTCTCTAGTCCCTCGTCGCCAGTGTTAGATCGGCGCCGGAGAGAATACGCGACTCAGCTGCTGTCCGTTCAGCACCTTTATTCAGTACAGACAGAACTGCCGGCTGAGGCTGCCGAGCCTCCTTATATCATGCTCGGGCATGCCCGCCAGCCAATGACAGTCATTTAAACTTTCCGCCAGTGGAAACAACCAATCCCCCGGCGGATGTCCTTATAAGGACATAACAGCTTGCAAGCGCTTTTGGTGAGGAGGAAGAGAAGCACAGTGAGAGGAGGCTTGGTAGGTGTCAGACGGGTGGCGTGTGCTTCACGTCTCCTAAGGGGGGGGGGTCCAGCCTCCCCAATCACAACAACTTTGCCTGAGAGCATCGCTGGCAGACGTTTCCTGCAGTACAGGAGGTCTGTGCTCTTCCCGCTGCTGATCAGTCTCCTTGATGAGCGGAGGCAGGAGGCGGCAGTTTTGTTCACTGCCTGTGAGCTCTGGGCGGCGAACAGCCAAGTGAGCAAGCCAGCGATCTGCCAACTGCCTCTAATCTGTAGTTTACTTGTGAGCAACATTGGCTTTTCTCCCTGCTTCTCCTGGCCAATAGTGCTCACGAGTAAATTGCAGCTAGGAGTCTCAAATACATCCTGGAATGAACGTTTCTCTTTTAGCTGCTGACTGGAGCTACTAAAGAGGTAGCCAAACTAAGAGCCTGAAGGACCCCATTCCATCACTGAGAGTCCAGGCAACTTTTACAACTTACTTTCTGCCTTGCAGAAGCAGAGATAGGTGGGAGGCCCGAGAGCACACAGCACCCCAGCGCAGCACTCTCCTGAGGGCTGCCCACCCACCCCCTCCACCTTGCTAGTCCAGCCCGTGATCTCCCATGTGCTTCCCTTGCAGACCAGGCCGGCTTCGGGAAACACACAGAAATGGCTCCGGTGCCATGATCTCCTGCGTGCTTCCCTTGCAGGGCAGACCAGCTTCGGGAAACACACAGGAAGGGCTCTGGTGCTGCGATCTCCTGCACGCTCCCCTCCCTCCCCGCATGCATCGGTTCATCTGCCGCTGGTATCACCCAGGGGTGGGTTCTAAAATTTTTTACTACCGGTTCTGTGGGCATGAGCTCCTGAACAAAGAGAACCAGTTTGGTGATGTCATATGTCACCGCTACCGGCTCGGTCGAACTGGGCCAAACCAGGAGGAACCCACCACTGGTATCACCCCTCCACCAGCTCGCTCTCCCCTGCCCACCCGCCAGCCTGTGCCCTTTAGCCTTACCTTTGTGAACAGCAGTGAGCAGAAATATGCAGCGGCTAGATTCTGCAAGTAGTAGCGGGGTAGAGTGGGGTGGGCATGGCCAGCCAGAATTTCTACTACTGGTTCGCCTGAACTAGCCAGGACCAGCTGAATCCCACCACTGCTAACCTGGAAATTTCCACACAGGTCTCTGTTTAAACTTTTTTACATTTAGAGGAATTTTGAAGAAACTTCTTGTCTTTGCACCAAATAATGTGCTTCTTGAACTTGCAAACTCTAGATTCCCTCAAAGTCAAATTATTTTTCCTCAGAATACTCTGTGTATCTTCCTACTAGACCCTATTATTGCTCTAGTTTAGGAACCATAGATGTTATTTGTGTTCTAATACCAAAGTTAAGGAAATCTTGCAAATCTACTGAACAGGTTCTTTGGATTTGTGTTTGAAATGTTGTTTAATATCACTGTTTATTTTCTGCCATATAGAACATTATGTATACTTTGGTAACTTTTTGTATGTTAATGATTAAGTGCCTCCCAGGCAATCTAATTGAACTAAGTTAACTGGGTTTTTATTCAAAAATAAAAATAAAAAACCCGACTTACTCCTGCTAACTTAATTAATAGAGACACTCCAACCTGAAGCAAATGTATTAGAAATTGATTTCACCTAACTGGAAAGAATAAGAAATAAGATCAGAATAATTAGGTTTAGAAGCAATTGCATGGCTTTCATAGACATATTAGAAGTTGATGTTTGCTGAATTGTTTCATCTAGTTCAGGGGTGTCAAACTTAAGGCCCATGGGCCAGATCCGGCTCATAAGATGTTTAGATCTGGCCCATGGGGCCAGCCTGGAAACAGCAAAGGACCAGATCACGGTGCCTCTGCCAGTGAAAACAGAACTCAGCCCCCCTCCCCCCGAGTGGCTCCCCATGCATCGTTTTCAGCCACGACAGCCTCCTGAAGCCCTCTGCCAGGGAAAACGGAGCTTAGGGGGGGCACGTGTCCCCCCAGCTCTGTTTTCAATGGCAGAGGGCTGCAGCAGGATATCATGGCTGAAAAAGGGATGTGGGGGACCACATGTGCCTCCCAAGTCTTGTTTTTGATAGCAGAGGGTTACATGAGGCTGTTGTGGCTGAAAACATCTCATGTACTTACAAATAAGCTCCAAGCCACACAGTTTAAAGGTCAAACCTGTAATGGCATGTGGGAATGATCTTGGGACACTGGGCAAAGAAATTGTGCCCAGAAAATGGTCAGATAAGAGGGAACATAACCCACAGCTCCATAGTGGGTAGAAGAAAAGACTCAACACGTGTTATGACCCAGGGTTGGCACGTAAGCAACACATGCTAGGTGGAAGCTTGACAACTTTTATTCAACCCCCCCACAATCAGGGGTGAAATCCAGCAGGTTCTGACAGGTTCTGGAAAACCGGTAGTGGAAATTTTGAGTAGTTCGGAGAACCAGCAAATACCACCTCTGGCTGGCTCCAGAGTGGGGAGGGAATGGGGATTTTGCCGTATCCTTCCCCTGGAGTGAGGTGGGAATAGAGATTTTGTAATATCCTTTCCCTGCCATGCCCACCAAGCCATGCCCACAAGCTACATCACACCCACCAAGTCACACCCACAGAACCGGTAGTAAAAAAAATTGGATTTCACCACTGCCCACAATCCCCATAATTCTGCAATTCCCGATCCATTCTCCAAAGTCTCTGCTCCCAGGTTCCTCTTACAGTCCAAGAGCAAGGCTGTTGGATGATTTTGAGGATCGAGCCCAAATAACTCCAATGCAAGCATGGTAGTATCAAGTTCTTTATTTCACATAGTCAAGTTGTATTATTCTTTTGTAGGTTTACATCTGGAATGGCGCTGGACCCCTGGACACTGACCATTTATACGTCATGGGAGGAGTCAAGTGAGGAGTGGTCAAGTGGGTGGTACATGCTTTGCCCCATGGGTTAACCCTTGATATGCCATCAGGCATTTTCTCCTGACAGGCTCGAACTCACATGCCTACAAACACTTCTTACAACTTCCCAGCAGTGAAAGTCCACAGGAACAGCACCGCTCAGGGGGCAAGATAGGCTTTCAAACTTGGCAAAGTTTATGACAAATATCAAAACAACAGATCAAACCACAGTCCACACCAGCAAGGATTCTGGAGCAAAGTTCTTCTCGGAGTCATGGAGCGTGTTGCCACAAAATACAACACTTGTTCCCGATAAACCCCCTCCTTAAATGCAACTCTCCAGGTGATCCTCGGGAGGAGGGGCAGGGTGCCCTCCTCCTGAGTAGGGGTTGCCCTGCTCTGACTCTGCCTCATCTCCGTTCTTGCACTCTGGGATTGACTCTGCCTCATCTCCGTTCTTGCACTCTGGGATTGGGTGGGGGAAACATTTGCTCATCTCCAGAGCTCCGCCCCTCCTCTGCTCTACTGCCTGTCCTTTCCATCTCCTCCCCCTTCCTCAGTCTGCCTGCACCCTCTCTTCCTCTCTGCCTACTCTTCTGAAGCCCAAGGAACCTGGGATTGCCTTGTCATGGGCCATAGGGACTGCTCCCCCCCCCCCCGTTGGCCCTGGCTCCATCTCCTCCTCCTCAGATCCGAGCTCCGACAGGACCCTGGCAGGAGGGACTTTCCCTAGTTGTAGGGCTGATAGTAGGAGAATTGTATTTTCAAACTCACAAGATCCTGTTAACGTAGCTTTACAATAAAATAGAATTAGCTGTCTGCCTATGTTTCTTGTCTAGTCTCCTTGATAAAGTTTAACAGAAAAACAATAACGGAGTGGGAAGGGAAGTTGGAGGTTATTTCGTCCAGCATCCTGTTCAACTCAAGCAGAAAACCCTATACCATTTCAGACAAATGATTGTCCAATCTCTTCTTAAAAATCTTCAGTGTTGGAGCACCCAAACTTCTGGAGGCAAGTCATTCCACTGATTAGTTGTTCTGTCAGGAAATTTCTCCTTAGTTCTAGATTAATTCTTCCCTTAATTAATTTCCATCTATTCCTTCTTGTCCTGCCTTCAGGTGCTTTGGAGACTAGATTGATCCCTTTTTGTTTGTGGCAACCCCTTAGATATTGGAACATTGTTATCATGTCACCTAGTCTTTCTTTTCATTAATTAGACATACCCAATTCCTGCAACCATTTTTCATATGTTTTAGCCTCCAGTCTCCTAATGATCTTCACTGCATTCTTTCTAGAGTCTCAACATCTTTTTTCTATTGTGCCGATCAAAACTGGATGTAATATTCCAAGGGTAGTCTTATCAAGGCATTATAAAGTGGTATTAACACTTCCCACAGCTACTACTATTGAACCAGGTACCACCTATTCCATTCTGATGTATTTTGTTTTTCTTGCCTAAATGTAGAACCTTACTTTTCTCATCCTTAAATTTCATTTTGTTAGATCAAGCCCAGTGTTCAAGTCTATTGAGATCCTCCTGTATCTGGATTATTGGCTATTCCTGCCATCTTGGTGTCATCTACAAATTTGAGAAGTTCCCTTTCTATCACTTCATTTAAATCATTGATGAAGTTATTGAGGAGTACTGAGCCTAAGTGAGATACCCCATTTCATGCTTCCCACCATATAGAAGCAGTTCCATTAAGGAATACACATTGAGTGCAGTTGATCAGCCAATTACAAATCCATCTGATAGTGATGGTAACTACTCTACATTTTTCTATCTTATCAAGTTAGTAAGTTGTGGTCTCTTTATCAAATGCTTTACTAAGGCCTTACTTTGACAAGACCTTGGAAATCTAGGAGGTAAAAAACTTTCCTTCCTCCTTTGTTGCCTTTCTTGGTCTGAATAGCAGGTCCCCAGATCAGGTGCGACAGCAGTTTTCTGATAGATGACTAAATACATTGGTCTTGCTATCTATGAGAACGCTCATACTAGATTTTTCCTGGCAGATGATGAAGTTTAGAAAGTGTGGGTGGAAAGACTTCCCTGAATGAGAGATGAGGACACCATCCTTCAGGTAGAATCCAGCATAATAGTAATTGGGATTTCAATAGGACACAAAATCCATTCTATTTTAGGTTTTGTTTTTTGGGCGTTTTTTAAGTTTCCATTCAGATAGGAGAAGACTTTAACTAAGTCTTGTGGGAGAGTCTTTGATAATGACATAAATGTGATTCACAAGTGGGAACAAGATGAAGATAAAATACAATTAAAAGGAAAATGGGAAATGTCAGGGCAAAATGGAGGCACAGTAAACTATTATTGGAGATTGAACTACAGATTCTCTATTCCAAATCCCCCTTTTTGGTATCAATCATTATTTTATTGGAGTGGGTTTGCCAGTTAGTTTAATTGTTAATCTGTAGTTTATATTTGTACTGTTTTAAGTGCTGCAGTAAACTGCCTTGAGATTATTGCAAATAAATAAGTTTGAACCCATATGCAAGAATAAAAAAATGATAAGACATTTAAATAGCCAAGCCATTTGCAGGGAATGGAAATAACTGACAAACACATATTCTACCATGTTTTCCCCAAAATAAGTCCCAACCAGAAAATAAGCCCTAGCATGATTTTTTGGGCTGTTCATAATATAAGCCCTATCCCAAAAATAAGGCCCAGCTAAGATCGTCAGCCAGATGGACACATTTACATTATGGTAGTATTGTGGTTGCCTGGGGAGTTGGGATGTGGCCAGATGATGTCGCTCACATTGGGGGGGCACCTGTGGGGGAAGGAAGGTTTCTTTACCCACTGTCTTTTCTCCCTGAGCGATTATCGCTTGGCTCTTTTGATGACTGCAGAAGGGGCTGAAAGGGAAGAAAGTGCCTCCTCAGCTGTCTGTTCTTCCCCAGATCAATTTCAGAAGCTGCCACCGCTACTGCCTGGCTGGCCCCAAGGTTCCGCTGCTGTGCCTCCTGCTGCTGCTGGGGACCAGTGGTGCCCGGGCAAGGCTGCTGCCCCGCCAGACCTTGGAAGATGAGGCAGCAGAAGAAGCCGGTGTCAGAGCAGCCGCAGGTGAACACAGCCAGGGGCAGCAACGCCTGACTTGCACATCCAGCATGAGACCTGCAGCGCCCATCAGAGCCAGGACTCAAAAAGCACTGGGTTCAGCCTGTAGCCCAGTGCCTATAGCACCGAGTAGGCATTCAAGCCAGAGCTCAGCAGCCCAAAGGCATAAAATAATCTTTCTTGCCACTGACCCCCATCAGTTCCTTCTCCTTTCTAGGTTGGGAGAGCTCACGCCCACTGGATCTGTTGGGGTTGGAAGTTTGATTGTGCTCCAATCGTTTGTCTGAAAAAGTCCACGCAGTGGATGCTGAGACTGAGCAGCTGGAGGAAGAGGCTGATGCTGAGACTGAGCAGCTGGAGGAAGAGGGGAGGGGAAAGGAGAGAAGGAGAAAGTGCGGACCTTCTTTGGAACACAAGGTCACAATAGACATGGTGCGAGAGAGTGGCACGTGCATTGATGCGAGTATGCCAAAGGTGGGGCTTCTTGGCTGGCTCCCGCACTCTCCTGGAATAGGATTAGTGCGATCACTGAAGGGGAAAGGTTGGGGAAGCTGTTGTTTGCACAACCACCTGACCAGCAGCCCCTCACCGCATGACTCTTCAGATTTGGGATGAAAGGAGGTGGACATTTGGAGCTTCTTTTCTGATGCTAGTCACACACGCGCACCCCCGCACACACAGTCAGGTGGTACAGGCTGCCTTCTCCTAAGGGGTGAGAGTGAGGGAGGTGGTGGTAGCTGCATTGAGTTGGCATGCAGCCTGGCTCTCAGCAGTCCAAAGGCAAAGATCGGTGAGATGCCATGAGTGGCTTGGTTCCACCGGTGGCTGCTGATGAAGTGGCCCTGGCAGGCTGGTGGCAGGGGAGGGCACCCAGAGGTTGTAGATCTGGGCTGACTTGCCTGAGCCAGGCAGGAACAGCCCAGCAGGGAGGCCAAGAATAGTGTGGCCAGGAGGGTGAAGAGCCCCCACAAAGCCAGCAGCAGAATTGGTAGCAACTTAGTGGCCAGTACGGTACCCACCACAGCTGAGAAGTGTCACAGCAGCAGCAGGGCTAGCAGGCAGGGTGGGCAGAGGCTGAGGCACATCAAGACATTGCAGCTATGACAAGCAGATGGTGGGAGAGAGAAGGCTGACTCAGTGGTACCAGCACTCCCACTCCCCATGCTCGCTGCCTCCTATATTTGAAAAAAAAAACATCCCCCCCAAAATAATCTATAATAGGTTTTATAGAGCAAAAATAAATATATTTATTTTTGGGGAAATACAGTATTTGTAACCATTGATTCCACCTGAGAGATTGGGGGCTGATCCACTCAGAGACAATGAAAAAATACAGGTTTTTTAATATACAATTATGCAGCAACCAGCAAATATTTTAGAATTAACTACTGTATTAAAATATAACAAAATGTACAACTGGCTAGAAGGGCAGTCTTCCCCTTAGTTCATGATTCCAGCTATTAAGGATCAAACTTGTTCCAATTGATATTGCTTCTTTTGGACTGAAATATCACTGTTACAAAATCACCAAAGTGTTATGAGGCACAGTGGCTCAGTGATTTAAAGATGCTAGAGATTATCTCTGCTACAGCGGTTCAAGCACCATGTGTTGGAGTGTGCTCCCGTCACTTGCCTCAGCTTCTGGCTATCTAGCAGTTCGAAAGAATGCTACCTGAAAGTAAATAAATAAGTACTACTTTGCTGGGGAAAAAGGAGGCATTTCATGAGAATGGTCAGACCCCTGCTGGTGCAGATGTGATGCCAGGACATCACAATATGGGCAACATTAGTGATAAGAGAAGGTGCTGGAGGACATCACAGGATGCTGCTTGTTTTTCTGGAATGAAGCTAGTTTGCTTCCTGTGATGCACCCTGGATAAGCACATGTACAAATTAAATGGATTAATACTCTTTGGCAGCCAAATAACTATTATTTCCATTTCCTAAATAAACAACCCAAAAGTTCTATAAAGTGTTACACGCCCAGCTATAGTTCATTATGGTTTTTTTTCTGCTTTGTTTATTACAGTTAAATTTGTGCCTACCTAGAATTGCTTTGGTAATTGATGTGGTAAATATATTGTTTTAATTATATTAATTAAAATGTCTCTAATGCTGTATCAATGCTTTGGACATCACTATGGGGTTTGGCTAGGACTTTGATGTCATCTAATCCAATGGATGCCTCCACACGGTTGCTTTTACACTTGAATATTCATCAAAACAACATGTAGCACTCTTATTTTGAAGTGATATATTCTGCAATGCTTGGTTAAGTACTTCAACATTATGTTTAATGTTTTTCTAGCCTAGAGTATTTTTCCAGTTTTAATCTGAGCGTCCTCCTTAGGGAGGTAAATATTCTTGAAACAGCAACACCAAGCTTAAGATAACCTAGCTCTTTTAATTTCTTCAAAGAAGGATGGTTCACTTGCATGTTTTATCAAATGCTTTTTCAAATGCTTTGCACTGACTTGCTATTTTTTTTTAACTTGGTTCCCTTCCTCGTTGTTCAGACATACTTACCAGATTTAGCTTATATTTTTAAAAACTGTATAAATAATTGTAAACAATATATTGTGCCTTTCTTGTCCTTATCAGCTCTATCTCTGGCATCTTTTTGGCCATATAAGTTTCAGAGTTTCTCTGGTAGCAAATTAAGAAATGTCACCAAAAAGATTGGTTGGATAGAAGTCTCACTTAAATTTTAGTGGGAAAATTAACTGGAAAATTATGAAAACGATTCAAGCAAGTATTATCATCAAAGCATGTAACTTGAAAATTCACTGATTTGTATCAAATTTAAGGGAATTTACACAGGAGTACAACAAATCTTCTGAATGAAAGCAGAATGACTAAATATGCTTCCAGGATTTTGTCATGTAAAGAAAACAAATATCAGAATATATATTCAGGAATATCAATTCTGAAGCAACTTTTTTACTGCTTGACAACTGAAGAAGAATCTTGGGTGAAAATTGAAATGTTTTCAAAGAAAAGAAAACCAAGAAAAGCCAGTTGCTTTTTGGAAAAGCATTTTTGGGACAACCATTTCTGGATGATTGAGAATCTCCATAGATGACTTACAGTTTAATTTTTTTTCCTTTCACAAAACAAAAAATGGTCCATCCTTTCACTGTTACATCAATGAGCTCATAAAAAAGTAGAAGTAAAAATCAGTATTTCACTGATTGATCATGATAATGAGCCACAAAAATTATATCAGCTCTTAGCAACCATAACATGGTCCTTCAGATCTTCGCATCATCACTGAAACTGAGTTCATTCACTCTGCTTCTGGTTGTCGCTTTACTTTTCCCCCACCTTTACAGCATTAAAAGCTCATCATAAAATCAGGTCTACACATAATATATCCAAAATATGATATGGTCTTTGTGCTCCTACTGACAGTTCTGGATTGACTTGTTTTATGACTTATTTGTATGTTTTCTTGCCTATCCACGCATGAACAGGAGTCTTAGCAAAGTTCAAAAACATCAATATTTTCTTTACATTGCTTCTTTATAGTTCTAATTGGTGTCATAATCATTATCTGCATGATTCTGATCTTTCTAGATATATTATATTACAGCATCTCAGTATCTTTTCCAAGGCCTTCATTGCATGAAGAAGTTCAGTATTTAACATCTTCTAAGTACTTTTCATAGCTTGACAATGTTCACACAATCTAAGTTTTTTCTATAATGAATGAAGAGCATATAAACTTCCTTGGCTTTTTAAATTATCCTGTGTCTGTCAGCAATAATATATTGTATTCTTTAGCCTTCTCTAAAACCAGCTTGAAACATGGCTTTTCCCTTTCCATATAGGGTTCCAATCTATGCTGGATAATCCTAGGCACTATTGTTAGAATGTGAAATTAAGCAGTCTACGATAGTTTACAAATTCTGTTATTCTCCTTTTTTGTAGACTGACCTCTGTTGGCCACTATGCTATTCTCCAGTTTACTGGTATAGTTTGATCAGAACCTTCACAGATTATGTTGCTTGCTACATTCCTGTAGGCATTCCATTAGTTCTTATTGGCTTCCAACATGGTAATGCTTGGTGTGCTGATTAACTTAACTTTCTAGCACTAGAGGTTGTTGCAATAGGAAATATTGCCTAAAGTATATTTCATCTGTACTGTATAGATTTTCAGTTCACCCCTTTCAGTATACCCTTTCAACCTCTTGTTTGATTTTCTTTGATCAGTTATCTGTTCTTTGGTGTTCTATGGCCTACCAACTTAAACTGGAACATCCATTTGGGTTTGGAGGTCCTTTGTAAGACTGTCCTCTGGGTCTATTTCCATCTTTGATATCTTTTACAGAAGACATTATAATACTGATTTTTGTCTCTTGCAAAAATTCTTTGGATTTTTAAATTTTTTTTATTTATTTTATTTTTGTTAATTTGCTTCCAGAGATCCTTGACTTTCTTAGCTTTGGGTTCTCTTCCTGGCAATTTCTACAATTAATTCTGTTTCTTGGTCTTTGAAAAATCTTTTTTTACATTTATCCTTAGCAACTTCTTTGATTTTATTCCACCATTTCTCTGGTTCTTCCTGTTTTTCTTGGGAGTGATAAGTATATACTCAAAACTATTGCAAAAATGATTAACTTTATTCTTTCACCTGAGCCTGGCTTGGGATTTGTATATACGTAATTTGTGATATATGGGGTCCTTGGTGCTGTCTGAGCTCGGTTGTTTTCTTGCAGATATTTTATTACCAAACTAGATAACATCATCAGTGCTAGAAGGGAATGTGGTTTGCTTTTTTTATACACTAGTAGTTTACCCTATCAGTTTTGGTGGGAGTATTCTTTGTGGTTTCTTGATTAAGCTGTTGTTTACTCTTAGCCTGTTTGTCTGAGTTGGCAGTTCCTTGATTGGGATATTATTTACTTCTTGATTGTTGGTCTAGTAGTAATCTTGGTGTTCATCTCTGTTTATCTGGGTGTTAATTGCTGGCAAGAAGGTGTTTTGATTTCCTTTTTGATTTTTGAGTGTTTCTTTTGAATGCTAAATGTTTTTTTACCTCTATGTGCCTGTTGATGACTGCCTGCATAGAATCCAAATATTGTTCTTTCTTGTACTTCTTGACTATAAAAATAATTTGATTCCTTCTTAGCTTTTTGTGTCCAGGGTAGTAAAGAGTATGTCAGGCCTGGAAACCATCTTTTGTATTAGGCCTTCAGACTTGCCATATTTAGTACTGTGGGAAATTTCAGATTTGGATTTTCCCAGATGTGCCAATATGACATTTATAATAAAATGTAACTCTGAGGAAACTCAAGCCTTGGAGTTTTCTTTCATTGGGGGTGTTACTTGAAACCCTGACATTAACCCAAATCTCTCTTAAAAATTCTCACCAGCTCCCCGGATACCAGGATGCTGTCTGAACATTGACCCAGACCCAGGCAGCATGAAGACTCAGGAAGATAGAGGAAGACAAGAAAGCCACAGAAGGAACCACGGAAACTGGCTTGATGACTCCTGTTGAGACCATCTACTATCCTTCCTAAACTGTGGTGGAAGTAGAGGAAGACACAGAAAGAGAACACCGGCTGGGTGCCTGATTCAAAGAGCTGGAGCACAACAACTGGCCCAGCAACAGGCCCCACCAGCAGCACCCCCCCCCCAAAGATTTAGGGCAATCTTTGATGAGACTCCAAGGAACCAAGCCTATTTCCTCAACCAAGTCTGGGCTTATATTGACCCATATGGAAATCAATACCCATTGGATCAGGAGTTGATTTCAACCATAGCAGATGGCATGAATGAGGGAGAAGGGGTGGAATGGATAGCGGAGCTCCATGACGAAGAAGCCCCTAAGTTGGATGATGCCAATGAATTTGTTCAACTGCTCAGAAGTTAGTTCAAAGACATGGCTCACCAAGTAGAAGCCAAATCCCAAATTAAGGCATTGAAGCAAGCTGGCCGAGCCCCTAAGGAACTAATTTGGGAATTTCAGAGACTGGCTAGGAAGCTGAGAGACTGATCGGAATGCCTACTGGTCCACCACTTCAAAGAAGCTTTAGACCCAGACCTTAGAAAAGCTTGTGGCATTAGAGGAGTGCCAGAATGCATACAAGCCTGGTACAGTACCACCATAGCCATAGATCTGGAAATTAACCCTCACAGAAAGCCCATAACAGAGAAACCTGTGAGAAGGCCTCTGGGTCACTGAACTCCCACCAAACCTCCAGCAGCACTATCTCCCACACCGGCCAGCACTATCAAATGCTACCGGTGTGGCCAGCATGGGCATCGTGCTTCCAAATGCTTAGTTCTGGCCCTGGTCCCTCAAGCACAGATTCCAGCCACACCCTAGGCAAAGAAGACCCTGCAGAAGCCACTCAACAAGGGAAGAATCACCAAGCAGGCTGGAGAGGTTCCACTTGTTCCCACTGAAGTCAATAGAATTCCAGCCAAGGAAATCCTTCTGAGGGAAGCAGCAGCGATGATGACTCAATGGTAAGTGAAGCCATCCACCGCTTTACTATCAAAACCCGGATAGTAGTGCCAGAAACAGGGCCCAAGGGGAAGTAGAGGCTGTCATAGATACCGGCTGCACGAGTTGCCTGATTAGCCTCCCCATAGTCGAGCAGCTAGGCATATGTATGAGGCCCCTAGTATGCCCCATCCACTTTGAACAAGCCAATGGGACACTTATCAGTGGAGCCCCAGCCACTCTAGTCACAGAACTGGTCAGACTAGAAATGGGCCATCACTGAGAACTAATTCATTTTGTCATACCTCCAAAAATGACTGAATCGATTATACTAGAACTTGCATGGCTAGACAAATGGGGACCAACCATCACATGGGAGGATGGCTATAGGAAGCTAAATATAGGCATTCTGTAAAGCCAGACCAATGCCTCTGTAAAGCCAGACCAATGCCAAGCTGTCGTAAGCCACGACAAGGGCAAGGTGTTCACCAAACTAGACTTGAGGGAAGCCTACTACCACAACAGAATCAAAGAAGGAGACAAGTGGAAAACAGCCTTTAACTGTCCACTTGGCAGCTTCCAATTCAAAGTCAAGCTGTTCGGTTTGCAAGGGGTCCCAGCAGTCTTCATGCAATTAATCAATGAAGCGCTGCATGAACACTTATACAAAGAGGTCCTAGTTTACCTAGACAACATTATCATATTCAGCGAGACTCTTGAGAAACATGTAAAGCTAGTGCGGTAAGAGCTGAAAAAACTCCTTGCCGCTAAACTCAAAGCTGTCAAAATGTGAATTCCACCAAACCTCCCTTGACTAACTAGGCTACCAAATATCCAGCGAAGGGGTGGAAATGGACCCAGGAAAAGTAAAAGTGGTGCTAGACTGACAACCCCCACGCACCTGCAAACAATTTCAAAGCTTCCTGGGATTCGCAAACTTCTACGGGCAGTTTATACTAGCATTTGCAGAAGTCACCTAGCCCCTAATAGAACTGCTAAAAATGGGGCCAACCAAGCCACAACCAAGCCAGCCACTAGCTTGGTCTATGAACTGTCAAGAAGCCTTTGAAAAATTAGAACGGATCCTCCAGCACTCAGACCCAGAATGGTAATTCATAATCCAAGTGGATGCCAATGATGTGGCCGTGGCAGCAGTAATCCTGCAAAAGGACTCACAGGGACAACTCTTACCCTGTGCTTATGTCTCCAAAAAATTAACCAACATTGCGAGGAGGTGGGTCATCGAGGAGTAAGAAGCCTATGCAGTCCACTGAGCTCTCCTCTCCTGGAGACATTTTCTGGAAGGGTATAAAATGCCCTTCAAGGTCTGGACTGATCATAAACATCTCAAAGCTCTAAAAATACCCAAGAAATTGTCTCCCAAACAAGTCCTCTGGGCACAGTATTTCAGGTGGTTTAAATTCAAGCTGAAGTACATTCCAGCAAGAAAAAATCTACTAGCCGATGCCCTATTGAGAAAACTCCAATTTGATAGCCGCAGGGAAGAAGCCGTCCACGTCATCATTCCCCCTTGCAATCAGTTGCACAAGTCACCACCAGGAGCCAAACCAGAAGACAACCCGACCCCAGTCAGGACAAGCTGACAGCAGCACTGAAAGCAGCGCTCCCAACCAACCCATGGTTCGTAGACAATGGGGACATCTTGACCATAAAAGGCAGACTGGCTTGGAAGGGTCCCAAACTATATGTCCCCACCAGTTTGAGGCTGGAAGTACTACAACCAAGCCACAATTCCAGGTTGGCCTGCCATTTCATATTCTTAAAAACCCTACATTTGGCTAGAAGGCAATTTTGATGACCAAAAATGAAAGCTGATGTAGAGGAGTACATGAAGAGCTGTGGCACCTGTGCAGCCATGATAATGAGGCCAGGGAAACCTCGTGGGCTCCTCTAGCAAATTGCAACCCTAGCCGACCTTGGGAAGAGATTGCGATGGACTTTATAGTTAAACTTCCAGAGAGTGAGGGAAATATGGTCATTTGGAAAGAAATCGACTTATTTTCAAAACAAGCCCACTTCATAGCTTGTTTCGGATTACCATTACCATCCGCTAAAAAACTGGTGAAGATGTTCATCAAACAAATCTACCACTGCATGGAATACTATGTCAAGTCATTTCGGATCAAGGGGTCCAATTTACAGCAAAATTTTGGAGAGAGTTCCTGAAGTCGGCTGGATCCACACAAGGACTTACTTTGGCTTTCCATACGAGTACGAACGGAATTGTGGAACAAGCAAATGCAATGGTGGAGCAACATATCAGATGCTATGTGGATTACCAGCAGAAAAAGACTTGCTGCCTTTTGCAGAAGTGGCTTACAACAATGCTGTTCATAGTAGTACCAGATTGACCCCCTTCCAGATCACCAGTGGCATGGACTTCGTACCCATACCTGCACTGCCCATGGAGCTCCCTCCTCTATGACCTTGAACGAGTGGATGGAATTGAGGAAAAGCTGGGAGAATACAAAGAAAGCAATAGCGGAGGCTGCTTAGGCATACAAAAAGCAAGCAGATAAAAACCAATCTCTTCAGCTGCCTTTCCATATGGGAGATTGGGTTTCCAAATAAAAAAGACTTAAGCTGCCTAGCAAGAAGTTAGGACCTAAATTCTTAGGTCCATTCTCAATAATGAAAGTAATTAACCCACTGACAGTTCAACTTAACCTTCACCTCATTCTAGGAAAAATACATCCGATTTTCCACTGTAGCTTGCTGAAGCCAGCCATGAACTCCAGATTAAGGCCACAAACTCAACCCCCTCCCCACAAGCCTATTGTAGTGCGAAGGGAAACCCATTACGAAGTAAAAAAGATATCAGACTCTAGGTTGTATAGAGGTAGATTACAATATTTAGTACATTGGAAAGGGTACCCTTTGTCTGAAGCTACCTGGGTTAAAAGTTGGAATGTCAAAACAGATAGGTTAGTAAAACAATTCCATGATAAGTTCCCTGATAAGCCAAAGGATATCCCTGGGGGAGGGAGAGGTGGTTAGTATACTGTATGATTAACCACTATGCTACTCTGGTTTCAGCATATGCTTTTCTGACCAGGAGATGGCCTGTCAGGCCTGGAAGCCATGTTTTGTATTAGGCCTTCAGACCTGCCACATTTACTACTGTGGGAAATTGGGAGGGGGGATTGTATGGAGCATGGGTGATATAGTCATAACATTCCTTTCTCAGAGGTTCAAGGATATCTTGCCCTGCACAAGGAAGGCTGGAACTGGGAGGTATCTCCAGTTGGGACAGTGCTTTGATTGGACCATTTGATGGACTTGTGGGTGTTGGGCAGGGACTTGAACTTGGGCAGGGTGGGGAAAACCTGGAAGCTTTCAGATTTGAGTTTTCCCAGATGTGCCAATATGACATTTATAATAAAATGTAACTTTGAGGAAACTCAAGCCTCGGAGTTTTCTTTTGTTGGGGGTGTTACTTGGAACCCTGACAGAGTATGATATTCTGTCTGGAAGTATCCAGTTTCAATGCATTTCAATTTGTTGATACCTAACAATATATAGTCTGATCTTTCATTGTGTCGAGCTTTCTTGTGTTCTTGCTTTTTACTTTTCATGTTTTAATTATGATAAAGTTTTTGCAACTTCGGATGTTCTTTTCCTACATGGCAATATCAGCAACTAGACCCCTAAAATTGAGCTATGTTAAAAATACAATTAGTGCTCTGAAAGATTCTTAGCTCTTCCTCAGTAACATGTTGAGTAGTGACCAACTGAAAGGCCCACTGACAATGTATTTCCATCCATGTAATTTTCTTGGTGAAATACAGGAGTATTGTACATTGTGTCTCCTGCATAGTAGAAAGGACCACTGATCTCCAGAATTTTCTTAATATTGCTGTTGCTTCAAATGTTTAGCTTGCGTAATTATTTTAGCTGGTGCCTGGGATCGCATTCATTCTCATAATCTGGGCATGCATTTCTTGCTGATCTCTCCCTAGGACAACACTCTTCCTCCCCCCAGGAGTGGAATGGAATATTGTTCCATTAGCAAAGTTGTTTTAAAAAATGTAAAGAGCAGTAAAAAGCAGTGATTAGTTTCCCCCCATAGGCCACTGTAGCCAATAGGAGTGGAAGGAAGAGGGTTATAGGGAATTGAAACACAACATACTAACTAGAAGCCAAAATTTGATCTGTCACATGCCAAAAACAGTTGTTCTAATATGGAGCCAGGAGAGATTATGTTACTAGCCAATTGAGGGCGAGTTGACAATTGACATCATGTGTTCTGGACCTCAAGAAATGATGACTGACTTGCACTGAAGTAGAGTGGAAGTGTAAATGTGTCCTAACTTACAAAGATATTGAATAGTGGTAGATTTGCAACTCTATGATAAAGTATTTACTGTTTGTGCTGGTTATGTATTATGCACAAAGTATAGACATACTTTCAATGTCTGCCTCAGTAATTATCAGTAATTAAAGATAACTGGATGAACATGGGTTATAAATTAAATAAATAAATAAATTGTTTTTGTGTTTATGTAAGCAACGTGATACTTCAAAAAACGCTAGTAAGTATACACGCGCCCATTATGCATTTAGGTGCCCAGGAAAAGGAAGAATAAGTCAGAGTCATTGGGCAAGAAAATAGAAAATACAGCTAAATCTTAGATCTAAATACACGCACACACAACTCACGTACTTCCACTGTCAAAACCTTTTCTCTACCCGCCACAGATAGAGAGGTGCGCGCGCATCTCCGTATACGCGCACGACAGAGTGTTTGCAGAGAAGTTTGCTCAGCTGAGAGAACCAATAACACATTTCTTTCTCACCACAGAGGCGGGGCGAGTGAAAGTCCCGCCCCTCCAAGCAGGCGCAGATCGTCTGGAGTGATTCCGCCCGTTGGTGGTTGTCATGGTGTGTTGTGGACCCGCGGCGTAGCCTTCCCTCCCTCTGGCGGCAGTTGAGAAGACAGGCTGAGGGTGAGTGAGTGGATGAGGGCGTATGTAGGGAAAGGAGCTCGTTCTTCCTCTCGATTAAAGAGGCTGGAGACTTCTTCCTCATTCCCTAAAAGAGGGAAGGATGAATGGGGGGACCGGTCAGGAAAAAGTACGTTTCAGGAAAGGACCCAAAGGAGGGGGTGCTTGTGATACCGCTGCTATCATATTTCTCGCTTCACCGGCGATTACTTCTGTGATGTCATACATTTTGCACTTAGATTTTTCCGAAATTTAGTATCCCCATCCTTGTTGTTTGAAGCTTGACCTTTCTTTTCCCGGGTGTTTTTCTTTGGCACTCCCTGCTCGGGACAAGAGGCACAGCCGGATGGGGGCGGGGTAAATTTGCAGAAGGCGAACACTCTACTGCACTTTTGCAAGAAAAGGAGCGCTACATTTCTCCAATCATTTCCCCTTCCAGAGCTCTGGTTCTGCCGTTAAGAGAAGATTGGGGCCGGGGGGGGGGAGGAGTCTGGGGGGAAGGGTAGGGATCGAGCGCAAGTCTCGGTATGTCTAGCCTAACTTCTCGCACGTGGTATGGGTATAGAATGACAGCCTTAAATAGGAATCTTCGCTAGGGTGTAAATCTTAAAATAATTCCTAATAGAAGCCAACACCGCAAAATAAAATCATGGAGGAAGAGGACAAAACAAACTTAAAAGAACAAGTTAAACATTGATAACGTGACATATTCCTGATTGAATGATACATTATTTGGGGTATGCAAGGCATCCTTGGGGTAGTGCCAGGAGGAAGGAGCAAGTGGAAACGTTTGCCTAATAACATCTTTGTAGTGATGCAACTTGTATATTTGCATCAAACATGTCGCCAGAATGTGATTATTGCATTTTCATGGTGATGACGTCACCCTGCATGTCTTGTCTTTCGAAGTTTGCTACTGTTGTCACTTTTCCAGGGCATTGCTCTTGAGGCATGTTATTTTGTACATTTACCTTCAATATTAAAATATTACTATTTTAAAAGTTTTCAAATTCAGAGAACTTTCAAATTTAGTCTGCAAAGTTGTTTGGAAATTATGATGAACTCAAGTTTCTTGCTTCATCATATTATGTATTCTGATAGTAAAATATAATGTTTCATTTTTCTTCCTTTGGAATGTCGGCTTTCAAAGTGAAAATTTAGGTATTCCTTGATACAACACAGAATAATTCTAAAAATATTTTATAAATTTTATTATAGATTGCATTAATGAAACACATTTCTCCTTTTGTCCATTTTTAAAAGGTATAATTAGAAGACTTAAAAATTTTAAATTGAAAACATAGAATCTCAGTCAATCAGTCTTTATGTTCATCCTTGACCAACATAAGAATCGCAAAATAGTTTATGAAATATTTCAAATAGATACTAGATTCAAAAATAACTATAATATTACTATAAAATATCAACAATACTAAACAAAGTGTATGGATGTAGTCCAAAATCAATATAACACAATAAACATTAAAATTAGCCTAAAACAGTAGCTAAATTAAATTAGTAATTATATACCACCTTTAAAGCACTCCATGGCTTAGGGCCAGGGTATTTACGGGACCGCCTTCTGCCACCAATTGCCTCCCACTGGCTAGTTCGCTCCCACAGAGAGGGCCTCCTCAGGGTGCTGACAGCCAGACAATGTTGGCCAGACAATGTCAGCCAGACAATGTCGGCTGGCGACCTCCAGGGGAAGAGCCTTTTCTGTGGTGGCACCTACCCTCTGGAACGATCTACCCCCGGAGATACGAACGATCTCAGACCTTTGGACTTTTCGTCGGGCCCTAAAAACTTGCTTTTTTCTCTTAGCTGGGCTGGCCTGATTTTACATTGATTTTAAAGTTTGATACTGATTTTAATTGAAATGTTTTAAATTATGAGCCAAATTTATTTAATTACTTTTAAAATTATTTTAACTTTTGTGTACAAATGTTTTTACTCTGGCTGTTCACCGCCCTGAGTCCGAAAGGAGAAGGGCGGTATATAAATCTAATAAAAGATAAAGATAAAGATATAATTTAAAAATAGTATTTAACTTTTCCAAACTATTACACAAATTTATTTCTTCAAATTTATTTGAAGAATCATTGAATTAAATAACAAAAGGCTAAAAATACAAAAATAAAGATTTATGTTGTAATTAATGCTAACTGTATTAGATTCTGTCAAATGTTATATGTTACCCCTGATAACCTGTTTGCTTTATAAATTACAAGTGAACAATTATCTTGAAGTGATAAATATACATGAAATTAGATCTGTTTTGTAATAGAGAGATAAGATAGATATATACCCTGTAAAACAAAAATAATGTAGAAGAGCATATGCAATAGTTTTAAAATGCCTATTATTTCATGGGCATGGGCATTCCATGTAAGGACTCTTCCTTTATCTTCCTTCTAATCTCTCTGGTTTCCCCCCTTTTTATTTAGAATAAATAAAGTTTATCTAGTAAGTACCTTTGAAGTTTGAATATAATTTCCAGATAATAATGGTATGTGTGGACAATCTTGTATAGACAATTTTGAAGGCTTTTAATTTTCTCCATAATTTTACTTGGGAAATAAAATGAAAATGGTGAGTTTATTCTACAAAATCTACCTATAAGAATGGTAATACAAGACTGGTAGTACAAGGCAGCTAGGAAACCTAAGCTTACACACACACACACACACACACACACACACACACATATACATACACACATATACATACCGTGTTTCCCCGAAAATAAGACCCTGATATATTTTTTGAATCCCAAAATAAGTGCTTGGCCTTATTTTTCGGGAGGACTTATTATTTTGGGGTTCATGGAGCAAGATGGGGCTCCTCTTGCCCTCTTACCTGATTTCCAGCTCTGCGTTTAAATATTTTCGGGGAGGGCTTATTTTCAGGTGGGGAGCTTATTTTAGTGCATCAAAAGCCCGATTGGGCTTATTATCAGGGGATGTCTTATTTTCGGGGAAACAGGCACACACACACACACACACGCACGCACACATACACACACACACACACACATACACATACATACACATTTCAACAAGCAGGGCTATCAAAATTCTATACCAAGGTCTTAGTAGATACACCAAGTTGATTCAATTTATTATTTACTGTTTATAAAATATATTTATATGTATATGAAATCTTAATCTGTTCACCGCCCTGAGTCCTTTGGGAGAAGGGCGGTATAGAAATTCAATAAATAAATAAATAAATACACACATACACATACACATACACATACACATACACATACACATACACATACACATATACCATGTTTTCACAAAAATAAGACGCCGGATAATAAGCCCAATCGGGCTTTTCAGCACATGTGATAATATAAGCCACCCCCGCAAAATAAGCCCCCCCCCAACTACTGATAAACATACGCAGCTGGTCCTTCCATTTCCTCTAGTTGCTTGCCGTGCAACCAAAATGAGTTGAGGAGGTGAAGCTGAAGGGGGGGAAGGAAGGACATGCCCTCCCCTCCCTGTTCTTTGCGCCAGCTGAGGGGCCCAACACATTCCACCCCACCCCAATGGCAACAGCAGCCTGGCTGTTTCCCTTCCCCGCCGTCTCTTTATCGAGAGGGGTGGCAAGTGGGGCAGGGGAGAAGCAAGATGCATGGATCGAGACGTGGCTCCCCTTGCTATCTCTTCTCTCCTCCCTTGCCGGGCATAGCATGGCTCTTGCCCCTGCTTAGCCACCTGCCCCTGCTTAGCCACCTGTCCCCTTTAGGGATGGGGCGGGCTAGAAGCAGGATTCAGATCTTACCTTTCAAGCTTCGTCACTTTCCTCGCCGTTGTGTCCAGGGAAACAAGCTGTAAAAGAAAAACTCGTGAGTTCAATCAAACTTCTCAAACTCGCAATAAGGTTTTCTTTTACAGTGTGTTTCCCTGGACGCAATGGTGAGGAAAGCAACGGAGCTTGAAAGGTAAAGACCTGCGTCCAGCTTCTCACCTGCTCCACCTGCTGCCTCCAAATTGCATCCCTAAAGGGGGCAGGTGGCTAAGCAAGGGGCAGGAGCCCTGCCATACCTGGTGAGGGGGGAAAAGAAGAGACGGAAAGGGAATCCACATCTCGCTCCACGCATCTTGCTTCCCCCCTGCCTCACCTGCCACCCCTTTCGATAAAGAGACGATGGGGAAGGGAAGCACCCAGGCTGCTGTTGCCATTGGGGTGGGGTGGGACATGTTGGGCTGCAAGACCATGTCTTACTTTTCAAGCTCTGTTGTCCAGGGAAACACACTGTAAAAGAAAACTTAATCGCGAGTTCGAGAAGTTTGATTGAATTTGTGAGAAATTTTCCTTTTACAACATGTTTCCCTGGACACAACGATGAGGAACGCGACGGAGCTGGAAAGATAAGACGTGCGTCCCACTTCTCACCCACCCTACCTGCCACCCCCAAATTGCATCCCTAAAGGGGGCGCGTGGCTAAGAGAGGGGCAGGAGTCCTGTCATGCCCAGTGAGGGGGGGAGAAGAGCCACGTCTCACTCCACGCATCTTGCTTCTCCACTGGCTCACCTGCTACCCCTCTTGATAAAGAGACAGTGTGGAAGGGAAACAAGTGTTGCCATTGGAGTGGGGTGGGATGTGTTGGCCCACTCGACCAGCACAAAGAACAGGGAGGGGAGGTGACAGCAGTGATGCGACATCAAGTTCCACACTTGCTGCCTTCCGCACCCCCAAAATAATAACCCCCGATAATAAGGCCAAGCCCTTATTTGGGGGCTCAAAAGAAAATAAGACCTTGTATTATTTTTGGGAAAAAACGGTACATATACCTGAACTTGTACCTGTACCTATACACATACACATACACATATATGCCTTTTTAGGGCTGTGCCCTGCTCAAAATGAAAATCTAACACTGGCCATTTGCCTTGAGAGAAGCATAGAAACTGAAAGGCCAAAATAATCAAACAGTTTAGGATGGGGAGAAGCAAAACCATTACTAAGTTGCAGTAGGAGAGCTATTGTCCAGGGCAGAGGAGAAAGAGAAAGAAGAAGTGCCAAGCAAAAGGGAAAGGACTGTATGTGAGAACAACCAGTGATTGATAGTACATCCAGAATATGTGGCAATGATGACAAAGTGTAGCAATGAGTAGAGATGATAGCTGTAGGCCAAAGCTTTATGAGAGTCGCAGCAGAGACAATCCCTTGCTAACACCAGCTGTTCTCTGTTGGGCTGAGTTCCCTCAGACTGATGACACATGAGAAATATTGTGAGAGACCAAACATAGACACTATTCTGTAAACTCAGAAGCCTGATCACTAGCAGAGGTAGATGCTGGCAACTAAGATGTACAAGTGCAGGACATGACCAGTGTGGAAAATAGTGAACAAGAACAGCTCAGCAAGCAGCGGAACAGCCAAAAAGGCACTTGAATTATCTCATCAATGTTGCTGTTTGAAGAGGCCAGGATAGGCCAGCAACATTCCACTGCAGCAGACTGGGTGCAGTGAGGCAGGATCTGACTGAACAGCACTAGAATATAGAACTGAAGATAAAAGGATATCAGAATGGCTCAGTGGCTAAGATGCTGAGCTTGTTGATCAGAAGATCGGCAGTTCAGCAGATCGAATCCCTAGTGCCGCATAACGGAGTGAGCTCCCATTACTTGTTCCAGCTTCTGCCAACCTAGCAGTTCGAAAGCACGTAAAATATGCAAGTAGAAAAATAGGGACCACTTTGATGGGAAGATAATAGCACTCCATGTGCCTTTGGCGTTTAGTCATGACGGTTACATGACCACGGAGACATCTTTGGACAGTGCTGGCTCCTCGGCTTAGAAACGGAGATGAGTACCGCCCCTAGAGCCGGAAACGACTCCCACGTGTGCGGGGGGAACCTCTACATTTACTTTAGAAAGCTCAAAACAAAGGATGATGAGAAACCCTAGGAATTGGCAGTAGTCAGAAGTAGCAAAAGTCCATAAAAGTTCCAGAGCAAGAGACCCTAGGAACTATCAATGAGTAGAAAGAACCCCAGAGCATAGTACTGCAGCCTGGCAATGAGTTCTTGCATCAGTTTATTTATTTATTTTATTTATTTATTAAACTTTTATACCGCCCTTCTCCCGAAGGACTCAGGACAGTGCACAGCCATAATAAAACAACATATATAAATTTTTTTAAAAACAATTTATTATGTAATTTGGCCCTATATTAAAACTCACAAACTAAACACCCCTTAAAATTCATTTAATTATCCAACCCAGCCAGTTGGAACAGTAAGGTTTTGAGGCCACGGCGAAAGGTATATAGGTCGGGGATCGTATGTATCTCCAGGGGCAATTCATTCCAGAGGGTGGGAGCCCCCACAGAGAAGGCTCTCCCCCTGGGGGCGACCAGTCGACATTGTTTGACTGATGGCACCCTGAGGAGTCCCTCTCTGTTGGAGCGTATTGGCTGGTGGGAGGCCATCGGTGGCAGAAGGCAATTTCGTAAGTATCCAGGTCCTAAGCCATGGAGCTCTTTAAAGATGGTGACCAACACCTTGAATCGCACCTGGAAGACCACCGGGAGCCAGTGCAGCTCACGCAGAAGAGGTGTTACATGGGTGCAATGTGTCGCTCCCATAATCACCTGCGCGGCCGCATTCTGGACCAGTTGGAGCCTCTGAGTGCTCTTCCAGGGGAGCCCTATGTAGAGAGCATTACAGTAGTCCAGATGGGAGGTGATGAGGGCATGAGTGACTGTGCGCAATGTGTCCTGGTCCAGAAAGGGATGCAACTGATAAATCAAGCGAACCTGATAAAAAGCCCCCCTGGCCACAGCCATTATGTGATCTTCTAAAGACAGCTGTGTATCCAGGAGGACACCCAAATTGTGAACCCTCTCTGAGGGAGCCAAGATCTAACCCCCAATAGTCAGCAATGGAACCTGCTGGCTATACCGGGACGCCAGAAACCACAGCCACTCGGTCTTGGAGGGGTTGAGTCTGAGTTTGTTTCTGCCCATCCAAATCCGCATGGTCTCCAGGCATTGAGACATCACGTCAAGGGCATTATTGGGGTGGTCAGGGGTGGAGATGTACAGCTGAGTATCATCAGCGTACTGATGGACCTTCACCCCAAAACCACGGATAATCTCACCCAGCGGCTTCACATAAATGTTGAACAGGAGAGGCAAGAGGACCGACCCTTGTGGCACCCCATAAACAAGGCGCCTCGAGTTCGACTTCTGTCCCCCGACAGAATACGGTCAGAGAGGAAGGAGGAGAACCACCACAGCACAGTGCCCTCCATTCCTAACCCCTCCAACCGGCGCAGCATGATACCATGGTCAATGGTATCAAAAGCCGCTGAGAGATCTAATAGGACCAGGACAGAGGAGCAACCCCTGTCCTGAGCCCTCCAGAGATCATCATCCAATGCAACCAATGCCATTTCTGTGCTGTATCCTGACCTGAAACCCGACTGGTACGGATCTAGATAGACAGCTTCATCCAGGTACTGGGGAAGTTGTCGCACGACCACACTCTCAACAACCTTCACCACAAAGCGGAGGTTGGGGACTGGACGATAGTTCGCTAATACAGCCGGGTCCAGGGAAGTCTTCTTGAGAAGGGGCCTCACCACCACCTCTTTAAGGACAAAAGGGAAGAAACCCTCACTCAAAGAAGCGTTAATAATCCCCTGGTGCCAGCTTCGTGTGACCGCCCGAGAGGCCAGGACCAATCAGGCAGGACAAGGATCCAATAAACATATGGCAACACTAAGCCTACCGAGAATCCTGTCCACGTCCTCGGGAGTCACAAGGTCAAACTCCTCCCTGATCACATTCTCAAGATCCGGCTCCGTCACCCCATCTGAGTCTACCCAATTGGAGTCCAAGACTTCTCAGATCTGAGCAATTTGGTCATGCAGATATTGCACAAAAGTGTAGGGGAGTAATGCCTCCTACAAAGGCAGCATTTAAGATCCAGCTGCTGCAATTACTTGTCAGTTCAATCCCAGGCAGGCTCAAGGTCGACTCAGCCTTCCATCCTTTATAAGGTGGGTAAATTGAGGACCCAGTTTGTTGGGGGCAATAAGCTGACTTTGTATAAATATAAATATACAAAAGTATGAAGGCCATTGCTTAACGCACTGTAAGCTGCCTTGAGTCTCCGGAGAAGGGCGGCATATAAATCAAATTTATATATATATAAAAAAAATCCTCAGTCCTGCCCTGCAAGGGATCTTCCCATGCTCCCAAATGAAGTAGTGAGCGGGTCACCCTAAACAGGGCGGCTAGGCGGTTCTCTGCAGATGCAATAAGAGCGAAAAAATAATTAGATTTTGCCACTCTTATCGCCACTGGTAGATCTTAATGTAAGGCCTTACCAGTGTTTGGTCGGATTCAGAGTGGCTGGCTCTCCAATCGCTCTCCAGGAGTCTTTTCCGGAGTTTCATCTCCCTCAGCTCCTCAGAAACCAGGGAGCCAATTGAGATCGGCACCGGGTCAGAGGCATGATGCGGTTCAAAGCTCCAGCGGCCGCCCTATCCCAGGCGGCCACCAGTTCTTCAGTCGAGTCATGAGCCAGAGCCTCTGGGAATGGCCCAAGCTCCGTCAGGAACCTATCCAGATCCATCAGGCGCCTGGGACGGAACCACCTAGTTGGTTCTGTCTCCCTGCGGCGGAGGGAGGCTGCTCGGAAGTCTAGTTGAAGGAGCGAATGATCTGACCATGACAAGGACTTGATAACTAAATGCTGTATTTCTAGATCATTCAAACACTGACCAGAGACAAAAATCAAGTCCAGAGTGTTTCCCCTGTGTGAGTAGGGCCTTGAACTAACTGGGACAGGTCCATGGCTGTCATGGAAGCCATGGAAGTCATGAACTCCCGGGCAGTCTCAGATGTTTCACTGACAGATGGCAGATTGAAATCCCCCATGACCATAAGTCTAGGAATATCCATTACATTGAGCAGTTCAGGCAGGGCCGCCGCTAAGTGGCAGGGAGCCAGGTACACAGTCAGTAGGCCCACCTGCACCCCTTGGCCCCACTTCACAAGGAGGGACTCACATCTGGCTATCTGAGGAACAGTGACCTCCCTCGAACAGAGACTTTCCTTTATAATAGCCGCCACCCCCCTGCCCCTCCCCTGAGCCCTCGGCTGATGGAATGCATGGAAGCCTGGTGGGCACATTTCAATGAGGGGAACCCCCCCTCCTGGCCTAACCAGGTCTCCGTAATCCCTGCCAGGTCAGCACCCCCCTCCTGAATGAGATCGTATATGAGGGGGGCTTTATTCATCACAGACCCGGCGTTGCACAGCATCAGCCGGAGGCCCAAGCCCTGAGGGTCTGTGCAACCCGGGGAACGAGAAGCGCATTGGGGACTGGAGTGTGCACTCGCTCACAAACAGCAAGTGCTCACTCCCGGAACATAATACGGCCCCCTGCTACCACCATATTTGCCCCTCCCACCCACAGTACTAATTAAACAGCCCTCACCATCGACCCCCAGCACCCCAGCCAGGCTCCCATCCCCGTCTATCCCGCCATGACCATCAGACATACTCTCCTGCTCTTTGGCTATATGGACCCACCCAGGTCCATTCCTATGGCCAACCCTCCCTCCTTGAACCCCTTAAAATCTTTACTAATAATTTAGATAAAAAACCCTGCAGCCTCTTCTTTGCCGCATGCCAAGTTCTATCTTTTAGAAACTGAGTGAATTAAGAACAAAATCAGCTAAGATGGCCAAATTTACTATAGTACAAGAAATCGCAAATTAAGAAAGAGAAAAATTAAATCAAAGAAAAAGTAGAAAGTGGGAATGATATAACTTAAGCAACAAAAGAAATAAGATAACCATAGTAGTACAGAACTAAATTAACTAAGAAGTGCTCAGGCAAGGGAGCTACAGAAAGATAAAGCACTTTAAAGCAATGTAGAAATAATCTTGGGAAAGGAATGGTTGAATGGTTAAAGAGAAACAACAACTCAGTCCAGGGAAAACGGAGAGCATGAGAAAGAAACACAAAACAATTACATATTGTTGGGCAGAGTGAAACTCTTGACAGGTTTTCCAGTAAAACAGTAATTCTGAAATTCTTGTGTTTTGTTTCCTGACATGGCCCATCTTAAAATGCTGATCTCAATCTGAGTATAATGTATTAACGTTCCCCTAGGTTTGTGGGAAAATAGATGTTAGCCAGTCTCTAAATGTTGATAATAGAAAATACAACCTATTGAAATATTATCTGGCTGAAAATTTAATGGAAAAACAGAATATATCTTTTTATATTATAGTTCTATCTTTGTAGGATTAGAATAATTTGATAACAACTGAAAATCCTGCAGTTCCCTTATTATTATCTGAACAAGATCATATTGCATGTTATAAATACCTCACTAATGATAAATTTTTATTGGTTTGATTTGTATGGCTAGAGCCTTATGTAATATAATGAGTCTTCAAACTCAATTAAGTTAAAATAGTTTTAAAATTATACAAAAAATATGAGATAAAAAAAATAACAACTAGAAACTAAAACATCGGGATAAACATCTGTTTTAACATATTTACCATATTTGATATAAGGAAATGGTGCCTTGCAAATATTTTTGATTTCAATGTAATCTGCAGATATTTTGGGTAAAAACCTCAAAAGAGTCTAGAGTTCAGAGAATACCAAAATGAAGAAGGAAATAGGGTTCTTTGAAAAACATAAACAACTGAACTGAAAATATGTAGATAAACTGGAAATGTCTATTTCAGCTTGATGGTAAAATTTTGCTATTGCTGTACCCAAAAAAAGAATGAAAGCAGGCAAAAAGTAGTTGTTTGGTAACAATGCTGCCTTGAATATTATCATCTTTCACAACCACAAAACTTTTTATTATTTTTTACTTATTTGATAAGTTGGTTGTCCCAAAAGATGAAGATAAGCTGGTCTGCATATGATACATTT
Source organism: Coluber constrictor foxii (assembly GCA_038048745.1). Lineage (NCBI taxonomy): Eukaryota > Metazoa > Chordata > Lepidosauria > Squamata > Colubridae > Coluber > Coluber constrictor. Next base: position 120,481,907 of record CM075961.1, on the reverse strand, counting down.
GAGGCTAATTTCAAGCCTTTGGTGGTGGTTGAGCTTGCACAAAATACCAAAGATGAAACCAAAGAATGGCTGATGCAGAAGATTGTAGGGAAGAAGAAGAATGGAGGTGAGTGCCTTTAGTTTTATAAGTCAATTTGTAAGAACCATTGACATTTCTTGTGAACATTGATTTATAATACATAATAGAAAATAATGTGTATGTGTAGACAAAGAGAAGATTTTTCAGGCTACTTTAAAACATTTTTCTTTTGCAAAGACACTATGTGTTCTATTTTGAAAATGTGAATGAGAGAGGAATAAAAATAATTTTGGACCTAACAAGAGAAACAGTCCAAATGTTGTATTTTGCTACAAATACAGAATATGTGCTGAGATATGTGTTTAAGTTATTCAGTTTGTCTGTTTTTCCGCAATACAAGAATTTATGCAGGCAAGGAATATGTTTCCACTCCTGAGAAAGTTAACTTCATATTTAGGAATTTGCTTAGAGTAGAAGCTCTCAGATTACTCAAGAAGCAATGGATGGAAACTAATCAAGCAGAGAAGCAACCTAGAAACTGGGAGAAATTTTGTGGCTTTTTCCCTCTGGACTGGAGTTTGTAGATATTTATTAAATAATGCTTCCATCTAGCCTGAGGTTTCCATCTTGCCAGCTCTAGACCTTTTACTTAGGTAAATTACATTTTAGAAAACCTTCTAAAAGCAATGTCTAAGTTTGAATGGTTGCTGAATAAAGAGTCATAAGTCAAGGGCTACTTTCATAGAATCTCTTAAAGGGGGAATGTTTTGCAAATAAATGAAAATAGGGAAGAAATGACTCTTACCCATTTGCCTAGAGCTCACATTTTCCCGTTTTTTTTTAATACAGTTGCAGCAACCATATAAGTAAAGGAGTTCTGTTATGCTGTATAAATACCCTTTTATTGTGAACAATAGAGAATATTGTTACACTTGTAATTTAAATCTCATTTGTATTCCTAGATAACCATTAGTTAAAATTTTAGTCCCAATTATTTGAATGGAAAAAATTTAAGCATATGTTAACTCCATGGAAATTACTATTTACTATTTTTATTTAATATAACTTGACTACAGTGTAATGTAGCATTTATTTAGGGAAATGAATTATATTTTCTTTTCTTTTTAATCCAAAAGTTTAAGAAAAGAATTATATGGATAGAACTCTTAGTAACCACATAGTTAGGTTTTCTCCATGACAATCTGTCCCTAACTTGATCTTTCAGGTCCTTCAGTTGTGTACTCAGTGCCACTGTAGCGATTCATTTTATTAAATATATTAAATATAACTTATTAAACTATATTGGTATACAACATTAAAATAGTAGTTTTTTCAAGATTAATTATAAAGATTAAATATAAATATTATTTCTTTAAAATGTTTTAAATGTATGTTACAAATAGAGCTATGAACAGTTTTGTGTACTCAGAACAGCTTTGTTTTGAGTGTAAAATATTTTCAGAATATTTGAAGCTAACTATTTTATGGATTTTTGTGTTCGAAAGTTAACATCAAAATGTTTTGCATAAAAGGTTTTGATAGTTAAGACCCTGCTTTTTATTTATTTGTTGGTTTTGATTTTATTTAGCTTTCATGTGAGTATTAAAATAGACTAATTTATTAATGCTTTATGTATAATTTAATTGAAAATATTAGGAGATATTCTAATTAAATCAGTTTTCATTGATGTTTCTTTTTTCTTCCCCTTTGGGTCTACTCATTTCTAACCTTCCCTAATTCAGCACTGCCTTTAATCCAAGAATTTCATGAGATAAGTGACCCGATAAATGAAATCACTGTGTAATTGGTTTAATTTTATCCAAACTAATTTTGTGAATATAGCTGTCATTCCCATGTTTATGATTTAGCATAACCTGTGAACATAATACACACAGTACATAATAATTTACTTCATTTGTTTTCCTTTTTTGAAGGAGCCCAACTTTTAGTTAAACCATTGGTGGAGAAAGGAAAAGAGATTGAAGGAAGCAAGAACATATATCTTGTTGGAGCATCTAATTTAAGGCTGCTTCTAGGAGCTGAAACTGTAGGGTTGGTTAAAGAATGTAATGATAATACAATGAGAGCGTTTACATATACATCTAGAAAAAATTTTAAAGATTTTGCAGGTAAAAAACCAATTAATTATGAAATCATTTTAAGTTTCTTGCTTTTTAGGAATCACACTGTTAGCCATTTCAGGAGATATTTTGAAATAAACAAACATAATATTATTAGATAAAGTTTGCTTAGAATTCCTGCATTCTATTAATTTCTGATCTTCTGAATGTAAAATTGCTTGAATATTTTGCTTAGACTTAAATTTTCTGTTATTATAAAAGTTATTCAGCATTCATATTAAATATTTTTAAAACATAATCTGTACTTTTAATAAATATACAGTATCTCCCTTAATAATTAACAGTTTTACGAAAGTGGAGACTCTTCTCATGGGATATTGAAAAGCTTATTTCTGAATATATATTACATATAGGATTTTAGAATCCCCATGGAATTACTTTTGTTTGGAACTTTTCAAAATAAAAATCTAGTTTTCAACAATGCATTTCTTTTTTCTTTAGAGGATAATCATGATTTTCTTACAATGGCAGAATGTCAATACATTATCAAACATGAACTTGAAAATTTAAGAGCTAAAAATGAAAAGATGATCCCTGGCTATCCTCAGGCAAAGCTTTATCCAGGAAAGTCAATTAGTGAGTAATTTGTTAATTTTACATTGCATATGTAATTTAAAAATTAGAATATAAAAATCTTTGGCTCTTCATATAAGAGCATTATATAATGTTGCTATGATAAATACTGTCTTCCCAACTCTCGTAGTTTCAATTATTTATTTATTGATCATCTCACAGTTAGCCAGATGTTCAGACTGGGTTTGACATTTTTATCTACCTATCAAGTCTTTACCAGGGACCCAGGATAGGCAGATGTGGATGTTTGATGGTGCTAGAGATATGGTTGCAGGATGGAAGCTGTTCCCAGTTAAACTGGCTTTTGCAATTGATTGATGAAGAACTTGATGAATTGATTGATGAATTGATTGATGAAGAATACCAATACCAATGGTATTTAAGTGGTGCTCCAGTTGTTTTGGGATTGCACCCAAGGTCCCTATTACTGTTGGTACTACCTTTGCTTGCTTTTGCCACAGTAGTTCTATTTCTATTTGTAGGTCTTTGTAATTTGTTTTCTTCTCCAGTTCTTTCTCTTCCAATCTGCTGTCTTCAGGCATTGCCACATCCACTATCCAGACTTTTTTGTCTTTCTTATCGACAATTGTTAAGGCTGGGGTGTTATGTGGCAGGTGCCTATCTGTTTGAATTCTGAAATCCCAGAGCAATTTAACTTCTTCATTTTCTATGTCTGTGAGGACCAGCTTCCCCCCTGCACTACCAAGAAAGTATGAACTCTTGAGAACTATGTGTTTCAAAAGGAATTGTTTATTGAAAGGTATAAAAGCAAGTCAAAACTCAAAACAGGCTCTGGGATCCCTGAGGGCATGCAGTTCAGGATAAAGACAATTAGGAACCCCCTCTCCACCTTCCAATGTGGATTCTGACCAATCTGCCGTGTGAATGCGAATTGCACCAGCCTCTCTGAGAAACAGATACAAATAGCTTCTCAGGGTCATTTTACAATACACTTGTTCCCCCACTTTCTCTTTCATTTCCTGAGGTGTGAGAATTCTCCAGGCATTCCTGGCACTAGGCGATGGTAAAATTTATACAAAGAGGATCAGGCAAGAAATTGGATATTTAGGATACATAGGAAAAGAACTAAATGTGTCAACTCCAAATCTCCCCCCCCCCTTCTTCCATGAAGAATGGCAGATACATGGATCTGACATATTGCCCTCCTCAGAAAAATGGAAAATCCACCTAGTCGAGGAATAGCGGGCTCTGATGAGTCTTGTGAAATCCCAGGCTGACAAACTTCTGTCAAGGGGTCTTCGGATCAGAACTGTCCTGTAGGGACAGAGAAGAAGGAGAGGAACCTCGGACAACCCAGAGGAACAGACAAGTTCCTTGGAAGCTGGAGGAAACTCTTCAACTCAGCGGTGGGGGCCATTGCAGCCGCTATAAAGCTGGGGCAACCAGACCAAGTTCTGAGCAGGAGTAGTGATTTGGTGGAGTGATTTGGCAATCACTCACCCGGCACTGATACCCGGTGAGTGATTGCCAGCTCACAGGTTAAAAAGAAACATTTTTAAATTGTTAAAAGGTGCCCCAGTGAAGAAACAGCAGCTAATGAGTATGGGGGATGTGAATGGAGAGAGAACAACAAAGTGGAAGTTTAAAGTGTCAAAGCCCAAAACGAAACTTGACTTTTGTACTAAAATGTGTGGAGATAATTAAAATATTAGAAGAAAAAACCCACAGTAGATGTGAAGAGGATTGGAAAGAACTTTAAAAAAAAATTGACCATTAAAAGAAGACTAAAGGAAAACTTAAAACTAAATTCCTGTAACAGAAGGTTCTTCTTTTTAATTGGATTTGGAACTGGATTTTAAATTGGATTTTGGGAAACATAAAATTAAGAAGAAAAAGATAGAAATTGGCAATATTGGCAACGTGGATTTAATAAATAAAATGGACACTTTTTAAATTGGATCGGAATTGTGGATTGGAGAGAGACATCTACAGGTGGAATAAAACATTACAACGCTTAACTTGTATTTTGGGAAAAAATGTTTTAAAGTGATAAGAGCAATGGGAACTTTTGAGGAGGATTTGTTTGCATGCAAACTGTTTGATCTTGATAACGAAAGAAGGTGGATTATAATAAAACTTAAAATTGGAATAACGACAACTCAGAAACAACAAGATGGTGCAGGAACTAATTGAAATGATTAAAAGGAGGCATACTGTATATCACTCCAAGTAGAATTAAATGAAATGATTATAATGATGCATGGAAAACCGAAACCTGATGAACTAGAAATTGCATTATAACATACCCAAGCGGAGAAAGAAACTATGAATGAGAAGCAAGAAAGTGACACTGAAGAGAAAGACAAAGACAACTATGAAAAATCAAATGATTATGTGGGGAGTAACAAGGAAAAAAAGAGAACTGGGAGAAAAGGGATAAGATTAGGAACAAAGGTGAACTTTGTTAAGATTACCTTCAGATTAATAATGACAAAAATAGGGTGGAAAGAGACAGGGAGAGAAAGAAGGGGAGAAGAGAAAAAAAATAAAAAATTCAAATGATTACACTGGGATTAACAATGGGAAAATAAGAAAGATGAAAGAGGGAAGAAGGAGATCAGTTGGAAATACATGGCAAATTAGGAGAGTAAAGGACTTTAAAATTGGGGGGGAAAGGGAAAAAGAAAAAAAATAAGAAAATGGGATGAAGGGAGAAAGGAGTAGCTGTTGGAAAAGAAAAAGGAAAATATGTTTTAGATATTTAGAATTATAAATGAATTGAAATAAGATAAGTATAAATTAATTTTAGTAAGTTCAATATATGAGATTGTTATACTTGGAATGCTTTTAATTGTAAAAATGGAATTTAGCTAAAGCAATTGAAATTATAGTGTATTGTGAAAAGAGATTAATGGATTATTAAATAAGAGGAGAAGGGAAAGGGAAAAGTTGAAAATTAACTGTTTAAATTATATATAAAGCAATGGAAAATTATCTAGAATTATAAACAAATTGAAGTAAGATTTATAAGCATAAATGAATTGTAGTAAGTTCAATACATGAGATTGTAATATATGGAATGTCTTTAATTGTAATTATGGAATTCAGCTAAAGCATTTGAAATTATTTTTTTAAAATTTTTATTTAATAAACACACACAAACAAAAAGAAAAAGAAAACATACATATACATACACATACACATACAACAAAAACAGCATTAATAACATAAATAAAATCTAGACTTAGCATATAATTTCCTGACATCAATAGCCTTAATTCTCCGATATATAGTTCTTCATCTCGCCTTATATAACGATATTGTTTTAATCTTTGTTTATGTGTTGTTATGTCTTATTTGGTCCAAAATTTTATTTTACTCTTTTAGGATCCTCTTTTGGTTTGTTTTCCCCTTCTAACCATTGATATCACCTTTGCCAAACGGTAGTAATCCGATTCTTCTTTTCCTTGCATTTCCTTGGTAAGTCTGTCCATCTCAGCACGTTCCATGATTTTAGATATTATTATGGACTTCCGGCGGAGACGCCAGCGTGACTGGGACTAAGGAGACAGCGCTCTGTCTCCGAAGTTCCAATTTCTGATCTGGAAACCGCCTTTTGGCACTGTTGACCATGAAGAGGTCAATAGATTAAAAGAGAAATCCCAAGGACCTTGGAGGTGACAGCAATCGCCCCGAAGGTTCAGGGAAAACGCCTTAATTCCGATCGGAAAAAACCCAGCCCCCGGGCTGGTTGGAACGCTGACTGCCGCCTTAGGAATGGAAGCGAAGATCGAATAGCGACATCAACAAATCAACAAAGAAAAAAAGACTGTGAAAGGTACGATATATATTGTGATTGAAATATAATTAAGAGAGAGACTCCGAACAGATCAGCGAGGCTGAGCCATAAGGAAGCGGCTAATCGAAAGTAAACGGAGCGGACAAGCGAGACCAACCAGAAGGTGACTAAGCAGAGTTGGCAGACAACGCGACTAAAGTGGATTTAAAGAAACATTGGAGAGTTTGAGGATTGAATATTTAATAGATCACTATTGAACTGATTGGGACCTGGACTTGGATTTTGATTTGATTGGGACCTGGGCTTGGATTTGGAAAAGATAATTGATTTGCAAAGGAACATACAATCAAGCGGTGGATTTATTATAAACGGAACTGGAGCTGAGGCGTGAGAGAGTACGGACTATAAATAACAGCAAGAGTGATTGTATAGAACTTTGAGACTTTGTATTGACGGCGAAGGCAGAAAATTCTAAAAGGGACAATATTCTAAAAGACACTGCAGTTTTGGAGTTACAGAGGTGCCATTTGTGGGAGATACATGGAGGCGTTCAATAATAATTACAGGACGAACTGCTTGAATGATGAAATACTGAGAGTGGATTGCAACGTTTATAATCCAGGAACTGAAAATAACGTTTAAAATCTAAATCAAGTAAAATTGTTTAACCTGCTCTAAACTTTTATACTTTTTACTGCTGAATATATAACTGTTACTACCTATTTAATACCTATCTAACTTAACTCATATTATATATTATATTATACTACATAGAAGATTATAGTAGTTATAAGATATTTTTGAAGTGTTCCAGTTGAAACTTAAAATATAGAATAATATAGAATATAGAATTTAAGCATACGTAAGTAGAAGTGGAGATAAATTAAAGAAGTAAATTGATTGAAAAATAGATCTTGAGTAATAATAATATAATAATAGCTTACTTGTACTTTCTTCGTATCTAATTAATTGTTTTTGGTGCTATAATTGAATATTAGATGAATTAATTGATATATCATTCTAGTATAGCATTTATAATTAATTGTATTATTTAAGTTAAGAATTAAGGTTCATTAAAGTTAATAGATTTATCAGAGTTAATAGAGATATAAAGATATAAACAAGAATTCAATATAATTAAAAAGGTTAATAGAATATTGAAATAGGATATTTATCATAGTAAATCAAAATGACCTACTGAAATGTAGTATTTTTTCCCTACTCCCGGTTAAAGATTAAATTAACCCCTTATATAACGATATTAATTGAAGCAGAGGAATTAGAGTGGATGTGAAATTTGGAATTCCAGGAATCGACTTTTATTACTAATTGAAGAGAATTCCAATATACAATATAGACTGTGTATGAAAATTTGGGAATTCTTAAAACAGAAAATCAAGATGACAAATACCGGCTCATTGACAATGTCAAAAACCACTAAAAAAGTAGTTACCAGCCAGACACTGCATTGCATCACCTACACAACAGAAAACAATAGATACAATGTTAGTGGCAGAAAAGGAAAAAACTCCCCAAACAATTAATATCCAAAATATACACTCAATGCTCGCAACGATACAAGAGGGGATGAATAGAACACAAGAATCAATTGCCAATAATCTTCAAGAAAGCAAGAAAAACCATGAAGAATTGAAACCGGATGTAACAGAAATAAAGGACAACCTCAAAAAAATGGATGATAGAATGGGGAAAATTCAGCAAAATATTGCTAAGAATGAACAGAGAATCCCAAATATTGAAGCTAAGATGGAGCAGACAGAGAAGAAGCTGGAGAATTTAGAAAGTGACCAGATGACAACAAATAAAGAACTGGAAGACTCAGTTTCATTCTTAGAGATAGAAAAGGTGTCATTCTGTCTAAGATTTCAAAACATCGTGGAAACAAAAGAAGAAGATCCCAGAGATTTAATGGTGGGAATTCTAGCAGAGATGACTCAAAAGAAGAGGGAAGAAATGAATATGGAAATCGATGAAGTCTATAAGGTATTTACCAATTATGCCCGAAGGAACAAGCTCCCAAAAGAGATTCATGTTCGGTTTGCAAGAAAATCTGTGAAAGAGGAAATATATAAAAAAAATTAGAGAGGAACTAATCACCTATAAGGGCAAAAAAATAATTACACTAAAACAAATTCCAAGAAGAATAAGAGAAATAAGGAAAAATTATAGCTTTTTAACAACAGAATTAAACAACCACAAAATAATGTTCCACTGGCTAACACCTGAGGGAATCCTTGTATCCTGGCAAGATAAAAAACACAGATTGGATACGCTACAGAAGGCACAACAGTTTTTTGACAGCAATTTCATCTTAGAGGAGGAGCAAGAATTCAAAACACAGCGAGAATTTGCAAATCAAGAAGACCAATTGGAAGAAGCCTAGCGTGAAGCAAGAATGAGGGGAGAAGAAGAAAGGATGGAAAGAGAGGGAGCAAGGGAAAAGATACGAACCATTGGGAAAAACACAAGGACACTTAGGACAACAAGGAGATAGAAGACGAGTATGGCGAAAGAAATAAGATTAATATCAATAAACATAAATGGCTTTAATATACCAACTAAGAGATTACTCACATTTAGGAATTTGCAAAAATTGAACATGTATATTATCACACTACAAGAAATTCACATCAAGAATCAGCAACGTAGACTATTAGAAAATAAGCGCTTAGGAACACTTTAGACAGCATTACCAGAGAACAAAAAGAAAGGCATAGCAATGTACATTCAAAATCATATACAAGCTAAGCAAGTATATGCAGACGAGGAGGGTAGGACGCTGATGGTCGAAATTGAAACGGGGAAAATTTTTTTTACTAGTGTCACTCTATGCACCGAATGGATTGCAAAGCGATTACTTCAAGAAGATTCACAACAGAATTAAAGAACTGGACTACCCAAACATATGTCTCATTGGAGACTACAATGCAGTTGGGAATATAGAGAAAAACTACTGGACCAGTAAATGAAATAAATCTAGGAAAAAAGTGCTCCCGCAGACATTTTATGATATGGCACACGAGCTTCAACTAAAGGATGCGTGGAGGGAAATTAATTACGATAGACAACAATTTACATTCTACTCAAATCCACACAAATCGTGGTCCAGAATCGACATGGCCTGGATAACCGCAGAATGTAGAGCAGATATTAAAAAAAATAGAAATAGCAACTAATACATGGGTAGACCACAGTCCGATTGAAATAATATGGAAGGGCCACCAACCGAGAAGAAGATGGATGATGGATAGAGATCTTATGAATGATAAGCAATATGTGGAAATGATTCAAAAGGAATTGAAATTATTTTTCAAAATAAATACCAAAGAACACACCGGCTTGCAAAACCTATGGGACACAACTAAGGCATATATTAGTGGCTTAACAATTGCCTATACTGCAAAAAAAGAAGACAAACAATGAACAAAACAAAGCTTACTGTTAATGCTACAGCAATATGAATCAGAATTGCAAGAACACCCGCATAACCAAGAAATCAAAAAGAAAATAAACCTTACAAGGCACCAATTGAATTTGAACACAACTACAGAGATAGCAAGGAAAATAAAAATGACCAAACAAAATCAATTTGAACATGCAAACAAAACGGGAAGATGGTTAGCTTATAAATTGAAGACAGAAAAAGAAAAGAAGATAATAATGCAATTAAAAGACAAAGAGATGCCAGAACAATGACGATAAAAAACAAATTGCAAAGGAATTCTTCCAAGAATTATATGCAGAAGAAGATATTCGAGAGAAGGATACGAGAGAATATCTAAATAAATTAAAAATACAGGAATTAAAAGAAGACCATACTGAACTACTGAATAGACCAATCTCTATGCTAGAATTAGTGGAAACAAGGAAGAAACAAAAAACAATAAAACGCTGGGAACAGATGACATACCAGCAGAGTTCTATAAGACATTCCAACAATCATTAGATGGCATTTTACTACAAGTATTCAACGATGCATTATTGGAAGCCGAAACCCCACACTCATGGAATGAGACAATAATTACATTTATTCCAAAACAAGATTCGGACCCTGTCGAAATTAAAAATTACAGACCTATCTCCCTCCTCAATGTAGATTACCAACTTTTTACAGCTATCATAACACAGAGACTAAAAACTTTTACTGAACACTATATACATCGAGATCAAAATGGCTTTATTCCCGGACGACAAATCCAAAATAACACAAGAACAATTATGGACATCCTTGAATTCTACGAGCAAAGACTGGATAAACAGCTAGCTTTAATCTTTCTGGACGCACAAAAAGCATTCGATAATCTTAACTGGACATTTCTTATCACACAACTGGAAAAAATGAAATTTGGAGAAAAATTCATAAGGATGATTAAAAAAATATACAATACCCAAACTGCAAGAATATTAATGGTGAGACAACAGGACAATTTGATATTAAGAGAGGTGTGAGACAAGGATGGCCCCTATCCTCCATATTGTTCATACTAACCATGGAAATACTCTTAGAAGAAATCAGAAAGGATACAGAAATAACTGGATTAAAAATCAAAAATCAAGAATACAAATTGCAGGCCTTTGCTGATGACATAGTACTTATATTAGACAAACCGTTATAATCTGGACTAAAATTACTGCCAAAAATACGGAGAAGTGGTGGGCCTGAAAATCAACAAACAAAAAACTAAAATTATAACAAAGAATCTCACTAAACATCAAGAAAAAGAATTGGAAAACCTGTTGGGAATGCAAATTACAAAAAAAGTCAAATATCTAGGGGTATGGATTACTAATAAAATATCGAAGCTGAAGGAAGATAACTATACCAAACCGGCCAAACAGAGAAAGACTTGGAGAAGTAGACAAAACTTCAGTTATCGTTATTAGGCAAAATTGCCACTATTAAAATGAACATCCTACCAAGAGTATTGTATTGTATTTAGGGCAATCCCAGTAGATCCGGGTAGAACATATTTTAAAGATTTGGATAGGATGATACTAAAATTTTTATGGCAAAAAAAAGAGGCAAGAATCAAACTAAAGTACTTACAGGATAAAAGAGATAGAGAAGGAATGGGGCTTCCTGATTGGCAGATATACTATAAAGCATCAGTTTTAACATGGATAAAGGATTGGATTGAATTGAAAAACAACTAAGGACCCCAGGGCTTGAAATGGATTACAATTACAACATACTTACAATTAAAATCCAGGCACAAAACAGATATGGAGAAATTTGGAATCCAAAAAGAACCAAACCAATTAGACAAAATTTTATTGGGCCTCAATGAGAAACTAATAACAAAAACTTACAATTTCTTATTGTCATATAAATTAGAGGAGGAGACAGTTAAGGAAAATATGATTACTTGGGCGATAAACTTTGGATACCCCATAGAATTAAACAAATGGGAAAAAATATGGAAAACCAATAGTAATAAAATTTAATTCCCGAAAAAATTTCCTTTCTAATTTTACTGGGGCAGTTTGGAATAAATATAACAACTTTGGTAGGACGCTCATTTTAATTGTTGCAATCTTTCCTAAAAAGGATATCTGGAGCTTCTCCCACTTTTCTAAGTCTCGTTTAATATTTTTAACCAGGGGTACATAATTATCCTCTTTAATGGCTGAGCATTTTGTTGAGATCCATACTGTTAGATATTTTACTTTCTTTACAATTTGTATCCCCATTGATTCTTCCAACAATTTTTGTTGATCTTTGGTCATATTTTTAGTCAGCATTTTGGTTTTGGATTTGTTTAGTTTAAACCCTGCCACCTCACCATACTTATCAATTTCCTCCAAAATTTGAGCGCCTGTTTCCAATGGTTCTTCCATAATTAGTGTCTGCAAATGCTTGGGTTTTATGTTTCCTTTCTAATTTTTAGTCCCTTGATTTGCTTATTTTCTCTAATCCTCTTTAATAATACTTCTAATGCTAGGATGAACAAAAGTGGTGATAGGGGGCATCCCTGTCTCACCTCTTTCCTGATTTGAAAGGTTTTTGTTAATTCTCCATTCACTAAGATGTTGGCCCTTTGTTTCTCGTAGATCACAGTTATTGTGTTCACAAAATTTTGTCCAAATCCCATTTTGTTAATTTGTTGCTTCATAAAATCCCAGTTTAAGTTGTCAAATGCCCTTTGGGCGTCTAAGAAGGCCAGCACCATTTCTTTATCGGGGTGTACCTCGTAGTATTCTAACACATCTAAGATTGTCCTTGTATTATTTCGTATCTGTCTCCCTGGCAAGAATGCATTTTGATTGCTATATATTATCTTATTTAATATTACCTTTAGCCTTTCTGCCATAATACTCATATAAATTTTATAGTCAGTATTAAGAAGGGAGATAGGTCTATAATTCTTTATCAATTTTACATCTGTTCCTTCTTTTTGGAGGAGTGTAATGTACGCCTCCCTCCATGATTCTGGGATTCTAGATTTTATCAGGGCCTCGTTATAAATGTCTTAACAGTTTTGGTAGGAGAATATCTTGTAAATCTGCATTTTTATATAGTTCCCCTGGGAATCCATCCGGGCCCGGTGATTTATTTATTTTTAATTTAGATATCGCAGTCATTAGCTCTTTCATTGTAATTTCTTTATTTAACATCTCTTTCTCTTCCTCCCCAATTACTGGGAGTTCTTTTTCCAATAAGTATTGTTCTATTTTTCCTTTGGGAATATCTTCTTCCTTATCTAGGGTGGTGTAGTATTCACGAATAATCTCTAATTTCTCTGGTTCCTTATTTATAATATGGCCATCTTGAACTTCTAATTGGTAAATAATCCCTTTCTCTTTTTCTTTTTTGATTCTATAGGACAGCCACCTGCCGGGCTTATTAGCATTTTCGAAATGGTATTGTTTAGTTCGTTTGATTTCATAAGCCAATTTTTCCTGATCAATTATGTTTATTCTGTACCGTATAGTCATCCAGTTTTCTTTCGCTATCTCATTATCCGGGTTCTGCTGTACTTCCTTCTCTGCTTTCTCCAATTCTTCCAACATTTTCCTCTGGGTCTCTCTTTTTTCTTTGTTTTTGTGTGCTCCATATGCTATTGCCAATCCTCTTAAGAATGCCTTCATTGTATCCCAAATTATTCTTCTATCAGTTGGTTCCTTTTCATTTTCTTCGAAAAAAACTTTTAGTTCTCCCTTTATTTTCTCAATATATTGTTTATCCCGTAGAAATTTTAAATTTAGTCTCCATCTTACATTCCTCCTTTTATATCCATTTCTCCATTTAATCTCCAGTGGATTGTGGTCCGCCCATATATTGGGTGCAATCTCAGCTGACATAATATCCATTCCTATATTCCTGCTTGCCCACATCATATCAATTCTGGACCATGTTTTTTTGGGATTTGAATAGAAGGTGTATTGTCTTTTATGTGGATGTAAGGATCGCCAGATATCTATCAAATTCAATTCGTCTACCAGATCGAAGAAAGATGTTGGCAGATTTTTCCTCTTTTTCTTTTGGCCCTTAGATCTTTTGTGATCTTTGTTCGGGTCTAGCACTCCATTAAAATCTCTGATTATACATATGTTGCTATTGTCCATTTTGCTTAATATTTCTCGTACTTTGTTGTAGAATTCTCTTAGATTTTTGTTTGGGGCATAGATAGCTGTTATTAGTATTGAGGAATTGCCTCTCTTAATTTCCACCACTAGGATCCTACCCTTTGAATCTGCATATTTCAGTTCTGCCTTTATTTCTTTTTTGATGTACAAAGCCACCCTCTCTTTTTTTTTCCTGCTAGGGAGGTATAAAGGTTTCCAAGTTTTTTGAATTCCAAATATTTTTCCTCTTCTTTTTTTATGTGAACCTCTTAAAGGCATACTATATCCGCGTTTTGCTTAACTAATTTGGGCTGTCTTTCTTCTGTGCTTCCTTGCTTTCCTTCTCTTCTATCTCTTTCTCTTCCGGGGTCCCTTCTTTTGATCTTCTTTGCTGGGTGAGATTTTCTTCTGTGTTGGTCGCTTCCAGTTCTTCTTTACTGCTTTGATCTTCCTCTGACCCTCTCAATTGATTTAAAAAATCCTGGGCCTTTATCAGACTTCCTATTTTAATTTTCCTCCCTTGCCATGTTATCAACATACCCTCTGGTAAGGTCCACCTAAGAGTATGTTCCACTTATTTAATTGAATAGCTAGGAATCTGTAATCTCTTCTTGCTTCTCACACCCTCCTCGGAACTTGCTTCAACACAATCACCTCCTTTCCTTTATAACTTTTGGTTATAATTGGTTCCTCTCTCACCATATTATAGAAGATATCCTTGACTTTTTTCTGGGCGAATCTTATGTGAACTTCCCTAGGCAACTTGTTTTGTCTGGCATAATTGATTTGCCTCCTATATACCTCGTCCAGTTCTTTTACTATCTCATCTGCGTCTTGTTGTAGGACCTCAGCTATTAATTCCGCCATAACCTGACCCACGTTTTCATCTTTATCCTCGGAGATATTTTGAAAACGCAGATAGAATGAGGCTCTATCCATTTCTAATTGCATAATCGAATCCTCCAGCTCCCTATTTTGCGCCATTAGCTTTTGGTCCACTGCGTCCAAGTTCTTTTCTTGTTGCTCAATTTTGGACTCCATCTTATTTATTTTCTGTTCGTTCATTTGTATCGACTGCTGTACATCACTCATTTTTTGATCAATAACTTTAATGTTCGTTTTCAGTTCTAGGTGATTACTAGACATCTTTTCCTGCATCATCAGCATTGTCTCTTGTATCATGGTTAACGTCAATTGCATTGCTTGCATAGTTGGAATCATGGCTATTTTTTTCAGTCTTAGATAAGCCTTCTGTTGACTTTTACATTGCAGGTGATGACATTGTAATCGTGGGGTTGGAGAGGTTTTGGGTTCTTTTCTTTCCAGTTTTGGTCACTGTAGATGCGATACTTGTCATCTCCCTTAATACTCTTGCCTGTTCTCTCACTATCTTTTCTATATTTCTCCAGACGGTCATCCACTGATTATTATTTAATTATTTTTCCCTTTTGCTTGGTCTATCTTTTTTTTTTCAATCTATTAGGAGCTCTATGTGCCTTCAGTTATTTCTTGACTATTACAACTCCCTACTCTATCTATCCCTTAATTTAATCCACCAATAGTTCAATTAGATCGATTGATCTCTTCTATCTGGGTCCAGTTATGTCTATTCAAATACTAATCTCTTTCCAATAATTGAATCAATATATTGATGCAATTCACCCTTCAATCAGTTGCAATTCTACTTATAACTAATCATATATCATATAACAAACAATCACTTAGTTCACCTGTAATTCTACTAGTAGTTAATCAAATATAAAGAGCAGTAACACTTAATTTAAATCTTAAGTAACAATTAGATATGTTCTTATTTATAATAGTTATCTATATATATGTATATGAATAATTATATACACAATCAATTAATTAATATATGTAAGTAATTAAATAATCAGTTAGTTTATCAATCAATAAATCATTTAATCAAAAATTTATCAATAATTATATTGGGTAGTATAATTAATTTGTGAAGAGAAATATGCCTTAAATATAAATAGTTGTAATTAATTAGATATTTCGTATAATCAAACTTACACACAGCTATGTAAATAAATTCTTCTAGTCCTCTAAAAATAAGCAATAAGAAATAAGACTGAATAGGAAACAGTACCACTATAAATACACTAATGTGCTGGAATTAATAATAACTTATATCAGTATAGTTAGTTACTTAGTTGTTCTTAATCCCTTCAGTATCTTCACTTATAAAGACCAAGGTGGGGAGGTGTAGTGATCGAGTAACGCCAGTTTTTACTTCTCCCGTCACTTAGTATCTTAAGCTGTCAAAAAGTTTTACTTTTGTTCTCCCGGTAGTCCTTTCAGCCGCTCTAGCCACTCGTTGTTCTTTTCGTTGGTTTTCAATATGGTTACACTTCTGGTTCTAATCTCCAGCTGCTCTTCTCTCTCGATCAACAAATCCACATACAAAAGTCTTCAAAATTCTCTCGTTCCACCCGATCGGCAAGTTACATCCACTTTCTTAATAGTGCTGCTGCTCCACTTTAAAAGTCTCTTCTTTCTGCTCTCTCGCCGGCTTGTCTGCGATCCCCCTCAGGTGTCATCTTCTCCTTCTCTCGTAATCGCCGCTTGTTCCTTTGTAGGTCCTTTCAATCCGATCCAGCCAGCCCAATTCAGACACAGTTCAAACGTGTTCGGGGAAAATGGGTATGAGTGCTCTCTAACACCCCTTTCACAGGAATTTCTTGCTTCCTGTCTTGTTGATTATCGCAGCTTCGGGTCTGCCATTAAAAGGCAGATGCGCCACGTTGGTTCGACAGTGAATATCGATCCGGCTGAGTGGGTTTGCAGCTCACCACACAGCCTGCTGATGCCTCACTTTTGTCCGCGAAGTCCTCCAAACTTCTATGCTTCGAAGGGTCCCCAAAACGCGACGATAAGTGGCGATGGAAAAGAGCAATAGTAAATTAACATTATCAGTACCGTATAAAGAAAATATCTACAAGATGTGTTATAGATGGCATCTCCCACCGGCACGAATTTCCAAAATGTTCCCCAACACTTCTTCATTATGTTGAAAATGTAAAGCGCAAAAAGGGACATAATATCATATGTGGTGATCGTGTCCCAAAGCCAAACAATTCTGGAATAACATCAAAATTCAATTGGAACAAATAACAACCCAAAAGGTATCACTAAGACCGGAGACGTATCTACTAGGCATATTTACAAGTAAATACGACAGAGAAACAATATACTTGATGACCCACATTTTGACTGCCGCTAGGATCACTTATGCATAGAATTGGAAACTGGAAGAAATCCCAACGCAAGACAGAATAAAGCATTTGAAATTATATTGTGTGAAAATTAAGTTTCTTTAATGTTTAATAAAAAGAGATTAAGAAATTTGGCAATTATTGAAATTAACTTTTAAGAGGGGGAATTACTAATTATGATTATGGTTTACTATGAAGAGGTATAGATAATATATTTTTTTGAAAAAGCAATGGATAAAGGAAAGAAATGGAAAAGAGGGAAGGAAATGGGTTATATATGTTAAATTGTATGCATATTAATATCTGATTGGAATAATGGAATTTAGGGAAAACATTTGAAATTATATTTTGTGGTGAAAAGGGACAAATGGGAAAATATTTGAACAGGATGATTTAGAGTTAGGTTTAGATATCAGAAAAATGTTTGATTTTAAATTAAAGGGTTTGAACTTAGAGAAAGCAACGAGAGGAGGAGAAAAAAGAAAAATTGACTAAAATTAGAGATTAGGGCGAATAGTAATATTGGTTATACATCTGAAGAAACAAGGAAAATAAAATAAAAATTAGAGAGAAAGAATATTATGGCAAAAAAGTGAAATATATAAATTGTTGTGTTGGAGATAACTAAAAGCTGTACAGATTTGCGACTCGGCCAATACTGTGTTCAGAAAAAATACATTGTTTGTTTGTGTATGTTTGTTAAAAAAAATTTTTTTTAAATTTTTAAAAAAGATTTAGGATAGTTTGTGTGGGTATTTCAGGTGGAATTTCCTTAACAGTGTGGGGCTTTCACATGTTTTTTGGCTACCCATTCATTCTGAGAAGATGGTAAATGTTTCCATGCCACTAAATATTGTGTGGAGCCATGGTGAGTGTGGGAATCAAGGATGTCTTTGATTTCAAAATGTTGTTCTCCTTCCACCATAATTGGGGTTGGAAGTGTGGGCAAAGAGGTCTGACTTTTGAAGTGATCTGTGGCTTGAGTAGGCTACAGTGAAACACTGGATGAACCTGCCTAAGTGTTTAGGAAGGAAGAGTTCTACCATGACAGGGTTTATAATTCTGGTGATGTGGAATGGGCCAATGAATTTAGGTCCCAATTTCTTAGATGGTTTTAAGGATTGTAGAAACTTTGTGGATAGATATACACGGTTCCCAGCCTTGAATGGTTTGGGTTCCCAGCATTTCTTGTCAGCTTGAATTTTAAAAGCTTCTCTAGCCTCTTGTAGCACTAGTCTGATCATGGCCAAGTGGTTTGTAGGTTGTTTATCCACTCCTTAAGGGAGGGGATGTCAGGTTCCTTACTGGTAGCTCTGGCATGGGGTTAAATTCTTGTCCTGAAAAGGGGTGAAACCAGTGCTACTGGTACAGAGTTGGTGAAGATTACTTCAGCAAAAGGTAAGAGATCAGTCCAATTGTCCTGTTGGTAGTTAATAAAACATCTTAAATATTGTTCCAATACGCCATTAGCTTTTTCAACCCCCCCCCCCCGGTTCGTTTGGGGGTGGTGGGAGCCTAATAGATTTTAAAAAGCCTGCCAAAATTTGAAGGTGAATTGGACATCCCTGTCTGAGATGATCCGATGGGGAGCTCCAGGGAGGCGATAAATGTGGATTAAAAACATCTTTGCTAATGCTTTGGCTGTTGGGACCTTCTGACAGGGTATGAAATGGACCTGTTTTGAAAAGAGGTCCATTACAACCCAAATAACTGTGTTCCCCATGCTTTCAGGCAGCTCCACTATAAAATTCATAGAAAACTCTCTCCAAGGTGCTGAAGGATATGCTGATATTGTAAGAGCCCTGGGGACTTTCCTTGTCGTCTTTTTGCAGCTGCGCAGGTGTGACAGCTAACCACGTAGTTCTCAATGTCTTTTTAAAGGGATGGCCACCAGAATTGCCTTTTGATTAGGTGTAACGTTTTCACAAACCTGAAATGTCCAGCTACCTTGGAGTCGTGGCATCATTTCATAAGCTCCAATCTTTGGCTAGCAGGGACATAAAGTTTGTTTTCAACCCAGACTAATTCGTCTTTGAGCAAACAAATGTGTTTGTGTGCCTGGAACCAGTCGTCCTTTTTTTTTTTTTTTTTAAGACAAAGAAACATTTAGTACATCATTCATTTCTTCCATTTAACATTTTGTGTTATCTTCAAAAGTTTCTTTTCTCCTCTTCTGTCTTGAATCTCACCAAATCCATTACAAAGATTTTCCACTAATATATTATTCTAATTACAACCAATTTTTTTATCTCTTTTAAAAATTTATTTATATCTCTTTTCTAACCAATAGTAAAATTTATTCCATATCTTAAAATATTCTGTATCTTCTCTTTCCTTTATCATCATAGTTAATCTATTCATTTCTGCACAATCTAAGATTTTTTAAATTATTTCTTCCTCCGAAGGTATATTCTCTGCTTTCCACTTTTGTGTATAAACAGTCCTTGCTGCTGTTATTACATGTATAATCAAATATATATTATCTTTACTAGTTTTCTCTGATAAGATACCCAATAGGAATAGCTCTGGTTTTAAATCTATACGTTGCTGTATCATTTCCTCCATCCGTAACTTAATTTTATTCTTATAGTTTTTTGCTTCAGGACATGTCCACCACATATGGTAATATGAACCTGGTAACTGGTGACATTTCCAACATTTAGCTGATTTATCCTTAAACATTTTTACCAGTTTTTCAGGGGGCATATGCCATCTATAAAACATTTTATATAGATTTTCCTTATATGCAATGGACATTATTAATTCATAATTTCTTTCCCATAATTGTTGCCATTTATCCAATTCAATTGAATGTCCAAAGTTTTTTGCCCAGGCTATCATTGTTTCTTTTACTTGTTCTTCCTCTAGTTCTATATTTAGTAAAAAATTGTAACATTTTTAAATTAGTTTATCCTCTGTTCCCATGAGTATCTTATCAAGCTCAGTCTTCTCTAAATAAAAACCCTGTAATTTAACATCTTTTTCATATCTTGTTTGTATCTGCACATACATATACCAATCCATTTCAATTCCCTGTTCTTCCAGTTCTTATTTCCCTTTCAACTCCGCCTTATCTGTTAACAAATCTTTATATCTAACAATATTTCCAAGATTAAAAACATTTGGATGAATTAACGCTTCCATTGTTGATAACCATATTGGTATTTTCACATAATATTTGTCTCTAACTTTTTCGCATATCAGTAATAATGCATTTCCTATATAATGTCTTTGAAAGTACATGTGTATCTTACTTCTACCATACCATAAAAAAACATGCCAGTTGCAAATCATGTCTTTCCAATGTTAATAGGAATCTTATATTTCTTAATTCAATACATTCTTTCAATCATGTCAGTGCTGCTGCTTGATAATATAATTCCCAATTCGGGAGTCGAATCCTCCTCGTAATCTTGTATCCTGAAGCATTTTTAAATTTATTCTTGCTTTTTTGGCTTGTCATATAAATTTCCTTGTTATCATATTTAGATATTGAAAATAAGTCTTTTCAATTTTTATTGGTATTGCCTGAAATAGAAATAATAATCTTGGTAATATATTCATCTTTATAATTGCTATCCTTCCCATAAGTGACAATTGAAGATTCTTCCATTTCTCCAAGTCTTTCTCAATTTGTTCTTTAAGTCTATAATAATTGTGTTCTTTGATCGTTGCACACCTTGAAGTCAAATATATTCCTAAGTATTTAATTTTTGTCACTACTTGTATGTCTAATGTGTCTTTTTTTTGTTTTTCTGTAATATTTTTCACCAAGATTTTTGTTTTTTCTTTATTTTCAGTCCAGACACTTTTCCATAGTTCTCTATTTGAGCTAATAATTTTGGTCCTGTAATTTGTGGTTCCTTTAAGACAAATACTAAATCATCCACAAATGCTTTGCAGTTTTTATTCCTCTTTTTAAATTTTCATTCCCTTTATCTCTTTATCTCGCCTAATGTTTCTATTCAATACTTCTAGAGTTAGAATAAACAATAATGGTGATAGGGGACATCCTTGTCTAGTACCTTTCATAATTCCAATGTTCTCTGTTATTTCTCTGTTCACATTATCTTAGCAAATTGATTGTCGTAAATTGTTTTTACTGTATAAATCTCTCCCCAAAGTCCATTCCCTGCAATTGTCCTGTCATAAATTGCCCATTCACATTATCAAAAGCTTTTTGAGCATCTAAAAACATCATCGCCATTTGTCTTTCCGAATGCATCTCGTAATACTCCAAGGTATCCAAAATTTCCCTCTTATTGTCTCTAATTTGCCTTTTAGGTAGGAATCCATTTTGATCTGTATTAGTAAGTTCATTTAACGGTTTTTAAAAATCTGTTTGCCATTATTGAGGCAAAAATCTTGTAGTCCACATTTAAGAATGAAATAGGTCTATAGTTTGTTATTAGTTGTAGATCTGTAACTTCTTTGGGAATAAGTGTCACATAGGCCTCCCTCCATGAATCTGGCATTTTTGCCTTCATTAAAAGTTCATTAATTAATTCCAGCATTACATTGCTCGTCACTTCTTGTAATGTTTTGTATAATTCTGCTGGTAGGCCATCCGGTCCAGGTGCTTTCCCATTTTTTTGTCTTTTTATTGCTTCTGTTAATTCCATCATTGTTATTCTCTCTTCTAACATTCCTTTATATTGATCTGTTATTTTCGGTAAGTCTGACTTATATTTTGCTATCTCTTCCTCTGAAATTTTTTCTTGAGAGTAGAGTTTTTTATAGTATTCTTGAATTATCCTCTTCTTTTCCTCGTTTCTGTAACATATTTGCCCCTTTTCATCTTGTATTTTATCATCTTTTTCTCCTTTTCTTTTTTCAATTTATACACCGACCATCTTTCTGATTTATTTGCATTTTTGAAAAAAAATAGTTTGGTTGCTCTTAATTTGTTTGCTAATTCTTCCTTTTCATTTATATTTATTTCATGTTTTTTCACTTCCATCAATTTCTTAATTTTTTTATTTTGTGCATCTTTTTGGAAATCTTTTTCTAGTTTCTTATATTCCTCTTCCAATCTTATCTGTTTTTGTCTTTTTCTTTATTCTTTTTTCCCAAATAAGTTATTGCCAGATCTCTAATATAAGCTTTCATAATATCCCATACCATCTGAAGTAATATGTCCTCTTTTTTATTTATTTTAAAGAAAAACTCTAATTCTTTTTCCATAAACTGTTGAAATTCTTTTTCATTTAATATTGTTGCATTTAAAGTCCATCTTGTCCTTTTCTTTTGACTTTTCCATGTTATTATCATTGGGTTATGATCTGCCTAAATGTTTGAATCAATATTTGCTTCTTATTTACTATCTATGAGCTCTGTTGATATCCGTATCATGTCTAACCTCAACCATGATAAGTTTCTATTTGAATAAAAAGTATATTGCTTTTCTTTCAAGTGCTTTTGTCTCCATACATCTTGAATACACAATTCTTCCATCATTGTAAAAAAAGATTTTGGCAGTATTCTTCTAGATTTTTTTATTAGTCTTTGTTTTTTTTAATCCAAGTCTACATCTACTATGACATTAAAATCACCCTTTATACATACATATTCATAATCCAATTCTAATATTTTTTGTGTAGTTTTCGATAAAATTCTTCTTGCTTTTCATTTGGTGCATATACTGCAAAAAGTAATATTTGTTTTGAACTGATTTTTATTTCCACCATCAAAATCCTACGTTCATCATCTTCAAAACATAGTTTTGGTTCTAATTTTTCTTGATATACAGTACCACACCTCTTTTACTCTGTTGTATCAATGATGTAAATAAAACTCCTAGTTTTGGATATTGTAACAATTTCATATGTTGTCTTTAATATGTACTTCTTGTAAACATATAATGTCTATTTTTTTTTAATCCAAGTCTACATCTACTATGGCATTAAAATCACCCATTATACATACATATTCATAATCCAATTCTAATATTTTTTGTGTAGTTTTCGATAAAATTCTTCTTGCTTTTCATTTGGTGCATATACTGCAAAAAGTAATATTTGTTTTGAACTGATTTTTATTTCCACCATCAAAATCCTACGTTCATCATCTTCAAAACATAGTTTTGGTTCTAATTTTTCTTGATATACAGTACCACACCTCTTTTACTCTGTTGTATCAATGATGTAAATAAAACTCCTAGTTTTGGATATTGTAACAATTTCATATGTTGTCTTTAATATGTACTTCTTGTAAACATATAATGTCTATTTTTTTTTAATCCAAGTCTACATCTACTATGGCATTAAAATCACCCATTATACATACATATTCATAATCCAATTCTAATATTTTTTGTGTAGTTTTCGATAAAATTCTTCTTGCTTTTCATTTGGTGCATATACTGCAATAAGTAATATTTGTTTTGAACTGATTTTTATTTCCACCATCAAAATCCTACGTTCATCATCTTCAAAACATAGTTTTGGTTCTAATTTTTCTTTGATATACAGTACCACACCTCTTTTACTCTGTTGTATCAATGATGTAAATAAAACTCCTAGTTTTGGATATTGTAACAATTTCATATGTTGTCTTTAATATGTACTTCTTGTAAACATATAATGTCTATTTTCAAACTTAAGGTTCTTTCAAACTTAAGTTTACTTAAGGTTCTATTCCTTTTTATTGCCACATTTAGTCCATTTACATTTAATGATATTGCTCTTATTTCTTCTTCCATGGTTTACTTGTTACTTGTTTTTGATTTCATCACCCTTGTCTCTCTCTGCTCCATTGGGTCTTTAGCTCTTAATGCTCTTTCTTTTGTTTTTCCCCTCTATCTTTCTTGTCATCTCTCGTCTATGTACACTGATCTTCCTCTAATAGTCCACAAAATTGTTGATAAAACAGCTTTGCTTTTTCAATAGAATCAAGTCACAAATGATTCCTTCAGGTATTAACCATCTGAAACTCATTCCTTTGAATATTAAGAATTTTGTTAAAATTGATATTCTCTCCTTAGATCCCTAACTCTTCTAGGTATTTGTCGTAAAACCACAAGTTCTTTACCTTTATATTTCAATGGATTCTTGCTGCTTGTAATATGTCTCCTTTCACCACCTTCTTTGTAAATCTTACATTTACTTCTCTTGATAATTTATTCTTCACTGCATATTTTATTTATTTGTTTAGACTTATATGCCACCCTTTCTCCAGGAGGACTTGGGGCGGCTCACAACAATAAAATAGAAAAATACAAGTGGGTGATTGGTTTGGTACAACGAAAACAGAAATTCTGAATATAGAAGGCCATGACTTGGATTTTGGTTGGCATGCATATTTATTCTATGAAGACAAGCTGGATAAGGTATTCAAAAGTCATATTTTGAGATATGACTTGATAAGAGTTTGGAAGAAGCACCAGCTTAAATTGGATTACAAAATACCTTTGTGGTTGGATCTTGGGCAGATTATGCCGAATATAAAGTCACTCGGGGGGATTTTATACAAACAGATGCTTTTTAATGATGGGGGCAGATGGAGTTTGAAACCTTTGAAAATTCTGTTGGAAGAAGGGACGAATTTAACTTGGTTGCAGTACCTTCAACTTCAAGCGAGATGGAGAGAAGATCAGAAAATTGGACTAATGCTACATGAAGAAGATTTGGTGACTCAGATAAAATGTAAAGGGCCGATGCATATTAAGCGGGTGTACAATTTATTGTTAGAAAGAGATTCAGAGGGTGAATTAGTTAAAGATTGTATGATAAAGTGGGCACAAAATTTTGTAGAACCAGTAATGTTGGAAACATGGGAAAAGATCTGGGTCCAGAATGTTAAATTTACACAAGCACAGAACCTGAGGGAAAATTTTTATAAGATGTTTTATAGATGGCATTTAGATCCCAAAAAATTATCATGTATGTATCCAAATGTTCAACCTAAATGTTGGAGGTGTGATTGTTTGGATGCAACATATTTTCATATTTGGTGGACGTGTAGAAAACTGAAAGCATTTTGGATTAAACTTTGGTGGGTTATGCAGAATGTTTTGAAAAAGAAGCTTCAATTTTCTCCGCAGCTTTTTTTGTTGGGGATAGTTAAGGATTGCTCACCGAGTGAAACAAGATTGATCTTATATATGATCACTGCAGCTAGACTACTGATTGGTCAATACTGGAAAAAAGATAGTGTACCTACCATAGAGGAATGGATATTGAAGATGGCTAATTTTGCAGAAATGGCTAAGATTTCTGCATACCTAAAAGACAGGACCCATGAAGCCTTTGTTAGGGAGTGGAAGAAATGGGTAGAGTATGTACGGAACAAATATCAAATTAAGAAGTTTCAACTAGTATTTGATTCATAATTATTTTTATTATAATTATTTTATTAAATATTTGAAATCATATTGTTATTATGTTATATATTTATATCTACTATATTAATATTTAGATAAATTATAATGTTAAAAATAAGTTTATATACCTGATAGACTAGCTTTATCTTATTTAATGATGTATTATCTGGATTTTATATTTTCTTATATAACATTATTTAGATTGAATATTTGGAATTATATTTAATATTATATATATATACTATATTATTATCTAGAAAAATTATGATGTTCAAAATTAGTTTTCATATATTTGTTATACTGCTGTCTAAAAAAAGTTTTAAGAGAATTGGTTAAGCTTTTACAAATGATTTATGGTTAGTATATATTTGAATCAAGGGGGTAAAAGAGGGTGTTAGAAGCTTAGATTAATTTTATATTACCTAATGTTAAATTTATAATATCTTATCTGGATCTCACCTATTTTTCTGTTTGATATGGATTGATATACATGACTGATGTTTGGTTAGCAAAGGAAGTCAGGGGGGGAGGGGGGAGGGAAAGGGAGGGAAAAGGGAGGGGGTAGTAGTTGGGTGGGGGGATTGGTGGGGGGAAAGGGGGATAAAAATTGTATTATAAAACTTTTTCAATAAAAAATAAATAAAATAGAAAAATAGAACAAAAATTTCAGATTAAAAGTTACACATAAAATCCCTAAAATCAATTAAAATCCATTTTAAAACCCCCATCAGTCCAGGCCGGCCTGGTGAAATAGCCACATTTTTAGTTCGTGGAAAGAGCGAAGGTCGGGGGGCATCCGGAGCTCCACGGGGAGCGGATTCCAGAGGGTAGGTGCACCCTCAGAGAAGGCCTGCTCCCTAGGGGTCACCAGCCAACACTGTCTGGCCGACAGCACCCTGAGTAGGCCCTCTCTGTGGGAACGCACTGGGTGATGGGGAGCTGTTGCTGGCCGCAGAAATACCTTGGTCCTAAACCATGTAGGGTTTTGCAGGTAATCACCAGCACCTTGAATCTCACATGGAGGGCAACTGGTAACGAATGCTGTTTGTGCAGGAGAGGTGTAACATGAGAGCGTCAGGACACTCCCATCGCTACCTGCGCGGCCGTATTCTGCACCAGCTGAAGCCTCTAGTGGTCTTCAGGGGCAGCCCCATGTAGAGAGTGTTTCAGTAGTCAATCTGGGAGGTGACCAGCGCATGAGTGACCATGTGTAGGGCATCTCGGTCCAGGTAGAGGCGCAACTGGTGCACCAGACAAATCTGGGCAAATGTCCCCCTGGTCACGGTCGTAACATGATCTTCCAGAGACAACCATGAATCCAGGACGACACCTAAGTTGCATGCCCTGTCAACAGCAGTGGTACATCCCATACATATCTTGTATATACTCTAAATGCTTTATCAATCTCATTTAAAATCTTTTCCTTGGGTTGTTCCAAAACTTTTGCCAAGATCTCTGCAATCACCTCGGGTAGATTTTCTCCTTTTTCTTCCTCTATATTTTGAAATCTTTAAGTAGAATTCAGAACGTTCCATTTTCCTCCTCGCTGCTGCGCCGTTCCACCGATTGGGTTCCTTTCCGTTCTCATTGGATCGACTGAGTGCCATTTAAATTTTCCTCCACAGCTAGTCCCGCCTCTTCCTCACTGTGCATGTCCAGTCTTTTCACTCAGTCATTGGTGACTAGACTGGTGTGCCATAGCTCCGTGATTAAAAAGAAAAAAATCCTGCGCGAAAATAGCTAGTTTGTAGCAATAACAGCTGAGACGGAAGAGAGAAAAGAAGAAATAGTAGCGGCTGAGGCGAGCGAGCGTTTTCCCGGCTGGGGCGCAGCCGTTTTTAAAATTCATTTAGAGCTGACGATCTACAGGTCTGTCAGTTTAGAATCTCAGCAGCCGTTAGCCGCGAGCGAGGAGCTGGTTACCTGGCTCGCCAGCAGAACCGCCCCGCTTTTTCCGTTAGCAATTTAAAAGCGGCATTGGAGTTCTTGCCTCGCCGGCAATCTCCTAAAGCAAAGCCTTTGTGTGAATAGTCTGATCGCGTTAGCGATAATAAAAGGCAATTTAAAGGATCAAAGGCTTAGCGCAGTTAGCGCTTTATTGTTAGAGGAGAAAGCACTTCATTATCAACCGCCATTCTGAGGGAAAGATCAAAGGCGGAATTCAAATAAAAGCCTCTGATTGCTTCTGAGGCCATTGAAGATAAATAGCAGAATCGCAACCAAGAGGGTGACAGCGATTTATCTGCTGCTAGAACTACAATCCTGATTACAACCGTTCAGGGAAGTAAAATATTTATTTCTTATTATTACTTAATTTATTGGGGTGTCACAATAAAAAAATGGAAGGAGATGATTTATCTTCAGATTTAGAAATAAGTCATACCCCACCCAGAGCAGTCTCTCCTCAACCCAAAGACAAAAAAACAAAGAATAAGTCTTATGACCAAACTTCTTGCTCAGGCCCCAAGGGGGCTGGGCAGAAGAGCAAAATGTCAAAACAAGATCAGCGCAGACATAAGGCACTAGAGCGCCAATTCGCAAAGGCTTGCGCATCACAGTCAAATCCTAATGTGGGGATTGAGGAAAATATCAGGGTACAATCACAGGATTCCCACAATACCTTACACAAAATACAGGAAGAATCTTCCAATTTAAATGACATAAATTATCCAGATCAGACAGATCCTAATAATCAGACCACTACAGTGGTACAGGATCCGGGATTTTATAGGGGATTCCAGTCAGGACCCCAAGCTACTTTCACACCAACAGCAGCTGGCCTTAGAAGTGTAGATAATTCTTCAACAGGCCAAGCTTTAGATTTACAATCAATCTTTGCTCAAACCTTCTCCCAAATTTTTCAAACGGGGTTACAACACACTAGTTTTCCAGTAGCACCTATGCAGGTTCCCAGAGGTAACAACATGGAACCTATGCATGAAACTCATTCCACAATTCAAAACAATTTAGAATATAACCCAGTAGACATGGGAGAGGAATTTTTAGAAGAACTAGAATTGTCAGATGACAATGAAGATATAACTGATAGACCAGCATTTCAAGGCCTGTTTAAACTCTCCATGTTCAAATCTCTTCTTCACAAAGCTAAGATAGCTACCAATATGGATTTAGGTCTACAACAATCGACTTCAAATAGCAATTCTTCTGAATCCCACAGCAATGTTTTTCCATTACCAGCTCAGGAATGTGATTATATCCCTAGCCCAGACTTGTTTACACAAGTAGTAAAAAAGCCATGGGAAAAACCGGGATCTTTAGCAGCACCCAATAACTTTGATAAAATGTTATACTGTGCTTCCCCAGATTTAGACACAATACTACAATTACCATCAGTTGATGAACCTGTAGCCAGTTTAACATCACCATCTGTATTAGTTAGTGAGGCAGGGGATGGATTGAAACAAGAAGACAAAAAGGCAGAAATAACCTTCAAGAAAACACACCAGGCGGCAGCCTGGGCTATTAGAGCTGCTATATCAGCATCATTTTTTAATAGAGCATCACTGGTGTGGCTTCGACAACTACGCACTAGAATAGCACCGGATGATGCCAGATCACAACAAGATATGGCAAAACTCATAGCTGCAGCTGAATATTCAGCTGATGCATCATTGGATGCAACAAAATTTGCATCCAGAGCTTTAGCTTCGGCTATTACATCCAGAAGACTATTATGGCTCAAACAGTGGAGAGCCAATATGAAATCTAAATGGCGGTTAGCCACCGCACCTTATCAGGGCAAATCGTTATTTGGAGATTCATTAGAATCAATTTTAGTGGAAGGAAGGGACAAAAAGAAAGTACTACCTTCTTCATACAGACGCCCAGATAGGAGATTTTCTCCTTATCCTAGGCAGCCATTTCGTCCGGAACAGGGACCCAGCGGTCCATACTTTCCACGAAATTACACACAACAGTACTCAGCATTCTCAGACAGAGCTTCATTTCGAGATAGAGGAAGAAGACAGACTACATTCAAACGTCCCTTTAGAGGAACGGGATATCGCCCGTTCCGCAGAGGGAAATGACTCCCCAAAAACTTCTCCCCTCGGTGGAAAAATCCAGCTGTTCTACCACCAGTGGGAGAAATCAACAAAAGACAACTGGATAATACAAACAGTAACACATGATTTACAGCTGGAATTCATTTCATTCCCCCCATCAAATTTCGTTCAATGTCCAATACCATCTCAGACAACAAAGAAAGATCTTATGGATCTAGAAATCAAACACTTATTGGAAATACAAGCCATAGAGACTGTACCAACAGATCAAATTGGCAAGGGATTTTATTCAATATTATTTCTTGTGCCCAAAAATTCGGGGGGTTGGAGAGGTATTCTCAATTTGAAACACCTAAATATACACATCAGATACAGACGCTTCAAAATGCATTCCCTGGCCAGTGTCCTGAAAGGAGTAAGACAGAACGATTTATTACAATCAATAGACTTAAAGGAAGCGTATTTACATGTGCCAATACACCAGGCACACAGACAATTTTTCCGGTTTGCTTTTGCACACAGACACTTCCAATACAGAACAATGCCGTTCGGACTGTCATCAGCGCAACGGATCTTTACCAAACTGATGGCAGCTGTGACAGCTACTCTGCGAGAACAATCAATCAGAATTATATGTTACCTGGACGATCTATTGATTTTGTCAACAACATTAAATCAAGCAAAATCAGACAGACAAACAGTTATACAAACATTACAAGATCACGGGCTAACCATCAACTGGGACAAAAGTCATTTAAGCCCCGTGACAAGACTGTTACATTTAGGAGCAATAATAGATTCTTGTCAAGGTCAGGTATACCTTTCACCAGACAGACAAGACAGTATTCGATTAATGATTTCACAAATAATTGTGAAAAGAAAGACGTCTCTTCTAACATTATCACAACTATTAGGAAAACTAATAGCTTGCATAAATATAGTCCCTTGGGCCAGACACCACTCCAGAAAATTACAATGGCTGATGTTACCTTATCAAAGGAAGGGAACAGCCAATTCACCGACCAAAATAGTGGTACCTGCAACAGTCAAATTATCTCTCAGGTGGTGGATTTCACCAGCTCTGACAAAGGGAACGTTATTCTTAGATCAGACCAGGATCAAAATAACAACAGATGCAAGTCTATTAGGATGGGGAGCTCATATGGAGAACCATCTAGCACAGGGAACCTGGTCCGAGGCAGAGAAGAAACAGAGTATAAATTGGTTAGAACTCAGAGCAGTCAGATGGGCTCTTCAATATTTCAAAGACCAAGTAAAAGGGAAACATGTATTAATATTAACCGACAATATGACAACCAAGGCCCACATAAACAGACAGGGTGGAACAAGATCAAAATCACTTATGGAAGAGACGGAAAAATTAATGATATGGACAGAGAAAAACATCATATCGATAAAAGCAGAACACATATCAGGGATATCAAACAAAAAAGCAGACTGGCTAAGCAGAGACAGCTTAGATCAAGCGGAATGGAAACTGGATCCAGACATTTTTCAACAGATAATAAAAAGATTCGGAACACCAATAGTGGATCTTTTTGCCACACAACAAAATACACAACTTCCAAGATTTTTTTCCCGATTTCCCAATCAAAGAGCAGAAGGCCAGGATGCACTAAGGTCCAAGTGGCCAAAAGGCATATTGTATGCCTTTCCTCCAATACCAATAATTCCTCTAGTAATCAGAAAAATGATGATGGAAAAGGCAGATCTAATCATGGTGGCACCGTATTGGCCACGAAGAGAGTGGTTTGCCGATCTCAAAGAACGATCCATCAATCAACCATGGAAGTTACCAATAAACAAAGAATTGTTAAGACAAGGAGAAGTATGTCATCCAAACCCAGAATGGCTCAAATTAGCCGTCTGGAGATAGAGAGGATACGATTAATGAAAAGAAAGATTCCGATAGATGTAATTACCACAATACAAGCAGCAAGAAGACCATCAACAATTCGAATCTACAATGCTTCTTGGAAAAATTTTGCATCATGGTGTGCAAAAAATCACACTGATCCAACTTCAGCACAAGTGGTTGATGTACTTAAATATCTTCAAACAGGTTTTAAAAAAGGACTAGCTCCATCAACCCTGAGAAGACAGGTGTCAGCACTATCAACTGTTATTTCGACAGAAGAAGGACATCCATTATCACATGACGAAACAATTAAAGCGTTCTTACATGGAGCAGTAAATTTAAGACCACCAGCGGTACACAGATTTCCAACCTGGGACATGAATTTGGTACTTCAATCATTAACATCACATCCATATGAACCAATAAAAGAAGCATCATTAAGATGTCTAACAATAAAACTAGCATTTTTATTGGCTGTGACATCAGCTAGAAGAATATCAGAACTAGCCGCATTGTCAATACGACAGGATTTATGTATTTTTTTACCAGATAGAGTGATAATGAGAATGGATCCAACTTTCATTCCAAAAATTAATTCAAAATTTCACAGAGAACAGGAAATAATATTACCTAATTTTTGTCCAGATCCAAAACACACATTAGAGAAAAAATGGCATACATTAGATGTACGCAGAAATTTGAAATGTTACATTAATAGAACATCTGAATTTAGAAAGACAGAAGCATTATTAGTATCATTTTTACCATCATCAATGGGACAAAAAGTAACATCAACAACTATAGGCAAATGGATTAAGGCATGCATAGTAGCAGCTTATAAATTAAAAGGATCAGAAGTACCAAAAGGAATAGTACCTCATTCCACACGTAGCGCTGTTACTTCAATAGCTTGGGCAAAACAAGCATCAGTCGATGAAATTTGTAGAACAGCTACATGGTCATCTATAACAACGTTTATAAAACACTATAGATTAGATGCCTTTGCTTCAGCAGAAGCTGCCTTTGGTAGAAGGGTTCTACAGGCAATAATACCTAGTCAAGAACAAAAGATGGACAAAATTCCCTCCCAAATAGAGTAGACTTGGGTATGTCCCAATCGGTGGAACGGCGCATCAGCGAGGAGGAAAATGAAACGTTGGTTTACCTGAACGTTCATTTTGTCCTCGCTGATGCGCCGTTCCGGCCCACCCTAGTATAATCCATCATTAATTTGTAGATAGGGTGTTTGTTATTTATATTCCTCTACAGCTAACAATAAAAAGAATAAAGAATAAAAAAGTTACAGTGTCAAAATAAAAGAAACTTCGTGAAAAGACTGGACATGCGCAGTGAGGAGGAGGCGGGACTAGCTGTGGAGGAAAATTTAAATGGCACTCAGTCGATCCAATGAGAACGGAAAGGAACCCAATCGGTGGAACGGCGCATCAGCGAGGACAAAATGAACGTTCAGGTAAGCCAACGTTTCATTTCAAGTGAGATAATTTTCTCATAATTTTTCTGTTGACACTAGTTTCTCTTCTAATTCTTCAACCTTCTTCTCTGTGATGTCTGCTTTTTCTTCTACTTTTTGGATTCTCTCTTCGTTTTCCCCCATCATCTCTTTCATCTCTTTTAACTCTTGTTTTATATCATCATGAAGCAATTGCATAAAATTTCTTAGTTCTATCATCTCTGATATTTTCTGTGTTTCTCCCGCTGAGGGACTTGATGCAGGATGCAGGTGGGCTGTAAATTTCTTCATTTTAATATTTTATAATCCATTTATGATTAAATTATAATCCAAATCTCTAATCCATCCGATGGTTGAATTAGAGAAAAATAAAAATAAAAAAAACACCCACCACCAATCAACTACCTCCCTTCAAAAAATTAAAATCCCCAATCTCCCATATAAAAATTCAGAAGTAAAATATAAGAAAAAAAAGGGGGGGGGACAACCAAAAGAAGAAAAAAAATTAATCCAATTGCCCAGTTGGCACAAATTCAAAAGAATAAAAAGCAAAAATGACAACAGAAAAAAGAGAGACAAAAATCAAATACCAGGTAGCCAAAATAAAAAAGAAGAGTTTTCTTTTGACACTTCATGTCATAATCCAAGGTTTTAATAATCTGACTCTATTAAATTCAGTCAAAATAAAGAAAAAAAGGTCTCTGAATATAAGACAACTCAAGAATAATTTTTTTCTTTCTACCAGCAAAACTCAGAACAAAGTACAAAGCTCTTCAAATGTCTAAAGTAAAATATATAAACCAATCATACTAAGAGAAAAAAGGAAAGTTTTTGTAAGATTCAAAGTCCAAAATAGAAAAACAAAAGTAGGAAAAAAGTTCAAAGGCAAGTTCAAAAGCCCGTCTCCTCTCCTTCACAGCTGTTCAATTATCATTCAACTAAATGTCAAGGTCAGTTATTGGGGTTTCTTCAAAGAGAATCTTCTCTTTCTTTTCTTTCTTTATCTTTTTCCTTTCACCACTAGATGGCACTGCAGGTCAACTTTTAACATTAACACCACACTTTAACTTCTGTTTTCCTTTGTTGATTCAAAATTGATTCAAACTTCTTTTAACAATCATCCCATTCTATAATAAATCATTTGTTCAAATGGGATTTCTATCTCCAATTCAATTCGTTGTCCTAATTATTATTAAGTTTAAAAAGGTTTAAAATTCCCCAATTCTTTCTTCAATAATAAAACAATAAAACAGTAAAAAGGTTTCTAGTTCCACTTGCTTCGCAGTCAGTTTAGTGGATGTAAGAGCTTATACCGCTTTCACTCCTCACTTTCAGCTAGTCTTTTCTACCTTGTAAATTCTCCAGGTGGGTTCGAAGAGAAAGTTTAATAAGGGAAAATCAGAACCCTCTCACCTCCATGTCACGTGCTGTCTTTTTTTTTATCTTTTGTCTTCATAGCAACTTCTTGGTCACTTTCTTCACTGTCCGAATAGAGGAACTTCTTCCAGTCTTTCCAGGGAGTTTGCAAACTCCCTGTGCTGACCGGTATGTGCTCCTCTTGTTTGTCGTCACTACGAGACGACTTAGATCCATGGGGACCCTCGGACAGCGGAGATATCGACAGGTCCTTGAGAGCACTCAAACCTGTCTTTCTGCCGGGACGTTGACCACCCATCTCTTCGAACCTGTCATCCTTAAGTAACGCCTCCTTACATTTTGAGACCGTTGCATTGTCGGAAAGCAGTTCTTTTTTGGCTTGTGCTCGGGTAACAACTTTGGTAGCTAGCTGAGGTGTTTGGAGAACAGGTTTAATAATTTCAGTCTTTTTATTGTTGTATTGGGGTTTTCTGGACAGGGCATCAGTTAAGAAGTTTTTCCTTCCTGGGAGATATTTGAGGGTGAAATTAAAATGTTTAAAGTATTGTGCCCAATATATTTGTTTGGAGGAGAGTTTTCACCGGGTCTTCAGAGCTTCTAAGTTTTTAGGATCAGTACAGACTTCACAGTGTATTTTGTTCCCTTCTAAGAATTGTCTCCATGTGAGGAGAGCCCATCATACTGCATAAGCCTCTTTCTCCCATATGGCCCATCTTTGTTCCGTTTCTGTCAATTTCTTGGATGTGTATGCACATGGTTGCAACTGCCCCTGTTCATTGTTTTGAAGTAGGACAGCTCCTACTGCCACATCACTGGTGTCTGCTTGCATGACAAATGATTGTTGTGGGTCTGGATGTTTTAGGACTGGTTCAGCTGAGAATAGTTGTTTGAGTTTTTCGAATGCCTCTTGGCATTCCATTATCCAGTTAAGGGGTTGCCTTGGTTTTGGTTCCCCCCCCTTTCTTCTTTAGCAAGTTCGTAATGGGGAGGGCAATTTTAGAAAAGGCTGGAATGAATTGTTAGTGAAACCAAGGAAACGTTGTAATTGTTTATGGGTTTGGGGTGGCTCCCAATTGATGCCGGCTTTTATTTTAGTGGATCTATCTCTACCCCCCTAATGGGATATTCTGTATCCCAGATAGTCAATTCTTTCTTGGTGGAACTCGCATTTAGAGTTTTGCATAGAGTTTAGCGTTTTGGAGTTTAGCAAGAACTGCTCGAACTAGTTTTATATGTTCTGCTTTTTTTCAGTGTAAATAAGAATGTCATCAAGATAAATCAGGACCCCTTTGTATAAATGTTCATGGAACATCTGGTTAATTAATTGCATAAACATGGCAGGAGCCCCTTGTAATCTGAAAGGGA
Source organism: Coluber constrictor foxii (assembly GCA_038048745.1). Classification (NCBI taxonomy): domain Eukaryota; kingdom Metazoa; phylum Chordata; class Lepidosauria; order Squamata; family Colubridae; genus Coluber; species Coluber constrictor. Next base: position 120,446,151 of record CM075961.1, on the reverse strand, counting down.
GTACTTTTAAATTGGTAGCACCCCAGCGGGGTGTTAAAACTAGTCTTCCACTCATCCCCTTCCCTAATTCTGATGCAGTAGTATGCCTCTCGTAAATCAAGCTTTCAAAAGATTTTTCCTTGAGAGAGGTGAGCCAGCATGTCCTTCATGAGAGGTACATATTTTCCACGTTGATCGGTAGTCGGTAGTCAATGTAGAGGCATAGACAGCCATCTTGCTTTTCGCGGAAAAACACTGGGGCTGCTATTTTTGGTCAGGTGGGTTCGATGAAACCCCTTTTTAGATTATTGTCAATAAATGCTCTGAGTTTGTCTAGTTCTCTGGGGGACATGCAGTACATTTTCAATTTTGGAAATTTAGCTCCTGGTAGGATCTCAATGGCATAGTCTGTGGCGCAATGGGGTGGAAGTTCATCGAACACCTCTTCGCTAAATACCTCAGACAAATCCTGATATTCTTTGGGGATGTTAGTGGGTTCAGCAGGGTGGCTGGTCATTGCTAGTTCCTTGTTTTCCTTCCTTTTTCACGTTCATGAAAGTTACATGGCCCTGGAATTTTACAGTTCCTCTCTTCCAATTTATTTTTAGGTTCCACTTCTGCAGCCATGTTAGTCCTAGGAGTAGTGTCCATTACATTCCTCGGGCTACTATGAACCTGAGGGTTTTGCTATGATCCCCCAGCTTCATTTGCAATGGTTCTGTGGCAAAAATGGCTGCCCCCCCCACTACAGTTCCATCTAGCTGGCAAAAAGGATTTAATTTTCCTTAGGTGAATTCCCAATCTCCCAGCCAGGGTTGGGCTAATTAGGCAGCAGGTGTACCCCGAGTCCAGCAATGCTGCTACTTCCTCCCCTTTCCCTCGGCTGGAGATAAAAAGTCTTAGGGGTAGGGTGAGTGGTTCAATTGGGTTGTTTACCAGTGAGTTGTCTTCTGGATCGCTTTCGGAGTAGCTCAGGTCCTCATAGGGCATTGGAGATCCTTCCTCTGATTATGGAGGGGAATGGAATTCCACGGACTCTGGCTTCTCAGCACAGTTTCTTTCCCATGGGGGGGATTTGCAGGCTTCCCCCCTGACAGGTGATCAGGCTTTCCGGTGGGGGTTTTCGACTGGCATTCTGCTGCATGGTGCCCTCCTTCCCACTCTTAAAGCAACCTGATGGGCTCAGTGCCAAGGTGATTTGGGGTTTGAACGGCTCTCACTTCCCCTGGGGTGGGGATCTTCAGGGCCTGTCGGTGCAGTACTGGTTTGGGGTCATGTCAATCTCTGCCTCCCCTGCCATCAGATACCATTCACGCAGGTGGTTAGGGGCTCCATGGGCCAGGCAGAAAGTGTACAGGTCATTGTTAAGTCCATCTTTTAACCAGCAGACTAGAATATCTTCTGGCCAGTCGACTTGGCTGGCCAGATCCTGGAATTCTTCAGTGTATTCAGCTACAGGACGGCGGCCTTGCTTTATGACTCTGATGCGGTCACAGGCTTTGCGATCGGCAAGGGAATCTTCAAAGTGGTGGCACAGGGCTGTCATGAATTGATAGAAATTTCGTAGCTCTGGAGCGTCGGAGTTGTAGAGGCTCACCATCCATCTGGCCACTGCCCCTTCTAGGGCTAAGGTAATGACTCACACTCATGCTCCCTGGGTTGGGAAATTCCGTCCATACTCTTGCATGTAAGTGAGGACTTGGGCCAGGAAAAATCCCAATTTTTGGAGGTCTCCGTCAAATTTTACTCCCAAGGGAGGGGTCTTCTTCTCTAGCTATGGGCCCCTTGGTTGGCCAAGGACGATTGGGCTGGGACATTTGGGTACCTGGCGCAGCTGCTGCTCCACCTCAGGGCCTGCAGTTCAGGATAAAGGAAATTAGAAACCCCCTCCCCACCTTCCGATGTGGATTCCAATCAATCCGCCCATGTGAATGTGAATTGTACCAGCCTCTCTGAGAAATAGATACAAAGAGCTTCTCAAGGTCATTTTACAATCCACTCATTCCCCCACCTTCTCTTTCATTTCCTGAGGTTTAGAATTCTCCAGGCATTCCTGGCACCAGGCGATGGTTATAAATCAAGGTAAATTTTATACAAAGAGGATCAGGCAAGAAATTGGATACTTAGGACACATAGGAAAAGAATTAAATGTGACAACTCCAACTCCCCCCCTCTTCTTCCACAAAGAATGGCAGATACATGGATCTAACAATGTCTTTCTCTGTTTTATGGTCTCACCAATTCTTGCTTGCAGGCAAATGATACTTCTTGCAGATCTTCCAATGCACTGTTGTTGCTATTTTGTCCTGCTGCTGCTTGTAGTCAGTCTGTGTAATCTTGCAGTAGTTTACTAGATGGTCCATTGTTTCTTCAGCTTTTTTGCATAGGCAACACTTGCTGCCTCTTGCTATTTTCTCAATTCTGGCATTGTGTACGTTTGTCACTAAGGATTGGTCTTGTGCAGCCAGAATTAGTTGCTCTGTCTCTTTCTTCAACTTTCCTGCTTTGCCATTGCCAGATCTTGTTGTTTTCTGCTTTCCCTACTATTTTTTAATGTACTGGCCATGTTGTCCTTTGTCTTCCCATGCCTCCATTCTGTTCTTCAGTTGGTCTTTCTTGTAGTCCAGTTTGGTCTCTCCAGTAGTCAATAAGCCTCTCTGGCATATTAACTTCAGTTCATTTTCATTGTTCTTCAGATATTCTTTTAAAGTCTTTTTTTTCTTCTTCAGCTATCTGATATACTTGCAACATTCCATGTCCACCTATTTGCCTTGGCAGGCAGAGTTGTCAATGTTGCTGTGAGGATGAAGGACCTGATTATTTGTCATTAATTTTAATTTTGTTTGAGTCCGGTCCATTATTCCTGCTGAGTATCTAACACCTGGAATTACCCTGGTGTTGATAGCCTTGATGGCGTTTTCTCCATTGAGTTTGGACTTTTAAGATCTTCACTCTCTTGATATATTTACCTCTAATCTTTTTCTTCACTTCAATGTGCTTAATTTTGTCAGCTTTAAGGATACCCAGGTATTTGTAGTAATAATCATCCAAACTCTTAGTTATTTTCGTGGGGCATCTGATTCCTTCAGTTTTCACTATTTTTCCTTGTTTGTTAGTAAGTGTGGCACATTTGTCCAAGCCAAACTCTATTGCAATATCTTGGCTATATATACAGATATGTTGAGCAGTGATTCTATTTCAGATGGCATTTTTCCATATCATGCAACTGTGTGTTATGCTATCAATCTTTGCACAAAGTTTCTGATGTTTCTACTGACTCCTGTTATTTCTAGACTCTTGATTATCCAGTCATGTGGCAGAGTCAGATGCCTTTTTGTAGTCAATCCATGCTACATTTAGGTTGGTCTTCCTTCTCTTGCAGTTTTCTAAAATCATTTTGTCAATTAGGAGTTGATTGTTTATTCCTCTGCTATTGGGGAGGTTTCTGCTCAGGTGGAAAGAGAGAGTTTTCAACTAGATGCCTTTGGACAGCAGCAGTTACCAGTTAGCAATTTAAAAGTTGTTGATAAAGAGGTAAGTGACCTGTAGTTGCTTGCTGCTGCCCCCTTTGCTGTATCTTTCATTATGAGGTAGGTTTTCCCAGATGTTAACCACTCTTCAATTTCATCTCTGCAGTATGTTTTTAAATTGTTTGGCAGTGAATGGGTGTAGACTAGTCAGATATTTCAACAAAAAATCAGGTACCATATTTTTCGGACCATAAGACACACCAAGATTTCAAAAAGGTAAGTAAGAAAGAAGGGTTTTTGCCCTCCCCGGCCCCCAGGAACACTGTCAACTCTTTTTTTACTTTTAAAACCATTTTTTCTACAACCTCTTTAGCCGAAAAGGTTGTAAACAAAATGCTTTTAAAAACCTCTGACGATCCCAGCTGAGTTGCCTGATCGGCAGAGGCTTTTTTTCTTTTAAAACCATGTTTTCTACAACCTCTTCAGCCAAAGAAGTTGTTAAAAAAATGCTTTTAAAAGCCTCTGCTGATCAGGCAACTCAGCTGGGATTGTCAGAGGCTTTTAAAGGCATTTTTTCCCTACAACCTCTTCGGCCGAAGAGGTTGTAAAAAAAATGCTTTTAAAGTAAAAAAAGAAGCCTCTGATGGTTGCGCGGCTCAGCTGGGCATGGGGGGGAGGGCGCAGTGATTTTTGCTTCCGGTTCTCCGAACAACCCACCGCCATCACTACCAGATTAGGCAATCCGGTGTTAACTGGGAGCACCCCTGGACATATTTAATAAAACGTAACTTTGAGGAACTTTAAGCCTCAGAGTCTTCTTTTGTTGGGGATATTTCTTGGAACCCTGACATTAACCTGAATCTCCTTTAAAATTCAGCCAGCTCCTTGAACTGGGGATGGCAAAGCAACAAAGCCCACTTAGCCAGCCCAACCCGGTGCTACATTGACCACAACTGGGACGTAGTACTCCACCCCAGCAGCCAGTTCTCAGATTGCCTCCAGCTGACCAGATCCCACCCAGATGGGCATTTTACCCTGGCCAGGGATGGGTGCAATATTAGTGGATGCCTGCCCCAATCCTGCAGCCCACGCTGGTCCATCAACCAATGCACTTCCAGCTACCGGTCATGGCCCCGCAGCCGGTACTGGTCCTGCCACCACTGTAGCTCCAGCCACCGGTTGTGACCCCAGCAGCCCATGCCGACTCTGCCACTGGCCTTGCGGGCTGCTCCCTCTCCATGGTTTAGAGCGACATTTGATGGGACCCCAGGAAGGCTAGCCTACTTCCTCAATTGAGTCTGGTTTACTTTGACCATTATGGGGATCAATACCCATCTAATTGAGAATTGATTTCAGCTATTGCGGATGGCATGAATGAGGGAGAAGCAGCAGAGTGGATAGCTGAACTAGGAGCCTGGTTTAGCTCTGCAGACTAAAGTACCGTAATTAACATCCAGCTGTCTGCAATTACACCAGTTCGAATCTCCCCAGGCTCAAGGTTGACTCAGCCTTCCATCCTTTCTAAAGTAGGTAAATTGAGGATCCAGTTTGTGGGGGCAATAAGCTGACTTTGTATAAATATACAAAAGTATGAAGGCTATTCCTTAACGCATTGTAAGCCGCCCTGAGTCTTCAGAGAAGGGCGGCATATAAATCAAATTAAAAAAAAAACTACATGATGAGGAAACTACCGAGCTGGACAATGCTGATGAATTCGTCCAACTGCTCTGAGGCCGGTTCAAAGATATGGTCCATAGAGTAGAAGTCGAGGCCCAGATCAAGTCATTGTAGCAAGCAGGCTGGTCTCTCAAGGAACTAGTGTGGCACTTTCGAAGACTGGCTTGGAAACTGAGGTATTGGCCAGAGCACCTTCTTGTCCATCATTTCAAGGAAGCCCTCGACCAGACCTTTGACAAGCTTGCGGCATCAGGGGAGTACCAGAACACATACAAGCATGGTACAGCACAGCAGTGGCCATGGATCAAGAAATCCACCCCCACAGGAAGCCAACTGCAGAGAAGCCAATGAGAAGACTCCTGGGCCACCGAATCCCAGCTAAGCCACCCAAGACACTGCAATCCACACCATCTGGGACCATCAAATGCTACTGGTGTGGTAAGCATAGTCACTGGTTGTCTGAATGTTTGGCTCCAGTCCCCATCCCACAAGCCTGGACTCCAACTACAATCTGAGCAAGAAGAACTCCACGGAAGCTGTCGAACAAGGGGAAAACAGGCTGTAGAGGTTCCACACCTTCAAAATGAATTCAAGGAACTCCAGCCAGGGTATCCCTTCCAGGCCCCGCTGAAGGGAGCAGCTGCAACGACGACCTGATGGCAGGTGAAGCCATCCATCTCTTAACTATTACGACCCAGATAGTAGCGGTAGAAACGGGGGCCCAAGGGGAAGTAGAAGCCATCATAGACTCTGGCTGCACCAGATGCCTAATCAGCCTCCAGATATTCAAACAGCTAGGTATATGCATGAGACCCTTAGCGCGCCCCATCTGCTTTGAGCTAGTCAATGGGACATTAGTTTAGTTTAGTTTATTTCAGATTTATATACCGCCCTATCTCCCAAGAGGGACTCAGGGCGGTGAACAGCCAAAAAATTAAAATACATAGAATACAAAAGTTATAAGGAACTAAAATAAATAAATTAAATCCTTGGCTTCTCAATTTAAAAAATGTAAAATTTAAAATTTTGAACCCCCAAAATCCATAAAATTCCAATTTAAAAAACCCGAATCCATATAATTTAAAAAACCCTGTTAAAAAACCCTTTGGGCTAGGCTGGCTTGTTGGAATAGGTAGGTCTTTAGGGCCTTACGGAAGGTGCGAAGGTCCGGGATCAAACGTATACTAGGAGGCAGCTCATTCCACAGGGTGGGTGCCCCCACAGAGAAGGCTCTCCTCCTGGGGGCCGAAGGCACCCTGAGGAGGCCCTCTCTGTGTGAGCGTATTGGCCGGTGGGAGGTTATCGGTAGCAGCAGGCGGTCTCGCAAATACCCTGGCCCTATGCCATGGAGCGCTTTAAAGGTGAGAACCAACACCTTGAAGTGCACCCGGAAGATCACTGGAAGCCAGTGCAGCTCGCGCAGGAGAGGTGTTACATGGGAGCGCCAGGTTGCTCCCATAATCACCCAAGTGCACCCCAAGGGGAGCCCCATGTAGAGAGCATTACAGTAGTCCAGGCGAGACATGACGAGGGCATGAGTGACTGTGCATAGGGAGTCCCGTCATATGCTCCTCCAGGGACAGCCGTGTGTCCAGGAGGACACCCAAGTTGCGAGCCCCCTCTGTGGGGGCCAAAAACTCACCCCCAATAGCCAGCGATGGTGTCAGCTGGCTATATCGGGACGCCGGCATCCACAGCCACTCGGTCTTGGAAGGGTTGAGTCGAAGCCTGTTTCTCCCCATCCAGACCCGCACGGCCTCAAGACACTGGGACATCACTTCGAGGGCATCATTGGGGTGGTCAGGGGTGGAGATGTACAGCTGAGTGTCATCAGTGTACAGTTGGCATTGCACCCCAAAACCACGGATGATCTCACCCAGCGGCTTCACATAAATGTTGAACAGGAGCGGCGAGAGGACCGACCCTTATGGCAACCCGCAAACAAGGCGCCTCGAGGTCGACCTCTGCCCCCCTGCCAACACAGACTGCGACAGGTTGGAGAGATAGGAGAACCACCGCAGCACGGTGCCTCCACCCCCACCCCCACCTCCCCAACCGACGCAGCATGATACCATGGTCGATGGTATCAAAAGCCGCTGAGAGATCTAACAGGACCAGGACAGAGGAGCAACCCCTATCCCGAGCCCTCCAGAGATCATCCACCAACGTGACCAATGCCGTCTCTGTGCTGTACCCAGGTCTGAAGCCGGACTGGCACGGATCTAGATAGACGGTTTCATCCAGGTACTGAGGGAGCTGTCGCGCAACCACACTCTCAACAATCTTCGCAATAAAGCGAAGGTTGGAGACAGGACGATAATTTGCCAAAACAGCCGGGTCCAGAGAAGGCTTCTTGAGGAAGGGCCTCACCACCGCCTCCTTCAAGGCAGCAGGCAAAAAACCCTCGCTCAAAGAAGCATTTATAATCCTCTGGAGCCAGCCTCGTGTAACTTCCCGAGTGGCCAGTACCAGCCAGGAAGGACACGGGTCCAATAAACATGTGGTTGTGTTTAACCTCCCCAGAATCCTGTCCACGTCCTCAGAAGTCACAGGATCGAACTCCTCCCAAGTAATAGTCTCAAGACTGGCCTCAGTCACCCCGTCTGAATCTACTCAGTCAGGGTCCAAGCCTTCCCAAATCTGAGCGATTTTATCATGCAGATACTGTGCAAAATCCTCAGCCTGCCCTTGCAAGGGGTCCTCCCGCGCTCCCTGATGAAGGAGGGAACGGGTCACTCTAAACAAGGTGGCTGGGCAATTATCTGCCAATGCAATAAGAGCGGAAAAGTAATTACGCTTTGCCGCTTTTATCACCACTAGATAAGTCCTAAGATGGGACCTAACTAGTATTCGGTCAGATTCAGAATGACTTGCCCTCCAACCACTCTCTAGCCGTCTTTTCCGGCGTTTCATATCCCTCAGCTCATCAGAGAACCAAGGGGCTGGGCAGATTCGACGCCAGGTCAGAGGCCGCAAAGGCACGACTTGGTCCAGAGTGCCGCCCTGTCCCAGGTGGCCACCAGCTCTTCAGCCGAGTCGTGTGCCAGAGTTACCGGTATTGGCCCAAGCTCCCTCTGGAACCTATCAGGATCCATCAGGTGCCTGGGGCAGAACCATCTAACCGGCTCCGCCTCCCTGCGGCGGGGTTCGGCGGTCAGAAAGTCTAGCCTCAGGAGAGAATGGTCCGACCATGACAGGGGTTTGATGATTATATCCCCAACATCCAGACCATCCAAACACTGTCCAGAGATGAAAACCAAGTCCAGAGTGTGTCCTCCCACATGAGTAGGGCCAAAAATTACTTGTGTCAGGTCCATGGCTGTCATGGAAGCCATGAACTCCCGAGCCAACCCAGACGTCTCACCGGCAGATGGCAAGTTGAAATCCCCCATGACCAAAAGCCTGGGGGTATCAACCGCCACCCCAGCAATAACATCAAGAAGCTCAGGCAGGGCCGCTGTCAGGTGGCAGGGAGCCAGGTACGAGATCAGCAGGCCCACCTGCACCCCCTGGCTCCACTTCATTAGAAGAGACTCACATCCGGCTATCTGAGGAACAGTGGCCTCCCTTGGATCTAGACCCTCCTTTATAACTACCGCCACCCCCCCCACCCCTGCCCTGGGCCCTTGGCTGATGGAATGCGCGGAAACCTGGTGGGCACATCTCTACGAGGGGGACATTAATAGGCAGAGCCCCTTAGTCACAGAATTGGTCACACTAGTCACAGAACTGGTCAGGCTAGAAATGGGCCGCCACCGAGGACTCATCCAATTCATCATAGCTCCAAAAATGACTGAATCAATCATATTGGGACTCAGGTGGCTAATCAAATGAGGACCGGCTATCACATGGGAAGATGGCTATAGGAAACTAAAAATAGGCGTCGGACCACTACAGCCCATAAAATCAGGTTGGTGCCAAAATGCCACAAACCCCAACAGCACCAGTGAATCCGAAACCGCAGCCCCCAATGCAGATGGACTGCCCAGCAGCCCACAGGTGCCAAGAGAATACTTGGGAGTCTTTAATGAGAAAGATTGCAACTTTCTCCCCCCTCACCGTCCAACAGATTGCACAATCGAATTCAGTACCTGGTGGCTTGGAAACACCTCCCCTTCTCACAAAATGAATGGGTTCACAAAAAACATGTGTACGCCCCTAAATTAATGCATATGTTTCATCAATTGTATCTGACAAACTGACAAAGCTTGCTGATTTTATGTTTTCTTTGTCTCCCCTTCCCTCTTCTTGTTTTCTTTCTAGTGGACTTCCCATTTTTCTAGAGGGGGCGGGGCGGCATATCAGGTCCCATATATTTCTGCTGGGATGCTGGAATTCTGTGGGAGGGGGGAGGATTGGAGGGATCTCTATATGAAGTTTCTGTTTCCTGCTTTGCTGAGCTGTGAATTTTTGTTTCCTGCATTGCTGTACTGTGCGAGGGGTTTTGTTTGCACTGCTTTAAATTGCTTTTCTTTAAGTAGGGAGAGTTAGTTCCGGCCTCTTGCTATCACAAGAAGCACCTTTTGGAACAACTTCAGTTTCAAGAGTCCTGTTTTCTTGCGAAGATTTGGAGATGCAAGACCTTACAATAGTCTAGATTCTCAGGAAGGATTGTGTTCCAGAGCAGCAAAAGGGAGGGTTAGATAGTTTGTGTGGAGGAGTTAAAATGGCTTCTCCCTACGAGTTCTCAGAGTATATATTGGTGTGAGTGATCTGCTTTAGCTTGGTAAGATTTCTAACCGTAGATGAGGATCAATAAACAAAACTGCTTAGAAGAAGTTAAATGTGTCTTTCAAGGTTTTTGGAGCATGACAGTTAACTACTACTGGAATGGGCAGTATTGGGCTTCAGGATTTAGTGATTGGTATAGAGAACAATTTTCTTGACATTTCACTGACAATTGTGGCTGGCATTTTCAGAGGCAAAGTGAGGCAACTAAATGGAATGAGTGGGCTTCTGTCTTTATAGCCACATGTCCAGGGATGAAATTCATTTACCTTCCCTACCGGTTCGCAAATGTGTGCACGCTGCGTGCTCACTTGCTTGCTTTGCTTGCTCACACTGTCGTCTGTGCATGTGCAGGCTTAAAATGTCGCAAAAAAGTGACATCATGACACCTGCATGGGTGGGTGGAGCCTCCTGCAGCTGCCGCTACTGGTTTGCCCAAGCTGGATAGAACTGGCTGAATTTCACCCCTGCATATGTCTAATACCTGATTGGCCTTTTTGAACTATACAGAGTATAGAACTACACAGAGTATAGAGTAGTGAGAGTTCTAGACCATAATCACTAAACCTTGAAGCCCAACACTAACTAATAGATACCAACTATGAAAGCCTACATCTGTAAATTACTAGTGGAATGGTTGATGATATATGTAGTCTTATATGAGATTGGGAAAATGGGCTTTGATTATAAATAAGATATCAGAACCTAACAACTTTTTTTTTTATTTCAGTGCGAAGGCTAACAACTAATGGCATTCTACTTCAGGTTTTTCCACTTCATGACCCAGACCATTTAAAAAAACTTGGGCAGATATGGTATGAACAATTGAAAATTAGATACCAACCTTTAGGTAAGTTGACATTACTGATTCTGGAAAAGAACAGACTCAGATTTGCATAGATTATGTAATTATTAGGGGCTTCAGATTCACAAAGCATAAGACTGCATGTTAAATGCAAATTCAAGACCATATACGGCCTATGTGCAAACAGCAATATCAGGGAATATTGGCTTATTTGATTTGATGCTACATATGGACATAGGTGTATTCTTTTTCTTCTTCTGTATTGTTTAGTGTAATGAACTAAGACAAAATGGACATTCACAGAGGGAAATGAAGGATTTTTTGGTACAAATATTAAATAGTCAGAAAATGTTTGAAATTGTATATACCTGATAATTGAGATACATATCAGAGACAGAGCAATATGACTTTGTAAATAGGACCCATATTTCCATTTTGAGAAATGAAGTCTTGTCTTGTCTTGGTTTGACTTGATAAGTGAAATGAAGATTTATAAATAGATTTATTATTTGCTATATAAATTCACTGAAGGCTAAACCCATTTAGCTTCTGTGTCTGAACTAAGTTGGTTAGGTATTGCTACCTACTGAATGTTTTTTTCCCCTTTTCACAGATGAAATTCGCTGTTATTTTGGTGAAACACTTGCTTTCTATTTTGCCTTTTTGGAATATATCACATTTGCTTTAATTCCAATGGCAGTCATTGGGATCCCTTATTATGTTTTTGATTGGGAAGATTATGACAAGTATGTGCTGTTTGCAGCATTCAATCTGCTGTGGTCTACTGTTATCCTTGAACTCTGGAAACGATTTTGTGCTGTTATGGCTTACAGATGGGGAACACTGATGATGAAGCGACAATTTGAGGAACCAAGACCAGGATTTCATGGGGTTTTAGGTATCAATCCTGTCACTGGCAGAGAGGAACCCATATATTCCAGTTTCAAAAGACAGTTACGGATTTATTTTGTTTCAGTTCCATTTGTGTGCCTTTGTCTCTGCTTTTCGCTTCAAATAATGATGATTTATTTTGACTTGGAATTCCAAGCACGTTTATATTATGAAGAAAACCAAAATGAATTAAGCGCCTTGATATTATACATGCCCAGCATAATTTATGCTGTTGTGATTGAAATTCTAAATCGAATTTATAGATATGCTGCAGAATTTTTGACCTCATGGGGTAAGATTATTCCACCTTTTTCATGTATCTTGTTTATTGCTACTATATTAACTTATACTAACCTGCTCTATAATACAATTAGTTCCACTTTTGTATGCTAATAAAACTGTCATAATTTAGATGCCAAGATAAAACCTGCAATAAAATAATTAGCATGAAGGAACCTTATACAGGGGATTCTCATATCACTAGTTATCTTTAATAAAGTCACTGTGAACACTGAATTAGCAAATACTGAAACCTCTGCTGGAAATATGTATGTTGCACAACAGGTTTTCTTTCTTTTCTTTTTTTGCTCTCTGCATGTTTACGGATGATTGAAAGCACCATGAGTATTAATTTTTTTAGTTACAAATAAAATTTAACAAATAGGCAAATTTACAAATAAAGAATTTGTGAATAATTAGAATCAACTGTATGGTTTCATCTGATTTTTAAGAGCTGATCAAAAAATTACTAAGCTGAAAACATTGAAATTCAGCACTCTTGTTTGTGACAGCTAAAATATCCATCTTGTTTAGATTTTTTCCCCCTAGGGAATTGATACCTATGAACCCAACACTGTCCTGTTAATTTCAATAGTTTGAAACTAATGCAGAGTCCTTTATTATCTGGAAATGAAAGTTCTATTATTTTATAATAATTACTTTATAAAGTAAAATTTGAATAGATTTGTGAGAATTGAACCTTGCCTTATAAGAGATAATGCAGATTTTGAATCTAGAATTGTAGAGAACTGAAATTCAGATAGCTGTTCAGTTATGAAGCAAACTGCCTTTGGCAAGTTATGATTTCATTCTAACCTTTCTAGATTGGGCAAGGTAAAAAGTGATTTGAGTCTGTTAAAGTTTTGGAATAAAATATAACTTTGAATTTAAATAAGATAAAGGCAAAAACTTTAATTAATTAAATAAATAAATGTAGTTAAATTGCAATTATATCCTAAAATCTCCAATCCCACTTGATTAACAAAGTTGATACTGAAGGCTTTGCTACCAGGGTAATTGCCCTGTTCTTGCTAATTCCCTCATACCTAGAGTAATTTTATTTAAAAAGGCTTTTCTATAAAATGGCTTGATCTAAAATTATTTTAGTCACGCTTTATTAAAGAATTAGTCCAAAGCTCACATATGGATTGTCAGACTATTTTAAAACTCAGTATAGTTTTTCTTTCTACTCTGTGCACAATTATTAGGCAAGTTGTATTTTGGAGGATTAATTTTATTATTGAACAACTACAGTGCTCTCGGTCAATCCAAAATGTTAATAAATATTCAAAACTGAATATTTAAGAATATGTAAGAAAGTAAAAGTTTTGGCTTTCTTATGAGAATATGTGTGCACAATTATTGGGCAGCTATATGTGGGCAGAATTATTATGCAACTAAAAGAAAAATGAAAATTTGTCTATCTTCCTTATTTGCACTGTTGAAGTGAGAATAATAAACAACCCAAAATGTACAAATAAATATTTCTGACATTTCAAAAAAAAATAAATAAATCAGTGATCAATATAGCCACCCTTTTTTTCCCAATAACAGTCATAAATCTTCCATTCATGGAATCTGTCAGTTTCTTGATCTGTTGGCAATCATTTTTTTTGTGCAGTAGCAACCACAGCCTCCCAGACACTGTTCAGAGAAGTGTACTGTTTTCCTTCATCGTAAACCTCCCATTTAAAAAGGGCCCACAAGTTCTCAATAGGGTTTAGATCAGTTGAGGAAGGAGGCCATGTCATTATTATTTCATCTTATGGCTTTTACTGGCTAGTCATACAATGGAGTACTTCTATGCATGCAATGGAGTTTTGTCCAGCATAAAAATCATGGTTTTCTTGAAAGATGCAGACTTCCTGTACCATTGCTTGAAGAAAGTGTCTTCTAAAAACTGGCAGCAAGTTTGGGAGTTGATTTTGAGTCCATCTTCAACCTGAAAAGGTCCAACTAGCTCATCTTTAATAATACTAGCCCATACATCTCCAACTTGCTGGCATCTGAGTCGAAGTGGAGCTCTGTGCTCATTAGTGATCCAGCCATGGGTCCATCCATCTGGTCCGTCAAGAGTTACTCTCTTCTCCAGCGCGCTGCTTGGAGAATCCCAAGAGAGGGTTTTCCAATAATCCAATAGCCATATACTGAGTGTATGTGTCTTTAAATTTCTTCAGGCACACCCACTTGCTCGACTGAGCCTCAGTTTTTATTCACTCAGACAGCCATAGAAATTTATTTCTTTGCTTTGGTGTCTGGACTATTGAATAATTTGCTTTGGATTCTCCTTTCTTCATGTTTTGTTACGGACTTTCATCTTATTGGACTTTCTTGTTATTTGGACTTTCCTGGACTTGGGGTAAAATTTAATTTTTATTATTTATTATTGTTCAAATTTCTATACCGCCCTTCTCCTTCCGGACTCAGGGCGGTGAACAGCCAATTAAAAACCAATAACAATACAGTGAATTAAAACGTATTAAAAGTCCATATAAATTTAGGCTGAAATATATCGAATAAAACACTAAAAACTCTAAGAATTTAGATAATTTAAAATAATTTAGAATTTAAAATTTTAAAAATATTTACAAATATTTAAAAGTATATTAAAAAATATGAGGGATCAGGCAAGTCCAGCAAGTTGGAAGAAATAAGTCTTCAACGCCCGACGAAAGGTCCGGAGGTCAGTGATAGTTCTCAGATCTGGAGGGAGATCGTTCCAGAGGGTGGGGGCTACCACAGAGAATGCTCTCCCCCTGGGGGTCGCCAGCCGACACTGTCTGGCTGACGGCACCCTGAGGAGGCCCTCTCTGTGGGAGCGAACCGGCCGGTGGGAGGAAATAGGTGGCAGAAGGCGGTCCCGTAAGTACCCTGGTCCTAAGCCATGGAGCGCTTTAAAGGTGATTACCAATACCTTGAAACGCACCCGGAAATCAACCGGCAACCAATGCAGCTCACGCAGGAGAGGTGTCACATGGGAGCGCCCTGTCGCTCCCATAATCCCCCGCACGGCCGCATTCTGTACCAGTTGAAGCCTCCGGATGCATCCCAAGGGGAGCCCCATGTAGAGAGCATTACAGTAGTCCAAGCGAGACGTGACGAGCGCCTGAGTGACTGTGCGCAGGGAGTCCCGATCTAGAAAGGGGCGCAACTGGCGTATCAGGCGAACCTGATAAAAAGCCCCCCTGGCCACAGCTGTCGTATGATCCTCTAATGACAGCCGTGGATCCAGGAGGACGCCCAAGTTGCGCACCCTTTCCGTGGGGGCCAATGATTCGCCCCCAATAACCAACGATGGAGTCAGTTGGCTATATCGGGACGCCGGCAGCCACAGCCACTCGGTCTTGGAGGGGTTGAGTCGAAGCCTGTTTCTCCCCATCCAGACCCGCACAGCTTCAAGGCACTGGGACATCACTTCCACGGCATCGTTGGGGTGGTCTGGGGTGGAAATGTACAGCTGAGTGTCATCAGCGTACTGATGGAATTCCACCCCAAAACCACGGATGATCTCACCCAGCGGCTTTACATAAATGTTGAACAGAAGGGGCGAGAGGACCGACCCTTGTGGCACCCCACACATCAGGCGCCTCGGGGTCGACCGCTGCCCCCCTGTCAACACCGATTGCGACCGGTCGGAGAGGTAGGAGGAGAACCACCGTAAAACGGTGCCTCTCACCCCCAGTCCCTCCAACCGGCGCAACATGATACCATGGTCGATGGTATCAAAAGCCGCTGAGAGGTCTAACAGCACCAGGATAGAGGAATACCCCCTACCCCGGGCCCTCCAGAGATCATCCACCAACGCGACTAATGCCGTTTCAGTGCTGTAACCAGACCTGAAGCCGGACTGGAGCGGGTCTAAATAGACAGCTTCATCCAGGTACCGGGGAAGCTGCCACGCCACCACACTCTCAACAACCTTCGCTAGAAAGGGAAGGTTGGAGACTGGACGGTAATTAGCCAAAACAGCTGGGTCCAGGGAGGGCTTCTTGAGGAGGGGCCTCACCACCGCCTCCTTCAAAGCGGTCGGTAGGGCACCCTCACTCAAAGAAGCGTTTATAATCTCCTGGAGCCAGCCTCGTGTCACCTCCCGGGAGGCCAGCACCAACCAGGAGGGACACGGGTCCAATAAACATGTGGTAGCGTTCAGTCTTCCCAGAATCCTGTCCATGTCCTCGGGAGCCACAGGATCGAACTCAGCCCAGATAACACTCTCAAGACCGGGCTCAGTCACAATTTTTCCCATTATTCCTTCGCTGTTCCTTGGAGGATGAGTTGTCCTGGGGCCCCAGTATGGCTACCTAATCCAGCCTGTTGATTTGGCAGCTCTGGGCTGTTCAGAGCATATTTTCGAGGAGGCTTTTGGAAGGCTACCGGGGTTCATTTTCTGTCACAAAATTACCATTGCTACGGCTCCTGAGTCCCTGCCCTGCTCTCAGCGGCACACTCCACCACACTAAGCCTCCTGCCGCTTCTAGAGTTCCTGCCCTGCTCTCAGAGGCACACTCTCCCAGACATCTGCCGCTTATAGAGTCCCTGCCCTACTGTCAGTGGCACATTTGTCTCCACGCTTCCTGCGGTGCCATGATAATTTTTGAGGGATCGTGCACCTTGTCAGTCATCCGGAATTTGCAGGCTCCGTGCTGCAACCTTAATGATTTTTCATGCATTTTTTTCTGCTGTTTGCATGGCCACCATTGTATCAGGAGGGCACCTCAAACTACAGCCATTTTCTGCCTGGAGACAGCTTGGCGCCTGTGTAGTTCCGCTAACGACGCTTGCCAGCCTGTCGGCTCCACTATGCATGCACGGTGGAGCCCTCGCCGTTTGGCATCCCACGGACGCTGTGGTTCTGCAGCAAGGGCTTGGATTGCTTATTAGCTGGGGGAGCATTGTGACTGCGATGAGAGTCATTCCCGCTACTGTCTGCTAATAGCCGGGAGCGAGAGGCAAGGAGCTGATACCAGTTGTTCACTGACAGATCTGTGGCTTCCTTATTTCCTTATCTCTCCCCTTCCTAGAGGCTGGGGATTGAATTAACTCTGGGAGATAGGTTACCAGTCTTACCATATTTTCTGTCTTAGGGCCGATCTGCAGTGAGCGTGTCATTATCTTACTGACACTCCACAAATAAAAACAAAAACAAACAAAAATAAATAAATAAATACAGACACACACACACACACACACACACACACACACACACACACACACACACATTCTTACTTTTCGTAGGTTTTATGTGTGTTTTTCTTTTAGCCAGGTTTTTTCTACATAACCAAGATTTTTCTGCAGCCCTAGCTCAGTGAAGTCACATTCACTAGATTCTGGACTTTTTTTCTTCTGGCAGCCAGCAGGCCCTATGCTACCTAGTGAGTGACTGATATAGATATATTTCTGGGTTGTTAGCCATGATCAGTAAGCCACACCCACATCTCAGATATCCTCCCTGTAAAGGTACAATATCTATTTTTGTTTCCAGCGGCACCTCATCTTTCTTCACATCCTCCTCCTCCTCCTCCTCCTCCTCCACCACCACCACCACTACCACCACCACCCCCTCAGTCCCAGGTCTATCATTACGATGGCCTGGTCGACCGCGATTCCTCTCAGCAGGAATATCTTCATACTGATGATTCTTTCTTGGAGGATGAGGAGGCCCACAAGGACATGGAATTTTCCAGTGACAAGGAAATCTGCCTGATAGATCAGCCTTTACCGGTCTTTTTCGGCCATCCCTTTTTAAGTCGCTTCTACACAAGGCGAAAGTGAACACCCAATTGGCAGTCTCTGAGGGACTTTCTGACCCACAAACTGCTTCTCTACCACACAACGCTCTGTTTACTCTCCCCAAGACCGAACAAAGCTACATCCCATGTCGACAACTTTTCACGGAAGTAGTCCAACGATCTTGGTCCCTGCTGAGTTCCCTACCGGCACCTACCATCCTTGACAAAAAATTGTACTCTTCGGCTCTGTGCCTCCAGGACTCATTGTCCTTACCGACTGTGGACACTCCTGTGGCTAACTTAATGTCGCCTTCCACACTCCTGTCTCATGACATCGCTGATGGACTCCGGACAGAGGATTGAAAAGCAGAACTCACATTCTGCAAGACTCATAACATGGTGGCTTGGGCGGTCAGAGCAGCAACCTCTGTGTCCTTTTTTAATAGGGTGACTATCATTTGGCTGCACCAATTCCAGGAGCGTTTACCTCTGGAGGACACAACAGTCCACCAGGATATCAATAAGCTGGTGGCGGCAACAGAGTATTCTGCTGACGCTTCTCTCAACGCCGCCAAATTCACGTCTCGTGCCTTGGTCTCAACAGTAACATCTAGGCATCTGCTCTGGTTGAGGCACTGGAGAGCGGATATGAAGTCGAAGTGTGGCTTGCATCGGCTCCATACAAAGGGACCCACCTCTTTGGGGAAGCTTTGGACCCGATTCTGATCGAGGACAAAGATAAGCACAAGGTCATGTCCTCATCATATCAGCGGACCGATCACAAATTTCCCTCATATAGCCAGCGACAGCCCTTCTGTGCTGACCCCGGACCCAGAGAGTCCTTTGTTAATAGGCCATACATTTCAGGATTTGACCATTCCTCTGATAGGTCTTCCTTCAGAGATCGTGGCAGACGCCCGGCCCCAGCCAAGCGGCCATTCAGAGGTACAGGACAGGAAAATGACTCTCTCCATCGAATTCCCATTGGCGGATGTCTCACAGCCCAATGGGAGTCAACAGGAATCAACAGCGAGGGACGCCTGGGTTCTGCAGATGGTATGGCTGGGTCTGACCTTGGAGCTCCGATCCTGCCCCCACACCTGGTTCATCCAGTGCCCAGTATCATCCAACCCAGCCACACTTTGACTGATGGAGGCAGAAATACAACATCTGCTCAACATTTGCACCATAGAGCTGGTTCCCACAGAACACCATGGGACAGGTTTCTATTTAATCTTTTTCCTTGTTCCAAAACATTGAGGCGGTTGCAGAGGGATCCTAAACCTCAGAGAACTGAACAAATTTGTACTTTATCACCAGTTCAAAATACAATCCCTCAAGTCTATTTTGGGATGCATTCGAGAGGAGGATTGAATGACTTTCATAGACCTCAAAGAGGCCTATCTCCACATTCCGATTCAAACATCACAGCATCGATTCTTCGCTTCTCGTACAACCATTGTAATTTCCAATATAGGGCCATGCCCTTCAGGCTTTCTTCCGCCCCCCCAGACGTTTACAGAGCTCCTGGCGGCTGTGGCTGCACATCTTCAGCAGATTCCCATCAGAGTCCTTTGTTATTTGGATGTTGTCCTCATCCTGTCATCCACACAGGCTAAAGCCACGCGAGACCTGGCCACTGTGTGCCACTTCCTACGACTACATGGCTTCTCCTTGAACCTGCTGAAAAGCCACCTGTGCCCCACTACCTGGATTCTTCACCTGGACAAAATTATAGACTCCGTCAAGGGACAAGTTTTTCTGTCCCCAGAACGTTGTCTCAGCATAACATCACTGATTTCTAAAATTCTCTCACTCCAGTCCACTCCTCTCTTGCTTCTATCTTGCCTGCTCAGGAAGCTCATCTCATGCATCTCCATTTCATTGTTTCATTGTCGACAACTCCAATGGTTCATGCTTCTGTACCAATGGTCCCATCGCAGCAACTCCTCCGCTCAAGTCTCACTACCGGCAGAGGTTTGCCGATCCCTTCAATGGTGGACCTCGTTGGCTCTGATGAAAGGCTGCGTTTTCCAGGAACCACATCATCTCACAGTGACAACTGATGCCAGTCTGACGGGATGGGGCACCCACATACATTCCCAAGTTGCTCAGGGCTGTTGGTCTCTGGCAGAACGCCAGAACGACATCAATTGGCTGGAGCTCTGTGCGGTTCGTCTCGCCCTGCGCCAATTTCAACTATCGGTGGCGGGTCACCATATGCTGGTCCTGATGGACAATGTCACTGTGATGGCACATGTGAACCATGAAGGGGGCACATGCTCAAGACCATTATGGACGAGGCAACTCGCTTGCTGACCTGGGCAGAGACTCACCTTCTCTCTCTCCGGGCACAGCATATCTCCAGGACCACGAATGTAACCGCAGATTGGCTGAGCCAGAAGCAGCTAGACCAATTGGAGTGGCGATTTCATCTGGGCATCTTCAGCGAGCTGTCCAAACACTTCAGCCCACAGGTCCTCGACCTGTTCACATGATGGGACAACACACAGCTTCCTTGCTTCTTTGCACGGTATCCGTGCCCCCAAGCGGAGGGGATTGATGCCCTCTCCATTCCCTGGCCTCCAGGGTTGCTATACACATTTTCCCCGATATCACTTATCCCGAGACTCATCCACAAGATCTTGGCCAAAAAGGCAGATATCCTACCGATCGCCCCTCACTGGCCGCGCCGAGCATGGTACGCGGACCTTCTGAATCTATCTGTTGCAACTCCATGGCGAATTCCAGGGGATAGAATCTCTCTCAGCCAGGGGGTCATACTGCACCCAGATCCTCAATGGCTGCAGTTGACCGCCTGGCTCTTGAGGGGATCCTCCTAAGACAGGACAATGTCTCAGGAAAGGCGATATCTATGATCCAAGCGTCCAGGTGCCACATCTGTAATGCCACCTGGTTCTCATTCTGTACATGGTGCTCGAGCCCACGTGGACCCTACCTCTGCATCCGTCTCTGAGGTACTAGACTTTCTTCAAGATGGCCTGGACAAAGGTCTTGCCCCAAATACCCTCTGTCAACAGGTGGCGGCCTTGTCCACGGTCCTGTCGGTTAAGAATGATCTTCCACTGTTGCATGATGCAAAGATTCTAGGGTTTCTGCGAGGAGCAGCTAACCTGAGCCTGCCGGTTGTTCACCGCTACCCGACCTGGGACCTCCGTTGGGAGCCATCAGCTCATGCCTTCTGACCTTAAAGACTGCCTTCTTGGTGGCAATTACCTCGGCCCGCTGTGTGTCCGAGCTGGCCGCCCTGTCTGTTTGGGAGGACCTCTGCGCTTTCTACCCCAACCGGGTAGTCCTTAGACTGGACCCGTCCTTCCTGCCTAAGGTTAACACCTTCTACTATTGTGAGCAAGAATTGGTTCTCCCGGATTTCTGCCTGGATCCGAGGCACCCGCAGGAGGCCCATTGGCATGCTTTAGATGTCCATAGAGCCTTATGCAGATATATCTGGAGGACTCAACATTTCCCTACATTGGAGGCGCTGTTCATCTCATTTCTACCTGTGACAGTGGGTCGAAAGGTTATCTCGTCCACCATCAGGAGATGGCTGAAGGCCTACATTTCCAAGGCGTACATGCTTCATAATAAACCGGTTCCCAGTAGGATCTTGCCTCACTCTACATGGAGCACGTCCACCACGGCAGCTTGCTTTGCAAGACAGCCACATGGACTTCGCTGAATACTTTCATCCGCCACAATAAAGTTGACTCGTTTGCCTTGGCGGATGCCTCATTTGGATGGTGAGTCCTATAATCAGTGTGCTCTGCTTCAGTCACGCGTGAGCAGCCTTCCACCTTCCTGGTCTAGAACTTGCTTGGGTATATCCCTCACTTTGGATTCTCCAAGCAGCATGCTGGAGAATGGACATTGCTAACCTGAACATCCCTTCTAGGCACGCTGCTGGAGAATCCAACCCGCCCGGTCAGGCTGCTGGCCCTCCTAGGGTCTCTGCACGTCCTTTGAACTATTTCTTTGTGAACAAAAACTGAGGCTCAGTCGAGCAAGTGGGCAGGCCTGAAGAAATTTAAAGACACATACACTCAGTATATGGCTATTGGACTATTGAATAACCCACGCTTTGGATTCTCCAGCAGCGTGCCTAGAAGGGACGTTCAGGTAAGCAACGTCTAATCTCAAGAATCCATAAAACCTTTGAAAAATCTGTCTTCAGATATTTCTTAGTCCAATCTTGCTGTTTCAACTTATATGTCTTGTTTAGTGGGTGGTTGGCTTTCAGCCTTCCTTACCTCGGCAATGTCTCTGAGCACTGAACACCTTGTAATTCTGGGCACTCCCGGTAGGTTGCAATTCTAGAATATGACAGCAATGGAGGATAATGGGTTCCTGGTAGCTTTACGTTTGATTCTTTTCAAATCTTTGGCAGTTTTTTTTTTAAATTAGATTTATATGCTGCCCTTCTCCGAAGACTCAGGGCGGCTTACAATGCATTAAGCAATAGCCTTCATACTTTTGTATATTTTATACAAAGTCAGCTTATTGCCCCCACAAACTGGGTCCTCAATTTACCTACCTTAGAAAGGATGGAAGGCTGAGTCAACCTTGAGCCTGGTGAGATTCGAACTGATGTAATTGCAGACAGCTGGATGTTAATAACAGGCTTTAGTCTGCTTTTTAGCCTGTTGAGCTATCCGGACTCCTATCCAGTTAATGTGTGTCTTTTTCTCAACATGTTTCTTGAGACCTTATTGACTAGATACTTGCAACAAAACATTTGATGGTTATCACGCCCAAATATCTTAGCAATTTCAAAAGTGCTGAATGCCTCTGAAATGTTTTTTACAATTTTTGACTTTTCAGAGTCAGTTAACTCTTGTTTGGCCCATTTTGCCTGAGGAAAAGAAGTTGCCTAATAATAACACACACCTTGATAATAGGGTGTTGATCTCCTTAGGCCACACCCTCCCTCATTACACAAATACACATCACCTGATATGTTTATATCCACTAAACATTCAAGTTTCTACAGCTTGGAGGTGGAAAATATGCATAAAACATGGTCAGTGTACTCACTTGCCTAATAATTGTGCACACAGTGTAGTAGTATGGACTCTAGATTACTGAAGTTTATACTGCATCTTCTTAAAATCTAGGCAGTCTGATGTTTAAAATAACTCTCTAGAATAAGAATAAGAAAAAAATTCTTGATTAGGAAACAGCTGTTGCTTTAATATTCTTCAGAAAGATTCCTTGATTAAGACTTTCTGGAGTATTAAATAAAAGTCAGATTGTTAACACTCTTTAATAATTGACAGCCTCAATAGAAAAAGATGTTAACTTTGAATGTAATGTTTTTAATGTTTTGTTTAAACATTCAATGCATTCTGTAAAATTGTAAATCTTCAAGTAATATGAATAGAAAATCTTAGTGGAAAAGGAAATCTTGCCTCCTTATTTTGATAGATCTATAATAACTTTTACTGTATTTAGTTGTACTATTTTATTTTTGTTTTTTGTCTTGCTGTAATCAAGTTGTCAGTGTAATCAAGTATACACATGATAAAAGTATTGTAGTTTAAATATACATTCTGCAATTTCTCATACCTTTCATTTTTATATTCACTCTTACCTTCATTCAAAGACAAAATATTTCACTTATTATAAATGGTATCTAATATTTTCAATTTTAATTGAATTTCAGAAAACCATAGATTGGAGTCTTCATATCAGAATCACTTAGTTTTGAAAGTCTTGGTGGTAGGTATAATTGAGGCATTTTGCTTATGATTGGTAATATCTCTGTAGACAGCCAACTGAAATGAGTTTGACTCTAGAGATTGCTGTTTTTGGTCAGAAAGGACTTCTGTATAGATCGTGGGTATCCAACCTTTTGGCTTGCCTGAGCTGCATTGAGTGAAGAGGGTCTTTGATCACATATAAAATATATAATTTAGTTAATGTATATAAACCACATAATGTTAAATGTTTACTATCTTGTCAGGCCACATTACTAGCTATCCAGAGTCACCTGCAACCCACAAATTGCAGATTCTTCATTCCTGATGTAGATGTAGGGCACAGTTGCAAATTTTACTTTCCTTTTTAGCTACACTTAGTCTTCCCCAAAAGCTACAGTGGAAAATGTGAGCTTCCTTGCTTATATGACATGTAAAAGAGATGAGAAATTGCAACCAAGGCTGTGAGTATTCTGTGAATCTTCAAAAGTACCAAAGAAGTCCAGTATGGCACTGTTTTAACTGAAAAAGGCCCGTGTCTGTTATCTAATACCTAACAGACTTTTCTTTTTAATTTTTTTTTATTATATAAAATATAAAATACAAAAAAAGAAAAAAAATAAGAAATTAAGGATGGGAAAGGGAACGGGAAAAGGTGTGGAATACAAGGGGAAAGAGAAAAAGAAAGAAAAGAGGGCATTGACTCTTTCTAGCACAGTACAAGATAAACACACTCCAGCCTCAACTTTTTGCTTTTGCCCATTAATATAGAACTAGCTATTTCTATAAATAGCTAGTTGATCTTTCTAATCAACAAAAACAAGATCAAAATTTCATTATTTTTCTTCACATGCACAAATTCCAGAAGTGATATCCAAATAAGAACATATTTTCCTCTCTAAATAAAGTAATCAAGTTAACCATTCCTGCTTTATCTTCCATGCTATGGAAATAATGTGTATTGCTATTTGCACCTACTAACCTTTATGAAGTGTCATCATTTTTATTTACAAAATTTATTGTATTCTTTCAAATTCTGTAGCCTAACAACCGGTGTGTGTGTTTTTCCCCCTTTCCCCTTCCTTTTTTTCTTTTTTTTCCTTCAATGCACTAAACTTTTTAAAAACAAAAAAGACATTTTTTTTCTTTTAAGTCAAAACTTTCTAATACATCTTATTCTTTAGCTAACATACAAGCTTTAAGCTTCAATATTGCATTTAGCTCCTTCCCTCCAAACTACACTTATAGAATAATTATTTTTTTCTTTTATAAACATCCTTTTTTTTCTGAATTACATCGCTCAGCAAAACAAATAATTCCCTCAACACTGTCAAACTAGTTACTAAGTCTTCATTACTATTAATCTTCTCATCGTTCCTATCACCCATCTCCTCCCACTTATGACTGTATGACTGTAACCTTGTTGCTGGTATCCTTAAGATTTCTATTGACTATTTCCCTACGACCATCATTAAGTGTTGTATCTTATGATTCTTGATGAATGTATCTTTTCTTTTATGTACACTGAGAGTGTATGCACCAAGACAAATTCCTTGTGTGTCCAATCAAACTTGGCCAATAAAGAATTCTATACTATTCTTTTTAACATAGAATTTTTCTTTAAACTGTTACATCATTTTCTTTTCCTTTCTCTTAATATAGGTACTCTCAAATACATTTTCAATAGGTTTTGCCTACTTTGAGATACTATAATACTTAAGCATTTTATATATATGTAAAAAATATATACATTTGCAAATTTTGGGTCAAATCTTTCAGTTGCACATATCAAGCAGAGAAAAATGCATTCCGATTCCAGTTAACTCATTAAGCTTAAGACATTTCTTCCAGCTTATCTTCATGGAGTAAAATCTTTTTCTTCTCTGGAAATATCAAAGACTTGTAGTCCTTTCTTTTTATCACAAGATCCTCAACCTTGTTAATGTCCTTAAAGAAAAAGTCCTAAATTGGTTTATTTTCTCAAAGCTCTTTTTTCAATTATGTTGAGAGATTTACATTTGAAATATAGTAGTGAGGGTAAAAATGAAAGTTAATATGCAGCTCTTCCAAACCTGCGATACACTCTTCTGCATTTTCAACTACTTGTGAAGTTGCCTCAGCAGTTTGATAACATTCTCCACTTTTTGTATCTCAGAAGTACTTTAAGAGGATTTTTTTATCCTCAGGGAACAACTCATCAACAAATTGGCATATTTTATTTAGAGACCTTTCAAATATATCTCTAATACTTTGCTCCACCATCTTGGCTTCCTCTTTTAATCAGAATCAGAAAATTTTAGCCACCCACAGCTGAGAAGTTCAAGCTAGTTTACAATAGTAAACTAAAATCACAGTTTCAATCATTATCTTTCTCTCTTAGCTTTTTTTTTCTTGGCCCACTTCTTCATTTGGCTTGCTTAGCAGCCTTCTTCCTTGTTCTTTAAGACAAAAAGAAATCCTTAAAATGGTGCAGATCTTCAAAAAGGTATAGCAGGCTGTTGCTAGAAAGGGTCTGTTTTAAATTGACCAGGTAGAAAAATAATCTTTGAAGGTGATTGAGATAAGGAAGGCATAACTGTTTCAAACTGTTGGTTTGAAACGTGAATTTCCAAACACAATGGCTTCTTCAGCCCCTGAACAGATTGTAGCCCCTTCCCTCCCAGCTTTTGGCATGCAGACAGCTTTGGAGACAACTCCAAAAGCAATCTACCGGCTTACAGCTATATTGAGGGGTCCCGAGGGAAAGTTCTTCAGACACACCCTGATTGGGTGGGTCATAAAAACTGATGGGATAACAATTCCTTCAGTCAGAAGGCAGAAGAGCAACACTTCAGGGAGAAATCTTTCAGAGATCTCTCCCTGTGCGTGTGTTCAGTTAGCCATGTTCCCAAGAAGTGCTAACAGGCTTTTCTTAAGCTTATTATTTTAAAGTAACTTCTGCTCAGAGAAACTGCCAGATCCATAATCATAAAATTGCACTCAGAGAGTTAGATTGTCATGGGATCAGCTATGTTGTTAGCTAGGATCAGCTAGGATTTGTGATGAATTTTCTTAAAAGTATTCTCTTAGGATGAAGTAGCTCTCCTGATATTGTTGCTTAACTGTTAAAAGGTGGGACAATAAAATCTGCACATCAGAGATTTCACATTTATTAAATGTAAACTCTAAAATCTTCCATTATTTGTTATAGCTTTTGAAAATCGCAGTTCAAATTGTATGTTGACATTGTTAGAATAAAAAGTTAATTTGACTTACTTTTTTTTTATTGAAAAGTTTTACAAACAAAGAAAACAACATTTTCTCCCCCCCTACAATACCCCCACCACCCCTTCCCCCCTACCCCACCACCCTTCCCCCCCTCCCTCCCCCCTCCCCGACTTCCCAGAGCAAAATACAGGGTATTAAAAGAAAAAACAATCATAAGCTAAATTAACCTAACTATCCTTAAGCTAACAAATCCCCCCCCCCCCGAAACCTTAACTCCCTTATGGATAACACAATATATCTTTACATTCATTCATACGCAATTTGATATCTTCGCATCTGGAACTTGTTTTGAATATAGTCTATCCATTTTCTCCACTCCAAGATATATTTTTCTTGCATATGATCTTTCAAGTATGCCATTTCAGCTAGATTTGTTACTTTCAATGTCCATTCTTCTATAGTAGGCAAAGAGTCTTTCTTCCAGTATTGAGCTACCAACAGCCTAGCTGCTGATATGAAGTTTAAAATCAGTTTAGTCTCTAATACTGTACAATCAGTTACTATACCCAATAAGAACAATTGTGGAGTAAATTTCAACCTCCTTTTCAAAATATTCTGAGTTACCACCAAATTTTTATCCAAAATGCTTTGATCTTCTTACAAGTCCACCATATACGATAATAAGTTGCATCATCACAGTCACATCTCCAACATTTGGATTGCATATTTGGGTACATGCATGCCAATTTCTTGGGATCTAAATGCCATCTATAGAACATTTTATTTAAAATTTCCCTTAAATTTTGTGCTTGCGTAAATTTAACATTTCTAACCCAAATCTTTTCCCATGTTTCCATCATTATTGGTTCCTGAAAGTTTTGTGCCCATTTTATCATACAATCCTTGACCAATTCCGTTTCTGAATCTATTTCCAATAATACGTTATACAACCTTTTAATATGCATTGGACTCTGGTCCCTAATCTGCTTTACCAAATTTTCCTCGCATTGCATGAGACCAATTTTTTGGTCCTCCCTCCATCTAGCTTGGAGTTGATACTGAAACCAAGTATAAATTATCCCTTCATCTTTCAATACCTCAAAAGATTTCAATTGCAGATTCACCCTTTCCTTAAAAAGAAGCTCCTTATAAGTAATCACCTCCATTTTTTGTTCTATACTTATATTTTCTATTGCATATCTAGGATTTGCCCATATAGGTATCCTATAGTTTAACTTATATTGGTACTTTTTCCAAACCCTTAACAAAGCATTCCTAAATATATGACTTTTAAAAATCTTATCCACTTTCTTTTCATAGAATAGATAAGCATGCCATCCATATAACAAATCATATCCTTCTATATTTAATATTCTTTCTTCAGTTAAATTAAACCAATCACTAATTTGCACCAACACAGATGCTTCATAATACAGTCTTAGATTAGGCATTTTCAAACCCCCTCTCTCACGAACATCCTGCATAATTTTTAATTTTACTCTAGATTTTTTCCCAGACCAAATAAAAGTATTAACTCCTTTCTGCCATTCCCTCAAATTTCCATCTTTCTTAAGCTCTGGTATCATTTGAAACAAAAATAAGAACTTGGGTAATACATACATTTTTATTGCTGCTATTCTTCCCAATAGAGATAGTTGCAATTTTTGCCAATTTTCCATATCTCTCTGCACTTTTTGCCAAAGAACTTCATAATTATTTTTGAATAACTTCATATTTGAAGCTGCAACATTTATTCCTAAATATTTAACCTTTTTAACTATTTCAAACCCTGTTATTCTTCCTAACTCTTCTCTTTGAAGTACAGACATATTTTTAGTTATCTTAATTTTATATTGCTTTACTTTAAATCCAGAAACCTTACCATATTGTTCTAGTATATCCAACATACATGGAACTGTTTTTATAGGTTGAGTTAAAGTAACAACCAAGTCGTCTGCAAACGCTCTCAATCTATAGTCCTGTTGTCTAATTACTATTCCTTTCAATTTCACTATCTTATTCAACAAGACTTCTAAAGATAAAATAAATAACAATGGCGATAGAGGACAACCTCTATCTATCTATTGTTCCTTTCTCAATCTTAAAGCGATATGTTAGGCCTCCATTGACAATTATTTGTGCTAATTGTTCTTGATATATTGCTCTAATTGATTGTGCAAACTGCTCTCCAAATTGCATTTTCTCTATTATTTTGAACAAAAATTACCAGCTCAATCGATCAAATGCCTTCTCTGCATCCAAAAAAAAGAGCGCTGCAGAGACTTGGTTAGTTCTTTCCAAATATTCCAGTAAGTCTATAACTTGTCTCACATTATATTTCATTTGTCTCCCTTTTATAAATCCTGACTGGTCATTATGAATTATTTGTTGCATTACTGGCATTAATCTATTTGCCAATACCTTAACAAAAAATTTATAATCAGTATTCAAAAGTGAGATTGGTCTGAAATTTTCAGGCTTAACACAATTCTGCTCATCTTTTGGAATCAGTGAAACAAAAGCTGTTCTCCAGAAAGGTGGGATTCCTCCCCCTAATTGAATCTTACAAAATAAGATTCTAAGTGGTTCTACCATTTCAAGCTGCAAATTCTTATAATAAACAGCTGTCAATCCATCTGTTCATGGTGTCTTACCTAATTTTAATTGTTTAATTGCTGCACTAATCTCTTCAGAGGTTATTGGTTGATTCAAACCTTCCCTTTGTTCTAAGGTTAATTCAAGAGTATTATCCTCCTTTAAATATCTATCAATATCTAAACCTTGTATTAAATCTCCTGTGTACAGTTTTGTATAATATTCTAGAAAAGCTTTTTTAATCATATTTTGTTGATAAACTTCCTTACCTCTAAATTCTATCTTTGACATTCCAAGATAAAAACTTAGTTGCCATCCTTGGCACCTCAAAGCGTCATGAGCATTTGCTGAATTTCTTCTTCCATCTTACTCTTCAGCCTGGCCCCTCCCACTGCTTCTGTTTTTTGAGATTCTTGAGTTGAATCTTGGACTTGGTGCACTTTTTGTTGTTGTTGTTTTTGTTGTTTTTGTTGTTGTTGTTGTAATTGTTTAAAAGTTGATCGTGTCATACACTGTTCCTTTGGTTCCTCTGTCTCAAGCACTGGTCCTTCTATACTCTTTAGTGGAAAAGGAAGATCTTCTTGCACTTTTCCTCCAGCTGTCACTTCAGCATAAGTTTGTATCTGTTTTCCATTTTTCTTTTGTTGTGGTATCTCTTTTTCTTTTTTGTTCCCCCCCGCCCCCCAGGTGAAGATGGATGTCCAGCCTTTAAAACATTGACATAAAAATCTCGCTTTCCAAACTGTACTCAAACGGTATCTTTCTCCACCATAAGTCACTATTAGGCCTATTGGAGCCTCCCATCTGTACAATAGTTGTTGTCTTCTCAGCTCTTTTCCATTGCTGGTGGAGACAGCAGCCAGTGTGGGTAGCATCAGCCAATCAGACTTAAGGACTGAGTCTATCATTCTTCTTAAATCCCGCCTCTGTTGCCGGGTAGACCAGCTTTAGACTCAGTCCTTCAGTCAGGACTGGCGTGTGGGAATTTCTCTCTGCCCTTTTACTTGGCTATTGCTGCTATTTTGGATTTCTGGTTTTTCTGACTCCTGGATTGTCTTGACCATGTATTCTGCTTATTCCTTTGGACTTGGATATTGTTGTGAGTTATTCTTGCCTTGCTTCTGACAGGGACTTCCATTAGCAAAGCAGGGGGGATTCTCTGGGCTTCTCCCCCCCTTTCCTTAGGGAAGGGGTTTTTCTGACTCCCCTTTCGCTGTGGTTGGGGGCTGACCTAGCTGGATATTCTCCAGGGGACCCCCTCTCCCTCAGGAGCCTGTGACTTTGACTCTCAGCGCTCTCTGCGGCCTTTTTTCATGCCATTTTAATGGTGGCGGCCATTTTGTTTTTTCAATCAAGCCTCTAGAAGGCTGGGGCCTCGTTCTTTTTACCAGCGCTGCATTCGGCTGTCTCTCTGGGCCGTTAGAAGTGCTTTGGAGCTCCTTTAATTGTCTGGCCTGTCTGCTCTCTGCTGCCTGCCTCTGCTTGCCCTGTTGCCAGCTTGAACTGCCTGTTTGCTCTCTGCCTGCTGCAGCCTGCCTTTCTAACCTGCCCTGTTGCCAGCTTGGACTGCCTGATTGCTCCCTGCCTCCTGCTGCCTGCCTTTCTAACCTGCCCTGTTACCAGCTTAAACTGCCTGATTTGCTTCCTGCTTCCATAGTCAGCCTTCAAACCGACCTTCAAGGGCGGCTACCTTTCTGGGCCATCTGTCAGCTGGGCAGTATATTGACTGGAGCGGATCCTTGTGGTTTACCTGAGATTTCAGTTGCTGAGATCAACATTTGACTGGGCCTGTCGTGTGAGGTAGACAGTTTGTGGAGTTCTTACGCTCCCTATGCAGTGTTGATTGACCTAAGGAATTAGGAGTGCTCGTGGAGTGTTAGCACCTCCTTGCCTCCTCTCCTATAAACTCTGTGACAGTTGGCCTCAAATAGGCATCATGCCTAAGGCACTATCTAAGACAAAGCTCGGGACTAGTTCCAGTGCTAATATCCAGGGGAAATCCAATAATTTACCCATGACACTGCTACACAGCCTTCACACCACAAGCGTCACAAACATGGCGGTACTTCCACTAAAGTGGAACAGCGCCGAGACAAAGTCCTCACTAAAATTTGTGACAAGGCTAGTGCCCGGCTCAATGCCTCCACAGTTGGGATCCTATTTCCCCTGAGCCAGTTGAGACTGTTTGTGCTCGGCCTGCGACTCCAGACCAGATTTCCCTTCGGGATTGCCCCATTGATATTTCTACTTCTGATGTATAGGGTGTTGAGTCCTCTGTTCCTCCAGCTCCAGTTCAGCCTGTTTCTTCTGATACAATACCCCTTCAACTGTCTCCGGGTCACCTGCAACAACTTATTGAGGCTGCGGTACAAAAAGCTTTTGCTGCTAATCGTCATTCTTCTTTTGCAGCAGATTCGGTGCGCTCTCCCTCTCCTGAACGGCTTCATATCTCAGAGCAGGTTCTCGCCAGAGCTCCTGCATCTCCTTCTACATCGCAGGTGAGCCATGCTTCTGCACTATCTGATAAGGAGAACTATTATTCTGGCTTATCGGAGGATGATAATCTTTCTCCTGACCAACCAGTGGTTTTGGGACTGTTTCCACAGGCCTTATTTATGTCCCTCTTTTTTAAGGCCGTTAACACTGCCCAACTGTCTTCTCCTATGGCTCAGGTCTCCTCTACAGATCCTCCTGGAACTATGGACCCTATGTTCGCTGAGCCTGTAAGGCAGGTTTCTGCCATTCCCGCTCCCCCTCTCTTTTTAGAAACAGTCAAGCGACAGTGGACTTCTCCTGGCTCAGCTCCTCTGCCTTCTGCCAATGACAAGCGGAATTTTCACGTGGCAGGTGATCTGGAATTGCTTTCGCAAATCCCACCTATCGACGCTCTGGTAGCTGCTCTTCTGCCCAACGCCAATTTACCCGGAGAGCTGGATGAAGGTTTAAGACTGGACGAGCGTCGTTCAGATTTGGTCCTCCAGAGGGCCCACCTAGGAGCTGCATGGGCGATCAAAGCGTCTTCCACTGCTTTGTTTTTTAACCGCTCCACTCTCCTTTGGCTACGGCAGTTGCAGGACAAGTTGATTCCTGAGGATGCACGCCTCAGACAGGACATCAATAAGATAGTGGCAGCTGTCCAATTTTCGGCGGATTCAACCCTCGCAACCACTCGCTTTGCAGCAAAGTCTTTGGCATCTTCGGTAGCTGCTCGTTGTTTGGTCTGGCTTCGCCATTCGCAGGCGGATGCCAGGCACAAGTGGCGCCTCACTTCCAATCCCTTTGGGGGCAATAGATTGTTTGGGGACACTCTGGAACCCTTCTTAACGGAAACTCGAGACAGAGCTAGACTCAGTCCTTCAGTCAGGATTGGCGTGTGGGACTTTGGCTCTGTCTAATTCCTGTCATTTTACCTTAATTCCGGATTTTCTGTTTTTTACTACATCTGGTTTTCTACTCATTCCCTTGGACTTTGGTGCCTTGATCTTTGCTGTGAGTGCACATTGATTGAATTTGATCGGGACTGGTGTTGCTTGTGACAAGGGGAATTCCCCTTGCTCTTCCCCCTCCTCTTGGGGGGTTTTCCCTGGCAATTGTCGTTATTTGATTGAGAGTTGGGCAGCTTCCCTGGGGTCTCCTTGCTCAATTGGACTGTTTTTCGCTGCTCAATATAGCCCTGGGCTTTTCGGCTGCTTGGCGGTTTCTCCGGCCGTTTTTTCGCGCTGTTTGAATGGCGGCAGCCATTTTGGCTTCGATTGAGCCGCTGGAGTTCTGCAGCCTCGTTCTCCAGTCAGAGCTTTATTTCGGCGGTTTTTTTCCTGGTATTTACGGCTTTGGAACTGCTCTACTTAGCTGGATTGCCTCTTTTCAGTGGCCTGCTGTTTGTACGGACAACTATTGCCCTTTAGCTTAACGCCTGGAGCGGCTTGCCTTTCAACCCCCGACAATCAGCTGGACTTGCAGTTAACTATTTGGCTCCCGGACTGCTCCTTTCAGACCCTTTTATTCAAGCTTGTGGGCTCTGTGGAGACTGAAGCTCTCCCTTGCATATAGTTCTGGACTGCCTGCCTTGGACATTTGATTAATTACACCAAACGTGTGGCAGCAGTTTTTCTTTTGTAGAGTTTTTACTCACTAGACTCTGTGATAAAGCGAGCACCCACCTCAAAGCTTCAACAGTGATGACTTCTACTGCTTCTGAGCCTGTTGAGACTGTGGCGGCTTCTCGGCCTGCGACTCCGGACCAAATTTCCCTTCGGGATTGTCCTATTGATATTTCCACTGCCGATGTGTGGGGTGCTGAAATTTCTAATCCTTCTGCTGTTCCAACTGTGATGGAGACACAAGACGTGTCCACACCTGCTCCTGTTCAGGCTACTTCACCTGACTCGCTTCCTCTACAGTTGACTCCGGATTAACTCCAAAGGCTCATTGAAGTTGCAATCCAAAAGGCTTTGAATACTGGCCATCGTTTGCCATCTGCAGCTAGATCTGTTCGTTCAATCACACCTGAACGATCTCAATCCACTAAGCAGGCCCCTCCAGAGTCCCTGCTTCTCCTTCTATCTCGCAAGTGAGCCATACTTCTTCCCTTTCTGATGGGGATGACGATTATTCTGGCTTATCGGAGGATGACATCCTCCCTCCAGACCAACCAGCGGTTTCGGGACTGTTTCCGCAAGCCTTATTTAAGTCTCTCCTCTTTAAGGCTGTTAACACCGCTCAGCTGTCTTCTTCTATGGCTCAGGTCTCTTCTGCAGATCCTCCTGCTACTATGGATCCGATGTTCGCTGAACCTGTAAAGCAGGTATCTGCCATCCCTGCCCCTCCCCTCTTCTTGGAGACAGTTAAAAGGCAGTGGACTTCTCCCAGCTCTGCCCCTCTGCCTTCTGCCAATGACAAGCGGAATTTTCACATGGCAGCTGATTTGGAATCGCTTCTGCAAATTCCAGCTATCGACGCTCCAGTGGCTACTCTTCTGCCCAATGCCAACCTACCTGGAGAGCCGGACGAAGGTTTAAGACCGGAAGAGCGTCGCTCAGATTTGGTCCTTCAGAGAGCTCATTTAGGGGCTGCATGGGTGATTAAGGCTTCCTCCACTGCCTCATTCTTTAATCGCACCACCTTACTTTGGCTCTGGCAGTTGCAGGATAAGCTGACTCCTGAGGATGCTTGCCTCAAGCAGGGCATCAATAAAATCGTGGCAGCTGTCCAACTTTCGGCGGACTCAACTCTCGCAGCTGCTCGTTTTGCAGCAAAGTCTCTGGCATCTTCTGTTGCTACTCGCTGTTTGGTCTGGCTTCGCCATTGGCAGGCAGATGCCAGACACAAGTGCGCCTCGCTTCCACTCTATTTGGAGGTCCTTCTGCTCTTAGTGCGACGCGAAGGGAGTTCCTGCTTTGCAACCTTCAATTGTGGACGTTCTTGTGTTCCTCCAGAAAGGGTTTGCTGACGGCCTCTCGCCTAACACTCTCTATCACCAGGTTGCGGCCACCTCGTCGGTACTTACCTGTGGGTCCTTCTCGTTGTTAGCACAGCATCCTCTAATCCGCAGCTTCCTTCGCGGTGCAACTAATCATCTCCGGTCTTGCACCACTACCCTACCTAGGATCTACCTCTGGTTCTGGAATCCCTCATGGACCCTCCTTACGAACCTCTATGAACGACATCTCTCTGATTGCTGTCGTGTAAAGTCGCCTTTTTAGTGGCTATCACTTCAGCTCGGAAGTTGCTGCACTATCCACTAGGGCGGATCTTTGTGTCTTCCACGCTGATCGTGTGGTCCTTTGTCTGGATCCTACCTTTGTGCCTAACATCAACTCTGTGTTTCATCATTCTCAGGAGCTAATTCTTCCTACTTTCTGTTCACGACCCTCTCACCTGCGTGAACGTCATTGGCACACCTTGGACGTTAGACGTGCACTTCATATATACATCAAATGCACAGCTTCGATTCAACGGTCGGAGCTTTGTTCGTCTCTTTCCTCCCCGTCTCATTGGGACTTAAAGTGTCATCCTCTACCATTGGACGCTGGATCCGACAGACAATTGCTTCAGCTTACGATTTCTGCTCCTTGTCATGACCTTCTCATGTGACTGCTCATTCTACGCGCAGCGCAGCTACTTCTGCGGCTTGGGCTACCCAGGCTCCTGTGCTGGAAATTTGTCGAGCTGACACGTGGACTTCTCCGGCTCCCTTTATCCGGCACTATAAAATTGACACCTATGCCTCTGCGGAGGCAGCTTTTGGTCGGCAGGTGTTGCAGAGGGTTGTTGTTAGGGAGGTTGTCTTGGACCAGCCTTGTCCCACCCAGCTCTCGGGCCAGTAAACTTGGGTATGTCCCACACTGGCTGCTGTCTCCACCAGCAATGGAAAAGGGCGTTGGTCCTACCTGATACACTCCTTTTCGTTGCGTGGAGACAGCAGCCAGACCCTCCCTATCCAGTCTGGTCCGTCTGTATTCTTCTTTCTATTGTCCTTATTTGTGTTATCTTCTCCCACACACCAAGTTTGTCATCTCACTCCTTCGCCTAAAGCTGGTCTACCCGGCAACAGAGGCGGGATTTAAGAGGAATGATAGACTCAGTCCTTAAGTCTGATTGGCTGACGCTACCCACACTGGCTGCTGTCTCCACGCAACAAAAAGGAGCTTATCAGGTATGGCCAATGCCCCCTCTACCAGGAAACCAAAGTCCTTTCTGTCTCTTAACAATTTAGGAGGAATCTCTTTCAAAATCTGGATTTCTTGTTCAAACACCTGGACCTTATTTTTATAGGAGGCTTGTAGGATAATTTCTAATTCTTCTATCAATGAAATAAATCATCACATCTCTTGGCAATTGCTTTTGTTTTGCCACCCATGAGTTAACTCTGTAAGCTTTATCAATTTGATTTGCCATATCCTCTTTTCTTGCTTCAATTAGTGCTGCTATAGCTTCTGCACATCTATCTCTTGGATTTTCCCGACCATTCTCTTTCAATCTTCTCAGTCTCAAAGCAAACTCCATGGATCTATATTGCATCATGGTCACCTCATTTTCCAGCCTCTCTGCTTTAGTCACAATATCTCCCATTTTGGCTTCCAAATTTAAATTAGCTTCATTAATTTCTTCCACTCTCTCTTCCAACTGAATATGATGTTTAGACAATCCTGAAACTGCCAGTATAATATCATCTCTTATCTCATCATGCTTTTTTGCAACAACATCCTTAACTTCCTTTATTTCTTCTTCAAATTTCTCCAGTTTCTCTTCTATAATTGTTGTTTGGTTATTCATAGCTTCTTTTATGAATTCTTTAAGATCTCTAATGGGAGTCTCCTGATTTTTTGAGTCAGCCAGAAGTTGAGCCTTCTGTGTCACAACTGAAACTACTGGAGAACCCCCTCCTACTTTTGGGATTACTGGCTTAGTTTGCTTGGAAGCCATCTTAATTCCTTCTTTCTTAAAGAAAATCTTTTTTCCTCTCCCCCCCACCCCTTACAGGCACAAAGTCACAAAAGCAGCTTTCAGGGGTTTAAATTGGTTGATTTTTAAAGCAAAATGATCTTTCCTCCACCTAGTTCTCTATTTCCAGCAGCTTCAAGTCAGTTCAATGCACAAAAAGTCTCAGCAAACACTTTCGTTACTAGCTTTCACTTTCGTAATTACAGCAAAGATGCCATTAAGCACTAACTTCCTCTCAGTTGGCTTCAGTTAAAAACAATGTAGCTTGGAGTTAAGCGTAGATACTTTCTTGCCTGCACTCCTGCTTCTGCTCCGTCTGCTCTTGGATTCTTTTAAACTTCTTATTGACTGCAGAAGTGGTCGCAACATCTGGCTCTGCATAAGCAGAGTCATCCCGGCTTCGGAGCTTCGTTGGGCTGAACGGGGAGCTTATCTTTCAAGCTCCTGGAATTGCTCCAAGTGGCTTTTTGGACAGCTCAGCTCCCCCCCCCCCAACTGCTTTCCTCTCCTTTTTCTCCCAAAGGAGAGATTTTGAAGCCGTCAGACAGCCGTTTTGTGCTGTCAAAACGGCTTCACAAACACATGGGGCTGGCGGTCTACAAAGACCGTCCGCAACGTCCTGCGGTGCCAACCGGACAAGTTGACTTACTTTTATGATACTAATTAGTATTTTAAAGATAACCTAAAAGGACTATACTTAACTCATTGTTGCAACCAAAAAATTTATAAAGCTGATAATGAAAGATTATTTTCCAGTACTGTGAATAAATGCATATGAGTTGACCACCATAGATAAACTTTCAGATACTGTATTTTTCAGAGTATAAGATACATTTTTTTCCTCCCAAAAAGAGGGTGAAAATCTGGGTGCGTCTTATACTCTGAATATAGCCCCGCTTAGCCTTGCAAACGGAGATTTCAGAGGCTGAAAGAAGCCTCTGAAAGAAGCTTTAGAAAACCCTCAGAAACCAAGCTTCAGAAAAATAGCCTCTGAAAGGCTTTTATCTAAAATAATATGGCAAGCAACAAAAAAAGAATCAGTAAAGGTTCTAACCAAACCATGTTAACAAATCTGGAGAATGACACAATAACCAACAGATTGGAAGACGTTAAGCTACATACCAATACCAAAGAAAGGAGATTGAACAGAGTTCTGATAGTCCTTCAGAATAAAAGTCTCTAAAAGAAGTTTCAGAAAAAAAGCCTTTGTTTATGAAGCTGTTTCAGAGGTTTTCAGAGGCAGAAAAAAAAAGTTTTTTCTTAAACTGAGTTTTAGAAGTTTCAGAGGCAGGGAAAAAAAGCAAGGCACAGAGCTCACAACCAACGAACTTGTTCCTAAAATTCACCTCTGGAAACAGCTGATTGAGGGTATTCTTGAAGGCCGATCCACCCACCAATCAGCTTTTTTCTTATTTTCCTCCCCAAAAACTAAGGTGCGTCTTATATTCTGAAAATATACAGTAATTATTTGGGGAGAGATCTTTTCTTTCCTATCAAGTAAAAACTGTTCCACACAGTGCAATTAAAAGTTTACAGAGCTAGTGGATTTATAGTTTTGCAATTTTGCTTTATCTGTATGAATAAAAATGGATTCTATGTAGCTGAGTTTTGAAAGATTAAATATGATATAAAGTTTTTTTTTAATTTGTTAGCTTTTATTATGGATAAAATGTACATGTTTGTTTTTAAATAAGACCTCCCCAAAAAATAAGCCCGAGTGCTTATTTTCAAGCCCAGGAAAAAATAAGACTGGGTCTTATTTTCAGGGAAACATGGTAATAGGCAATTAATGTTATTCAGAGATAATAATCCAATTTATTTTGTCATATATATATATATATGCATTTATTCTTAGTGGAGGGAAGAATCTCTCAAATAAATTATAATTGGAATCTGCAATTCTAGTTTGATAAAATGGGGCATTGAACATGTTGAGGGGCTTATTTTAAATTCAGATTTCATCTTTCTTTTGGATAGAAGAAAAGGCATAAACATTAAAAATTACTTTAAAATGAAAACAGCATAGATTTTAGGGTATAATCTGGATTATGGTTACTTGATTGGAGTAGCATTGTAAATCTTGGAAACCATCTCTAGTTCATCAAAGATTTTTCTCCCACAAATTAAAATCAATTATACACAGGGTTATATATGTATATGTGTGATGGCTATGCCATATGAATCATACATTACTCTTTCCGGATATACTGATAGAATGCCTTTTTAATTAATTTTCTATTTTTTTGCAGTTCAACTTCTTAAATTGCTTTGCCTCTTTATTCTACATTGCATTTATCTTAGTTGACATGAAACTTCTAAGACAGGTAAATTTTGTATAAAATGTTTTTGAAAAGCAACTGAACTGATTTTCTTCATAAATTAATTAAAGCTGTATATTTTTTCTGTTACTTGATTAATTTATGTTTGTACTTAATTTATATCAAACTTATTCAAACAATTGCTCAATCTTGAATGGTTTGCGTTAAGAAATTCCTAGAAGTATTTTCCTGTCATTAAAAAAAAATCTTACGTTTACTGTTGCACTGATTTGTTTGCTAACTGAAGGAACTACTGAAGTGTGTTGTTACAAAGATTGTTTTAGTATGTGTTTGCTTGTATCAAATTTATAAAACTGCTCTTTATTTACTAAACAATGTTCCATGAAAATAACACAATTTTGCCAGCACTCCTGTTCCTAAACTAAGATTTGCTAAGATCATTTCTGTCGTAATACATTAATGTGCATATAGAACATATGCAGGGTTCAGTGCCTTTATAAAAGATAATTTTTTAAAATATATGCACATTTCAGACTTCAGAATTGTCATGAATGGGGGAGAAGCAGTAAAAATGTTACAATGGAATTTAAAATAAGCTTGGTTTACAAGCGAATTTTGCAGTAATAATATTTGAACTTCAGGCATTTTTTAAATTACCTTTTAACTGACATTTTGTGCAGAGAATAATTAATTCAATAAGGCTCCTGAAAGGTAATTAATACCAGGACTGCAAATGAATTATTTATATTAATATTGCTACACATATCTCTTGATATCAATCTCAATACAAAAATCTGTATTAATTCAATATATTCTTAAATGTTTATATCAGCACTGTTTACTGGATCCTTTTATTGGTTATAAATATAATATCTTTGCTAAAGATCTGTTTATTTATTAAATTGATACATATGGCCGCCCACCTGGCAAATGTGATTTTGGATTGTTAACAACACTATAAAAGCAATGGAAAAAACAGAGACTTCCGGTTGGTGATGTTTGATCAAAGAGAGGGGATGAGGAGCTAGCTCTGTTCTTCATCCCTCTTTTCTGGTGCTGGAGCGATCCTGAAAGGAAACATGAAGCCTGAAGGGAAGCGTGTTGGAGTGGGGATACTCGAGGAGCTGTTTGGTGATAACTGATCGCCAGCGTGATGGAGAGAAACCCTGTTGAGCCCAGCAATCAAGAGGTTGACATTTTTCAATGGTGGCCCCGAAGTCCTGACAGCCAGCAAAGTGGGAAGCAAGATCGAATGACAGCTCATGGTGAAGAATAATGAGAGGTTAGGGCAAAAAAATTTGCGTTACAGAAGATTAGCAAGAAAGAAGGTTTGCACCTCATTGTGAAGACTGATTGATCATAACCTGAGAAAGCAGCTAAGAAGCCGAGGTGAGAGTGAGCAGAAAGTGATTGGGTAACGATCGATAGCTGAAAAGGCAGGACATTTTAACGGACAAAATAAGAGGGGATAGTGATCCGGGATACCTTCTGATTATTAGACTTCAGACTTTATATTTTGAACTTTGAAAAACAGAGAACTAAACACTAGTTACAGGGTTGTGAATTCTGTGCTTTACTAAAGATTGACAGATATTAAGAAGCAGCTGAAATAATGGAAGTGGAGAGCGTCAATAACGAAGAGCATTTCTCAGCAACTTTTCCGCATAATAAAGAGGACTGAGTTGATGGGAATTTTTGAGAGACTGAAACAGTAATAAGAAACTGATGAATTGGTGACTTTTTTTACTTTCTGTTTTTTGAATCTGCTAATTGATTATCTTTTCTCTTTTCCTTCTGGATATAATAACTTGAATGCTTTTTGGAAATCGTTAACTTTATAGCTAATTGGTATTTATAACTACATATATTCCATTATATACACTATAGATTTAAAGTATAACTAATTTCAATAGAGCTTAGTGTAAGTAATTTTGAAATATTACTTAACTTATTAATTTATTCAACATAAGGCTATTTAACCTAATTAAAGAATTGATTATATTTATTGCTATATATTAATTGTTTGAAATTCTAGGTAATTTATTCTTATAGATTGATACTTAAAAGTTTAATTTTTTTATTTATATACTATATATATATATATAAATATATATACATACATACATACAACCTAGATTTTCTGACTTTTATATTAATATTTATATATAATACTTATTAAGATTTAAATTTACAACTTTAACTGTAAGCTACTGACATATTTACTGAATAGTGTTGTGAACATTGAGATTTATACAAATAATATAACACAATAAAAATTTATAGCAAGAACCATATCATATTAACAGCTAACTTTTAAGGAAAATAATTTTAAGTTGTTTAATGCCAATTTGGGACAACGTGTATAACATCCTTAAAAAACAGAAAGAGATACTAGAAGACATGACTACTACAAACTCTACAATAACAAAGACTGGAAAGAAGACTACACTAATCCTAACACCCTCAGCAACAACAGAAG
Organism: Coluber constrictor foxii; assembly: GCA_038048745.1. NCBI lineage: Eukaryota > Metazoa > Chordata > Lepidosauria > Squamata > Colubridae > Coluber > Coluber constrictor. The sequence goes on along the minus strand of CM075961.1, from coordinate 120,404,876 downwards.
GAATGCTGACAGCTGAGAAACAAAACACCGCTTCAAATGTTAATATTCAAGCCTCGCTACTCACATTGCAAGAATCGATGGTTAAACTCCAAGAAATAATGGTAAAGAATCATTTAGAGACAAGAGTTGATATTAATGAGCTGAAAGAGGAAATGGGGAAACTAAAAATGGAAATGAGATCAGACATATCAAAGTTTGATGAAAAAGTAGGGTCAATTTAACAAGCATTAGAAAAGAATGAACATACAATAAAGGAAGTAGAGAAAAGAACAGAACAAACAGAGAAGAAACTAGAAAAGGTGGACCAACAAATAAAAATAGTGAGCAAAGAAATGGAAGATTCTTTGATCTATATTGAGATGGATAAAGTTGTGTCGTACCTAAGATTCCAAAGTATAATGGAAAATAAAGATGAAGATCTGGAACTAGTGATAACAGAAATTTTCGCTGAAACACTAGACAGAGACAAGGAACAAATCTTGAAGGAAATGGACGATGTGCTATGCAAGAAAAAACAAGCTCCAAAAGGAGGTCCATGTTCGATTCACGACGAGGAAAGTTCGAGACATAATATATAAGATATCCAGAAAAGAAGCAATAATATATAAAGGAAAAGAGATTCAGATCCTCAAGCAAATCCCAAGAAGTGTAAGAGAGCAGAGAGGGGATTATAAATTCCTGACTACACACCTGAACAAAAGAGATATTCTGTTCCGATGGCTAATTCCAGAAGGTATGCTGGTCACTTGGGAAAAAAGGAAAATCAAAATAGACACTCTGGAAAAAGCATAGGAACTTTATGAGCAATTGGCGAGATTGGAAGTCCAAAGCAACAGAGAAGATCTAGATTCAAATTCTCAAGATGAACAAGACCAACCAAAAAATAAAGATGAAGAACAAGAAGTAAAAGATGCCAATCAACAACAACAAGAAAAAGAAGAGCCTGAGACAGCAATCAGAATAGAAAGGGAAATAAGAGCAAACAGAAGACAAAAAACGAGATACAATTAGGGTTATGGAAAAAGAGATGAAACTCTTTTATCTATTAACATAAATGGATTAAACTCAATGACAAAAAGAGCTTTTTTTTTGGCAAACTTAATAAAACAAAATGCAGATATTATATGTTTATAGGAAACACACATCTTAAAAACAGACGAAAAATATTTAGATTGCCCCAAATTAGGGAATCTATTTACGGCTTCTGCAGATCAGGAGAAAAAGAAAGGAATAGTTGTCTATATTAAAGAGGAGATAAAAGCAAGCTTAATATTTGCAGACCCCAAAGGAAGAATTTTGGTTATAGAAATACAGATAATTTTTTTTAAAAAAATATTAGTGGTAATTTATGCCCCCAATGACAATCAAAAAGAATTTTACAAAGCCTTATATGATAAAATTACTGAATTAGAAAGAAAAATATTTGCATCATAGGAGATTATAATGCGATAACAGATTATCAAAAAGACTACAATGGGGGAAATAAGAAAGGGGGGGGGGGAAGAAAACTACCCAAAATATATGTAGAAATGACCAAAGAATTAAATTTAATAGATATATGGAGAACACTAAATCCAGAAAAGAGACAATTTACTTTCTATTCGAACCCCCATCAGTCATGGTCATGCATTGACATGGTGTGGATGAGTGGAGAATAAGAAGTAACAGAAGTAGAAATTTTACCAAACTTGTGGGCAGACCACAATCCACTCAGAATCAACTGGAAGGGTAAAAAAAAACCCAAGGAGAAATGGACTCTAGATTCTCAATTATTGAAAGAGAGGAATTGATTAAGAAAATTAAGGAAGAACTAAATTTTTATTTTAAAGAAAATAACAACCACAACAACCCAAAACTTATGGGATACTATGAAAGCTGTTATACAGGGAATTATAATATCTTATGTTGCAAAAAAGAACAAAGAAAAATATGCCCAACAAAACGATCTACTTCAAGCAATCAAAAAATTAGGGACTAAATTATAGAGCAGCCCACAAAATTCCCAACTACAAGAACAATTAATTTTTCATAAATATAAACTCAATTTAGTTGATCAGGAAGAATTGGTTAGAATCTTGAAGGCAACCAAACAAGTATACTTCGAACAAGCAAATAAGCCAGGAAGATGGTTATCTTATAAACTTAAAAATGGGAGAGAAAAGAACCATCTACCAACTACAAGATGAAAATGGAGATTACCAACACACAATAGAAAAGAAAAAAAAGAGATTGCACATAAATATTTTGAGGATCTCTTTAAGAAAGAAAGAGTAGATGAGGATCAGATTAGGGAGTATCTAAGAGAAAAACAGAACCCAAGAAATAAAAGACGAACTGAAAGAAACTCTGACTAAGGAGATAACTATGATGGAATTAAATCAAGCAATTAGATCCCAGAAAAGTAACAAAACACCAGGCCCTGATGGTTTTCTATCAGAATTTTATAAGGTAAGAGAAGAACAAATAGGACTAATAATGGTTGATCTATACAATGAGGTATTAACATCAGCTAAAATGCCGAATACGTGGAGGGAAGCATTAATTTTGCTAATCCTGAAGGGGGATACAGATGGCAGACTGATATAAAACTATAGACCAATCTCTTTGTTAAACGTATATTATAAAATATTTGCTACTATTATTGCCAGCAGATTAAAGAAAATTTTGAATGACTATATACACTTAGATCAAAATGGATTTCTTCCAAATAGACAAATCAGGAATAATTTAAGAATAATAACGGACAGTTTAGAATATTACGAAGCCCATCCAGAGAAATAAGTAGCCTTTGTTTTCCTGGACTCCCAAAAGGCATTTGATAATCTCAATTGGCAATTTATGATTCAACAAGTTTATGATATGAATTTTGGCACTAAATTTGAGAATATTATAACGGCAATATATTTGATACAAAAAGCAAAAATTATAATTAATGGAGAAAACACCCAAACTTTAAACATAGAGAAAGGAGTTCGAAAAGGTTGCCCTCTATCTCCTCTGCTCTTCATACTGTCACTATACGTATTACTAGAACGAATCAGACAAAATTCAGAAATAAAAGGATTGAAAACCAGAAATGAAGAATATAAATTGCAAGTATTTGCAGACAATTTGGCTTTTATTATCAAAAAACCAATAGAGAAAGGACAAATACTAATTAAGGAACTAGAAAGATATGGAGCTGTAGCAGGACTGAAAATCAATAGACAGAAAACGAAACTTCTAGTGAAAAATTTAACAGAACTGCAAATAACAGAATTGGAAAGAACATTTGGACTTCATTCAAGAAAAATCAAATACTTAGGTATATGTTGACAGCACATTGCAAATCGATAAAGGAAAATAACTATAACAAACTATTACAACAAACAAAGATTTAGAACTATGGACTAACATGCAACTATCACTTTTAGGAAGAATAGCAGCCATAAAAATGTCTATATTATCAAAATTTCTATACTTGTTCTAGACCATCTCAGTTAAATTAGAAAAGACCTTATTAATGACCTTAATAAAACAATAGCAACATTTATCTGGCAGGGGAAAGAACCCAGAATAAAAATGAAATTGCTACAAGATTCAAAGAGCAAAGGAGGATTTGGATTGCCAAATTAAGAATTATATTATAGTGCAGCAACATCAGTTTGGTTAAAAGATTGGATCAATTTGAAGAATACTAGCTATAGAAGGTCACGACCTGCAGAAAGGATGGCATGCCTTTCTGTGGGAAACAGGACCTACAAAACAACAATACTTCCACAGAATTAGAGATTCGCTAATAAATAATTGGATTAAAGTTAAAAAGAAACATTACAAAAAAATCCCAACTTGGCTATCCACAATGGAAGCGATGATCCACCCAAACAATTTAGATTTAAACAAAACGTTAAAATATAAAAACCTATTAGATAACCATGGAAAGTTAAAAACAATACAGGACCTCTAAGAACAAGGGCTGCGAATTGACAGGTTGGCTTATCTCCAATTACAAAACCAATATAAACAAAATATAAAAGATTATGGAATAAATTTTAACCACAACTAGACAAAACTTTATTAGGACCAGACAAAAAAAAAATTACTAAAATTTATAAATACTTTATGGAAGTAGAACTGGAAGAAGAACTAGTGAAAGGATGCATGATTGAATGGGGTCAAAATATTGGACACAACATAAAACTATCAGATTGGGAGAACATATGGAACAAAATATTCTCCCCCTCATCTGTGATCTTGTTCAGGAGGGGGGAGCAGACCTGGCAGGTATTATGGAGACCTGGTTGGGCCAGGAGGGGGGAGTTCCCCTCGTGGATATGTGTCCTCCAGGCTTCCATGCATTCCATCAGCCGAGAGCTCAGGGCAGGGGTGGGGTGGGGGGTGGCGGTTATTATAAAAGAGGGTCTTGATCCGAGGGAGTCCACTGTACCACAGATAGCCGGGTGTGAGTCCCTCCTTGTGAAATGGGGTCGTGGAGTTCAGATGGGTTTGCTGCTCACGTACCTGGCTCCCTGCCACGTGGCAAAAGCCCTGCCTGAGCTACTCAATGTGATAGCCGGGGTGGCAGTTGATACCCCCAGAGTTTTGGTCTTGGGGGATTTCAACCTGCCATCTGTCGGTGAAACGTCTGAGGTGGCTCGGGAATTCATGGCTTCCATGACGGCCATGGACCTGACTTGGACTTCATACAAGAAAAATCAAATACTTAGGTATATGTTAATTCACGGCCCCACTCACATGGGCGGACACACCCTGGACTTAGTTTTTGTCTCTGGTCAGTGGTCGAATGGCCTGGATATAGGGGATATAGTCATTGAACCTTTGTCATGTTTGGACCACTCTCTCCTTCAACTGGACTTTCTAACCGCTACACCCCGCCACGGAGGTGGAACCGATCAGGTGGTTCCGCCCCAGGCACCTGATGGAACCTGATAGGTTCCAGATGGAGCTTGGGCCATTTCCTGAGACTCTGGCTCATGACTCGGCTGAAGACCTGGTGGCCGCCTGGGATAGTGTGGTCGCTAGGGCTTTGGACCGCGTTGTGCCTTTGTGGCCTCTGACCCGGCACCGAACTCACCTGGCTCCTTGGTTCACTGAGGAGCTGAGGGAGATGAAGCGCCGGAAAAGACTCCTGGAGAGCGGTTGGAGGACCAGCTGTTCCGAATCTGACCGAACACTGGTGAGGTCTCATATTCAGACCTACCTAGTGGCGATAAAAGTGGCAAAGTCTAGTTACTTTTCTGCTCTTATCACGTCATCAGATAATCGCCCAGCTGCCCTGTTTAGGGTGACCCGCTCCCTTCTTCAATTGGGAGCGCGGGATGACCCCTTGCAGGGTCGAGCTGAGGATTTTGTGCAGTATCTGTATGACAAAATCGCTCAGATCTGGGAAGGTCTGGCCTCTGACTGGGTAGATCCGGACGGGATGAATGAGGCAGGTCTTGGGAGTGTGGTTTGGAAGGAGTTTGATTCTGTGGCTCCCGAGGACGTGGACAGGATTCTGGGACAGCTGAATGCGACTACATGTTTATTGGACCCGTGTCCCTCCTGGTTGGTGCTGGCTTCCCAGGAGGTTACATGAGGCTGGGTCCAGAAGATTGTTAACACTTCTTTGAGTGAGGGTGTCCTGCCGACTTTGAAAGAAGCGGTGGTGAGACCCCTCCTCAAGAAGCCCTCTCTGGATCTGGCTGTTTTGGCTAATTACCATCCAGTCTCCAACCTTCGCTTCGTTGCGAAGTTTGCTGAGAGTGTGATTGCATGGCAGCTTCCCCAGTTCTTGGATGAAGCTGTCTATCTAGATCCGCTCCAGTCCGGCTTCCGGCCTGGGTACAGCATGGAAACGGCATTGGTCGCATTGGTGGATGCTCTGTGGAGGGCTCGGGATAGGGGGTGCTCCTCTATCCTGGTCCTATTAGATCTCTCAGCGGCTTTTGATACCATCGACCATGGTATTATGTTGCGCCGGTTGGAGGGGTTGGGTGTGGGGGGCACCATTCTACGGTGGTTCTCCTATCTCTCTGACCGGTCGCAATCTGTGTTGACAGGGGGGCAGCGGTCGACTCAGAGGCACCTTGTTTGTGGGGTGCCGCAGGGGTTGGTCCTCTCGCCCCTTCTGTTCAACATTTATGTAAAGCCGCTGGGTGAGATCATCCGTGGCTTTGGGGTGGAGTTCCATCAGTACGCTGACGACACCCAGCTGTACATCTCCACTCCAGGCTACCCCAACGATGCCCTTGAAGTGATGTCCCAGTGCCTGGCAACTGTGTGGGTCTGGATGGGGAGAAACAGGCTCTGACTTAACCCCTCCAAGACCGAGTGGCTGTGGATGCCGGTGTCCCGATATAGCCAGCTGGTGCCATCGCTGACTATTGGGGGCGAGACATTGGCCCCCACAGAGAGAGCTCGCAACTTGGGCGTCCTCCTGGACGCACAGCTGTCTTTAGAAGAGCACACAGCCATGGCCAGGGCGGCTTTTTATCAGGTTCGCCTGATATGCCAGTTGCGTCCCTTTCTGGATCGGGACTCCCTACGCACAGTCACTCACACTCTCGTGACTTCCCGCCTGGACTACTGCAATGCTCTCTACATGGGGCTCCCCTTAGGGTGCACCCGGAGGCTCCAACTGGTCCAGAATGCAGCCGCGCAGGGAATTATGGGAGCGACGGGGTGCTCCCATGTGACACCTCTCCTGCACGAGCTGCACTGCCTTCTGGTGGTATTCCGGGTGCAATTCAAGGTGTTGGTTACCACCTTTAAAGCGCTCCATGGCTTAGGGCCTGGGTATTTGCGAGACCGCCTTTTGCCGCCAATAGCCTCCCACTGGCCAGTACGCTCGCACAGAGAGGGCCTCCTTCAGGTGCCGTCGGCCAGACAATGTCGGCTGGTAACCCCCAGGGAAAGAGCCTTCTCTGTGGCGGCACCCGCCCTCTGGAATGACCTACCCCCGGAGATACGCAGGATATCAGACCTCCGGACTTTTCGTCGGGCCCTTAAAACCCATTTGTTTCATCTAGCTGGGCTGGCTTGATCCCATCCTCTGTTTTAAATTGAAATTGATTTTAAATTGCACTGTTTTAATTGCTGGCCAAAAATATTTAATATTTTTTAATCGTTTTTAATTTTTGTATATTATGTTTTATTCTGGCTGTTCACCGCCCTGAGTCCGCAAGGAGAAGGGCGGTTTATAAATTGAAACAAATAAAATAAATAAATAAATAAAAACCATAAACTAACAAAATCAGCAGCATATAAAGAAAACGCATATAGAATATTCTACAGGTGGCACTTACCCCCTTCGAGATTAGTGAAAATGTACCCTAAAATGAGCCCCATATGTTGGAAATGTAAAAAGAAAGAGGGAACATACTACTATATGTGATGGTCCTGTCCTGAGGCTCGAAATATTGGCTAAAAATTAAAGTTTGTCTACAGAAAATTACTAACAAACAATTAGACTTAGAACAAGAACTCTTCCTATTGGGGATCTTTAAAAAAAAATTGTGAAGGGCACAAAATATCTAGTACTACACATATTAACCGCTACCAGGATTGCCTATGCTCAGTGTTGGAAACAGCCATGTACACCTGCAGAGAAACTGGACATACAAAAGGTCATTAATTGCGCAGAAATGGACAAATTAACACTGAGTTTAAAAGATAAAGAGACACTGATATTTTACAAGGTGTGGGAACAGTGGTATAACTGACAGAACAGAGATAGATTGAAGATAAGATAGTTATTAAGTATAAGTAATAGATAAAATAAGACTGTAAATTCGCACAATTTAATTTTTGTAAATAATGCACAAATTATTGTCACAAGGAAAATACCACAATTAGCTGTTGTCAAGTGAAATAATTTTTTATGTTTTTAATGTAATAAAAGTTTAAAAACATGTTTAAAAAAAGCAATGGAAAAAATAATATCAGTCACACATAAAAGATGTTGAAGCACTGTCTAATTTTGATTTTTTAAATTTTCTTTAAGAGCTTGGCAACCTTACTAATAACTTCACAAGTCCTTAATCAATTTGTGGAAGCTGCACTGCCTTATTGGCTCCAAAAAAGAAGGAATAAAACAGTAAAGAAAAAGGTGAAAGCACTGGAAATAGATACTGACATGTCTTTATTTGAACAAGTTAATCTGGAAAAAGGAATGGATACTTACTTGGTAAATTATGCTTTCTCCTTTCTTTTAATCCTATTAAATTTAATTCAAGTTTATTCAGTCAGTGATTGCCAAAATGACATAAACATGTATCTTTATAAAAAAAATGCTTGGCCATGTTTGTGTTAATTGTGCCTAAAGCTAATCTGTTTTATGAACTATAGATTATAAAAATACTTGGATTTTGATATGCCAGGAAAATTCAGTTAGAATATAATAATGCACACTATTTTAATTCAAAATTCCATCTAGTTTACTTGCTTTTGTAAGTTTATATGTCTTGCCTATACCTAGCTAGTAAAATTTGATACATGTCCTCATGAATCCAGATATTAATATTCCACTTGTAATATTTGTCAGTTTTCTTTTTCTTTCTTCATTTGTTTTCCATTTGGTCACACACAGGAAGAGTTGCTCCAATGGCTGTCATTAATGGAAAAACTTAATTTTGGGGATCAGCCCATTTTTTTCATTAGCTTTTTAAGAGTATTTAATTTAGGGTTATGTTTAACAATAATGATAGTAATGTAATATGTGGTATAGAAAATATGTTGAATGTAATTGTAGTTTAGGGAAGAAAATAATCAAACTGGATAATTCATAGTGTTAGATGTATACATTCTCTCATGCAACAATATCTTGATACTTTTGCTTCATGTGAAATGAATACATAAATAGGATTAATTGAAGTTCAAACAGCAATAAATTAGAATGGATAATCTCATTTTAATCTTATTCTCCACTTTCATCTTTTTAATTAATTAGCTTAGTACATAAATTTTTCAGGTGTTATAAAGCTGCCTCTAATCTGAAAATTATTAATATAATATTGTCTTTCTTTTCAGGGTACTTTTGATGATTATTTGGAGTTGTTCTTACAGTTCGGTTATGTGAGCCTTTTTTCATGCGTCTACCCTTTGGCTGCTATTTTTGCTGTGCTAAACAACATCACTGAGATGTATTCTGATGCCTTAAAAATGTGCAGTGTTTTTAAACGCCCATTTTCAGAGCCTGCTGCAAATATAGGTGTATGGCAGGTAATTCATGTAAATAATTATGCTTTCTAAACTTTATAGATGTTATTAGCATTGAGAAGATTAAGTCAAATATAAATCAAGGTTGACCATACTTTGTTCCCTAAAAGCTAAATTGCTAACTTTCTTTCTCCCACTTTTTTCTTTAGCACTAAGGTCCTGGGGAACTGTGGCCAGTAACATATTTCTTTAAGAGACAATTGGATTTTTTAAGATTTTTTTGCAGATGTTCCACTTTTCATCCAAGAAGCTTCTTCAGGTCTGACTGAATGATGGGGAATGGAAGGATTTATATTCCTTGCAGACAGCTGGTCATTTGCATTCTTTTAGATAGTTGTTGAGGTCACTTGGAGGGTTATTTGTGTCCTCAGAGTCACCTGAGTAGTGCAAATGGGTGTGGAGCCTTCTTGGAACTGCTGAAAGAACTGTGTTGTTGACTGGAGATAAATTATGTCATATCCCCCCCCCCCCCCCCGTTGAGAGAAGGCTGTTCAGTTTTGAGATAGATGGCATCTTTGACCCCTCTTTCAAACCAATGGTCCTTTCTGTCCAAAATGTGGACTTTGCTGTCTTCAAAAGAATGGCCTTTGTCTTTTAAATGCAGATGGTCAGCTGAAACTTGTTCTGATGGGTTTGTTCTCCTTTGTTGTGCCATGTGTTTATGAAGTAGTTGTTTTTGATATGACATCATCTATCTCCAGTCTACAACACTGTTCTTTCAGCAGTTCCAAAAAGGCTCCATGTCCATTTGCAGTACTCAGGTGACCCCGAGGACATAAATAAATCTTCAAATGGCCTCAATGACTCTATAAAAGAATGTAAATGACCAGCTGTCTGCAAGGAATATAAATCCTTTCATTCCCCATTATCCAGTCAGAACTGAAGAAGCTTCTTGAATGAGAAGCAAAACATCTTCAAAGAAAAACAAGAAAGTCCAGTTGCCTTTAAAAAAAAGCACCTTTTGGACAACCAGGACCTGGATAACTGAGAATCTCCATTGACATGGCCAGTAACATAATGCAGTGGCTGGGATAGTTTCTCACCCCTTTTTAAAATTCTGGAGACTTACAAATAAAAGGATAAGCAGAAATTAGATAAGCAAATCACTTTGTCGTTGCTCTTAGTTGAACAAATCTCTTGGATCTCAGCTGTCATAGATAGGATATCTGTTTTTATTTTATTTTTTATTATTTATTAATTATCCTCTATATTATAAAATATGTCTCTCTATTACATTTTGATCCCACCCATCATCTGCAAAGAAGCTAGGAAACTGATGCCTTAATGAAACAAGAAGAGCAAGAAAAAGTTGCAAATAAATCAAGATTAAAAAACCGTGACATGATTTCAGATTTCAAATGCTCTACTAATGAGTCAGATTTTTTTATTATTATTTATATGCCGCCCTTCTCTGAAGACTCAGGGCGGCTTACAAGGCATTAAGCAATAGCCTTCATACTTTAAGTCAACTTATTGCACAATGGGGACCCACAAACCGGGTCCCCATTTTACCTACCTTAGAAAGGATGGAAGGCTGAGTCAACCTTGAGCCTGGTGAGAATTGAACTCTCAGTAATTGCAGGCAGCTGGAAGCTAAATACTACCTTTAACAGTAGCATTAGTTTGCTGCGCCACTCAGGTTCCTTCATGGCATTATGGATCTTCATGGAATTATGGAAAAATAAGACTCTGAGATCCCTACAGATGTCAGGGGGAATACATTTCAAAGAATGTGGGCTACCATTGAATAAAGCTAGGAACCTGCCAAGGAAGAGAAATCCAGAACATTCTCTCAGGTCAATTAAACAGGAGAAATAGATTCCTTCTGAAAAAAATGATTTTTTAGCTAATGTGGCCAAAAGCCACTTAGGCTTTATAGATTATAACCATTACTTAGAATTGCATTGAGAAGCCAGCTGACAACCAAAGCAACATAAGCAATATAAGTGTAATATTGCTGTAATTATGCAGATTCTTATCTAGTTATAGGTGCCAATGTATATTACATAAAAGAATATCGGAGTATAATGTGATTGCAGTTAATACATTCTTTTTTGTTTCTTTTAGATGGCTTTTCAAACTATGACTGTAATCTCAGTTATTACAAACTCTATCCTAATTGGCATGTCACCGCAAGTAAATGCACTCTTCCCAGATTCAAAATCTGAACTTATCATAATTGTAGTGTTGGCAGAGGTAAGTCAAGATTTAAATATTTCTTAAATTTCAGAAAAAGTTACTATGGCTAATAATTTCTTGACTACCTTTATCTTGGCAATCAATTAATCCTAAAAGATGTTTTAACATTTTAATAGTTTAGCAATCCCTTTGTACCATAATATGTCTCTGCTGCAAAATCTCAGTAGGTTATAGAAAGTACAAATTTTATCTTGATAGAGGAGGTGATCTGTCCCCTCTACACACACCCACAAAAACACAGCCAGTCGAGGGTTAAAGAAGCACTTGGCACACACCACAGTCCTTATCTCCAACTTGGCAGCGATATTCACACCGTCTGCCAAGTGCTTTAATTGTTCACAGAAAGAAAATCACATACGTAGCTTTGCCAAAATCCGTTCTTTTAGCAGCTTCAGGCTCCAATGACTACCAGATTGAGTTTTGTTCGTCACAGGGATCACTGACCACCACCCTCTCTTATATAGTCTCTGGGATGTGATCCAGTGACTCATTGGTCCTGTGACTCAAGTCCAGTGACTCAAGTCTATTCCCTCGCACGCCTCCTCAGCTGCTGCAAGCGCTTATCTCGCCTTCGTTGACGTGCGTCCAGGAATGACGTCTCTCCCTCACTCTCATCTGAGACACCTGTTTCCCCACTACTTTGCTCTCTTTCAGCTGGCACCTGAGACGGTGCCAGAGGGGGGGGGCTGGGAGATCTGGCTGGCTCCTCTTCCTCGTGCTCAGAGCTTCCTTCCTCCAATGGGATAGGCTCAGAGGACGGGGCCACAACAGGAGGCCCATGAATTTGGTTTATGAAGGACAGTTATACAGGCAAGATAGGTGAATGCAAAAGGGATATTGTTGAAAACATCATTTCTTGATTTTTTTTCTATTGCTGTTTATTGTATCCAGCTAAGAAAAGACAAGGAAGCAAGGCTAAAAGCAATTGTTGGCAGAGTTAAGAGTTTACATCCACAATCCACTATAGGTAGTCGTCAACTTATGACCAGTCATTTAAGGACTGGTCAAGGTTATGACAGATCCCCCCCCCCCCAAAAAAAGGTAATTATGTCTTAAAGTTATATCTGCAGCACCCCTGTGGTAAAGACCGACTTCAGAGAAACTGCAGCATGTCTCCCCCTATCTATTCCCCCTCCTATTCTGCCAGTCCAGATTCCCACAGGCATTGGCACTGTTTGCCATGCCAGTGAATTCTATACACTCTTCCCCATCCCACCCCCATCACATATCTTTTGATCTCCAGAACTCAGAAGGTTGAGGTAGGTAAGAAGGACAGGCCTCTCTGTTGCTGGGCCATATGGTCCAGTCCCACAAACAGCCATCATTTTCTGAGCAAAATACATACTGATGAAGCTAAGGCTAGCTTTAGCAAGGAACAGAAAGCTGAGAGTTTGGAAATTGAGATCATTTCCAATTGTACTTTTAAGTATATTTATCAATAGCAATAAACTATTTTTTGTTCATTTGCCATATATGTAGGCATAGGCCCCCATTGGGGATTTCTGAAGTTTCAATCTAACTTTATATTGTGTTCTGAGGCCAAGTTTTCTTTTCCAAAATTAAAGTTGCTGGGTTCTCTTTCCACTTCTAAAACTGAATCTCTAGATCAAAATAACTGTGCATATGAAAAATTAAGAAATCATTTCTTTATAAGACCATCAATTGTGTTGGTTATGAATAGAAATAGATTATTTTATTTGTTTTATTTATATGATTTTCTCACAAGTGACTCTTGGCATCTTACAAAATTAAAACCCACCAAACTTAACTTTCTGGTTAAAGAAAAACCACACGGGTGTTTATGAAGATAGAAAATAACTAGTTTTCTAATTCAAGGGGATCGTGTAAGGTAACTGCCATTACTTTTCCAAACCTGATTCAAAATCATTAATAATATGATTCTTGAGTAAAAAAGCCTAATTAAAAGTATTTTATAAATTCCTCTAAACCTTATACTGAACTGAATTGTTGATTTGTTATGTTTAGATAACATATTTATAAATTGTTCTTACAAAATGTTTGTTATAAAGTGATTAATCTTAATTTCATAATTATTGTTTATGCAAATATATTTGCATAGAAAAAATTAATGGATGTAGTCACTAACATTGTCCTTAGCTCATTCATCTTAATAAATTGATTGAGTTTCACCACAAGAGGGCATATGAATATATAGTACAGTACAAGTTGTTACTTAATAGAATTCTTGTCTTCCATAATGCTATAATGTCAAATGAAAACATTAATAGAATTTTAAAAAATACTCTGAAGTAAAATAACTTGATAAAAAAATTGAGTAATACAATTATGTCCATATTTATCCAAAAGTAATCATTGCAAAGTTCAGTGAAACTTAACTATTTAATAAAGTCAAATCTTAGTTTTATACATACATAGGGACTATGGAGTCACTAAGTCATTAATTTATCATAAATCTGAATAATATCCCATAGCATAGAGCAGTGGTCCTCAACCTTTTCTTCACTACAGACCCCCTTAAATACCTTTTGTGGCCAGGGACCATAGCCGTGGACCCCCAAGACTTAATTCAAGATTTAAACCATAACATTTCTTCAAGTCCTCACATATCCCCTCTGATGACATCGCAGCCTCCCCCCCACCCCCCGGGATCTGCAGACCACAAGTTAAAAACCATTGGCTCAGAGACTTGTATAAATGCCTTTGAAAATCTGCTTTTTAAAAAAAAAATCAATGTATTGGAATATAATTTATAATAAATTAATTATTAAAAAAAGAAAGAATCAAATTGATCCAGCTGTTACTTTTAGAAATGACGTAACTATAGCTCCTTTTTTCCCTTAGCTCCAATCTTATAATATCCATTTTCCATTTCTCTATCTCCTTCTCATTCTTATTTCACTTCACAGCTGTTTTCCTTCTTTCATAATAATTAGCATTTCCACTAGCATTTGCTAAGTGTGCTGTCATCACGCAACCTGTTTCATGTCAGTTTATTTTCCATCTTGTTTCCCCTAGTTCCAGTTTCCATATCCCAGTCTATTCTAGCCTATGTAATATATATTATTATATATTATACCTATACAGTTGACTCTAGGTTAATATTTAACCTAGGTTAATTATACTTATACTCTAGGTTAATATTTAATCTAGGTTAATTATACCTATACAGTTGACTCTAGGTTAATAAATGCTTCCTGTTACCACTAGTTTCAGGCTTCTCTGTTCTTTACCTGCATCTCTATATTGTAGAATTAGTTTCTTTTGACATAGAATTGTAGATGAAAAATAAATATGAGATGTTTTCTCTGAAAAAGAAAGCCATATTTAATGTTAAATATAATGTCTCATTCTATTATACTTCAGTCTTGCCATTCTTTTATTAGCTTGGAGCAGTGATGAAATGTAAAATTTGTTACTACCGATTTTGTGGGCGAGGCTTGGTGGTGGTGGGGTAATATGACTGAGTGGGCGTGGCCAACTTTTTAAAAAAAACTTTTAAAACCATGAAGAGGTTGTAAAAAAAATGCTTTTAAAGCCTCTGATGATCCCAGCTGATTTACCTGATCGGTAGAGGCTTTCTTTTTTTAAAAAAGCCTGTGACAATCCCAGGTGACTTGCCTGATTGGCAGAGGCTTTTTTTCCTTTTAAAAACATTTTTTCTATAACCTCTTTGGCCGAAGAGGTTGTAGAAAAAATGCTTTTAAAAGCCTCTGATGATCCCAACTGAGCCGTGCGATCATCAGAGGCTTTTAAAAAAAAATTTAAAAGCATTTTTTCGGCCAAAGAGGTTGTAGAAAAAATGCTTTTAAAAAGAAAAAAAAAAGCCTCTGATGATTGCGTAGCTCAGCTGGGCAATGGGTGGGGGCAGGGATTTTTGCTACCGGTTCTCTGAACCACCCGCCTCCATCGCTACCGGATTGGGCGATCTGGTCTGAACCAGGAGCATTTCACCCCTGGCTTGGAGACCTTGCAATAAGCATGTGCTGAAGGGCCTTGTTCCTGTAGCGATACACCCTCAGGTTCTCATACAGTTATTTTAATTAATGAAACTGATAAGTTTCCTACTTCAAATAGTTGAATGTTTTCTTCTTTTTATACTAGTATATTACTTCTTTTGTCAACGGGTTTTATTTTGTTTTTCCTGTCCTTTTTCTAATTATCTTACAACTTTCTCTATATATTCCTAAAATATTTTTAGAAGTTGAATGCCTTATCTTAAAATTTTATGTATTTCCCCCCCCCCCCTTTCTTTTTTAATTCAAGAAATTATTTAGAAAAGCACTTTCCCCCCCGGAACTTGCCTTCTTGGGCCTTCCTGGAATCAGCATGTTTGATACCAATTATAAATGTAGGATTCCCATTCTCCTTCCATTAGCTAATAGAGAATGACAGTTTGCAGTATATTTAATTCCTCCAGTTGTGCTAATTAACATTGAAGATGAAATTGGCAAAGCATTTCTTTTGTTGGCGAATCTAGCGGAGATAGAATGTAGAAAATGTGATAAGATTAAAAAAAGATTTTTTTTTATTTAGGAGCCACTGTGTACTATTTGCCCCAAAGTGCAGTGTTTTCCCTTAAAATACTTGCTGACATAAAAGTGTAGGCTGGTAGCCATAGGTAATTTGGCTTTCTCTAGGATTAAAGGATTCAACAAGTCTATAATAAAACTGTTGTAAGAATACAGTAAATTAGATAAAGAGATGTCTGGTATCTAAACATTAAAAGGAGAGCCTTTTGGTATTTGAAATATTTATTTATAAAACAAAAATTATTGCTTCACTTCCATTGGACAATTATGCATCTTTAAAAGAGGAAATTGTTGGATTCAGAAAATAATTGACAATGTTGTACTTAAAATACAGCAATGGCTCAATGATTGGTTACGTGTGGCTTCCTTTGGGACAGATGTTATTTCACATATTAATTTTCCCCTAGAACACTGTTTTTTTGCAAACATTTAAGCTGAAAGTGGGTTCAGAGATTCAAATAGTCCTTGAGTTATGACCATAGTGAAGTCTATTCATTACAGTTGAAAATCAGGATGGCTGTTAAGTAAAGCATGGGCTTCCTCGGGCAGGGGAGACCCTGGGAGCGTAGTGCAGGCAGAAGCCCACCGCTTCAGGTCTCCCGAGGCCTTTTCCACCCCAAGATATCCCATGTTCTTCTTCGTTCTCCTTGAGATCTCCACAGCAGCTTGGGCCTCCTGTCCACTCTTGTCACCATTATACATTTACCCTTCAAAGCACCCAGGAAATCAGAGAGGAAAGGAGGACAGGCTGTTCCATTGCTAGGCCACATGGCACAATCCCACAAGTGGCTGTCTTTTTCTGAGTGCAGCTGCAAATCGCTGCAACCCAGTGATCCATGCAGCCCAGCAACAAAGCAGTTTGTAACCACAGCGTGATCACAAAGCACTGGTTTTAAAAATGACAGTCACTTGTGGAATCCCAGCCATGGAAATGATTTCTTTGCTTTTCTTGTATTATCAAAGCAAAGCAAACGTCTCTGGTTGGGATCTCACAAGCGGCTATCATTTTTCAAGCAACAGAGAGCTTTGCTTTTAAAAGCTTTCCAAGCTATTTGAGAACTTTATTTTTCTTTATGAAGAAAACCAAACCTTTCAACTTTCCAAACAACAGAAAGCTTTCATTTTCTTCAAAGGAAAATCAAAGCTCTCTGCTTTCCAAGAAATGGAGAGCTTTACTCTTAAAAATGGCATTGTTGAGATGAAGGCAGGTGGCTACAGCACACTGAATCTGATCTTGCCTTTTCCTATTACCATCTCCAGTTTAGTTTTGGGGTAGTTTCAATATTTAATCATATACCGTATTTTTTGGACTATAAGACGCCCCATAATATAAAACGTACCTTAGTTTTTGGGGAGGAAAATTTTAATCTGATTGGTGGGTGGATCAACCTCCCAGAATACCCCCAATCAATTGTTCCCAGAGGTGAATTTTAGCAACAGATTCATTGGTTGTGAGCTCTGTGCCTTGCTTTTTTTTCAGTTTCTGAAACCTAAGTTTCAGAGGCTTTTTTTCTGAAGCTCCGTTTCAGAGGCTTTTTTCAGCCTCTGAAACCTCCTTTTCAGAGGCTGGGCAGGGCTACATTCAGAACGTAAGACGCACCCAGATTTTCACCCTTTTTTCGGGGGGGGGGAAGGTGCGTTTTATACTCCGAAAAATACAGTAAATATATTTCAGATACAAAGTATATTTCAGAGATTTTACTCAGTTGATCTGCAATACAAATAATCCCTGTTAGTTTGTTTCTGTAGACTTCTAAATTTTTTAAATTAAATCCTAATAGATTAGACTGTGAATTTGTTACTTCTAAATTCCATGACAGCTCTAGTAATATCCTTGTTTTAAACATCTTGAGATATACATACAGAGAAGTATGTATTTTTGTATGAAATGTGTTTATTAGAACTTGAACCCACAAGCCAGCTCTCAAATGCCAGATTTTTACAATTTGATTTTGAATGCATATACTTTAAACGTTTTCTGCTTTTAAAACTATAATTGTAAAATAGTTATTTGGGATTATCTGCCTTTATGTGAAAACTTTGCTATCATCACAGTCTAGTTGAGCAATTTTATTATTTATTATAAATTGTATTATTTCAGAGCCAATTTGATGTACTGGTTAAGATTAAAAACTAGGAGTGTATGAGTTCTAGTTCCACCTTAAGTCACAAAGATAACTGGCTAACCTTGGGCTGGTTACTTTCTCTCAGGAGAAAAGTGCAAACCACTTCTGTAAAAGCCTTATCAAGGAAACTGCAAGGACTCATCCAAGCAGTCTCCAGCTGAACAGACAAATTGAATAGAAGAAAATAATAATAATTATATAGGCTTTTATATGAATATCAAGAGAAATTTGCCACAGAGATTTTTTTCTTCTTTCTATGAGTATCTCAGAAACAGGGTTCTTCAAATTATGATTATTAGCTGTTGAACTAAAGCAAATATTTCAGCACAACATCAAGATACCAAATCTCATCCCTGAATGCTATTTTATTCATCTACTATTTTTCAGCATTTAGCCCTAGCAGTGAAGTTCCTTATGTCCTACGTGATCGCTGACAAACCCCAAGATATTCAAATAAAATTGGCAAGGCTAGAATTTGAATCTTTGGAAGCACTGAAACAACAGGTAAGGATTCTAATACAGGCAAGACAAATGCAGAAAACTATATTGTTTTTAGTCTGCAGAGATTCTCCTATATCGTTTTTCTTAATTAATTAAATTATGTGATAATTACTCACATTTTGAAATTGTCATTCACATGACAATTTGTTTAAAAATATATGGTTATAGCTGTTCAATTTTTAATTTTTAAATAATAATCTTAATCTAAAATATATATCTGCGTACATGTTTGTAGGTGTACATGTATATGTCTCCACTATAATCTTCATATAACATTAATAAGCAATATTAAGAGGATTAAGGTTAATTAACAGGAGCTGTGGTGGTGCAGTGGTTAGAATGCAGTATTGCAGGCTGACTGCCCACAGCCAGGAGTTCAGTCCTGACTGGCTCAAGATTGAGTCAGCCTTCCATCCTTCTGAGGTCAGTAAACTGAGGACCCAGATTGTTGGGGACAATATGCTGGCTCTGTAAATCACTCAGTAAAGCACTATGGAGTGTTATATAAGTCTAAATACTACTGCTATTGCTAATGACATTTGGTATGTAATGTATTCTTAACAAGTTAAAAGTAGAATGGCATTTTCGATATAAAGATTCATTCAATAAAAATTGCATTTGGTGCCACAATCTTTCCCATTAACTTTTCTTTTGATTGTTAGACAATATCCCCTTGATTTTTCTAACTATTTTTATTAAATATTTATTGTACCACTGTCATGTATGTCACCACTGTAACAATATGGCTAATCCAACAAAATCTTCTTTATATAGGACAAAAAAATATCGTAAACATCTAATACCATACATTTCTTCCATCTGAGCTCTCACTTTCAGTATGATCAGTTGTGTTACAGAGAAAATGATACTGTATGGCAAATATTAAGATTCTATTTGAGTTACATGTATGCAGTGTGTGGTGTGTGTTTCTGTCAATGTCTTCCCAAAACATACAATCCAAGTAAAGCTTGAATCTAATGTGGTGAAGTTGAATTTTGCTTCTCTCGTATGCAGTCAGTCAGAAGAAATAGCAACTAGACAGTAGTTTACATACCATATAGAAAAGAAGATATTAACTACACTGAAACTATTCCTTTTATCCTCTGTGTGTGTATGTATGTATGTATTCATCGAGGATAAATGCATAGATAGATAGATAGATAGATAGATAGATAGATAGATAGATAGATAGATAGATAGATAGATAGATAGACAGACAGACAGACAGACAGACAGACAGACAGACAGACAGACAGACAATACATGATTATACAACAGACATACAAACCTGCCCCAATTAAACCTTAATTGTTAAACACAAATTGTTTTCATACATTTTAGGCTGCAGTAAACTTCCACAACTTTTTCTTTTATATAAATCATTCCCTCATAATCCAGAGATCAGCTATATGGAATTTATGGACACTATGTCAGACATGTCCCTTATGAATGATAACCCCCAAATCACCTAATTCACCTAATCATCTTTGTTGCTCTTTTCTGCACTCTTTCTAGAGTCTCAACATCTTTGTTATATCATGGCGATCAAAACCGGATGCAATATTCCAAGTGTGGTCTTACAAACGCATTATAACATGGTACTAACACTCCACAAATCTAAATGGCAATGGCTGAAATGCTAAATTGCATAGAGTTTCACATTCTCATCTAAATTATTGTTATTATTTTGGGCAGGAACACTAAATGTTCATGTGATATGGTGATATTCTAAGAATTAGACTATTAAAAATATTTTTATGTTGATATTTTTAATAAAATGCACTACACTTTTTCAGATTCTTTAACCTTAAAGGGAAAAAACTTTTTTAAATCTCCATTTTAAAACTCTAAACTATTTTTTGAAAATATTTCTAAAATCAACACATTTTAGCACATCTTAAAAAACTTCCTCTTAACATACATACTTTCATATTCTCTTTCAATATTATTTTACAAACTTTAGGAATTATATATAAAGCATTATATATAAAGGGGGAAAAAAGAAAAGACCCATTTCCAAACCAATTTTATAAACACAAAACTACATTAGAGCTTTCCTTCAATTACGTATATCAGACCAATAAAAATCCATACTAACTACAATAAGCTCATTAAATTTAAGTCACTCCCTTCCGCTTATCCTCATTAAGTAAAATCTTTTTCTTCTTTGGCAAGTCTATCAAGTAATTATAAAATTCTATTTTTTTCAAGAGATTCTTAACCTTGTTAATATTCAAAAAGAAAAACTCCCAAACTTGTTCTCTTGAGAGTTGTAGATTAACTTGGAACTTTTCTTTCAATTACACTGAAAGGCTTGTATTTAAACCATCATAATAATAAAGATAATAATAATCATAATAAAGAGGCAAGAAGGGGAAGCCTAAGTGGAAAATTCGGTTAGAATTGAAGATAAAGAAAATTACGTGGAGATTTGAGCAACTTGAAGAACCTAAGGCAAGGTCAGTTAAAGAACAAGCAGGTCAAAAGCAGCCTGGAAGCAAGATACGATCTGAGGAATAAGGAGATTGCGGTAGTAATTGAAGAGCTGAAGCAGAGGGTTGTTGCCATCGCCGAAAAGATTAAAAGGTATGAAAACCGAGTAACTCAGTTCAAAGAAAACTCACAGTTCAGAGCAAATCAGCACCAGTTTTATAAGAACTTAGAAAATGGAGAAGGAATAACAACAAATGAAAAGCCTGATAAAGAGAAAGCTCTGAAATTCTGGAAGAATTTGTGGGAAAACAACAAGAAGCATAACAGAAATGCAAAATGGATCAAACAGGTTGAGGACTCTATTAAAGTGCATAAAATGGAAGACATGAAAATAACAAAAGCAATGGTGCAAAGACAGTCAAGAAAAGTGAAGAACTGGAGTGCACCTGGGCCAGATGAACTACATGGCTTCTGGTTAAAGGCACTTACAAGTGTGCACAAAAGATTGGCAACCCAGATGAACCAGGTCCTAAAAACACCTGAAAATGATGAATGGATGACAACTGGAAGGACATTTTTGATCCAAAAAGATAAAGAAAAAGGAAAGGACCCTGGAAACTATAGGCCAATCACCTGTTTGCCAACAACATACAAGCTTCTTACTGGTATCATTGCAAACCAAATCTATGGATACCTGGAAAGAAATAACTTGCTTCCTGTAGAACAGAAAGGATGCTGCAAAAACTCAAGAGGAACAAAGGATCAATTGCTGATTGACAAGCTAATCCTAAAGAACTCAAAGAAAAGACGAATCAACCTGTTCATGGCTTGGATAGACTATAAGAAAGCGTTTGATTCAGTTCCCCATAGCTGGATCAAGAAATGCCTGGAAATCTTTGGCATCAGCAGAAACATACAAAAATTCATGGAATCTTCAATGAACCTCTGGAAAACAAAACTTATGGCTAATGAAGAAGAACTAGGTGAAGTTGAAATTAAACAAGGCATTTTCCAGGGCGATTCCCTTTCACCCCTACTTTTTATACTCTCAATGCTACCACTGACAATCATTTTGAAAAATCTGAACTGTGGATACGAACTTGCAAAGAAAGGACTGAAAATCTCGTACTTGATGTACATGGATGATTTGAAGCTGTTTGGTAAAACAAAAACTGAACTGAATTTATTAACTGAACACACAAAAGAATTCAGCCAAGACATTGGTATGCAGTTTGGAATTGACAAATGTGCAACAATAGCAACCAAAGCAGGTAAGATCATAGAAGAGGATGGAATAGAACTAGAGAATGAAGAAACGATAAAGGCAGTAAAATCAGAAGAAGGCTACAAGTACTTGGGGATTTTAGAGGCCTCTGACTTAATGCATAATAAAGTCAAGGAAATAACTTCAGCCAAGTACATTCGGCGAATTCGTAAGATATTAATGTCCAAACTGAGTGGAGGAAACATCATAAAAGCCATAAATACCTGGGCTATACCTGTGATTCGATACTCTGCATGAATAATTGACTGGACCCAGATGGAGTTAGACAATTTGGACAGAAAAACAATGAAGCTTATGACAATGAATCATGCCTTGCACCCTAAAAGTGATGTTGACCGATTATATTTACCAAGAGCAGAGGGTGGTCGAGGACTCCTTCAAGTAAAGCAGACTGTGGAAGAAGAAAAATGCAGCTTGAATGATTACATCCAGAAAAGTGAAGAACCAATGATTAAGGAAGTAAATAAAGGAGGCCTTTTAAAGACAACTAAAACAAAAGCAGAATATAAGAAAGAAGTAATTGAGCAGCGAGCTGAAAATTGGAAAAGCAAAGCTCTGCATGGCCAATACTTGAAAAGTATTGAAGGCAAAGGTGACCAGAAACTAACTTGGAACTGGTTAAGATCAGGAGTACTGAAAAAAGAAACAGAAAGCTTTATTTTGGCAGCTCAAGAACAAGCCCTAGCCACAAACAGCATGAAGGCAAAAATTCAACATGTTACCACCAACAGCAAATGCCGCCTCTGTAATGAGAAAGATGAGACAGTCGATCACCTGATCAGTGGATGCAGCAAAATTTCACAAACCGACTACCTACAACGCCATGACCGTGTTGCTAAGATCATTCACTGGAAATTGTGCCAGAAGTTTGGATTTGAGTACCGCAAAAATCACTGGGAACATCAGGTTGAGAAAGTTCTAGAGAATGAGAAACTCAAGATCTTGTGGGACTTTAGGATTCAGACTGACAGGCACTTGGTCCACAACACACCTGACATTACGGTAGTTGAAAAGAAAAAAGTATGGTTCATTGACATTGCAATACCTGGTGATGCACGGATTGAAGATAAGCAGCAAGAAAAAATCACAAATTACCGGGACTTGCAAATCGAAGTTGAGCGACTATGGAAAAAGAAATCATGTGTTGTTCCGATTGTAATTGGAGCCCTTGGAGCAATACCCAAAGGGCTACCCCGCTATTTAGAAATTCTAAATTTACCGGACTTGAACATTTTGACTCTACAAAAAACCACCTTACTCGGAACAGCTTACATCCTCCGACAATATCTTAACAGTTCCTAGGTCCTTGGTTAGGACTCGAGCTGCTGAGCTATTAACCAGCCTCAAAGACTGTGAATCTCACTACAGATTAACCAATAATCATAATAATAAAGATAATAAAGTTCTTTATACCGTCAGATACTTGTGAAGCTGTCTCAGTGGTTTGGTAACTTTTTATACATAATTGCATCTCTGAATTACTCATCTTTCTTCCAATTACTTGAGTGGTTTGTTCCTCTTGCTCTTCTTTTATAATATATTTAGAACATGATTGATCTGTAAAGTGAATTGTTTTATTTAAATATTTCTCAAGCATCTCTTTGGCAATATAATAGAGTCCACAAACCTCCACCTTCCCTGCACAGGATTGCCAGGCTGGAGGCCTCTGCTGACCAACCCTGGTCTCAATGCCCAGGGAAGACAGGGTTTTGGAGGGGATCCCCACTCCATCCTCCATCTTTGTCCCACTGCAGGACCACCACAGAGCTCATGCCTGCTGAAGCCGCTCAGGGCAGGGGAGAGGTGGAGCCATGCTTCAATGGGCAGGAACTCCGTGATGGCCTTGTAGCTGGACAGAAGGATGGTGGAGGGAGGGAGATCGCCCCTTTCTCCTTTACACCCCAAAACCCCATCTTCCCGGGCGACTGAGCCAGCTCAGCCAGGACGGGGGTTAGTCAGTGGAGACTGCAGAGGCCTTCAGCCTTGCAATCCTATGCAGGGAAGGTGAAGGTTTGCTCCAGAGCTGTGACAGAGCATTGCACCAGGAGGCCTCTGCAGGTATTATTATATTGAGTTGCACGTCTTGCTCCAGTGAAAGGGGTGCAGGCTGGGAGCTTAGTGGCCAGGGAAGATGGGGTTTTGGGCAAAGGGCAATCGCCCCCTCTCTCCTCCATCCCAATGCAGGGCCACCAAGGAGCTCGTGCAGCATTGCCGGAAGCTGATGGCATGCAAGACAATGTGGCTCCACCGGTGATCACTGGTGAAGAATCCTGGCAGGCTGGCTGCTGGGGAGGTGCTCCGGAGGTCATTGTGTCCATGCCATCATCCTGGACACGGGCCAGGATGCCCCACACCAGACAGCAGTAGCCCAGCAGGGTGGCCGAGAGCAGCATCGCCAGTAGGGTGAAGAGTCCAGCAGGTGCAGTAGGCCCAGCAGCCGAGCAGAGGAATGGTAAGGGGAGGAGCTGATCCCGTAGAAGTAGTGCTCAGTTAACAGTTGTTAACCTAAACAGATAACCTAAACAGATCATACAACCTCACTTCTGCCACTGTCACTAAGCAAGACATCATATAACTGTGCATTGCAATTTACATTTTTGCGACTAGCTTCTCTATTGACTCAGCTTGTTGGAAGTTGACTTTCAAGTGCACAAGTAGCAATCATATAACTACACACAGCTTCAACCATTATAAATACTTCCAGGTTGCAAATCACCAAATATTGATCATATGACACTGTTGATTCTGTAATGGTTGTAAGTGGAGGGACTGATCAAAATATTACTTTTTCAGCACCAGGGGTGCTTTTCAGCAGGTTCTGACATGTTCTGGAGAACCAGTAGCAGAAATTTTGAGTTCAGAGAACTGGCAAGTACCACCTCTGGCTGGCCCCAGGGTGGGGTGGGAATGGAGATTTTGCAATATTCTTCGCTCAGTAGTGGGGAGGGAATGGGGATTTTTCAGTATCATTCCCTTGGAGTGGGGTGGGAATGGAGATTTTGCAGTACCCTTCTCCTGGAGTAGGGTGGGAATGGAGATTTTGCAGTATCCTTCCCCTGCCATGCCCACCAAGCCACACCCACAGAACCAGTAGTAAAAAAAATTAAATTACACCATTGTGAATTAGCACAATTGTAATTTTAAATCGTCACTAAACAAGGTAGTCATTAAGCGAAGACCATCTGTATACATAAACTCAATTGATTTTGTTTTGGTTTGTAGTATGTTATCTAAAGAATAGAATGTTTGGATGTTAAATTGTTCCTTGTTAAGATTTAATAAGAAATAATGAATAGAAGGCATATAAAGGAATAATATTTAGTCAGCAATGGTTTGGCACAAGCTGTCTTACTCCACAATGTTAAAATGAAGGATCCCCAGAGATTTTATAATTCTTTTTATAACATTATGAGAAGCTAAAAGAGGAAGAGGCATAGTGGGAATAAATGTATTCCCATCTGTTTTTTTCCGTGTAAAAATGATATTATTATCCTTTATACTTCTGTTATTGCTATATTATATTTTCATTCTGCTTATATTGAATCATCCCACTGGTGCCAACATTATTTCCACTTATCATGTTGATTGCACTAGATATTCATAATCTTTCATAACAGCTGTGTGACCCAGGCTATTATCTATGCCTGAGAGATGAATAAAGTAGCTGAGAATAATAACGGCGAAGGTCATCTGGAAAGTTCTCGAACTATTAATAAGCTCTTTATCATTTAAAATGATAAATATTGTAAAAATAATATTGTTAAAGAACAAACAACTATCCAGCGCAGTTGTAACTCGTTTTTTATTGCTTGTTTAGATCTTACTTTAATATAGTACATTACATTTGCAACATTGTACAATAATTTGTGTTAAATAAACAACTAACATTGATCAGGATTTTATATTGCTTCTTTTTTGATGGAAGGAGAGAGATCCTGCATAGAAAGAAGTGCTTGCCATAATTTGTATTGCAAAGCTAATAATTAAAATCTAATTTTAAAAAGATGAAGTAATTTATTGAGGCATCCTTAATATGAAGTTGAAGATTTACTCGCTAATATTAACTGAAATCTTTGAAAAGTTGCAAGTCAATGTTAACAATACTGGGTTTCACCTGTGCTTAACAAAAATAAAATCTTAGCATACAGTCATGTGAAAAAATAAGTCACCCCATCTCTTGTAATCACTATCATCAGGGGGTGAGGAGATGAATTAATTCTCTATGGAATTCAAAGAGGACTTTTTTCCTTGTTTATTATTGGTTTGATAAGGATTTTTGTGCATAGAAGTATTTTAATCATTAATAGTGTTAATACATTTTGGTACTATATAGTATCTATTCATGTACTGGTAAGTTTAATATTCAATGGTCTTAAAGATGGTTGACTTGTTATGAATTCTGTAAGTAAGTATATTATAATAAAAACTTCAAGATGCTTAGGTTGAGGATACCGGGGCAACATTTAAAAAAGGTTGATTTAAAGTGATAAATAGATACAAAACTGATGTTATATTTCTACAAGACTCTCTTATTGGAAAGGACGTGGCAGGTTTCCTTACATTAATGGGAAAAGTCCTACAACAATTATGTTATTGGGAAAGAGATTAACATAGTAACAATGCAAGTATATATTGATTTAGATGGGCATTTTACTAAACTGAGGATTTTTTAAATTAGATATTGCTCTTATTAATTTATATGGGCCTATAAAAAGATCTGGAATTATGTAATGTATGTGGCAAGAGGACATGATATAGCATTTATTTATTTGCTTTTTTGTTTGTTAAATGTATTTGTCTTCTATCTTTCATTGGGGCTATCCTAGGCAGCTTTAAATAATAAAAAGGAAGAAAACAAAAGGAACTAATTGAAAGGTAGTTGCTTTGACAGCACAGAGGATCTTGTCCACTTTCTTAGGTTCAACAGGGTCAAATTATTGGGCAAGATGTCTCCCTAGGCATCTCATAAGGATTAGCACCGTGCAAGGGTTCTAACTGGAAACAAATCTGAGCAATTTTAATCAACAGGTGTTCAACAAATTCTTCTGCATGACCCTGGATGATGATTGTCCAAACTCCCCTGGGCTAGGAATGATCAGATGATCTAGAACAGGGTCAATGGTCAACACTCTGAGGATGCAATGAGAACAGAGAAATAATTTTGTTTTACCAGTCTTATCACTAAGGATAGGTCTGAATAGACATGACCAGTTGGAGTCATCATTTGTTTTCCTCTAGTGGCATTCTAGATATCTCTTAATCCATTTCAAACCCTCAGTCCCTCCATGAACCTCAGGAAACAATGGAAGTGAGAGGTCACAAGAGGTTGCATAGGTGTGATCTTGTCAGAGCCTCAACAGGCTCTGACAAGATCACAGAGCTTGTCAGAGCCTTTTGGTTCCAGGCTGTTACTAAGGCTTTGGCAAGATCGTGAAGCAAATCCTTCAGGACATCTCCAGTTCCTTTTGGAGCCCATTTTGGTCCATCAGTGTCTGGAGACGGACCAGTCTAATATGACCGTTCTAAATATCTGCTTCTAAAGGACAAATTTAATATTTGATAGACATAGAAATGTACAGAAGTATTCCTTCAAAAAAATATAGTTGTAATCAAAGCTGGAAATTATTTCAGATTTAAAAGCAAGAGTTCCAGTTGGTAGATGTATGACATTCACGTCATCCCCTCATTAGGAATTACTGTACTTAATTTACAACTGGTCATTTAAGTTACAATGACCTATGAGCAGTTGCCAAGTGCCAGTGGTCGGATTCAATTTTTTTAACAATTGGTTCTGTGGACATGGCTTAGTTTGGGGAGGTGGTGGCTTGGTGGTCATGTGACTGGGTGGGTGTGGCTAGCTGGTCATGTAACTGGGCGGGTGTGACTATGTGCATAGGGACTACTCAGAGAGCCGAAAAAAAGTCATTTCTGATTGGTCCTCGCACTTTTGACCAGTCCTTGTACTTATGACCATCCTCACATTTAAGCCCGTTGCAGCATTCTTAACAACCGTGTCAGTCATTTCACCACTACTTCTCTTCACCACGGTGACAAGATAGGACGCAAAACATAAAATGTGAGGACAGTCATAAGTTCAAAGACTGGTCAAAAGTGCGAGGACCGGTCAAAAATAACTTTTTCAGCCCTCTGAGTAGTCCATATCCACATAGGGAATACCCACAAGGCCGAAAAAAGTGATTTCTGACTGGTCTTCACACTTTTGACCGGTCATCATTTATGTCCATTGCAGCATTCTTAATTTAAAAAAAATGACCTGCTGGAGCGATCAGAGGCAGTCCGAGGCGGGCATTTGTGTCAGCTTCAGGGCAAGGTGATACAACCAGAGTAGGTAGGCTGCTGCTGCCCAGGTGGGTGGCGGGCGCAGGCCTACAGGGCTGGCTGCAGGGTAAAGTGATCGGATGGGGTAGGTCAGGGGTCTGCAACTTTAAACACTCAACCTTAAACACTTGTAAACACTTAAACGCAACCTTAAATCTGGGTGGGCATTGCCAACTCCATATCACTTACTCCCACGCAGGTTTTGTGGTTCCCAGTGTTTTCTTTTAAACAGGTACCTCTGTGTGTCTCTTTCATCTCTCTCATCTCTTTCTTTCTCCCCCCCTTTCTCTCCTTCATCTCTCTTTTTCCCCCCTTTCTCTCCTTCATCTCTCTTTCTCCCTCCCCCCTTTCTCTCCTTCATTTCTCTTCTTCTCCATCTCTTTCTCCTCTCCTGTCTGGACAGTGGCGGCAGTGCACCTACCGCACCATCGGGTCGCCCCTCGGCTTGGAGGCGGCACCTTATGCCTGCGCTGCACTGTGCGTGCGTCCACCTGGCTGCGCCTGCAACCGGCTCTTGTTGTTCGCACTGAGCTTTGCAGTGGGGCAGATGGTGCCCCTCCTCCTCCTGGAGCCCATTACAATGCAGAGCTTCGGCTGCAGCCTGGGCAATCAGTGTTCCAGGGCAGAGAAAAGTCACGCATCTCCCCCAGCGACTGGATGGGCTAGGGTAGGGGTGGCCAATTGTGGCTCTTTTACAACCTGTGGACTTCAACTCCCAGAATTCCTGAGACAGCCAAGCTGTCTCAAGAATTCTGGGACTTGAAGTCCACAGGTTGTAAAAGAGCCACAATTGCCCACCCCTGGGCTAGGGTAGGCTGACGCTGTGTGGGTGGGGGGCGGGCGAGCCAGCAATTTAACAAACAGTTCGGTGTGTTGTGAGGCCAATAAATTACAAAAAAACACTGAACCGTTTGTTAAATTGCTGGTCCGCCTGCCCCTTGCCCCGCCCCACCCTCACTATTTATTGGCAAGGGGCAGGACGAGCCAGCAATTTAACAAACGGTTCATCTGAACCGCCTAGAACCGGCAAAATTCTGCCACTGCCAAGTGCCCAATTATTATGTGATTGCCATTTGCATTTTTTTCTGCTGGCTTCCCCACAAAATCAATGAAGAAATTGGCAGAGAAGGCTGCAAGTGGAGTGGACAAAAAGGAGCTGAAATCCTTCATGGGCTGCAGGAATGGAGTTGAATTTCAATTCTTCTTCCTGCAACCTCATGAAGGATATCAGCTGTTGTCCTGGCAAAGAGGGGAAATCTCTGATGGGCTGCAGAACTCAAATTCTGAAGATTTCAGCTCTGTTCCAGCAGTCCCATGAAGATTACCTTCATGGGACTGAAATACCTTCAGCTGAAATCCTTTATGGGTTTTTAGAACCCATTAGGCAACTCTTTTGGTCTGTCTGGTTAACGACTTCTGAGCTCTCTTAATGACTACAAGTGGGAATGTCAGGATTTTCACTGAATAGTTTAAAATTAAAATATTGGGAGTCTCATGAAAGACCTGGAAAGTTTGATAGCACATCTTTGAAGCAACAAAATAAGCAGAGTTTAATTTCTGAAATAGTTTTTGAGAATGAACAGACTGTTTTTGATTCTCTTGCTATTAATCAGTTCTTACTTTTTTATGTCTGTTTATAATTTGAATGAGAATTGGGGCTCTCATGAGACTAACACTTGCTGAGTCGGATGGACACTGAATTGTTGTTAGATAATATTGACATGTTGAAAGCACCTGTCATTCCTGTAACTATTAAGATTCTATTCAGTCATTGCAAAATGGAAAAGTTCCAGGTGCAGATATTTTTCAGTGAAATACTATTAGAAATTTACAGGTCTGTGGGTTCTTATACTTTTGAAGTATAATGCATTTTTAAAGATGGTAAATGGTCATCATCATTCCATGACACACATATAAGAAAGATTGATTTCAGACAAGGATCCTGATTTTAGTTCTAATTATAGACCTATTTGATAGATTTTATCTGTCATGCTGGCTAGAGTCTTGTAGAAGGTCTTACCAGATAAAACCTCTCCCTGTCAGATTGGGTTTATCAAAAATCATTAGGCATCAAGTAATTTATTGTTATTAATGTAAATGTTAAAACTCTTTGACCCCATATTATCCCATTGTTCAAGCATCACATTATATCCAAAATTCCTTGTCCACTGAATCATATAATGTTTTACATGTTCATTTTCCACATTCAATTGAAAAAACATTTTATAGATCTTGGCGATAAATATATTCATCGTTTCAACATAGTAAAAGTTTCCAATTCATTTCCAGGTCTTTCATGAGACTTCCATAGCACTTTTTATCCAATTTAAATCTTTCTTTCAGTTGTTGATAACTAAACTAATATCAAGCATAACCTTCTGATTCAAGTTCTTTCCTCGGCAACATTTTGGCAATTTTGAATCAGTATTACTGTGCGGTCTAGAGGTATACTATTTCAGACAGGAAGGCTGTGCAGAGTGATGAGGACAGCAGAATATATTATTGGAAGTTTGCTTCCTTCTATTCAGGACATGAGATATAAGTGAAGCTTGACCAAGGTCTGCAGTATTGTCTGGGACACTACCCATCCTTTCCATGGCTGGTTTTCTTCGTTACCTTCTGGGAGGATGCTTTGCAGTATCCAAAGCAGAACAACCAGATTCTGTAATATCTTTGTATTAACCATATAGTATCAACTTTGCTAACTCTCAAAACTCTTTTTTTTTTGCTATGTATTCTAAATCAGGGGTCTCCAATCTTGTCGACTTTAAGACTTGTGGACTTCAACTCCCAGAATTCCTCAGCAAAGCAAAACTGGCTGAGGAATTCTGGGAGTTGAAGTCCACAAGTCTTAAAGTTGACAAGGTGGGAGACCCCTGTTCTAAATGGTCTGTGATTACTATATACAGGTAGTCCTCAAGATATGAATCTAATGGAGCCTGCCCATTAGGTTCGTAAGTCAAAATATTCATCAAATGAATCAGACTCAATTTTACCAATTTTTAAAATCAAATTCATTAATTGCATCAAATGTCTTGTTAAATGAATAAAGATTTGACTTATGTCCTGCCCAGCCACCAATCAGCTGTTTCTGGTACAGCCAAAGGACAAACTAAATTGCCTCCAAGCAGGCTTGCAGAGTTCTCCATTTGCCGTTTTAAAAAACCCATTTGCTGCTAATCAGTTCAGGCTTCTTCAGACAGCTGTCCAGAGGGGGTAGGGTAGTAATTTACAGAACTCTCCAATTGCAGTTGCTTTTTAAAAATACACCTGCCACTAGTTACTGGTAGCTTAAGAGTCTCCAGCCAGGCACTGAGGGAGATGGGGGGAGGGGGATTTACAGAACTCTTGGCTTGCAAATGTAACAGAGATAGAAGGGACCTTGAGGTCATCTAGTCTAATCCACTGCTCTCACAAGAGTATTTCTGATAAATGTCTATCCAGTCTCTTCTTAAAAGCCTCCAGTGATGGGGCACCCACAACTTCTGGAGGCAATTTAGATTTAGAACCTCTTTTTAAAAAGCATTGCCCTGATCAGCACAAGTCTTTCCAGGCAAAATACAAAAACTCATAAATAGCTTGCAAATTTGAAAAACAACAGTTAAAAGAAGAGAAACAACATAAAGAATTATAGAAGATGCTGGCTAGCATTTCTACAAGCAGTTTTAAAGCAAATGAAAACAATTTTTATCTTTGCAAAGAACTTATTTACAAACACAATACTGTAGTTTGCAAAGTATAGTACAGTACTTAAAAAGAAGCAGATCAGTTCCCAAAGTGCTTACAAACAGTACAGTACTCTTGAGTAACAAAAAACATTTAAAAATACTTACAGAACCAATTCTAGCACTTCAGTTCTCAAGCTCAAGCAGCAGCACCAAAACAAAAACAAAAACAAAACTCAGCTGCGCTGCACTGGCTGCAAAATCACTGGATCTTGTTAGGCCATGTGACTAGGAATGCCCCCCCCAAAAAACTCTGCCAGCTTTAGGAAATTGCATTGAAACTCCAAACGGCACAGGCAAAACGCAGAGTTAAAAATGGCAGTCTCTTCAGCAGTGACTGAATCCAAGTCACATGGTTACAGAGGCCTGTTTTTGATCAAGAGTTTTGAATTTCTAACATAAGTACCCTTTCTGACTTCTTTCAGCATCTTGCATTCTGCGTCCAGACTGACTTTGCTGGAATGAGCAACATGACAATTATTGAAATATTCTCCACTTGTAGGTGATCTTCCTGACATGGAAAAATTGATGTCCAATTGCTTGGTGATCTTTTAGATCTCTTGTCACACTCAAACGCATCTATAATCTTCTTTCTGAAGGCCTCAACCAGGCCATCATATTTTTCTATCTGAGCATGATGATACCACACACTTCAGCAACGAAGACCCAATCAAACTAAATGTCTGAAGTTTAAATATGACAGCTTCCACCCAGATCATTTCTAATGATGTCCTAATTGTTTGCACCTAATCTGATGTACTTGATTCTAATTTTAGATATTGGAAATAATGATAAATGTAGGGCTGCATTTATTTTTTCCATATGAGAAATTTGTGTCTTTAATAGATTATAAAAAATTATGCATGATATTTATTTAGCTGTCAATTTGGTTGAATTGAAGATCAAATATCTGCATATCTTGAAATATGTTCAAAAAGTGTAGTTTACTTATTTTTTCACATGATGGTATGTAACATTTCTTTTGAGATTTGTGCAACTTGAGAGTAATAACAGGAAGTGTGCGATAACACCAAGTGTATTTTTCAGAATGATAAATTTAGCTCTATCATGAGAGATAATTGAGTATTAACATCATAAGCAAAAATGTTTAATTAAATATGTGAGAATGTTACATAATCAGTTATTTGCTACTGACATAATTGAAGGCAAGAAAGGCTTTAAGGAAATTGGGATATATTTTTAGATTGTTTGGCTTCTTTTGTTAAACTGAAGCTGAATGGATCATTGTAGGTATATCCTGAAGCAGGTGATTATCTTTGTTTGATCGATAAATATCTGACAGAATTTGATTTTCAAGTTAGTTTAATAGCTTTCACAAGTTGTGATGCTGTGGAAAACACGAAGAGCAATAAACAGCAAAATGATAAAGATGTTACAATTGGTGAGGCTAAAACAGTGATAGCTAAACTTTTTGCCATTGCGTGCCAGGAGCGAGGTGGTGGGTGGGGCATGCTCGGTGTGCCCACACTCATAATTTTATGTGCCCTGCGCATGCGTGCGCAACCCCCCCTCCCTTCATTCCTGGCACGCGATGGCCCAGTAGGCCCATTTTTCTCTTTCCCCAGGCTCCAGAGCCTTTCTAGTAGTCTGGGGAGGGCAAAAATGGCCTTCCCCACCCTCCCAGAGGTCCTCTGGAAGCCAAAAACAGCTCATTTGCCAACTTCCAGTGGGACCGGAAGGTCCGTTTTTCTCTCTCCCCAAGCTCCAGAGCCTTTCTAGGAACCTGGGAAGCGAAAATGGCCTTCCCCACACACACCCCGGAGGCCTCCAGAGGCCAGAAACAGCCCATTTGCCATTTGCCGGTCCCATCGAAAGTTGGCAAACGGGCCATTTCTGGCCTCCGAAGGGCCTCCAGAGGAGTGGGGAAGGCCATTTTTGCCCTCCCCAGATTCCTAGAAAGGCTCTGGAGCCTGGGGAGAGAGAAAAATGGACCTTCCCCCACTTCCCGAGACCCTCCAGAGGTAGGAAACAGCCTGTTTCCCTACTTCTGGTAGGCTCAGAAGGCCCAAAAATCAGCTGGCACAGCGGAGCTCGCGGGCCCACCAATATGGCTACATGTGCCACCTGTGGCACGTGTGCCATAGGTTCGCCAGCTAGAACTAATGGGACTCAGACTAGTCAGAATCATTTTGTAAACATTCAGTAGTTATATCTTGACTTTCATATCAGAGGTGGTACTCAGCAGGTTCTGACCAGTTCTGGAGAACTGGTAGTGGAAATTTGGAGTAGTTCGGAGAACCGGTAATAATAATTCTGACTGGCCCCACCCTCATCTATTCTCTGCCTCCCGAGTCCCAGCTGATTGGGAGGAAATGGGGATTTTGTAGTATCCTTCCCCTGGACTGGGGAGGAAATGGAGATTTTACAGTATCCTTCCCCTGCCATGCCTACCAAGCCATGCCACGCTTACCAATCCACACCCACAGAACCGGTAGAAAAAAATTTGAAACCCATCACTGTCTCATAACTAGGAAAAGTGAAGTAGAAGTGCCATTACTCTGAAATATATGAAGAAAAGAATATTTAAATTCTGGAGTAATCATCTAGAGAGAGAGCTTTATTTTGTATTTTGCAGTAGGCAATCTTTCTTACTTCTTTTCAACAAAGCAAATCGGTAGGGTTTGTGCAACCCCTTCTGTAAGCAAGTTTGAATATCTAGTGGGTTGAAGGTTATTGTATTGTCTGATGTCTAAACCTTGTCTCAGTCTGAAAGTCTGAGCCTCTGTAACAAGTTGTTTCTATTTCACCAGTACTAATCATTTTAGCAGATCTCACTTAGTGAGCACACTGGGAGAAAAGGCTGCTGAAGATTTTTTTTCAATGATAAGGATAAGTTTCAAGCTTTCTCTCATAGCGACCAGTTGGATTAGTTATCTGACAAACCAAGAGAAGAATCATGCAAAAAGAGACGATTCTAGATGCTAATTTATGAACTTGCCATTAGTCATATGGAGAAAGTACTGATTCAAGATTTTGATGTTGTGAGAATACTTGAGATGTTTATAGGGTAGCTTAAATGCATCCTGAAAGGTTTGGAAAATAAACATGTAATTACATAGAAAGGTCTTGAAATAATCACTTTTCAGAGAGATTTTGTAGTTACTATCAGAATAGCTGTTAATTTACATTCTGAGCTATAGAGGTTGATTTTACTATTATTCTCAAGTATTAAAAACATCTATATAAATTACAATTATCTTCTTTTAAAACATACTGAACACAAGCAGTTGAGGCATCCACTAACAATATGTCTTCCAATTTATCTGGATTGAGCTTCATTTTGATTTGACACCTGTTTTTTTTTTCCCCAAGCTAGGCAGACCTCTGATTCAATCTGAAGAATAGCATGATCTTCCATGCTTATTATGGATCCCAATTGGGAAAGAAACAGAGTGAAATATTTACAAAAAGAGAAAAAAATATTGCGTACAACTATTTAGTTCACCTAATCCAGTGAAGTAGTAACTACTGTACAAAAATGCTGCCCAGACAAAATGCTGCCCAGAGCTCTGGTTGCTTAGGCTTGGAAGAGAGTAATTCAAAACAAGGATTAATTGCATTGGTATGTCGGACTTTTGCTGATCTCTAATGGAAACATGCTTAACTGTTAGCTCCAGCAAAATTCATTCCCACTGAATGATATGCCAATTCATGTGGTAAAATGTAATTAAAAATTTAATAACTTCAACGTATGACAGATGGCAAAGGGTTTTTTTTGTGTGCTTGGTTTAGATCTCAGACAAATATCTTTAATCTATGTCCACACCATGAGACTTTAAAAATTTTGAAACCTACAAAGAATCATGATGGCCACCTGTTCTGCATGATGAGTAATAAATCAAAATCTTAATTCTAGGATATTCTAGAGAGAAAAGTTATGTCTATTCAGTTAACACTTCATGACTTCAGCCCTTATATAATGTAATAATATATTCATTGTTGTGGTCACACCACTGCATCCTACACTGTCTGAATAGTGTTATTTCTTTGTGCGGTTAGAACTGTTTCTTTCAGTATGAAAATATTTCCTTTTTATTCACAGTAAGCTCACCTGACTGTAAACAGCCACTTTGCCTCAGGCAGTCAAAATAATCCACTTGTGTATGCAGTATTGTTAAGCAGATCTTAAATATGTAGGCTAGCTCTCATGTTCAGGATATTCTTGAGACCTTGTTTGAAGACAACCACGTTTTTTAAGTACTTGGATTTTTGTTATAAAGCAATAATAATATGGATAAAAAGAACTTACTTCTACATGGGTAGAAAGCACCCTTGCTTGCTATTGACCTTAGAAATCTTTGAAAGCTTTTTGACTATAATCTATTTCTATCTTTTTCTGTTTTGTACCATTTTTAAACAAATCTGGTTCTTGTGAGAAGACAGATATTTCTACTGCTTGATAAATGTTAGTCATTTGGCCTTAGGGAAAATTTGTGGAAAGCCTTAGAGCAGAACCTGCTAACCTGTTACCCTTTCTCCCCAAATATTGAATTATGATTCCCATTACCCAGTGGTGGGATTCAACCAGTTCTCACCCCTTCAGGAGAAAGTTAACAAGCAGTTGTTAACTTTCTGAGTAGTTTGGCAAACTGGTTGTTGGAAGAAATCATTAGTACAGAGAACAGGTTGTTAAATTACTTAATCCCACCACTGCCATTACCCCAGATCATTTCTCTTATTTGTTGGTTTTGCTGAGAATTGTTCTAAACAACTTCAATGCAAATGCTTTTAGAAAATACAGCCTTAATCTTTCCATTTTTCTGCAGCATTTCTGCAGCATTTTCTGCAGTCCAAGTTGGACTGCCACCTTTATATATATAAATCATATATCAGAATTCCCTAAACTCCTAGGTAAGGCCTGCCACATTTTTCACATACTGTATGGTATCAGGGAATAAGGCTTTGTAACTTGGTGAGCCTTGGTGGCACAGCAGACTAAAGTGCTGTTAAGTAGCACTAGCTGCCTGCAATTACTGCAAGTTCAAATCTCACCAGGCTCAAGGTTGACTCAGCCTTCCATCCTTTCAAGGTAGGTAAAATGAGGACCCAGATTGTGGAGACCATAAGCTAACTTTGTATAAAAAAGAACACCGCTGGGGGTGTGGGGTGTGAAAGCCCTACTAAGCTGGTATATACAAAAAGTATGAAGGCTATTGCTTAATGCATTGTAAGCCACCCTGAGTCTCTGGAGGAGGGCGGCATATAAATCGAACAAATAAATAAATAAATAAATAAATAAATAAATACTAACTAACTAACTAACTAACTAACTAACTGTTAAGAAAGTTTTTCACCTTTGGGATAATGTATCTAGTATTTGAGAAAGAAGCTGTTGCAATCATGCACAGAATTAATGAAAAGAAGTATAAATCCTGATTCAAAAGTTTTTCTGGTTCTCAAATAAAACTTGTAGCCTGTTTCAGATGCAGTGAAGGAATTCATAAGCTTCCAATATATTTCAGTTTTCTTAGTTATCTTCTCATTTGGAAGGCTTCTAAGAATGCTCTCCATTATAGAAATATGATGTTTGTAGTAGAAGGGATTAGAAATAAAATGTTAAAATATTCTACTTCTGTTATTAAACTGTAGATTGCAGAATGAAATACAGTATTATGATAATCTCTCAGGGCATTCCCTTTTAATTTCCCATTTTGAAAGTATGGTGCAGAATGCATGTGAAAAGTTTTTCCAAGAAATCATAGAATCTGAATATGACAGTGCATTAAAATTCCAACCAAACCTAGTAAGCCTCAAATAATCCTTGATAGTAATTTTTTTTTAATAAAAAAAATCAGAATATGCTGAAAGGACTAAGCATAAAAATATTTTGGAAACATGCAGACTGAAACATATCATATTTTTCAGAGTATAAGACGCACCAGAGTATAAGACGCAGTTTAGC
The DNA here is from genome assembly GCA_038048745.1 of Coluber constrictor foxii. Classification (NCBI taxonomy): domain Eukaryota; kingdom Metazoa; phylum Chordata; class Lepidosauria; order Squamata; family Colubridae; genus Coluber; species Coluber constrictor. The sequence continues at coordinate 120,366,636 of CM075961.1, read as the reverse complement.
TTTTGGGGAGGAAAATGGGCGGAAATCTGCCCACCAGGTATTAATCTGGCTAGCATCCTTAGTCTGGTCAGCTTCAGCACATCAGTTTGCTGGTTTTGAGCATGCACATGTGCTTTTTATCCCCTGCTTGGGGATTCTTATACTCTGAAAAATACAGTATTTCTATTATAAATAATATTTAATATCATGTCTAGATTTCTTCAATATACAAATGGCAATACTCCCCAACCGGAGAGTAGAATACTAAATCTGTGTACCTCATACCCTCTTGAATGACAGCAGATACCCACAGGCAGATCTCAGACATATATGTGAAATGGGGCAGCTATATAAATGGACTAATCAAAACATTACTGTGCACAGGAGTTTGTGAATTCAGTAACAGTTTCAAAAGCCTAATTTATATGACACTGTAGGGTACTTTTATTATAAACACTAACATATTGGATGTAATAAAGGAATTCATTTAACAAGTGCTTGTTCATATCAGAGAAGGGACGTTGGTCTTACCTGAGATGCACCTTCTCGTTGGGAAGGAAATGCATAAAGCAGCCCCCATGGCCATCCACCTCCAGGGTGCCAAACTGAGCCGACAGGTCCTGGGAAAAAGTTGGGTGCAGGCACAACTCCATGTGGTTGATTATTTGATGGCTGAGCCAGTCCGCCTGCACATTGGACATCTGGGAGATGTGCTCTGCTGTCAAGGAGTGAAGATGTCGCTCTACCCAAAGGCCCAGTCTCTTGGCCTCCGACAGTTTATATGCGCCATGGTGGTTATGTTGTCTGTAAGCACTAAAATGTGCTCACCCGCCAGTGATCCCCAAAAGTGTGGGAGGGCCAGATATACTGCCCACAACTCCAGCCAGTTGATGTTCAGCTGCCACTCTTGGGTGCTCCACCTGCCCTGAGCCATCTGTGACTGGAAATGCACCCCCCAGCTGAGGAAGATGGCATCCGTCGTCACCACCAGCCACTGGGGCTTGTGGAAATGGCAGCCCTTGGCGACAGCTGGTGACTGCCACCAGTTGAGGGACCTGAGAACATCCTTGGAGACCTGGACCTCAGTTGACGAATTGCCTCTGCCCGCCTTCCCGAAAGGCAAAAGAAACCAGCGTGTAATCAAGCCCATGGGGTGATGGAAATGGCCAAAATCATTTTGCCCAGGAGCTGAGGTAGCAGGAATAAAGATACCCTACGCTCCCTTTGGACTCTGCGTGACAGGACCTTAAGACTGTCCTGATGCTTCTGGGACAAATACACCCTACCTTCAATGGAGTCAATCACCGCTCCCAGATGGAGCAGACAGGTCGAAGGAGTCAAATGACTTTTCTCTACCTTAACAGAGAACCCATGGGCTGTAAGAACCTGAAGGGTGACCTGGAGGTCCTGTGGCTCGTTGTATCAAAGAGGATAAAATTAAGATGTCATCCAAATAACACGAGACGGATAGGCTTGGCCTTGAGGTGAGCCGCCAAGGCAGCTAAAACCTTAGTAAAGATACGGGGTGCTGAGGAAAGTCCAAAGGGCAAGGCTCTATATTGATAATGAGTGCCTGCAAAATAAAACCTTAGGTACTTCCAATGTGAGGGAAGGATCGGAATATGCAGATACACCTCAGTGAGGTCAATAGAGGTGAGGAAGTTGCCCTTCCTAATGCCATCAAGAATAGATAGAAGAGACTACATTTTGAACCTTTTACACACAAGGTATCGATTCAACCTTTTAACATCCAGAATAGGTCTCCACCCACCTCCCAAGGTCTTGGAAATGAGAAAAGAGGGAATAAAACCCCTGGCCAAGCTGATCCTCCGGTACCTTCTGGATAGCTCTAATATTCAGCAGGTTTTGCACAGTTAATTCCATGAGGATCCTTTTTTTCTTGTTGTTAGACATCGGGCATTGTATAAAAAATGTCAGAGGGGTGCAGATAAATTCCAGATATAAGCCAGATCGTACAGGATCCCTGACCTGAGTATCAGAGGTAATCTTCTCCCATTGGTCAGCAAAAAGGGCCAGTCTGCCACCAATGGGAGGGTCAGAAATGCAGTTAGCGATTGCGCTGGAGTGAACGACTCTCCCCCACTTGAAAGGGCTGCTTATTTAGAAAGGGTCTACCTCATGATGACCTGTCTTGGTCCCCCTCTGTCTTGGGCTGAAGATCCTCTGGAATCTCAAAGAGCCAACACCCCAATCAGATCCCCGAAATGGGGGGCCACAGGGAATCGGGATGTAATGGGACTCCCCCCTTCATTGGGTTGTAGGCAAGATCTTCCGCCTGTCCTTAGTTTCAGTGAGCAGAGGTTCTAGAGCCTCCCCAAACAAGCTTCCTCCAGTGAAGGGGGCAGAAGCCAGACACCACTTGTGGCGGGCATCCGCCTGCCAACTTTGTAACCAAAGCAAGCGGCGAGTCTCCACAGCAGACACCATGGTCTTGGAGGCAAAACGGGTGGAATGCAAGGTCACATTGGCCAAAAATTGTACTGCTGCAATAATCTTGTTAAAATCTTGATGAATTCTGATGTCCTCTGCCAGAATTGCTTATCTTGCAATTGCCTAATCCAGATTAATGTTGCTCTGTGGAAGAAGGAGGCCCTCTGAAGTGCCTGTTCTGCCCGCCTATCTTTCGGATTGAAACCTTCCTCCGGTTGTCCCAGAAGAGAGGAAGTGGACAATAAAGTGGTGACAGGTGCAGCCACAGGTGGTGTCTGTAACACTGATGCCAACTCAGGATCACATTGAAGTATTTGAAGTATCGTTTGTCCGAAGATGAAGGGAGAGGAGCTGAATCTGGTGATGTCCACTGCCGCCTGATGACGTCCACAAAAAAGCGTAGAGCAGGAATAGTATCCATTGCCCGATCTGACTCAGAAAAAAGTGGGTCCATTGCATCACGGGAGGATGTAGCCCCGGACCGTTCAGCCGGTGCCCCAAGATGAGCCACATTGGTGGCCTTGAATAATAAAGATTTAAAAATACTTCATGGAAAGAGCTGTTGTGGCCTGTCAGTGGCCTGTGCAGATTGTAGCTGATTCCGGCAACAAGGAGGCTGGTGTGGTGCCTCACCAGCAGCCTGTGCAGCTGGCACTCAAGTCGGACAGTGAGGAGGCTGGAGAAGATGTGGTCCCAGAGGCAGAGATTCAGCCAGGACTTTCAGAACCTCCAGAAGTTCCTTTAAGTGAAGAGGACGAAGAGGAGGAGCCTCTTCTCAATGCACGGGCGTACAGAGCTGCCAAAAGACAGGAGTGGCCCCTCAGAAGGAGGTCTCCTCAAGAGTAAGACTCACTTAGCCTATTTAAGAAGGAACGCCACTTGCAATAAGCTGTTGAGAACAACTTTAGTTCACTTTCCTTCGTGTTTGCAAAATTGCTTCTGGGCTTTCTGCCAATTCCAGTAAGACTGTGATTACCTTATCTTAGAATTTTGGTAGGCTGTTAAAACAGTTCGTTAACAGCCTTTGAATGATAAAGACTAAGTTATTTGAGTAAAATAAGCTTTGTATAGAGTTTGTGTGTGCTGTGTTCTTTGAGGTCGTAGCTGGGGGAGAACAAGAGCCCAGTAAATGCTGGTCGCTTAGGCAATAATCCCTTGTCATCAGAGAGATCTGGATCCCCTTGCTCAACATCCTCCTGGAGAGGTGGATGGCTCACCAGCAAATGAGTGGCCGAGCCCGGATTAGCATGCGACTGATAGTAGTCAATCTCAGGGTCAGCTTTAGTGTCCAAGACACCTGACCATTCAATGGTGTCCGGCCGGGTAGAGGAAAGCCGGCCAACAAGGTTTGCTGAATGGCCTGGGCTATAATGGTCTGATGATTGTCCTGCAAAGCGACTCCTGACCCACCACTGGGCGCAAGTCGGATGACGCAGTGTTAACCGCTGCCTGAGGATCTAATGTAGGATCCTGACTGGGAGCTCTGCTCAGTGACTAAGGGCCTGGAGAAGGAGATGCTCTCCATAACGTGGGCATAGGAATAGAAATGGGACAGCCCTGCCTCTGATGAAATAGAAGGGAGTGCAAAGCCCCGAGTGAATGCAGTGGCTATCAGCGAGCAAAAACACAAAGGGGCATCTGCCATGTGGAAGGTGGTGAGCGCAAAGCTCCTCAATGCCCACACTGCCACTCAGGTTGATTAGAAAGGAACACAAAGCCCCGAGTCTATGCAGTGGCTATCTGGGAGCAAAGGCACAAAATGGCGACTGCCACATAGAATAAGGGAGCACAAAGCTCCGTGATGCACCCCACCGCTGCTTCTGATGTAAATAAAGCTGGAGCACGAAGCTCTGAAGCTAAGAAGCAGTGCTCCAAATGGGTGCTGTTAACTCTGCTCACTCGCTCACGGGAAGCAGAGGGTTGAGGCCAAAAATGCAGGCTGGCCAAATGGGAGCACGAAGCTCCACAGCAAGCTCTTAGCATCAGGCGGTGCACACACTGCTCAAAATCCCCACAAACCCTCGATAAGCCCTTTTAACTTCGGCCTCCCACTGGTCTCAGGAGCGCAAAGCTCCATTATCCAACTATCACATGTCTTTGGGAGTGCTTGACACCACTAATAAAATTCAAGAATCCTGCACTTCAACAGGACTGAAAGCAGAACTGGTTGGAAATGGTCTGCAGATAGCTGAGAAGCCCCTGGCCATGGCAAGAGCCAAAGCTCCAGTCGCCAGGGAGAGGAAATTCCAATAATAGATGAAGATTGTTTTCCCAAACTCACAGATAAAGATCAGAAAGACAAGATCCAGTATTAGGTGAAAGACAAAAAACCCAGGAATGAGAATAAAGCTCATGACACATCCGTCTAGTCTGAAGGACTGAATCAAAAACTGGAAGCCCCTAGCAACGAGGGTGGGACTTAACAACTCTGACAGACTCAGTCCTTTGATATGAACAGATGAGTACAACCCATTCCTGGCTGCTGTCTCCACCAATACAGAGAGTACATTTAATTTGATTTAATTATTTTATACATATATAAAGAATTCAAGCGGTTTTGAAATATGCTATTTTTTTATTAACATTATTCTTTAAATAGTCATAAGAACTGGACTTCTAACTAGATTGAATTGCTTCTATCTCTCATTTTAACTATAATATTCAAAATACTGGTCTTCAGGGATTTGTATGTAATAGGCAGAAAATATACTGCATTTTGGAGGAAAGCCCAAAGCACACTAAAACAAAAAGAGAACGCTTCTCTCAGAATTGCAAGACTGTTTGGTAAAACCTGTGGTGAGCTGAATATAGGGCATCTTTGCTTTTATATGTAATTATGTTGGATTGATGACAAGCTCATTTTGCATGGAGTAAAGTATTTCTTTCTGTAATACTTTTTAATACGCTTTATCTAAAATGATAATATCCTGGCTTATAAAATTGATATTTGATACATTTGTTTCCTATCTTAGTTTGCTGTACAATTGTATGATTAAATTATTTTTTTCTCTAATTTTTCTAGCCTAGTCACAATTAAAATAGGAGTGAAAATGACCTGAGGTCAGAAACCTCCATTTTTATTTTTCTATTTATGAAGAAAGTTTTACCACACAGGCAACGGAAACATATTTTGTAGTATACCTAATCTATTTAAGCCACTGAAGGCTTTTCTGTAGCATTAACAGAAGAAACAATAAGTCTCTGTTCTCTTTTCATACGCATACCACTTTCTGTTCTTTGATAAAGTTAAATAAGATGTAGCAAAGTAGGGGCTTTAAAGGACATTTAATCTACAGTGGGATAATTTTAGTAAAGACTATCATAAATAGAAAGCATTTTTGCTATTGCTTCCTGAAATAATAAAATATAAATAATATCAGTAAACACAGTGTATTTTTATCATTTATTTTATCTCTACTAAATTGTGATTTTTTATTATTACCAGTACAAATCAACCCATTGCAGACTTCTTCGTTGAAAGTAGACTATAATCCTCCTCAGTAGTCCAGTGCAAGATGATAGATCTTTTTTTTTTTAGTTCCCAGTCTAGTATGGGATTGGTCCAAAATCATTCAGGTGGTTTAGATTCCTAAAACTGGGGTCTCTGTTCTTAGTCCCATCGTTGGCTACCATGATATATGGATGCATGTATACATACATTTATGTATAATTTGTAACAAGTATGGGATATTAAATTTTCTAAGTAGTTTTTCAAATGGTTCAGGTTGTATGAACATGACTATCCAGGTTAGTGTTGAGCAGGTTCTGTTTCCAAGGAAACAATCTGTTATCATCATAACAGTAACAGAAAGTAGAGAGTGTTAAAAAGACAAATTTAGTTCTGAAAGCACATTTACTATATTTAACATTTTATGACCATAGCCATTGAAGAAATTATTTTAGCTACAGAAAAACTCTGAGCTTTGGCAGTATGATGCTGTGATATATGTATTCAAACGACCTAAAAGTGAAATCATTTGTAAGAAATATTAATTGAAGATACAACTATTGCTGTTAAATTGGCTAAAATTAATGAATTCTTGTGAACTTTATAATGTAGCAAAATCTCGTACAATTCAGTACTCTGTATAAACTAACAATAATCCTAAATCCAGGTTTTTGCTGTATATTTTACCTGTTTTATCATTTATAGAAGTATTTATAATTAGTCATTCTCTATCATTTGGATGTCATCAGTGGTGAAATCCAAATTTTTTCACTACTGGTTCTGTGGCCCTGGCTTGGTGGGTGTGGTGTGGTTTGGTGGGCATGGCAGGGGAACGATATTGCAAAATCTCCTTTCCCACTGCACTCTGGGGCCACCCAGAGGTGGTATTTGCAGGTTCTCTGAACTACTCAAAATTTCCGCTACTGGTTCTCCGAACTGTTCAACATCTCCGCTACCGTTTTTCCAGAATCTGTCAGAACCTGCTAAATTTCACCCCTGGATGTCACTGTCATTAGATGGAGAAGAGTAGGGATAAAGGTGAACTCCTTCTGTAACATTGCCAACAAAGCTGCATGGATTTAATCATCAAAAGATAAGTTTAATTTAAGTATATCATTTTTGTCATTAGCATCCAGATGCTTTTCAAATGGTTTTCTGGTTTTGAACTATACTTCCACAAATCTTTTAAGTATCAAGCCATCATTTGGATAAGATAGGATAGGTCTATCACACGGCTACAAAAAAGTTGAGACTTTTATTGTTCATATATTCATTTGCTTCTTTGTAATCCTTTTTTAAATCTAGTCATTTTTTAAAACTTTAATTAAGTTATAAATTATTTTAAAATGCAGAATACAAAAGTAAACAAAAGCAGTGAAAGGGGAGGGAGGGAGAGAGAGAGAAGCGAGGAAAGGTAGGGAAAAGAAAAAAAAGAAGCATTCTTCTGACTCTCTGTTGCAGTAGAATAAGGCATTAACATCAAATCACAGCCTTTTTTCCTATAGTAATAAGAACAAGTCATTTCTATAAAAATCTATCAATCTAATCTGTAATACCCAAACTCAAAATTACATTCTTTTCCACATCAACCATGAAATTCAGAAGTGGTTTCCCTGTGGAAACAAAAGTACCGGGTCCGTTTCAGAGGATGTTTGTGGGACCATCTGTTATCCAGCAGTGGCAATCTCTGAAGCAGTGGAAACTGAGCTCCGAGGAGTGCACGGCCCAAGGAGCCAGCACTGTGGCAGTCCCAACAGACCAGACCAGTCCTGACGGATGAGGGAACTGGTTCAGCAGCCCCACTAGGATTGGAAGCTGCAGCGATGACCCAAGTGCATCCAGGGACGTTAGGCCATCCTGAACGCCAACAGCCTTCAAGTGGAGGACAATAAAGCACCTGGAGCTCAGTGAGTCCAGGGAATGGGTACTCCAACAGTCTGCACAAAGCCAGTTGCTACTAACTACCAGAGAGATTCAGCCAGCTGAGTGTGGGGCCCACACTTGATCAAGCCAGGTTGGAGCCTAGCCCACCCTACATTCCACTTTCCAGGACAAGGAAGCATGGCGGTTCAAAGTTGGACCTCAGCTTCATTCCACTCAGCCCTGAGCAGATCAAGATTCAGCCTTCTCCCTCGAATCTGATCTGTCAGTGGGGCAGCACAGCAGGGTGCAGTGGCTGGCCAACACCCTGGACCCCTAGGGCATTCAAGCCTGGGCAACTGGGGAGGAACAATGGGATTACTGTGACCCACCTATCCTATTCCATCAGAAACCCCTGGACTACCACCAGTCGACGAAATCCCTCCGGGATGGGCTTTCTACCAGGCTGGGGTGGATTCAATGCTGGTGGATGCCAGCTCTGGCCCAACCACTGGTTCTGCTGACCATAGCAGCACCACCCATGGCTGTCCCATCACCTTTCCTGGCTACCTTTGACCAGGGAAGGTAGCTTACTTTCTAAACTGCATCTGGACCCACATCGAACATTATGGACCCTAATACCAATCAGACCAGGAGATGATTTCAGCCACTGTGGACAATATGAGGGAGGAGAAAGCAGCAGACTGGCTTGTCCAACTCCACGACAAAGGAGCACCTGAGTTAGAAAATGCGGACAACTTCATGCAGTCACTAAGGTCCCGGTTCAAGGACACAGCCAACCAAGAGGAAGCTGAAGCGGAAATCAAGGGATTGAAGCAGCGCAGCTGTTCCCCCCCCCCCCCAAACAGTTTGTGTGAGAGTTTAGAAGAGTATCCAGCAAACTACGGGACTGGACTGAACAACTCTTCATGCACTACTTCAAAGAGGTCCTGGATCAGGACCTTAGGCAAGCAAGTGCCTACAGGGAAGTATCAGGGGATCCAAGACTGGTATTGGATGGTGATGACTATGGACTTACCCCCACCAAAGATCCATGCCAGAAAAGGCCCCCAAATGATCATTGGGACATTGAGTTGCCACTAAGCAGGTAATGGAGACGAAACCGGCACCCACGCCCATTATAAAGTGCTTCAGATGCGGCCAACTGGGTCACCGAACCTCCAAATGCTTTGCACTGGCTCCGGTCCCTCAGGCGTGAACACCAGTGGCTGCAAAATTGAGGAGAACTCCCAGAAAGCTGCAAGATAAAGGCAAATTTGTTTGGCAAGATGTGGAGGTCCCCCCTCCACTGTAACAGGAGGGGGGAACTCCGGCTCCAGAGGACATCAGCAGAAGTGGTGAGGAGGACCCGATGGTAAATGAAGCCATCCATCCTTTGCCATAAAGTCTCACATAGTAGTACCCAGGACAGGCGCCCATGGGGACCTAGAGACCATAACAGACACAGGTTGCACCAGATATTTTTTTTTCTTTTTCTTTAAAAAAAACAATTAAAAGAGACAACTAAAGAATAGGAAGAAAGAGCAATAAGGAGCAAGAGTTTAAGAAGATAAAGACCAAAGGAGATAAGAGTGATTAGATCTGCAAAACAAATAAATAAGTAAGAAATAGAAGAAATTAAAATGATATCAATGAATATAAATGGATTAAATTCGGCGATAAAAAGAAGAAGAATATTTAATAAATTAGGGAAGATAAAATTAGAGATTATATGTTTGCAAGAAGTCCACATTAGAAAACAACACAAAAAACTTTTGGAGCAAGTAAAATTGGGGACATTATATACAACGCTTGCTTTCCAAAGTAAAAGTAGAGTAGTACTTTATATTAAAAAGACAATTGAATCTAAACAAATATTTAAGGATGAGGAAGGAAGAGTATTAATAGTAGGAATAGTAATGAACTATAAAAAAATATTGTTAGTGGGGATATACTCTCCAAATGAAAATCAAGAAGAATTTTATGCAAAATTACACGGGAAAATATTACAATATGAATATGAAGATATATGCACAATAGGGGACTTCAATGCATTTGATAATAATGAGTTAGAATACAAATCTTAAAAAGTGAATACAAAATTAAGAAAGACTTTAGCTAGAGCATTTTATACAATGTCAGATGAATTAAGCTTGCAAGATGGATGGAGAAAAAGAAATTTGAAAGAAAAGCAGTATACATTTTACTCAAATAGGCACATGTCGTGGTTAAGAATAGATATGATGTGGATGTCAACAGAATTAATTTCCAAGATATATAAGATTGAAATAGAAGCAAGTACATGGGCAGACCACAATCCAATAACAATGATATGGAAGGGGAAGAGAAAAAGAATGAGATGAACATTAAACCAAAACTTACTAAATGAAAAGGACTTTTTACAATATATAGAAAAAGAATTGACTTTCTTCTTTAAAGAAAATAGAAAAGAGGAGACATCACCGCAAAATGTATGGGGTACTAGTAAGGCATATATTAGAGGATTAACAATGACATATTTAGGAAAAACAAAATAAAAAAAGTTGGAAAAGGAATAGAAGAATCAAGAGGAAGAACTACAAAAGCAGCCACAAAATTTTAAAAAAAATTGATGGATTTGCAAAAACATAAATTAAACTTAATGAAAAATGAAGAATTGGAAATAAAATAAAATTAACAAAGCATTTTTTTTTTTTGAAAATGTGAACAAGCCTCACTGAATCATTTCCGACTGGGGAGTCCAATTCACAGCAAAGTTCTGGAAGGAATTCCTACAATCCATTGGATCCTCTCAAGGACTGAGCTTGGCTTTCCATCCAAACTTAAGGAAAGAGCTATCAAAATACTTTCAGCATGTCAATTGTCCCACTAGAGGCAAGAATACTTTAGACCATTATTACACAACACTAAAAGATACTTATTGGTCTTTACTATGAGCAGCTGTAGGACGCTCTGATCATTGCATGATTCACCTTGTGCCTGCTTACAGGCAAAGACTTAAAACCACAAAACCAACAATTAAATCAGTGAAGACTTGGACTGAGGAGGCAAAGTTAAAGCTACAAACTTGCTTTGACTGCACTGATTGGAATATTTTTGAAGATACCTCTGCAGACCTGGATGAACTCATAGATACTATAACATCTTTTGTCAGTTTCTGTGAAGACCTATGTGTACCGACCAGGAACTTGCAAATATACAGTAAAACAAACCTTGGTTCACAGCTAAACTTAAGCAGCTACATCGTTCCAAAGAGAAAGCCTACAGAACAGGTGATAAAATGGTGTACAATCAGTCCAGGAATGTATTAACAAGGGAGATCAGAGCAGCAGAAAGAAGCTACTCTGAAAAGCTAAAGAATCAGTTCTCAACAAATGAACCAGCAAACATGTGGAAATTTGCTTAAAAATATCATCGGCTATGGCAAAACTCCTTCTCAAGCTGAAGGAAATCAACAACTGGCAGATGACCTGAACATGTTTTACTGCAGGTTTGAAAGGAAACTACAGCCACCTATCTCCACAACCCCCATCTCAGACACACCAGCAACAGCCAAACATCCTACAACTGACCCCATCCTATTGGGTTCACAACCCTGAGTGATCACAGAAAAGGAAGTGCAAGACCTATTTCACAGACAAAAGCCAGGAAAAGCTCCAGGCCCAGACAAGATAACTCGTTCTTGCTTAAAAGTCTGTGCTGACCAATTGGCCCCCATCTTCACCCGTATCTTCAATAAATCACTAGTGATGTTCTATGTTCCTTCTTGCTTCAAATGCTCTACTATCATCCCAGTGCTGAAGAAGCCCATCATCAAGGAACTGAATGATTACAGACCAGTGCTCTAACATCTGTAGTCATGAAAACCCTTGAAAGGCCAGTGCTGTCCCACCTGAAAACCATCACGGATCTGCTATTAGACCCCTTGCAATTTGCATACCAAGCAAATAGATCAACAGATGATGCTGTTAATATGGCTCTGCATTACATCCTACAACATCTTGAATCTCCAAAGACTTATGCAAGGATCCTCTTTGTAAACTTTAGTTCAGCATTCAATACCATCATTCCAAACACTCTTCTAACTAAGCTGAACCAACTACAGGTACCTGAACACACTTGTAATTGGATCATAAGCTTCCTAACAAACAGGAAGCAGTTGGTGAAGCTAAGCAGAATCACATCAGATACCAGTATAATTAGCACAGAGGCCCCCCAAGGCTGTGTGCTCTCCCCACTTCTCTCTGTATATCAATGACTGCATCTCTAACAATCTATCTGTTAAACTACTGAAGTTCGCAGATGACACAACAGTGATTGGTCACATTCGAGACAAAGATGAATCCGCATATAGATGGGAGGTTGAACAACTAGCCTCGTGATGCGACCAAATCTGTAACTGAACACACTGAAAACTGTAGAAATGGTGGTAGACTTTAGGAGAAACCTTTCCATACTTCTACCTCTCACAATACTAGACAACACAGTATCAACAGTAGAGACCTTCAAATTCTAAGTTCTACCATATCGCAAGATCTAAAATGGACAGCTAACATCAAAAACGTCATCAAAAAAGCACAATAAAGAAGGTTCTTTCTGTGCCAACTCAGAAAGCTCAAACTGCCCAAGGAGCTGCTGATCAGTTCTACAGAGGAATTATTGAGTCTGTCATCTGTACCTCTATAACTGTCTTGTTTGGTGCTGCAATCCAACAAGACAGACACAAACTTCAGAGGATAATTAGAACTGCAAAAAAACAACTACAATAATTGCTGCCAACCTGCCTTCCATTGAGCACCTGTATATTGCACGAGTCAAAAAGCGGGCTGGGAAAATCTTTACAGACTCCTTACATCCTGGACATAAACTGTTTCAACTCTTATGCTCAAAATGATGCTATAGAGCACTGCACACCAGAGCAACTAGACACAAGAACAGTTTATTCCTGAATGCCATCACTCTGCTAAACAAATAATTCCCTCAACACTGTCAAACGATTTACTAAGTCTGCACTACTATTAATCTTCTCATCGTTCCCACCACCCATCTCTTTCCACTTATGACTATATGATTGTAACTTTGTTGCTTGTATCCTTACGATTTATATTGATATTGTTTCCTGATTTCTTATTTTTACCCTATGACTATCATTAACTGTTGTACCTTATGATTCTTGATGAATGTATCTTTTCTTTTATGTACACTGAAAGCATATGCACCAAGACAAATTCCTTGTGTGTCCAATCACACTTGGCCAATAAAAAAATCTATTTATTCTGTTCTGTTCTGTTCATTAAATTGAATTGTTGAATTATCTGGCAATTTATCCCACAGTGACTGGCCGCAGCGAGTTGGCTGTGGCGAGTTGTCCCATGCCGGACCTGGCATTCAGTAGAAGCAATTGAAAGCCAGAGTCTCCAAAAGCTTGATGACTAAAATCTGAGATAGAGACCAGTATATAAGATCAAAACAAGGCACCAGATTCCTATTCCTCAAAATGGCGTATCTTCAACCTCCCAATATATCTTCCCATAGCCATCATTATTGTGATATTATATCCCATCCCTTTTGATATTATTCTCTAGACATATAATTGTAAATACTTTTTTCTGTATAAATTTGGTGGATTTCAAATGTACTTATTCTATATGTCAGTTTGTTTTCAAATAAAGCTCCCAAAAATATACAATGCTCTTTTCCTAAACATTCAGTTTATAATATGGCATACAAAGATAATACAAAAGTAAATAGGGAAATTAGGAAGGGAAAAGGGAAATGGATAGTGGAGGAAAGCAAGGGGAAAAAGAAAAAAAAGACATTAACTTCCGAGTCCTTTGGTGCAATAAAATAAGACATTAACATCTAACCTCAACTTTTTACTTTTATATAATAATATAAACTATAAACTATTTCTATAACAACAAATCTATCTAATTGATAAAACCAAATCAAAGTTTCATTTTTTTCCACCTCAAGCACAAAGTCCAGAAACGGTTTCCAAGTAGAAATAAAGGTATTTGTATTTTTTTCTTTAATGAAAACAGTCAATTTAGCCATCTCTGCTAACTCCATTTTTGCAGCCATTCATCCATTGTGGGAATCAAGGCAACCTTCCATTTCTGTACATAAGGTAGATTTGCTGCTATCAACATATATAACATCAAAGTTCCATTTTTTCTCCCCAAAGTATTTTTCTATTAAACGCAAAAGAAAAGTCTTTGTTTTTTTCTATATTCACTTCAAGAATTTGCACTATTAGGATATGAATCCTATTCCAATATTTCTTTGCTTTATCACACTTCCACCATAAATGATAAAAAGTCTCTTCTTTACATTTACATTTCTAACATTCATTTGAGGTACCTTTATACATTCTTGACAATTAATCTGGAGTAAAATACCAATGATTCATCATCTTATAGAAATTTTCTCTTAAATTATAGTATAATGTAAACTTTAAACTTCCACATATTCTCTCACTGCTCAAGCATTACATTATATCCAAAGTTCCTTGTCCACTAAATCATAAATGCTTTACTTGTTCATTTTCCAGATTTCAATTCAATAACACTTTCTAGACTTTAGCAATAATATGTTTATCACTACCACACAGTAAAATTTCCAATTCATTTTTAACAAAGTTAAAGCCATGATTCTTTTTATCTAATTTAAATCTTTCTTTCAATTGTAAATATGTAAACCAATGACAGACATGACCTTCTGATTCTAGCTTCCCCTTAGATTTGAGGGTAGGATCACCCAAGTTAAAATATATTATTTTACTATAGGTCCACCAGTTCAACCTAGTCACTATTTCTTTCCTTAAAAAAGCTTGCTGTTGGGAAAATCTAAAGAGGCACCTTTGTGGAAAACTTTGTTTTATATTTATTCCAGACTCTCAAAATAACACGTCTGATAAAATTATTGTTGAAGTCAACATTTACTTTAACTTTATCATATCATAGATAACCGTGCCAATCGAATCTTAATTCATGGCTTTCCCATTCTTTTAACCAGACCAAACAGCAGGCATCAAAATACAATTTCAAATCTGGTAGACCCAAATCCACTCTTTCCTTAGCATCTTGCAGTAATCTGTATTTAATTCTTGGTTTTGTCCCTTCCATATGAATTTGACCTTCTGCCATTGTTTAAATGGAATATCAGTTGCAAGTATTGATAGTGTCTGAAACAAAAAAAGCATCTTTGGTAAGACATCTTCATTTCAGAGATTCTACCCAATAGTGATAACTGCAATTTATCCTGTCTTAATAAATATTTTTTAATGTCATTCCAGAGAAGTACATAATTGTTTTACATAATTTGTTAACATGATCCACAGATATTTCATTTTTTTCTCAACCCTAAAACCAGACTTTTTAATCAATATATCTCCATCCTGTGTAATCATATTCGTAATTTGCATTGATATCTTCTGCTTATTTATTTTGAAACTTGCTAAGGATCCAAACTCATTTAATTTCCTCATCAAATATTCTATATTATTTTATTGGTCTTGCAGAAATATCACCAAGTCATCAGCAAAAACTCTCAGCTTATAAACTTCCTTCTTAATATTTATACCTCTTATTTTCTCATCTTGCCTGATATCTCTTCAAAACTTCCAACACCAGAATAAATAGCAAAGGAGACAAAGGACATCCTTGTTTTGCATCCTTTTGAATTTCGCATGAGTTAGTCAAGTCACCATTAATAACAATTTTTGCTTGTATAATGTATAGACAACTTTGACACCTTGAATAAAATTCCCACCAAAATCCAAAGAATATACAATGTTTTTTATGAAATGCCCATTCTGTAAAATGGAACAAAATGATAAGATGTATCATGAATGTTTAACTGATTCATATCCATTTTCTTTGTCAATATATTTTGAACAACCAGTTTGTAAAATAAGTGTAATATGTGGGAGAAATAATAATTATGGTGTCAAGGTTCCAAGTAATAGACCCTCAGATGTAAGAACTCCGAGGCAGGCATATTCTTCAAAGAACAGTTTATTGGGACATACCATTTTGATTCAAGCTTGGTGGAAAACTGGCTCTAAGTTCCTGTACCCCATTAAAATAAAAGTTTGTCTCTTCTCTCCCCCCCCCAAAGTCACCAGTCACATGATCCAATCAGCATATAGTCCAGTTGTTAGGTGACTTCAGTCTCCACTTTCCGAACCCCCCCAGAAACCTCCTTGAAACGTCCATAGTAAATAGGAAGATAATGCAAGTAACAAGGTCTATATTCTGTTATGCCCCAATGTTTTTTTGACAAGTTTTATTGGTTTTCCTCCCAATACACACATAATATTATATATTATATAATACACACATAATATTATATATTATATAATACACACATAATATTATATATTATATATATCATATCATATATAATTCATCATATCCAAATATATTTTACTTAGTTACAGTTTCTGTCAGTGTTCTTTTTCCATATTTGTTAATCAAATCTTAATTTTTCTATTCTTATTTTTATAAACAGTATCTTCTTTCACCCTCAAATTCTGTTTTTTCGTTTCTTAATCATATACATTCTCCTTAATTTTATATTTTATTAATGCAATCTTTATCTTAATATATTTAAACGTGTTCGGGGAGGCCTTTCTTCCATTTCGTCTTTTTTGTTTTATACAATCTGTCAGCCTCAGCCTTTATATTGCTTGCTTGCTTGGCTGCCATTGTAACGGGAGGAGGGGGGAGCTGTCTGGATGTCTGGGGACAGGGGGGAAGTGAGCTGGTGGAGTAAATGGGAGAAAGTTTTCCTTAGAGTTTCTCTGCAGCTGGGAGGTGCGCTGATAACGACTCAAGGTCAACTGTCGTGGCATATCAGGAGGATGGAGCCTTTGGAAGCTGCACCCCACAGGACCTCTTGGGGGGGATGTGGATTGGATAATCCTGACTGGATAATTGGGGGAGAGTTTTAAGGATGCTTTCTATATGTGATTTTTGCGCCTATTGCCTCAGACCTTGCTTTTCTTTGTTTGTATTCAGTTCAGTAAAAGTACCTTTCTCTATGAAAATGGACTCTGGGTTTTTCTTTCTTGAGTGTTGAAAGGAGGCATTAAGCAAGGTCTGCAATTAACAGCCATCCCAGAAAACTACCATGGGGGCTGAGCAAAGAATGTCTGACCAAGACAGCGACCAGAAGGATATGGGAGCTGCTGGTTCTGCGACCTCCCCGTCACAACCCGGCTGGGAGGCTTCAGAGTGGATGGCTGATTTACAGCTTGAGGAAAAGGCAGAGAGAGCCAAATGGTCACTGGGCATGGGGAGATTACCAGAGCTGGAGAAGACCGCCCAAGGAGTAACAACTACCAGACACCGAGGTGGAGATGCTGTCTAGCAGGAAGAACAGAAAGAAAATCTTCTGATCACCCAGGCTTTGCAACTATTGAGAGAGGCTTGTGAGAGTCGTAGAGCCTGTGAAAGGTATGGATTGCCTGCCCATGGTTGCCTGCCGGGGGGGAGGATGAACACTCCGGATATGAAATGGAGGCTGCTGCTTGTGTGGAAGAGAGAGCCCAAACCTGGGAAGAGACAGTTTAGGCCTCCGGAACTTAAGTGGCTCCTGCAATCCAGGCCCCCCCCTGCTGGGCAGGCATTGCCACAGAGGCGAAAAAAGCCCCAAATTCCCTTGCTATCAGTAAGATACAGGGGAGATCCAAAAGGACTGGGATTCTTTTTAACCCAAGTGTGGAACCACATGCAAAACTTGGGAGGATTTCCCCTCAGATGCCGCACGCATGAGGTGCATTGCCAGGGCCCTGGAGAGGGTGGCATCTGAGTAGATGGTGGGACTCCATAATGAAGATTCCTGTTTGATGAGAAATTATGACCAGTTCATGGCAGCCCTCAGAACGCGCTTTGTGGACCCATTAGCTGAGCGAAGGGTGAGAATTAGAATGAAGTCCATACATCAGGAGCGGAGATCGGTGGCGGGGTACACCCAGGAGTTCCGTGAGCTGGTGCCCTACATGATAGGGTAGTCAGACGTAGCTCTGCTGGAAAGCTATAAGGATGGCCTTAATGAGGATGTTTACAAGGATTGCTGCTCCCAGGGGGCCCCTAGGGATCTGCAAAGTTGGTACATGCTGGCTCTGACGTAGAGATCGACTTGGCCAGAGATAGTTTCCACAGCGGGCACACCTGGAGCCAACCACCCTCCTCATCCCACAAGGGGGCTCCAAAGGGAAGAGAGCCAACAAAACACCCGCAAAACTGTCCTAAAAGGGGTAGAAGTCATTGAATTCGCTCCCCTGAAACAGGGTGAGTTGGGAACTTCGACCCTCACCGATGACAGCAAAACCGAAACCAATTCCGATGAGGACCTCCTGGTAAGTCAGAATGGGGGACCTATGACCATCCCAGTAGAAGTAAAGGTAACATCCACTGGGGCCCATGGGAAGATGCTATCCCTTCTAGATTCAAAATGCACCAGGTGTGTCATTAGCCCTGAGATTTTGGAAGAGATGGGTCTAAAGCTAAAAATGATGAAAAGGCCCATTGCATTCTGTCAGCTAGATGGGTAGGTAGCTGGGGGGGGGCAGCTCATTTTGTGACTGAATTGATTGAGATGACGATGGGAGATCACCTAGAAACTCTGAGCTTTATTGTGGCCCCTGGCATGGAACAACCCCTCCTATTTGGGCTGCCCTGGCTCCAAAAATGGAACCCGCACATAAATTGGAAGATGAGCATGTTGCACATCGCTCTAACCAGCAAGGGAAGAGAGGGGAGAACCCCTATTGCGTGGCCAAAGTGGCGAGCGAGGGGGCAGCAACTGCAATGGAATACATTGTGGGGGAGGAAAAGATCCCAAAAGAATATTGGGACCTCCAGGAGGTGTTTAGTGAGAAGGCGTCAGATGTGCTACCCCCCTACCGGCCTACAGACTATAGTATAGAAATTCTTCCTGAGGTAAAGCTCCATAAACCAAAAATCTATCCCATGACCCCCCCCCCCCCGGGAGTTGGGGGAATTATGAGACTTTATTGATAAAAACCTAAAACACGGCTTCATCCAACTGGCTAGGCCACATGTAACCGCCCCGGTGCTATTCCCGGAGAAGGATGGGTCTTACTGCCCGGTGGTTGACTATAAGAACTTGAATGCTATTTGTGTAGAAAACATCTATCCACTGCCCCTCATGAAGGACATGTTAGCCCACTTGGCCAAAGATTTTTACTAAGCTGGACTTGCGGGAGGCATATTATAGAGTTCGAATTAAGGAAGGTGATGAATGGAAAACTGCTTTTAACTGCCTGCTGGGATGTTTTCAGTTTAGGGTGCTCCCTTTCAGACTACAAGGAGCCCCTGCAATGTTCATGCAACTAATCAATGAAGTACTGCACGAACACCTTTACAAGGGGGTTCTGGTCTACCTTGATGACATTCTTATTTACACCGAGACCATGGACGACCACATAAAAATGGTGAGAGCTGTCCTGAAAAAACTTAGAGCTGATGAGCTGTATGCTAAACAGTCAAAATGTGAATTCCACCAGACTAAAATTGACTATCTGGGGTACCACATTTCGCATGAGGAGATAGAAATGGATCCAGAAAAGGTCCAGGCCGTGTTGGAATGGGCTCCCCCAGGTATCCGCAAACAACTACAAAGCTTCCTGGGTTTTGCTAACTTCTATCGACAGTTCATCCTCTTATTCACAAAAATTGCCTTACCGATTACTAACCCTCTGAAAACAAAAGGAGAGGAGAGGCCAAAACCCTCCCGGCCTCTCGAGTGGACTATGGAATGTCAGGTGGCTTTTGAGAAACTGAAATGACTGTTTGCTGCTGAACCAGTCCTTAAACATCCTGACATGGAGGCCCCTTTTGTTGTTCAGGCCAACGCCAGTGATGTGGCTGTTGGGGCGGTGTTACTCCAAGCAAATGCCGAGGGGAATTTGCAACCCTATACCTCTCAGGAATTATCTGAGACCGAGAGGAGTTGGTCCATCTGGGAGAAGGAGGCTTTTGCTGTTCGTTGGGCGCTGTTAACATGCAGGCATTTCCTGGAAGGGGCGAACACCCTTTGAGGTGTGGACTGATCACAAAAACTTAGAGGCCTTAAAAACACCATGAAGGCTTCTGGGTTGGTGCCGCCGTTGTCGTGGACGATGCGAAACACCCTTTGAGGTGTGGACTGATCACAAAAACTTAGAGGCCTTAAAAACACCATGAAGGCTTCTGGGTTGGCGCCGCCATCGTCGTGGACGGTCTTTTATGACCGCCAGCCCCGTCCATCAAAAAGCCGCCCCGAAGCTGAGAGGCGGCTTGAAAAAACTTTCTCTTGGAAATAAGCGAGAGCAGAGCCGGCGAGCACAGGTAGAGCCCCCTGCGAAGCCTCTGGATTAATTCTGGGGAGGAAGCAGGGAGAGGCTCCCTAAACAGCTTGCTGAAGCTCTGGACTCCGGGACAACTCTGTATTTATGCAGAGCCAGACGACATGACCAACTTTAAACAGCAAAGATTAAGCAAGTTTAAAAACAAGCAGGGTGAAATCTGGACTGCAAAATTAAAATTGCAAGTATTTGAACTAGCCCTGTTATTGGCTAGTTAAGAACTGAGACAGAGTGAAAGTGGCTTTAAATCACAGAAATCTGAAGCAATGGGAGGAGCCAGGCCAAAGACTACTACATTGGAACAGGAACTTCAGCAAATGCTCTTAAAGCTTCAAAAGGCCACAGATGGGAATTAAATTTTTATCTTGGAATGTGAATGGATTAAACTCACCACAGAAGAGAAGAAAAATATTTCATTATTTGAAGCAATTTAACAATGATGTTATCTGTTTGCAAGAAACTCATATTAGATTGCTAGACCAAAAATACCTGATAAATTCCAAATTAGGTGCACAATTTATAGCATCAGATTTAGAGAAAAAGAATGGAATAGTGATTTATGTGAATAAAAGACTATCAGCCAAAATAATAGAGGCAGATGATTGTGGAAGATATTTAGCGATTGAATTAAATACACAAAATGGATTAATATTGGTGATTGGAATTTATGCGCCTAACCAACAACAAGAAATTTTTTATAAATTATTATACTCTAAAATATTGCAATGGGACTACAGATCTATTTTGCTTATGGGAGATTGGAATGGTGTAATAGATACTAAAAAAGATAAGAAGAGTCTGGCAAAGTCGTCAATACGTGCCAAATTACCACAAATATTTTTTGATATGAAAGAAGATTTGGAACTGAAAGATATATGGAAGAGCAAAACCCAAAAGAATTGGATTTTACCTTTTTTTTCAAATAGACATCGATCCTTCTCTGGATTGACTTTATCTTAATTACAGCTGATCTAATCTCTAGGACAAAGAAAACAAGGATATTTCCGAGAACTTTAACTGATCATAGCCCGGTGTGGATAGAATTAAAAATGGGGAAAAATGAGAGAAGATCATAGAGAGTAAACAAAAATCTGTTTAGATATGAAAATAATGTAAATGAGCTTAAAAAACAAATGAAAGAATTCTTTGAAATTAATTTGAATAAGGGTACCCCTATTGAAATTGTTTGGGATACTAGCAAGGCTTATATGCGGGGGGTGCTAATACATATGAACTCTAGACATACATGAACCAGCAAAGAAAAAGACTAGAGATGGAAGGAGAAATAAAGAAAAAAGAACAATTACTTATAAAAAACCCGGCAGATAAAAAACTACAAGTAATTATAAAACTTCTGAAAGATCAATTTCAAATGCTCATAGCGGAGCAAACAGCAACTAATTTACAATTTGCAAAACATAACACATTTTGTAATGCTAACAAACCGGGCAGATGGTTGGCTTATACATTGAGGAAGCAGCAGAGTTCTCAAGTTATCGGTAAAATTGAGTATGAAGGGAAGGAAGTTTTTCAACAAAATGCAATCAAAGAAGCCTTTTTAGATTACTATACAAAACTATATGCCAAAGATGTTATACAGAATGAACTTATAGATAAATACTTAGAAGAAGGGAGAGTTATGAAAATTACTAAGGAGCAAAAGGAAAGAATGAGTCAACTAATAACAGTCGAGGAGATTATTATTGCAATTAAACAATTAAAAACAGCTAAAGCTCCAGGGATGGATGGCCTAACAGCGGTGTATTACAAGAGTTTACAAGCAGAAATGCTTGAACACTTGAGAGACTTACTTTGTAGCATACAAAAAGGGGGCAAAATACCCCCTTCATGGAAAGCAGCTTTTGTATCGTTGATACCAAAAGAGGAAACAAGTTGCACAAAACCGGAAAATTTTAGGCCAATTTCCCTCCTGAATACAGATTATAAAATTTTTGCAAAAGCATTAGCCAACAGACTAATGCCAGTTATGCAACAAGTGATTCATCATGATCAAGCAGGATTTATAGAAGGCAGATATATGAAGTATAATGTGAGGCAAATTATAGATTTATTGGAATATCTTGAGAAGAGTAAACAGATCCCTGCAGTGCTTGTGTTTTTGGATGCAGAGAAGGCCTTTGATCAAGTTAATTGGAACTTTCTATTAAAGACACTAACAAAGATGGGTTTTGGGGATGAGTTTGTGCAAGCTGTCACAATTTATCAAGATCAAACTGCACAGATCATTATCAATGGAAGTTTAACTACAAACTTTAGTATAGAGAAAGGGACAAGACAAGGTTGTCCATTATCCCCACTGTTGTTTATTCTAATTTTAGAAGTTTTGCTGAATAAAATACAAGATTCGAATATTTTGAATGGAATAGTTATAAGGCAAGAGGACTATAGAATAAGGGCATTTGCAGACGATCTAGTTGTTACCCTAACACGGCCTATGGAATTGATAATACAGATGAAAGACATTATAGAAGAATATGGTATGGTGTCGGATTTAGACTGAATCAGGAAAAAATCAAGATGATAGTTAAAAATGTGTTCAGATGCTCAGAAAAAGGAACTTGAAAGGAAGACAGGCTTTGAAATAGTAGCAAAGGTGAAATATCTAGGAGTTCATGTTGCAGCTTCAATTAGAAAACTTTTCAAAAATAATTATGAGGTGTTGTGGCAAAAGGTACAAAGAGAAATGGAAGCTTGGAAAAAACTGCAACTATCTTTACTTGGTAGAATAGCAGCAGTTAAGATGAACATTCTACCTAGAATTTTATTTTTGTTTCAAATGATTCCGGTGCTCAAAAATGATAAAAATCTGACTGAATGGCAAAAAGGGGTGAACAAGTTTGTTTGGAATAAGAAAAAACCAAGAGTTAAGCTAAAAATTATGCAAGATGCTCGTGAAAGAGGTGGCCTTAAAGTTCCAAACCTACGACTGTATTATGAAGCAGCAGCTTTGACGCAAGCGAATGATTGGTTTGAAATGACAGAGATTGGAATATTAAATATAGAAGGCCATGACTTGGTGCATGGGTGGCATGCATATTTATTTTATGAAAGTAATAAAGTATTGATAAAGTTGATAAAATATTCAAGAATCATATACTTAGAAACTCCTTAATGAGAGTATGGAAGAAGCACCATCTTAAATTGGATTATAAAATACCGTTGTGGTTGAATCTTGGTCATATTACCCGGAATATAAACATAAAGTCACTCGGGGAGATTTTATACAAAGAGGTACTTTTTAATGATGGGGGTAGCTTACAATTAAAAACATTAAATACACTGTTGGAAGAAGGGATAACTTTAACTTGGTTACAGTATAATCAACTTCAATTGAGATGGAGGGAAGATCAAAAAACTGGTTTAATGCTGTGTGAAGAAGATTTGGTAAGACAGATAAAAGATAAAAGCCAAATGCATATTAAAAGGGTGTACAATGCTTTGTTAGAAAGAGATTCTGAAAATGAGTTGGTTAAAGACTGTATGATAAAATGGGCGCAGAATTTTGCAGAACCAGTTATGATGGAAACATGGGAAAAAATATGGGTTCAGAATGTTAAATTTACGCAGTAACAGAACTTGAGGGAAATTTTTTATAAAATGTTTTACAGGTGGCATCTAGATCCCAAGAAATTATCATGTATGTATCCTAACCTGCAGGCAAAATGTTGGAGATGTGAATGCTTAGATGCTACATATTATCATATATGGTGGACTTGCAAGAAAGTGAAGGCTTTTTGGATTAAAATATGGTGCGTTATGCAAAATGTTTTGAAGAAAAAATTGCAGTTTTCTCCTTGCAATTTGTTTTTATTGGTGATAGTTAAGGATTCTTCAGTGACTGAGACAAAAATGATATTATACATGATTACTGCAGCCAGACTACTGATTGGCCAATACTGGGAAAAAGACTCTATGCCTACTATAGAAGAATGGACTTTGAAGGTGGCCAGTTTTGCAGAAATGGCGAAGATATCAGCATATTTGAGGGACCAGACCTAAGAACCTTATATGTTAGAATGGAAGAAATGGATAGACTATGTGCAGAACAAATATCAAACAAGAAGTACCAGATAGTTTTTAGTTGAATGTTAAGATG
This sequence comes from Coluber constrictor foxii, assembly GCA_038048745.1. Lineage (NCBI taxonomy): Eukaryota > Metazoa > Chordata > Lepidosauria > Squamata > Colubridae > Coluber > Coluber constrictor. Next base: position 120,342,405 of record CM075961.1, on the reverse strand, counting down.
TAGAAATTTGTAGCGTAGTTAGGGGTTAGGGTTGTAGGAGGGTAATGTATGTTATAGTAAATAATGGTATGATTTGGACTTCACCCAGGGAAGCCGGGGGGGGACTGGGGAGGGTTAGAGGAGTGGGGGCTGGGTGGGGGGGTAGGGGAGGGAGGGGTTAGGGGAGGGGGGGGGGAAATGGGGGAAAATTTGTATTTGTAAAACTTTTTTAATAAAAAAAAAACACCATGAAAACTGTGGCCTAAGCAAGTCTGCTGGGCCCACCACATTAACCAATTTAATTTCTCCCTGCACTACCTTCCTGGAGGGAAGAACTTCATGGCAGATGCTCTCTCGAGACTGCCTCAATACAATAGTGTTCAAGAGGATGTGATTTGTCCAGTTATCCCCTCGAAACAGCTGGCGGTACCAGTGGTTACCAGAACCCAGGCAAAAGAGTACCCTTGTCCGGTGACTTGAGCAAGTAATTAAAAGAAGCACTAAAAACTGACGAGTGGTTTTTAGCCCACTCCAATGAGTGTACACTTCAGGAGAGTCTCGCCTGGGTGGGAGTGAAACTATATGTACCCGCCAACCTGAGGGGGGCAATATTATAATATGCCCATGATGCTAAAATCACTGGGCATTTTGTTTTCGTAAAGACATTACATTTAGTTAAATGACAATTCTGGTAACCGGCACTGAAGAAAGACATAGAAGCCTACATGGCGAGCTGCTCTATATGTACTTCAGTAAAGAAGCCTCCTGAGAAAACCCCTGTCTTACTCCAGAGTGTAACCAGGCGGGAGCCCCACGGAAGGAGATCTCCATGGATTATATTGTTGAGTTGACCAAAAGTGGAGGAAATACAGTCATTTGGGTGGTTACTGATTTTTTTTCTAAACAAGTGCATTTTGTCCCATGTCCCAAGATCCCTTTGGCTAAAACTCTGGCTAAATTGTTTGTCCAACATACATATAGATTATACGGGACTCCAGAGCGAAAAATCTTGGACAGAGGGAACCAGTTCACCTCCCACTTTTGGAAGGAGATCCTGGGGTTGTTAGGCTCTGCCCAAGGGTTAAGTCCCGCCCACCACCCTCAGACCAATGGGGCTTATGAAAGAACTAACTCGGTGTTGGAACAATACCTTAGATGTTACATAAATTATCAGCAAGATAACTGGATGGACTGGTTGCCGTTTGCAGAGGTCGCCTATAATAACTCTATACACAGCAGTACTGGGTTTACCCCATTTAAGGTAGCCTCTGGCTAAGACTTTGTGCCCATCCCAGATTTGCCTCATGAAAACCCACAGATGCCTTCTTTGGCTGAATGGATTGAACAGCTACGTAGTACCTGGTCTGTAACACATAAGGCTCTAGACGAGGCTCACCAAGCTCATAAAAACCAAGCTGATAAGAAAAGAATTCAGGGTAGGGATTATAAGGTAGGAGATAGGGTTTTCCTTTTCACCAAGTACTTACAAACTACCCAAGAGTCGAAAAAACTTGGGCCCAAATACCTGGGTCCTTTCCCTATCATATGCATAGTTAATCCAGTTACAGTACAATTAGAGCTACCTAAAACTTTGCGGAGGATTCATCCGGTGTTTCATACTAGTTTGCTGAAACCCGAGTGTACATCCCCTTTGCATCTGGACAAAGAATCTCCTCCTGTTCCCATACTCATTGAGAGGGAACAGCATTTTGAGGTCAAAGAAATATTGGATTCAAGGAAACATCGCAGTAAGCGGCAGTACTTGGTAGCCTGGAAACATTTCCCTTTAGCTCAGTCTGAATGGGTAAATGAGTGAGATTATAGAGCTCCAAAGTAGCTGCAATTGTTTTATTCCAAATATCCTGATAAACCTTAATCCTAGAGTTGTACTTATGTTCCTGTTTATGTAATTTTCTATTTTCCCTTATTCTGTTTTTCTTCTTGGAATAATGTCTCTTCTGCAGGAGGGCCGAATGTCAGTCTCCGCCTTTATATTGCTTGCTTGCTTGCTTGGCTGCCATTGTAACAGGGGGAGGGGGGAGCTGTCTGGATGTCGGGGGGGGGGAAGAAGTGAGCTGGTGGAGTAAATTGGAGAAAGTTTTCCTCAGCGTTTCTCTGAAGCTGGGAGGCACGCTGATAACCACTCAAGGTCAACTGTCATGGCATACCAGGAGGATAGAGCCATCTGAAGCTGCATCCCACATGACCCTTTGGGGGGATGTGGATTGGATAATCCTGATTGGACGATTGGGGGGAGAGTTTTAAGGATGCTGTCTATATGTGATTTTTGCGCCTATTGCCTCAGACCTTGCTTTTCTTTGTTGGCATTCAGTTCATACTCAGTAAAAGTATCTTTCTCTATGAAAATGGAGTCGGGGTTTTTCTTTCTTGAGTGTTGAAAGGAGGCATACCTGACACAATCTTTATTCTCTTTCTCTTCCTCTCCCTCCCTTCTTTTGTCCTTCCTACCTTCTTCCCTTCTCTCCTATTCCTTCTCTACTTCCTCTTCCTTTCTCCCACTCCTCCTTTCCTCCCCGCTATCTAACTTTCCCTCCTACTCTTATTCCCCTTTCCTTTCTTCCTTTCCTCCTCCCTTTCTTCTGTTCCTCTCTCTCCTTCTCCCTTCCTTCAATCTCTCTACTCCTTCTTCTATCTCTCTCTATTGCTATATTTATTTTCAATTCAGTGCTTTTTTTTTCTATGGTGTCCAAGCATTCCTGTTTTTCTTTCCCTTTATTGCATATATTCCTCAAAATATTTTAAAATTCTTAACATTGTTTCAACTTGTTTCATTTTTATCATAAAATATTTCAACTTAATTAAGTTTCCACCTCTTATTTCCATTTCAATAGTTATTTTTCTATTTTCCTAATATTTCAATTACTTCCTGATATTTTAACATATGGACCATTTCTATATCTGCTGGTCTACTTACAACAATTTCTTACATCATTTATTTAACATTTCAATTTTATTTCTTACTTCAATTTCCTTTGTTGTTTGGATCTCTGGTGGCACCGCTGGCGCCGCAGCAGCTCTTTTGGGAGCTCCAACCTCGCCGGAACAGCGAGAATCAGCTGTTCCAGTGGCTCGGAACTTTCCCCTCGGGCAAAGAAGGGAAAGTAAGTAAATAGGCATGGGTAGAGCTCCCCAGGATTCCCCAGGATTAATCCTGGGGTGCAGAGGGCGAGAGCTCCCCAAACGCCTAAAGTAGCTCCGGACCTGGGCAAGCTTCTGTCATTGACAGAAAAAGGCGCTGCAATCACCCCTGTGGACCTAATGAATTCAGTGTTTTGATTGGACGCAGACAGAGCAAAGACAGGAGAACTGGCAATAATTGCAAGTATTACTACTTTTAATTCTAAAAACTATTACTTCCTTCAAGAAGCGAGAGAAAGTTAATAAAGATGGCGCTGGCTGGTTTCAGACTTTGAAAATGAAACTTAAAAGAAGAAAATGATTGTTAACGCTTGTTAACACTTGTTAAGTCTGTTAACATTTCAAGACTTTGTTGAATGGAGTTGAGGCTTGCAAGCTTAAAGAAATAGGACTAATTTGCTGATGAATTGCTACAACCACTAAAATAAGAAAATAAGAACTTTGCTGGCTTTGTTGGGGAGAGGCTGGGGGAAAGTGAAACCTGGAAATGGAGGCTAGACAAGTAAAGCCTGGAGTGGTTAAAAGTGCTGGATCATCCCCAGCTCAGACTTCAAAAATTCAGTCTTTGGCACACACACCCCCAGCCCCCACAGAATCACAAGCTTTAACTTTGGAAGTTTTGGAGAGGGCACTGAAGAAATTGTCTGATAATGTGGAAGAAAAAAATTACAATTCGTTTAGAAGGAAAATTAAAAGAGGTGCATGAAAAACTGCAGGGTATTAAAGAGACAATTCAAACCAACAATGATGAAATAAGGGAAGACATAATGGAAGCCTTTAAAGGAGTGTGGGGTTTTGCTACAACACTAGAGGAGAGGGTGAATGAAATTGATCAAGATAACTTGGAGGTGGATGTTAAACTGAAGCTAGCCCAGACAAAAATGGAGAAAGCAGAAGCTGAACTTGTAATGGAACAGAGCAATGGAGTGAGCAGTGAGTGTGAGAGGATTGAAAGAAAATAATCAAGAGAAGACCAGGATCATACTCAACCAAAGAATTATAGACCTATATCTTTACTTAATATAGATTATAAGATTTTTGCAAAAATTCTAGCAAATAGGTTAATGTCAGTTATGCAACGTGTGATTAATAATGATCAAACTGGGTTTATACAAGGTAGACAAATGAAAGGCAATGTGAGGCAAATAGTTAACATTTGCCTCACATTGGGAAATATTTGGGATATTTGGGAAAGAACAACCAGGTCCCTGCAGCGCTTATGTTTTTGGATGCTGAGAAGGAGTTTGATCGATTGAATTGGCAGTTTTTAGAGAAGGTAGTTCAAAAGATGCAATTAGGGGAGTATTTTATAAAATCAATTCAAGCAATATATCAGAAATTAACAGCACAAATAATAGTGAATGGAAACTTAACTGAAACATTTAAAATTGAAAAAGGAACAAGACAGGGATGTCCCCTGTCACCATTGTTGTTTGTTTTGACCTTGGAAGTATTGCTGAATAAAATAAGGGGGGCAATAATTTACATGGTATTAAGATTAGACAACAAGATTATAAAGTACAAGCATTTGCAGATGACGTGGTTGTAACTTTAACCCAACCAGTAAAATCAGCTGTAAGTTTAATGGATATAGTTAGGCAATACGGTCAAGTTTCAGGATTTAAAATAAAGGTAGGGAAAACAAAGATGTTAACCAAAAATATGACTATAAGAGAAAGAGAAGAGTTGGAGAGAGTAACTGGCTGTGAGATAGTGAAGAAGGTTAAATATTTAGGAGTTTCTATTGCAACATCAAATGGGAAGCTATATAAATATAATTATGAAGTGCTATGGCATAAAATACAGGCAGAGTTAAATAAGTGGAAAAAATTACAATTGTCATTGCTGGGAAGGATAGCAGCAGTTAAAATGAGTGTTTTGCCAAAGTTTTTATTTCTCTTTCAAATGATACCAATACTTAAAAAAGATGCAAATCTGGAAGAATGGCAGAAAGGTATTAGTAAGTTTATTTGGGTTGGAAAGAAACCAAGAGTCAAATTAAAAATAATGCAAGATACATGTGAAAGAGGAAGCTTGAAAATGCCAAATCTTAAAATTGTATTATGAAGCAGCTGTCTTGTCGGCTATCAGTGACTGGATTAACCTAACAGAAGAAAGGATATTGAATATTGAGGGTTATGATTTGATATATGGCTGGCATGCTTATTTGATTTATGATAAAAAAGTGGATAGGACTTTTAAAAGCCATGTATTAAGGAATGCTTTTTTGCGTGTCTGGAAAAAATATCAATATAAATTAAATGATAAGATACCTTTGTGGACAGTTCCCAGACACGCAATAGAGAATATAAGCATAGAGCAAAGACAGGATAAAATTACTTATAAAGAACTATTGATTATAGAAAAGAATGTATTACAGTTAAAATCTTTGAATATATTGAGAGAGGAAAGGGCAATTCAAACATGGTTCCAGTATGTTCAGTTGCAGAATAGGTGGAAAAAAGATAAAAAAATTGGTATTGCACAAAGTGAAGAGCATCTGATACAACAGATCAGAGATCAGAGGCCAATGCATATAAAAAGACTGTATAACGTACTGATAAAAATTGATTCTGAAACAGAATTAGTTAGAGATTGCATGATAAAATGGGCGCAAAATTTTGAAGAACCAGTAATGATGGAAACTTGGGAAACGATCTGGGTTAGAAATGTCAAATTTACACAAGCACAAAATTCACGAGAGAATTTTTATAAAATGTTTTATAGATGGCATATGGATCCAAAAAAAATTAGCTTGTATGTATCCGAACTTGCAATCTAAATGTTGGAGATGTGATTGTGTTGATGCTACTTATTTTCATATCTGGTGGACATGTAAAAAAGTTAAAGCATTTTGGATAAAAATATGGTGGATCATACAGAACGTTCTGAAAAAATGGATAAAATTTACTCCACAGTTATTTTTGTTAGGTATTGTACAAAACTGCACGGTAATAGAAACTAAGTTGATGTTGAATTTAATAACTGCAGCAAGACTTCTGGTGGCGCAGTATTGGAAGAAGGAAGACCTACCATCTACTGAAGAATGGACACTAAAAGTTATGAATTTAGCAGAAATGACGAAAATTTCAGCATATTTAAAAGACCATTCAAATGAAAAGTTTAGGTTGGAATGGAAAAGATGGATAGAATATACTCAAGGCAAATATAAGACTAAAAAATTACAAATAGCTTTTGAATAAGGAATGGGTTAAGAGAGTTTTATAAAGTACTTAAGGTTAGATTAGTTAAAGGGAGTTAAAAGTTCAAGAGGGTGATAAGAGACTATAGATTATTACCTTAAATTAGCTTGTGATATCCTGTATTTTGCTCTGGGAAGTGAGGGCGGGGTTAGTCGGGCATGGGGGGAATGGATGGGAGGAAGGGGAAATATATGTAAAACTTTTTAAAAATTTTCAATAAAAAAATTCCTTTGTTTTTTCAATCTTTAGCACACATTTCTTTACTTTTATTTCAATTTTATGTCTTAATTTCAATTAAGTATTCCCTTTTATAGTAATCTATATATTTATTCCAGTTTGTTTCTTATATACCACTTCTACTATTAATGCCATTCCCTTAAATCAACATATCACTGCTTTAATTCCTTTCTACATTTTTTTCTTTCTCCTTTTAACCATTTTCTTTTGCACTCTCCTGAATTCCACTTCTTGGTATTTTCTCCCCTTTCTCCTATTCACTTATTTCTTTCTTCCTCTTCTTTTTATGTTTATTATATCCTCCGTCCTGCATCTTTTCTCTAATTTTTAACTTTATTACCCTTTTAGTTCTCCCCTTCTCTTTTCCCATTTCTTTCTTTTCTTCTTTTTTGAGAGATATTCCCTCCTTTCTATTTTTATTTTATCACTCTTAATCTCAGTGTGATCATCTATTTTTTCCTTCAATTATTTTCTTTCCCACATTATATTCTTACTTCTCATTTATCTTTTTCTTACTTTTTGTATTCTATCAATCTTCCACTTGTTTCCCTTAAATGCTTCTAGCACCTTTTGCAACATGTCCTTGTACTCATGTTCCCAATTGTCCGAATTTTTAGTTTAAGAAGAAATAACTTTTAAATGTATTTTTATTTTCACTTATATATAGTTCAAATTCAAGTCCATTTAATGTCTTTTTTGTTTTCTTTCTTCTTTCCAAATAGTATCCAATTCAAATAGTCCTTTTAAGTCTCCCCAGTTCAAGGTTTTATTATTTCAAGTTCTTTTTATAATCTTACTGCAGCTGTTTAAATACTCCCCATATGGCTTCTCATGTTGATTTAAGTGCAATATTTCTTTTCCATCAGCAAATGACTCTCCCCAATCCACAAATCCCCAGGCAAAAGTATCAATTGTAAATCCACAAAAGTAGTGCTTTCTGTTTCAATTAGTTCCTTTTGTTGTTAAATAAAGCTTTCTCAATTTCCTTTTCTTTATATTTATTCTTAATTTCTTCCAAGTCCAATTTAAATCCAGGTGGTTAGTTCTCCTTTTAGGCCTTTTTTTTTTAAAGTTCCTCTTTATTTTTTCTTTCGCTTTTAATTCCCAGATGCCAATTAGCCACTTATTTCAGGTTGAGATCTCTTTTAAAGTTTAAAAAAGTTTTTTCTTCTTACCTATGAGTTGGCCAATCACTCATTCGGTAACAATACTCGGTTTCATCATCGCTCCTCGTTCTTTTATCCCTTATCTTGGATGTGGCAAGCCTGGCTTTTGACTGTCTTCCCTTGCTGCTGGGTCAGAGGCTGATGCAGACACTTTAGGGAGTTTGCAACCTGCCTGTTCATACCTGCCTGTGCTTCCATTCTTCACTGTCCCTACAGGACAGCTATGATCCTTTGGGATTCCTTAAAGCAGCTGAGATATCAGCATTTTCCAGGAGCCCCAGAATTTGCTGTATTGCCACTGGCACTGGCCATACCAGTTTTGCCCCAATTTTGAAAGGTTACAAAATGGGTGGGCTTGTTTGCTTGTTTTAAGCATTAGAGATTTATAGAACATTGTTTTAATGAGTTTTGCTATCTCATAAAATAATGTGCAACTGTTCTGATTTTTGACAATTACTAATAGGAGTTGTTGCAAATTGGGTTGGGAGAACGCATATGAGACCCTGAGCTTTCCTGGTATCTGTCTAGCACTTTAACCGCTAACACTGATTCTATTTGCTACTTCATTTTTTTCAGTCTCTATCGTTTGCATTAAGGAGGAAGAATTCAGTTCAGTTTTTCTCAACAGTAGAAGTAGAGTAGGTAGCTCACAAATAGTTTCCATTAGTCCTTTGCTTCATTCAGCACAGAATGAAGAGACTCTTTCCTCCAGTGCAAATAGTAGGATGAAAAAGCAGGTTCAGATTTGAATTGCAGCAGAAAGCAAAGTTTTGGACTGTTTTCTCACATGTGCCATCCCAATATTGTGATCTGAATTGGGGTCCTTCATTAGCTATTTTTTACTGGTAATAGTAGTAGTGATAGATTTTAATTGATTAGTCAAAAAACTAATTATTACACCATCTTAAAATAGGTTTAAGTAAGTAAGTTCATCTCTTTTGCAAGCCATCTCAATATGAACTAAAAACATGATCTCTTAATTAGGGAACCTTAATTATGAACTTGGTAATGCTGCTAATTTACATCTTTTTCCCAAAGGAGATCAGACAATTTAATATTTATCCCACTGAACTGTTCTAATTAATAAATGTAGGTACTAGGTTCTCAATGAGGCATATTATATAATAACAATCAAATAGAGAGCATACACAATATTTTCAATAAATGTGAACTTTCCTTTTTAAATTTTTTATTAAATGTATTTAAAAAACAAAGTGAAAACAATCTTAAAGAAAAGCAAGAAATCAAAGAACTAAAATGCAAAAAAACAAAAGAAAAATAGAAAAAAATTACAAAGTTGTGGCTTCCACTCTTTTTTTTTACATTTATAAGTTACAATTATAAATTTACCTTTTTATCCAACGTTCATGCCTGTTTTTTTATATACATATCCTGTCTAATCACCAAAATCGTGAATCATATTGGAGCAGAATGGGGAATGATGTCTTTGTTTTATTGATCTCAAAAGTATAATTTGTGGCAATATTGATGAAACAACTAATTTTTCTTCATTCTGCCTCTAAATGGATGATGTTTGTATACTTTTTCTAATGTTTTATGTCTTATGATTTCCTTTCAGCAAATCAAATTGGCTGCAGACTCTCTGAAAGAATCATAGGATGATAAACTGAACAGTTGGAGAAGTATATTCTATGTCTATACAATATTAAGAACAAGAAATACATTATACTTTCATATGATTTTAAACTGTGATACCAAGGATTTTATCTTTATTCATCATAAAAATCGCAGTGTAATTGTTTTGCATATTACAATATACTCCATAGAAACTGATTATAGCCTTCTTAAATCTTGTTAGAACTCATAGCCATTACTCTGGTTTACAATTTTTTTAAGATTCTTATTATCATAAGCATAATCATAAATAAGCATAATCATAAATATGAGCTGCACCTTTGGAATGTAATAGCAATATATAAAGTTATATTCCTGTAGCATCTTCATGTTAAGAATTTTTTGTCACTTTTTGTAGAAGGCTTATTACACACGCTGTAATGAAAAAGGAATTAATTTTGTTTTCTGTAAAATGTAATACATAAATCTCAAGTTAAGATCCATATAGAGTAAGAATGCTGTGTCAAAATATGTACTGTAAAATGTGTATGCTGTTTTAACTTGAATGATTATTCTCCATTAAAATTACTAATTTCAAAAAATTGGAAAATATTTGATTTGGCAAGAAGCTCAGTTAACTTGATTCATTCCTAAGATACACCCTGCTTATATAACCTTTCTACCCAGCTTTTATTTTCCTGGTTCATTAAAAATAGGCTGCGGTAAAGAATAATTTAATCTACCAGCAGAATTACATTAAACAATTTGTTGTAATTCCCATTTTCCCCTTCTGTGTACTGGAGCATTTGTCTGTTCCAAATGCTTTTTTAAAATTTTAGAGTAACTTTTAAACAACGGTAGTCTTTATGGCCAACATTTCTATCCATAGCACTATGATATGGCAAATAATGAAACAGAACTTCGTTTTTGATAAAACATTTTGCAGACAAATTGTAGCTCATTAGTTAACATTTATTTCCATCTCTGTTGGAAAATGGAACAATGCAGTATAATAACTCCTTACGTTATGACCATTCATTCAGTGACTATTTAAAGTTATGACAAAGGGACTTAAGAATGGCACTCAAAGTTCTGGCCATTGCAGCGCCCCTCTGGTCAGATGAACACAATTTGAGCACTTAGCAACCACCTCTTACTTTTGACCAGTTGCAATGTCCGTCATCACGTGATTGCAATTGCGTATGTTCCTTGGGAAGTCTTCCCGCCCCCTGGCTTTACCACACTTGCATGCACATGCCCTCCTTCCTCCTTCACTTACATGCACAGGGTGCCTTTTTGGCCTCCCTGCATTTGCATGCACTCACCTCATGCCCTCTTTTTCTGATCTCATTGCACTAGCATACACACAATTTGTGCCCTCTTTCCCTGCACTTGCAAAAACACATACACCTCATTCCTTTTCCTTGGCATTCCTAAGGTTTCACATGCACACACACACCATATCTACTTTCTTTGTCTCTCTGTACTTGCACACATATACTCACTCTATGCCCCTTTCATCAGACTCTGCATTGCACACGCACCCTGGCACTTTTTCCAGCCTTCCTAAGTTCACATTACACGTCACCCATCCATCCCAATTCTGGATTTCCTCCAATTTCTTGCAGCTCTTTTGTATTCTTTACCTGGGATTTCTTCCTCTTTCTACCTAATGACCTGCATGTCTGAAATTATAGCAACTAGGACTGTCTAGATTGTTGCTGCTACACAATACAGACATGTGATAATGCACTTTATGACCATATCTCTTAGTGGTGGCAAATCTGATCCCAATTGCTATCATAAAGACTAACTGCATTAATAATGATTGAAGTCCAGTATAAATACCAATTTCTCCTACTCAACTCCAGCATTAGCCACTATTTTCTTAATGTGGAAAAGAGATTGTGGATTTATTTAAATTTTGTATTACTGTATTTTCCTGCGTATAAGACTACTTTTTAACACCCAAAAATCTTCTCAAAAGTCGGGGGTCGTCTTATACACCGGGTCTCATTCTCCTGTAACCAGGCAGACCAGCCCATAAGGCTCTGACGAGCCTTAAATGGCTCTGAGGAGGGTCGTCTTATACGCCCAGTCGTCTTATATGCCGGAAAATACGGTAAGTTCCCAGAAAATCCCATATGGATTTATCCATATAGTCACTAGGAGTCAAGACTGAATAGAAGATACAAAACTTACATTAACTTTTAAAGCTAAAGAAAGAGAAATAAGCTGGTGAGTAAGCATCATGATTTATAAAAAAATTACATGTGGAAAAACTCCCAATACCATAAGCTTCATTAAGACGATATTACTTATGGTCTTAATGAATAATAAAAAAATAATTGAAACTCAATTTTTAATGGTAGGACTACTGAAAATACCATCAACATGCTACACTGCAAGATGTTTGCATCAATGTTACTTGATTCCCATTCCCCATGTAAGAGTTCCCTCGGGATTTGTTTTCTGCTACATTTGTCTGCAAAGAATAAAATAGGTTCTCATACTCTTGAAAATATATTCCAATACAATACAAATACATTTGCTGTTTTATTTCTTGCATTTTCTATAATATAATTTGAATATATTTCACTATCCATCCCACAGGTGCTTTTTTTCAAAAGGCAACTGGACTTTGTTTTTGCTTGAAGACATTTAGGTTCTCATTCAAGAAGCTTCTTCAGTTCTGATTGAATGGTGGAAGATGAAGATTTATATTCCTTCGATGAGAAGCAAAACATCTTCAAGGAAAACAAAGTCCAGTTGCCTTTTGAACTGAGGGCTTGCGGGCCCACAGAGAGGCGCTGCATGCCACCTCTGGCACGCATGCCATAGGTTCGCCATCACAGGTCTATGCTGTACTCTATATCATCTTCAAGATATGCTGAACTATGTACTTCCACAGATACCATCTTCAGTCTATAGTCAAAATTAGCCTATTTAAGATGGAGAGGATTTGATTCAATTATTTTTATTTATATTCAAAATTAAATTATTTTGGCATCAGCGTTCCTCTAACTGCCCTCCTCCAAGCAAGCAATGTCGGTGCAGGCAAAACCCCAAGGCAGCTCCAACAAGGCACTCGGAGGCAGGGATTGGAGCTACTAAGCAGGCAGCCAAGCTAAGTACCTGAAGGACCCCATACGTTACCAGGAGTCCAGGCACTTAAGCGGGCAGCGAGGCCTTGGCTGAACTCCTCCGCAGAAAATGGGCTTTGCAGAGGTCCAATCTAGTGCCCGGAGTCGGCTCTGCCTTAAGGAGGCTGGGAGTGTCATTGGGGCTTCTGCGACGGGGGGCTCAGGCCTGGTCCCTACACGGTGCCATAATTCACAAACTGCTGCTGGCGCTGCATGGCTACCCAGGTGGTTTCTTCGTGGGTAGCAGCCTGCCGGTGGGTGGGGCAGGCAGGGGTGGCCCTCCCTCCGTGTGCCTGACCCAGCACCCTTTCTCCTCATCCCCCGGTGTTCCCAGCCGCTGTTCCTGCATTCAAGTGAGGCTGCCCTCCTAGCCCACGTGTGCACCTGGGCACGCTCTGTCTGCCTGCACAAATTCATCAAGCAGTTCATCTGCCACTGCCAATCTGCCACTGTTGCAGCCTGCCGTCCTTCCACGGGTGCACCTTCCGAGACTGCATGGTGAACTGTGGCACTGGGTGAGCCCAGAGACAGAGAGAGACAGAAAGGGAGGGATGAATGGGTGACTGGTATGTGGCTGACAGTTGATTTCCAGTGCTGGAGGGTGAGGAAGGGAAGCGGATGGGCTTCTGCTGCCTTTTATTGGGGTGCATGTAGCAAGATCAAGCTCCTCTTGCCGTCTCTTCTTACCCCCTCACCAGGCATGGCAGGGCTTCCTGCCCCTCACTTAGCCACCTGCCCCCTTTATCAATGCAGTTTGGAGGTGGCAGGTGGGAAGGGGTGGGGCAGTGTGAAAGGGTATTTCCAACTCCCAGGCTGACTGGCTTCTTCCTGACAGCTCTTTCTCTGCTTTTCAGTGTCGGCTATCAAAGATGAGGTTTTTGTGGGCAGAAGAGCTTGCTCCACCCACCCCCGCCCAGATGCTCTCATTTCCCCCAGCATTTCTTTGCCTACCTGATTTCCAGCTCCATTGCATTTCTTGCTGTAATGTACAGGGCAACAAATTTGTGTTTGAACTAAAAAAAGTTCAATCAATCAATTCCAACTTCTTACGGAAAAAAAAATATCTCGCAAAGTTGGAATTCACTGATTGAACTGGTTTATTTAGTCCCACAAACTTGTTTCCTTGCACACAACAGCGAGAAACATGAGCTGGAAATCAGGTAGGCAAAGAAATGCTTGGAGGAATCAAGGGCATCTGGGCGGGGATGGATGGGGCAAGCTCCGAGTGCTGCGCTGCAATGGAGAAACGGGCAACAGAGTGGCCAGTGCAAGGAAAGGAGGCCACTTTCCCTCTTTCCCTGCTCCTCATCTTTCCCTCATGTCGGACGCTCCATTTCCCATTTCTCCATTGCCCAGGATCCACTTTGATAGCTGGGTGGTGGTGTTAATTTAACCGTTTGCCCAGGGTCAGGTTGGCTGTTGTGGGAGGTTCATTCCGCATGTGCAGCTGACCTGGAGGATGGGTCACCCCTCCCACAATGGCCAACCTGACTCTGGGTGAACCAGTTGTTAAATTATTTGAATCCCACCACTGACTAGTACTTGGTTTCCTTCTTTCCATTTTAGTGCCTTAACCATTATAACGAATTGGATCTCTTAATGTAAATAGATATTAATATCAAGCATGTTAAGGAAGTTAATGGTAGTTAACTGCATATTTCATTACCACAAATCCTAGGAAATAGACAAGTGGTGGTGGTTAATTTGGGCAAGGAAGCTTAGTGATAACAGCAGGAATGAGTCCATTTTAAGTACATAATTGCAGCACAATAAGTACTACAGGTATCAGTGTTGAATTTATTTCCTGTACAAGTAACAGAGTTGGCGAAGTTGTTACTAGAAACATGTTAAATTACCACATTATTGCAGATGATATTTCTTTGTAGTATCAAATTACATCAAGGGAAAGATCCGTTTACTGTCATGATGAACTAGCTTTCAGAAATGGCTTTATTGCTAATCTTTAAATATACAATATGTGTACTGCTGATGTTTTAAATCATTGTAGTATTATGATCCCCACGGGGACAAAGCTTAAAGTAAAATTTCCTATATTGTATTTTCAGTTAAATCAATTTACAGAAGTAGTCAATATCCAAGAAAAGCAGCCAGTAGTAATAGAACAGGAGCAGAAGGGAAGACAACTGTTATTTTGAGGCTTCCCCATTAATCTTAACTGAAGATCATTATCATTATGTAACAAATATCAAATCTAGTATATGGAGTTCAGTTTCAGATAAATCTAGGCATCTTTCTGCACTAGCAAGAACAAATTATTCTTTATTGTATTCTACAAGACAATTCAAAAATTGCACAATAGAATATTTATAGAAGCTTCACCTATTTTAAACTATACATTTAGTACAGCAAATGCCTGTACTAAATCAAGTATGGAAGCCAGTTAAATTTTTTCCTATGCTTGAAGTTTCCACTGAATTTTCATATGAACGAAGTCATTGGGGCTTCTGCGAAGGGGGGCTCAGGCCTGGTCCCCACACGATGCCATGATTCACGAACTTCTGCTGGCACTGCATGGCTACCCAGGTGGTCTCTTTGTGGGTAGCAGCCTGCAGGTGGGTGGGGCAGGCAGGGGTGGCCCTCCCTCTATGTGCCTGGCCCAGCACCCTTTCTCCTCCTTCCCTGGACATATAATTATACTATTCTGCAAGGTGAAATTGGTAATTCCCCAAACATTGTTAATGCTTTGACAGCAAAAGAATACTAGAAGTGAAATTTTATAGAAGGAAGGGTTCCCTTAACATTTAAAACTGCTCTAGAGGACAGCTTTCCAGTGTCAGCTCATTTGTACCGTTCTGAAATGCACAATCTGTGAACATGAATGCTATTCACAATAAATGCAGTGAACAACTTTTGATATGTGGAACCTTTCTTTTCACATCCTGAAATACTGCATGTATTATCCTCATATTAATGAGATAAGTCTTACAGTGGACTTTAGATTTCTTTAATTCCCACCTTTATTACTTTATTAATAACTCAAAGACACAAACACATTTAACACTTTCTCCTCCTATTTTCCTCACAAAAATCACCCTGTGTATTGGGCTGAGAGTGAGTGACTGGTGCAGGCACCCAACCAACTTTCAGGGTTAAGGCAGGAGTGGAACTTAGTCTTCTGGTTTCTAGACTGGTTAAGTATATACAATCAACATTTCATATGATACATGCATACATAACCAAAATGATCTCTTCAGCTACCCATTAATTTATCATATTAAAAGGGTTTGTTTTAGCGTGTTTCAAAGAGTCAAAAATAAGAACAAATGTCATTGGCTGCTTTGGAAACTGAAGTAAGTTTGAATTAGGGACACATAAGCTTCTGCAGTATTGTATGATGTAGTAGATCAGGGTTGCCAAAGTTACGTCGTCATGGCGGCATTATGTGACAGATTGTTAACTTTTTTCCTTTGCTAAACCAGGCGTGGGCATGGCTAATGCATGATGCATCTGGCCTGCAGGCCGTGAGTTTGACAGCCCTGTAGAAGATACATGTTGGAATGTATGCATGCAGACTTCTTTCCTAACTTAAAAAAAGGGACATTGTTAACACTAGAGGACTAGGTTGTTTCAACAAGAATGAATCAGTGGCAGCCTTAGGATGTTAAATGAGTTGCTTTTCTGATTATGTGACTATTAATACAGATTGCCTCTTTCAGAACGTTTTATAATCTGATCATACCTGAAGTACATTTTAAACTGTAATTTTTCTTTGCATTTTAAAACTAGAATATTTATGAGCATTTCAAATTTCAGGTATTTGCGATATTAATAACTGCATTACCAGATATATTTCATCCAAAACTTTGGTTTATATATTATGCACTCCTCCGTCCTACATATCTGTGGCTATTGCAAAATGATGGCCTTTGGATATGGTTTGTTAATAAGCTGAACAAAGATGCATCACAAAAGGAATGGTCATTTGAGCAGTTTTAAACTTGCTATTTTGCAGTGTTAAAAGATATACAGCATGTTGAATAGATAAATCAGAGTTCACAAGAGGAACACTTTGCTTTGTATTTTTAGTTCTAAAATATGGATAAATCTCAAAATACAATGTAATTTAAAGAGTGCTGCACTCCTAATTGTTTTTTCCTTCATAGTGGAAATCTGTCCTGAAGTGACAAGCAGCAGAGGGAAGAAGGAAATCTTAATGTTGCACATGCTGCGTAGTAGGCAGAAAACAAATGCATAGACAATCACTCATAAAGTAATAGTTAAAAATATAATTAGTTTACCTATTACAACAGGGCCAATATGTCAGCTTTTCAGTGCTGAAACAGAAGACACGCTAGTGAGTATATAAAGTTGACATGGAAGTCTTTTTTGCACTGATCAAGAGATCATTTTTATTAATTGGATTTTTGTCACACACCATGAATAGTTACATAGTGAAGAAAGCCAAACATTGCTGGAAGCAACTGACAAAGATAAACTGATATTTCTGTACCCTCTCTTAAAATGCTTAACTTTTCTGCATTCAGTTCTGCTTAATTTAATTGCTACTTGCAAAATTAATTCTGTCAAGATTGTCATATCTTAAATACAGATAAATTGCTAGAGGTACATTATATATTCATACAGAAAAATACAAGACTAGTTGTTTTTCACAATATTTATATGCTACAGTAACTATAAGCAATTTGTAAAGACAAATTTAAGGGGTACAGAAAACTGTTACTTGTTCTATATAGTTTGGTCCAATATATTTTAATGTAGTGGTTATTCTCTCCCTCCTTTAACAGAACATAATACAACATACAATACATGCACAGTCATTCACTTGTGAACAGATGAATAAAAGACAACATTCAGGCTAACATCTGTACACCCAAGTAGTTCACCCAACCATACATAACTAAAGGCTATTTTACAGCTATGCAGCATAATGGTCAATACCGCTGATCTAAAGTGAGCACCATATATATATTTACACATATACATATATACAATTGTATATAAAAATGGAAGAAACAAAAACTCCTGCGATTGGTCAAAAAGGTGCCATCCTAGGCTATACATAATGTATGATATTTACAGCAACTTAAAAATAAAAGCTGCAACAAAGTTTATTGCCAATGCCCTTTATAAATTTCCCCTACTTTTTATATAGATGCCCTATTTACTGATATTTATGAACTGTCCATATTTCTGGCCCTTTATAAGATCCCTGCTCAAGAAAATTTCAAACAAATATTTTCTATGGCTTCACTTATATATCAGTTCTTTCAGCTTTGTGTGTGTGTGTGTATGTGTGTGTGTGTGTGTGTATGTATATATATATACACACATACACACACACACATACACACACACACACACACACACATATACATACATATATATATACACATACATACACACACAGAATCTTGCAGAGTACTTATATCAGACTGGTAAAGCATCCAAGCAGTTTAAAACAAGATTGCAACAAGAGTCTGAAAAACAAAAGTGAAATATTTCATTTATACCTTGTTACACTTGGGAAATAAAAAGTATAAACCCTGAATTAGGCTAGATATTAAAATACACTGCATGATTCAGAACTATAGATGAATCTGTATTTACTTGGAAAGAAGCCATGATGAACTCAAATGGCTTTTTAATAAAATGTTTTAGATTGTACCTTGAGACAGATTTACCATACTAAAAAAGGAAGCATAAAATTATAATTCTATGTAACAATTCTTTGGTGCTCTACAATCCATAATGTAAATGAAATGCATTTTACTTGACCATTTTGCTAGCATCACAATACTGAGCTACAGAGATTATTCGGACACCTTCACTTTTGTCAATTTTGTTATGCTGCAGCCTGAATCTACAGTTGTTGAAATTCATTTTTTTCTCATTAATCTACACTCAATACTTTATAATGACGAAAACAGAATTTGAGAAATATCTGTAAATTTATTAAAAAGAAAAAACTGAAATATGTTGGTTTAAGTATTTAGAAACAATACTTGAAATTTAGTTCAGGTGCCTTCCACGTCTCTTGATTATTGCTGACATGTTTCTATACTTTCATTGGGGTCTACCTGTGGTAAATTAAATTGGTTGAACATAATTTGAAAAAGAGCACACCTCTCTATAGAAGGCCTCACAGCTAACAATACATGCTGTTGCAGAGCAAAAGCCATGAGGTCAAAGGAACTGCCTGCAGAACTCAGAGACAGGATTATTGCAAGGCACAGATCTGGGGAAGGCTACAATAAAATTTCGGCTGCATTGAGGGTTCCTAAGAGCACAGTGACCATCATAATTCTCTAATAGAAGACATTTGGCATAACCAAGACTCTTTCAAGAGCTGGTCGCCCAGTCAAACTGAGCAGTCAGGGGAGAAGAGCCTTAGTAACAGAGGTGACCAAGAACATGATGGTCACTCTTGCGTTCCAGAGATCCTGGGTGGAGATGGGAAAGAGTTCCAGAAGGACAACCATCACTGTAGCCTTCCACCGATCTGGCCTTTATGACAGAGTGGCTAGACAGAAGCCTCTCCTTAGTGCAAAACACACAAAAGCCCACTTGTTTTGCAAAAAAAAACACCTGAAGGACTCTCAGACTGTAAGAAACAAGATTCTCTGGTCTGATGAAACCAAACTTGAATTGTTTGGCCTTAATTTTAAATGTTATGTCTGGAGGAAATCAGGCACCTGCCCAATTATCACCCCAGAAATAAAGCATGGTAGTGGCAGCATCATGCTCTGAAGTGTTTTTAGCAGCAGGGATAGGGAGACTAGTCTAGGTTGAGGGAAAGCTGAATGGAGCAAAGTACTCAATGAAAACCTGTACAATAGCACCCAGGATCTCAGAAGGTTCATTTTTCAACATGGCAATGATCCTAAGCACACAATCAAGACAACACAGGAATGGCTTAAGGACACCTCTGTGAATATCCTAGAGTGGCCCAGCCAAAGCCCTCACTTGAACCTTATTGAACATTTCTGGAGGGACCTGAAAATGGCTGTCCATCAACAGTTGCCATCCAGCTGACTGAGCTTGAGAGGATTTGCAAGGAAGAATGGCAGAAAATTCCCCAATCCAGGCATACAAAGCTTGACGCTTCATAGTCCAAAACACTCAAGGTTGTAATGATGCCAAAGATGCTTCAATAAAGTACTAAGTGAAGGGACTGAATACTTATGCCAATGTGATATTTGAGTTTTTTCTTTTTAATAAATTTACAGACATTTCTAAACTTCTGTTTTCACTTTTCATTATGGGATACTGAGCGTAGATTAAATGAATGAGAAAAAGTGAATTTTAACAACTGTAGAATCAGGCTGCAGGATAACAAAAGTGACAAAAGTAAAGATAGTCTGAATACTTTCTGAACTGTATGTAAACTCTCTCAGACTACTGTCTGGGTTGCTGCTACATAATACCATCAGTTCTTACCAGCATTGCTTTGAAGACCCAGTGCACAGAGCAAGAAAATAACATTCTTATATTTCCCCAAATTGGGAATATTTTATTCTAGATATATATTCAGAAAAGTTAATTCATCTAGTCAAAAGTATTTTTAACAGAAAAAGTGCCAAAACATTCATTTGCTGGCATTTCAGTAGCAAGGGATTTTTAAAAAGCAAATACTCAAGAATGAAAGAAAATTGTTCCATGCAAACTTGTGTTATTGATTTGATTTGGAGAATTATGAAAGCAAATTATATGTCACATCCCAAACTAAATGTCCATTTAAAGTAATTTGTTTCCCAGTAGGATAATAAATGGTGCATTTTAAATCCATAGAGAGAACTTGAGATGTGTTATTATCAAATTTATATGCCATCTATTTTGTCATGGGGTATATTAAAGTATTCCAATAGGCTCTGCTAATCTGAACAGACTCTTGTTTTATTCAGATTCCAGCAACTATTCCTACTCTCCTTTACTAGAAATGTCTAGCTGAATTGACTGTATGCATTTTGATGTTCTGAAGCATTTCTGATATAATTAACATTATACAAAAGTAAAATTACCTATCTTGTCTCATTTATCTGCATGCTCAAATTACTTTATTATATCCTTAATCAACTTTCTGTGTCAATTCCATTAATAGTGAAAATATTAAACAGCATAGTGGAAAGTAAATTTGGAAAAAAAACTTTGCTTTTTCAATATCTTTATCAACAGTTACTACATATGAAATATTTATTGGAATAGATATCAACTAGAGATCTATTTAAATAGACCTCAGCTATCACAAATTGGTCCATTTTAAATATTTTGCACAATACTTTACAACCCATTATATTAACAGTAATGAATGCTTTCCCTTGAATGGAGAAAATTTAAATTACACTATTTCCTTATTAGATAATTCTTTTAAAAAAAGATTGTCTGCATTTAATTATGGGGAAAGCTGCCATGTAGATTTTTTTTAAAAAAAATCTTATCTATATCAAATCAAGATCTTCATTTCAGCCATCATTCATGCATTTAAGACAAAGATGTGGGATTAAAAATCAAGAGTTCAAGATAACTTTTCAGTGCACTTTTGCTTTGTACAAGCCTTGAAATTCTGAAACCTCCAGAAGAGATTTCAGTATTAAAATTTTATTGCTTTGGTTCTGTTGCAAACACAGATAATTATGCCACATCTCATGTATTTTAAATAACATAGAAGATCCGAACAAAATTTTTTGTTTTACAAAGAAACAAAATTTTTGTTTCTAATTTAAGTGCAGAATGTGAAACTACCAAGTGCTTAATTTATACTGGATTTGGACACAAGCCTTACTATAATCCAGATTTTCTACAGTAAAATTAGATAGAAAAATAACAATAGCAATAGTATTTAGACTTATATACCGCTTCACAGTGCTTTACAGCTCTCTCTAAGCAGTTTACAGAGTCAACATTTTGCCCCCAACAATCTGGGTCCTCATTTTACCAACCTCGGAAGGATGGAAGGCTGAGTCAACCTTGAGCCAGTGAGACTCCAACTGCCAAACTGCACCCAGACGCAGTCAGCAGAAATAGCCTGCAGTACTGCATTCTAACCACTGCACCACCATGGCTCTTGGGTTTGTTTGGAACAAAAGAAATTACTGGCTAGCAACATGCATAGAACATGCATTGTCATACCAAGCAAAACTAAATTAAATTGTAATAAATTACTGCTTAAAGCCAATGTTAACATAATAAGACAAAGTAACAAAAGATTCAGTGAAATAAAGTATTCACAGCTCTGAACAGGAAGATTGGTGATGTCAAGTAGAATGGGTTAAATATGACTATTGTCAAACAACATGACAGCAAGTTGTCTGACCTGATGTACATAACAGTCCCTCCTTCGGATTTCGCTGAATATTCACAGATATTGTTTTTTCACATAGAGGTAGTTGTAGCACATTATTTTTCAAGTTCTTGTTCTTTATTCGTTCTAACTCATTTGCTGCATCTGACATTTGGTCAGAAAACAATTTTATACTGCTCAAAGATGAAACTGGATTTACACTCCCAGAACTTATGCACATTTTCCATGTTGATTTCTCCTGCACCTTCACACTGGAAAATGAAATGTTTTGGGGATCAATTATGTACTTAGTGCTACTGTGAATATGAGAACCTAAACAAATGCTCATCAACTTGAGACTTTCAACCAGATCACCCGCACTTCTTGATGACAACTGCACTGAATTACCAGATCCTGCACATCTGCGAGTGGTACCTGAATTGTTATTCGTGCTTCCACTAGAGCTACTGGAAGGACTTCCACCCTCTTTATGATTATCACCAGGACTTGTTTTGTCAATCCCTCCATTTCCATTGCTTGGTTTTCCTTGTCCACTTCCATCTCCTTGATTTCCTGGAGGACCTTCACTACTATCTCTTCTATGCCAGGAATAAGTAAATCCACTGTCTTTATCTAGACGCCGCCTACTTTCTGAGTCATCATCACTTGTTTCTGAGCTACTGCAACTAGATCCACGACCCTGACTTTTCCTTCTGTGATAGCGTTTGTGCACAGTGCTGGGTGAAGCAATATTCATTTTTAGCCGACTTAGTTTGGGAGGTAAATTCTCATCCATATCAAATTCATCATCAGATTCCCCTTCCTCAAAAATCTGATTAAGAACTGGGGCACTTTTTCGAGAAGTAAGACGATTTGTAACAGAAGGCTTACGACGCAGAACAACTTGATTTGACAGAGAAACAATTTTTTTATCTTCTTCATCCTCCTCTTCATCTTCTTCCACTCTAAATAGGCACTTCCGACTACTAGCTGTAGGTTTTAAATTCACTGATGGAACAACTGAAAGTGCTGGTCCAGCTAATTCAGGAATATCCTCTTTCTTGACTGACTCAAGTGCCTTACTTCTATGTCCATTAAGAACATTTTCAGCATTACGAGCAGGAGATTGGGGAACAGCTGCATGGGACAATGGAGAAGCTGTAAGGTCATCATCTAAATCTTGGGGAACATCGATTTTTGTTGGCCATGATTGCCTAAAATAAACAAAACGGAGGAAATGGGAAAATGCAAATTAGGTTAAAAATAAAAAGCAAAAATACTTCAAAGCAAGCGATTCCATGTTAAATGTTTCTCATTTTAATCCAATATATTATTGCTACAAATAATATAAAAAAGAAAGAAATAATATGTATTTTAAAATTAATCACATTTTATCCATTAGACTTGAGTTCAAATATTTGAATAATTAATTCTGTCTGGCTATACTTTAAACTTTAATTTCTTAAATTGCTCCAGGCCGTCTTTTGAAAACGAAGAGACAAATTAAGACATCTTATATCAACATATAAACAAAACGGAAATTCCAATATCTCAAACCAATCTTTGGATCCATTTTTTTCTCTTAATGGTATTAGTTGTTTAATTAGTTGTTTTTTTAAGTAACTGAAGTGATACTAATGTACTGATATGTAGTGCAACTTATTAGGACTTCAAAAGTGCCATAGTAATAACAGAAGATTACTAAAGATATTGTGGTACTTCCAGAACAATATTTTATAATCTAGCCAACACTGAATCCCATCCCAGTGTCCGTGGCTCTCAAAAGAACTGCTGGAACCTTCCCATATGTAAGTGGGACAGATGACTGATATCCCAACTGGGAGGCATGCAAAAAAAGAGAAAAAATTAGACTCAGAGAGCCAACAATGCACTTTCTCAAAGTAAAAGTAGTGAGGACCATGTTAAAACAAATAGGTGAAAGAAAAATAATTGTATTGGTTTTCATGGAACCAGTGGGTAACCCACAATGCCCTCTGAATATTCAATTTTTTTTCATGAATGAGGAATTTGGATTAGATTGAGAATGAGACTTCATATATCAATTAATTTTTATGATTAGTAGATTTCTAGGCCAAATTTCAGGTATGAAAATTTAAAAAAATGTTAACATTTTTACCTCCTCTGTCCTACTCATATTTGATTGCCTTGATGTTAATTTTAAATTTGAGTTTCTGGGAATCCATTCAACCAGTCTTATGCGTAAATTTCAGAAATTCAGTTCTGCTCAGGTTAACATATTTCCAAATCTGCATGCAGATTTTCACTTTTAAAATACTCATAACTTTAAGCTTTAATCCTATTCTCAGCTGGGCACCTCCCCATTTCTAATTTTCCCTGTAAAAATTATCCTATCCAAAACCACTAAACCTTTTTTTTTAAAAAAAACAATCTTACAAACAAACAAAAGCAAGAACAGTGACACTGTAAGAAAATGTAAGTATGGGAAATGTTATCCTTCTCCCACCTTTATTTCAACTCCAGTTAAACCAGTCATCCAGTTGCTACTTTGAAAATATAAACTGCTGCTAACATCAAGTATTGGATTTAATCAAATAAAACAAGTAGTATCTAACTTGCTATACTTTTTTTTCATTTACTAAAATAAGATTTCTTGCTTCATGGTGGAGCTTTTTAAATGCAGTGCCATTTTTCTGAACTTGTTTGGGCTCTTTCTGTACCGGTTTCTCCAAAAAGAAGGCCGGGTCTTAATTTTCTTTTGATCCCTGAAAAAACGGCTAGGCCTTATTTTTGGAAGGTTCTAATTAATGACTCACCTCGCAGTAATGGCACTGATTGCTCCGCCCAACAGGAACCCACTGCTGGCCCATTTCTTCTGTGGCCACTTGCTGCCACACGCACGCATTTCCCATTTTGCCTTCAAATGCCTGACAGAAGGCATCTGCAGCCCATAATAGAGCTCTGGACTGATCCAGAGCTCTGTTATCAGCTGCAGATGCCTTCCGGAAAGCCCTTTGCAGCCGATAATAAGTCTGGAGCTCTGTTATTGGCTACTGATGACAGATGCCATTAGGCATCTAAAGGCAAAACAGAGGCAAGGGTGATGCATGCGAGTGGTGTCAAACAGCCGCAGAAGAAAGCGAGGCAGGTGTTGGGGTGTGCAAAGCCTGGTAAATAGGGCAGCTAGTAAGTAGGGCAGCCCTCCATACCCAACCTATCTTATTTTTTACCTGTGTACCTCGCCCCACCCCCTGCACCCTGGGGTGGGCAAGGTCTTAATTAAGGCTAATTTTGTAGGTGGGGCTTAATTTGATTGCATGCACTCAAAAACATGATAGGGCTTCTTTTCAAGGTTGGTCGTCTTTTTGGAGAAACAAGGTATATAATTTATTTTAGCCTCTATTATAGTGGTTTTAAATAGTCTTCCTGAAGAGACTCTCCTAATTGTATCTTCAAGTTGCTTATTCGATTTCTACATTTAAATTAGTTCGATATTCTTAAGAGAGTTTATTTATTTTTCCATCGCCTGCTTTTTAATTTACAAAAGGCTGCAATAAGATTATCATTTTTAATTGATTTCTCTTTCTGTATCTCAAAATTAATACCATAATTGGATTTTTTTAAAAATATTAGAGAATACACTCTTATTATTATGCACACATCTTAGATTTAAGGCCTCTATCATTAAATTTGAGCTTAGCCTTGAAATTCATATATCTCCCATCTCCCTTCATTCAGGTAAGGACTGAAAGGGAGACCTTTGTCTAAAAATCTATACATTTTTCTATTTACTATGAGAAAGAAATGCATTATTGCTGAATGAGGATATAAAAATGTATTATTGCTGAATGAGGAATTTAAGATTCGTGTGTGTGTGTGTGTGTGTGTGTGTGTGTGTGTGTGTGTGTGTGTGTACCCTGATCCTCCCAAAATAAGACATCCTCTGATAATAAGCCCAATTGGGCTTTTGAGCGCATGGCAATAAGGCCAAGCACTTATTTCAGGGTCCAAAAAAATATAAGACAGGGTCTTATTTTCAGGGAAACATGGTGTGCATGTATGTATATGTGTGTGTATGTGTGTGTGTATGATTCTACAATAGGTAGAATCTTAAATCTTACAAATCATATTTACTATGAGAAAGAAATGTATGTTGCTGAATGAATATATATATATTATTTTATTTTCATAGGTCTTTATGTGTATATTTCTTTATGCCAGGCATTTTCCTATGTATATCAAGATGTTTCATGGCCTAATTTTCAGTGAAATCTCCATTCACCAGCTTTTAGGCCTTCCTAAACATTCCAGCAGCTATTTTGCTAACTGTTTGAATTTAAGAGGGAGACTGGAATAGATCTATTTCTACCTTGTTAGATTTCATCAGCCAACCACACCCACTTTTCTTACACACACACACACACACACACACATTAAAATAAAATAAAATAAAATAAAATAAAATAAAATAAAATAAAATAAAATAAAATAAAATAAAATAAAATAAATAAATAAAATAAAATAAAATAATAAAATAAAATAAAATAAAATAAAATAAAATAAAATAAAATAAAATAATAAAATAAAATAAAATAAAATAAAATAAAATAAAATAAAATAAAATAAAATAAATAAATAAAATAAAATAAAAACAAAAACAGTAGATAGAATCTTAAATCTTACCTAAATTGCGCTTTTATATTGCTTGGACTTGCTGATCTGGTTTGTATTTCTTTTTCTTGTTTCTCTCTTAAAATGCGCTCTGCTAGTAAAAAGTAGGTAGCAGTGATGTGATTGTATTTGTTAGTTTCCAGAGCCCTGAAGAAATGAAATATGTATTAATGGTTTCCTCAAACTGGACATATTGCCAACAAAGTACAGAAATTTGTACTTTAGACATCTTTACAAATGGCCACTGCATTACTAAAAACTGGGAAATTAATGCAGCAAGTTCAATAATTAGACAACAATACCTGTGGTGTTGCAGTTTTTAGAATGCATTGTTGCAGGCTGACTCTGCTCATTGCTAGGAGTTTCGATCTTGACCGACTCAAGGTTGACTCAGCCTTCCATCCTTCCAAGGCTGGTAAAATGAGGACCCAGATTGTTGGGGACAATATACTTACTTTGTAAAATGTTTAGAGTGCTGTAAAGCACTATGAAGCAGTATATAAGTCTAAGTGCTATTGCTAGTCCTTGAGTTATGACTTATTGCTTATCAACCGTTTGAAGTTCCCTCCTCCCAGGTTATTTACTTACAACCCAGTTATGAAGTTCAGAAGAGTGTCTCTTCTCCCCCTCCCCCCAATTACTCCCCCCAACAGCATTTAGGGCTGTTTGCAGGGTCCTGCAGAAGGTGACCAGATTTTAAGATATTTTTGCCTATAACCAGCATTTATTTTTTTTTCCTTTTTGGCAAACTAGCCATTAATAAGCTGGTTCATTTAATGTCTGAAGCATTTGCTTAACAACCTCCATAACAAAGGTTGGTTTGGTGAAGTGGATGACAGCTGCCATAATGGATGACCAGTACAGTCGTAGGTTGAGGACTACCTGTATATGAAAAAAAATCTTAGTAGCTGAAAAAATGTTCTGGATTATAATAACGTATTGAATGTGAGTTTCACAGTATTTGCAATTGCTAGATACAGCATACAACCACTTTCCTATATTTCACCATACAGCTCTACAACAGAATTTCTGACACATGTGGCTAGACTACTGTCACAAATCTAACTATAATTAAGATTACTGAGAACTAGTTTATTTTCAATGACTTTTTAGGATAGTAATTGCTAAAAGAAGCAACATCAGGGACATGCTCCCACTTTGGAGAAGTGGCACTTAAAGTGCAATGGATTGCCTTTTCTTCCTCACTCCTTCAGAGTTTGGGGGATTTATCACTACTTAGTGGACACCAGGAATTAAATTAAAGAAAGAAACACATTACACATTATCTTTAAACATTCAATACTAATGTCCTCTGCCCTCAAATAAAATCCACAGCTAATTTAAAACAATGAGTAAAGGTAGTCCTTGAGTTATGACAACAACTGAGCCCAAAATTTATGTTGCTAAGTAAACCATTTGTTAAGTGAATTTGCCCATTTTATGACTTTTCTAAGGGAATCATTGCATTTGTTAAGTTAGTAGTATGTTAAATAAATCTGGATTCGCCATTGAGTTTGTTGGTCAGAAGATTGCAAAAGGGGATTCACATGACCCAAGGATACTGCAATAATCGTATGTATGAGCCAGTTGCCAAGCGTCTGAATTTTGATCATGTAACCATGGGACGTCACAACATTTGTAAGTGTGAAAAACAATCACACTTTTCAGTGCCATTTTAACTTTGAACAGTCACTAAATGAACTGTTGTGAGTTGAGGACTACCTGTAATAGTTTCCCCTCATATTGCTTCAACCAACTTGAAGTGAATGTTCTCACTTCAGAGCCTTCTTTGTAATTCTTCATACAAACATAAAAGTCAGGGAGGTGGGTCTGACATCACAGTGATACGACTCATCTCCGGGGGCTCTGTGGAATCGTGTTGAATTCAATCTGCAAGGAGGTTCCGAGGAACCCAAATCGTCCTGGAGGGGCGATGAAGACAGAGAGGACACTCTGGATCACAAGGAGACTGCATACTCCTTTGAGACAGAGAAGCTTTCAATCCAGTGGGAAAAAAAGACGGTTATTACGTGCCTGACCGGAGCTGTGACAGCCGACCAATGCAGCAAGTATAGAAGTTGACGAACAGTGTGATCAATGTGGGTGAGATTTTTCCAAGTCCTGTTGTGGAATTTACCCCCTAAAAAAAGTCTGGGAGAAAGTGGGACTCAAAGAAGAGGAGGTGGAATTGTCTGTTTTCTACCCCCAAGAATAGCGGCGAGCAAATGTGCGAGTTATTTATAAATCTGGAAGTAGAGAAAAGAAAACTTTTTCTAAAACGGGAGAAGAAATTGAAAAGCTAGAAAGTCGGACTGGGGATTTAAAAACAGAATAGACTAAGTTGAAACTCTATGAAAATTTAAATTTGGACCCCTGGGACTTTTAAAAAGGTTTGAAGCAGATTAACAATTTAAGATAATAAAAGAGAAAGGAGAGAAATAAAGCAACAGTGACACCAACTGGAGAAAACTGCAGAGATGTGAAAGTAATGAAAGTACTTTGGAAATATGACCTTGGCTATTGAAGATAAGCTTGTTAGCCACAATAACACCTGCTTTAGCAAATTGTTTACATCAGACAGCAGAGAGAGTGAAACACTAACATTTTAATCAGTGTAACTCTTTGAACTTAGAAGTAAATTAAGCAGATAAAGTAAATAGAAGCTGGGAAACAGCAAAAAACTTTTTTTCCCCTTTTTTGTGGGTGATTTGCAAATTTGAATGGTTGAACTTTGTTTGCGGTTTGGTGGGCCTAAGTGGATTACAAATTTATTAAACTTACTAAATCAATTAAGAAGAAAAGATTTGGGTTTGAAGAACCTGAAGATAAGGACCTTTATTTTTTATTTTTTCTACGACTTTCCTCTCATCTGGGTTATAATAATAGCAAATTTGAAACTGTTTGGAGACTTTAATGGTGATTTGATTTGTGAAAATATTGGTTAAGTTAGTGGAGGGATTAAGAAAATACTAGAAGATTGTTGTGTTATTGCTGACTATTTTTTTAAAGGTCTTGAAGAACATTTGAAATGACTAGCACTTCAAATTTAAGTAAAGTAGGGAGAAAAAATACATCTGCATCCTCAGCAGCATCAGCAGCTGCATCCAGTCTAGCAAATCAAAGAACTTTGGATAGCATGTTGCAGCAGGAAAAAATGAATACAATGAACATAATGCAAGCAGAGCTGAAATTAATGCTCTAAACATTTCAAGAAGCCAAAAAACATTTTGAAGACAAGACACAAAGGAAAAAATGAAAACAATGGATGATAAAATGGAAAAGATGGATGACAAAATGGAGAACATTCAACAGACAATAATGAAAAATGAACAAAGAATGCAGAAAATAGAAATTAGAACAAACAAAAGAAAATGGAAGAGGTGGCTGATAGACTTACACAGGCTGATAAAAATCTTGAGAATACAATAATTATGTTGGAGATGGATAAAGCTGAGTATTTCCTGAGATTCCAGAACATTGAGGGAAACCTTGCAGAGATAATGGCAGAATTGTTGGTGGATGCCATGGAGGGGGACAAGCAAGAAGTGTCTACTGGAATGGATGAAATATTTGAATTATACACAAGATATGTGTCAAGAAATAAATGACCTAGAGAGATACATGTGAGATTTACCAAGAAGGCACTAAGAATAGAGATACTTCAAAGAGCAAGAGATAACCCATTGAAATATAAAGAAAGAGAAATAATAGTTCTGAAACAAGTTCCTAGAAGAGTAAGAGATATGAGAAAACAATAACAATTTCTGACAAGACAATTAATTAAGCATGAAGTAAACTTCAGATGGTTGATACCAGAGGGAATTCTGGTGATCTGGAGGAATCAAAGGCATAGACTGGATACACAGAGAATGCAGAGCAATTTTATGAGGAGCAATTTGGATTATGAGGAAAAAAGAGAGAAGAGATAGATGACAAGAAACAAGAAGAAACTCAGAAGGAGGAAATGTACAACAATAAGATGATGCAGCAGAATCAAAGGCGAGAGCAGAATGAGAACGTGCAAAGATAAGAGATCAGAGAGAAATAAGAGCAACCACAAGACCTATCTACAAGTAAAACTATGGAAGATGAAATAAAACTATTGTTGATTAATATAAATGAACAGAATTGTCCTATGAAAAGGATTTTTAACAAATTAGGAAAGTTAAAATTAGATTTTATTTGTCTTCAAGAAGTTCATATGAAAAAACAACACAATAAATTATTGGAATATCCTAAAATTGGGGAACTATACTTTTCATTAGCACAACAAAAGAGACAAGGTTTTATATATTAAAGAAACAATAAAAGCAAGACAAATTTTTGAAAATGAAGAGGAGAGATATTGATGGTGGAGGTAACAATGAATTATAAACAAATACTTTTGGTAGCAATATATGCACCAAATCATAAACATGAAAATTTTTATGAAAAGTTGCATATGAAAATTACTGAATTGGAATATGAAAATATGTGTATGGTAGGAGATTTCAATGTAATTGTAGATGCAGATTTGGACTATAAAAGCAGTAAAGTAAGTAAAAAACCTAGAAAAATGATTCAAAAAACATTTTTTAAAATGGCAGAAGAAATAGGATTTCAAGTTGTATGGAGAGAAATAAATCCTACAAGAAATCAATACTCATTTTATTCAAACAGATATATGTCCTGGTCAAGAAAAGATACGATATGGATGTCACCAGAGTTAAAGTCAAATGTGAAAGAAATAGAAATAGAAACAAACACTTGGGCAGATCATAATCCAATTGGCATTAAATGGAAAGGACAAAAGAGAAAATAGATGTGGACACTGAATCAATCAATTCTAAAAGGCAAGGAATTCATACAAAGTATGGAAAAAGAAATGGACTTTTAAAAAAAAAGAATAAAAAAGAAGAAACTTCATTACAAAACATATGGGACACTGCCAAGGCATACATTCAGGGACCAGCTATAACATACACAGAAGAAAAAAAAAGAGACAAAATCAAAAGACATTAATAGAAGAACATAAGAGACTGGAACTAGAATTATAGAAAGAACCAAACAAAAAGATCTTAAAAAATCAAATGGAACTAGCAAAACGAAGTAAATTTACTAGAGAAAGATAAAAAATAAGCTAAGATGGAGGAGAGGGGGGTGGAGCTGAGATGAAGAACAGGCAGCAATAGCTATAAAGAGCTCTTCTAAAATTAAATGAGGTTTTTCTTTTTTTAATATATATATGTATTTTTTATATTTTTAACTATTTTAAATCTATTTTTAATCTATACCAGACTTTTACAAAAGCACATAATTGTGTGGCTACCATTTGTTTTAGATACATTTTAAAAACACTACAAGGATTTTTAAGAATGGGGAAAAGGAAAAAGAGGCAGCATTTTGCAACAGAGTTCATCCAAGCTACTGAAGCAGCAGAAAATGGAAGATTATACTGCAAACAGTCTGTTCCAGTAAATAACTTATCTGCAGTCACCTTATCACATAAATTTATGTGACTCATTGGAATGGGACTTACAAACTGAACTTGAAAACAAACAGCATGTATAACTTTCCTCCTCTTTCTCAGAGAATGGTTCCCCTCCTTGGAACTCAGCAGCAGCCTTCCTTGCACAGGAGGAAGGAGGAAAAATGTGACAGATTTCCTCTCTAGACAATGTTTGCTTACAGCTCAAACTGTAAACTCAATTTATGAACTTTTATCAACTGTCATAAATAAGGCTGACTGCCTGAAAGAATCTTTTACAAAGTTTCTTAGGAGCCATCCAAATACTGCAGAAGGACTTGTGAGGACAACCACAGATAGATATGGGATAGCTAATTCAGAAACTAGAGAAGGCTCTTGTCTTCCTTCCAAAAATGTGAACACTCATAAAGAAAACTATCAGGTAAAAGGCCTAAGAGATGGCAAATATAACTACAGTCTGCAGACTAACCAGGTTACCTTGCAAATTTACAACAACAGAATGAATAGAAGGTGTTGGAGTGATAGAGAAGCTGTTAGGCTATCCCTGAGCCAGTTGCTCCGCTGTGAATTCACTCTGATAGATCTACTACACACAGAGTGGCTGCCAGCTAGAAGGCAATGTATAAGAATTCTTCTATCGTTCAAGCAGCCCACAATTCCCTCTATGCTCTTTAGAATGAAGCCCTTTATGAGCACCTTTTCAACATTTCCAATACAGGTCTTTTGCTCGGACAAAGGAGTGCCCATTCCTGAAACAGCGCCACCAAGAGGGAACTGTTGCTTTAAATCCAGGCTATAACAGCCCTCATGCTGCTAAATTGGATTGTTCCTGAGAAGGCAAAGAAGCGATATACAAACTGTGTTACCCACAGCTGCAGAAAGTGCTGAGGATGTGCCAGAAGAAATGCTGACTGACCTATTCAGTGCATTGCCAGAACCTGAGCAAGTTAATATTATTCAAAGATTGGATGATTTAAAAGAGGGTCGGACAACAACTCAAATCTACAGCAAAGCCTCTATTTAATTTTGCTCCACTAATTGCTCAACCTTGTGACAATACACTTAACCATCAATTTGCCCTTACCTCAATAGTAAAAAAAAAGGTAGTGTCACACAGGCTGACAGTCAGGTAACTGCATTGACTAACCCAGACTCTGAGAAACAGCTGAAAGGCAAAGGGCTTCATCGCACAGTGCCCCCTAAACTGACAAACACTAAGGATATAATCCAGCTTCCATCCTCATCTGACTTTGAAGTTAACCTCTTTTCAGAGGTCACGGTACTCCTTAGCCACAATAATGACCATCAGCCTGTAAGTGTGCCATTGTGAGGCCACTCAGATTTAAGACCATATAATATGGCTGACAGATGGCTCACCAAAAAGGTGACCCAAAATAAAAGGTTAATTTGGGCCAAAGTTGATACTAAGGCAATATTACAATGCCTTAAAACAGAGAATGCTACTAAATGGGCTAAAACAATCCAGTCATCTACTACTGATTGGATAATGCATTCTCTAATCTCTGTAATATTCTGAAGAAACACCTAACAACTAAACCTGCTACAAAAAGAGCCCGAGTGGGTAGACCCCGTTAATTTTATCCTGAATGCAAGCAACTGAAAAAGAAATTGAAGACAGCCATGAAGCTCGCCCGGAGGAATCCTACTGCTCATATACAAACTGAGATGTTGCACACAAGAAGAGAATATTAAAAAATTATAAAATTAAAAAAGATTTTGCTATTTCAGTCTGGTCAGAACTCACCTTGAGTTGTGCCAGAAGTCACAACTCAGTAATATTTTGGCACTCTGTAGCAGGTGTCCTGAAGGAACAGAAATTTGTGTTTAACATACCAATCTCTGCCGAGGACTGAGAGAATTATTACAAGTGTTTGTTTGCTTTCACGGAACCTGCAGAGAAACTGTCTCTAAGCAGTGATCTAGTAAATCCTATAACTCTTGACACTTGACGAATGTATCTTTTCTTTTATGTACTCCAAGAGTGTATGCACCAAGACAAATTCCTTGTGTCTCCAATCACACTTGGCCAATAAAGAATTCTATTCTAGATCCCCCACTCCCCTCCTTGGCCATCATCTCTGAAAAGGAGATACAATCCATCATTTAAAAGCTTAAAGAGCAATAAAGCCCCAGGTAAGGATTTTTCACCAGCAGAATTATTCAAGAAATTTTCCAATTGGTGGGGCCCAGTGTTAGCAGGTGTTTTAACACATAAATAACACCTGCTATATACCAGATGGATGGAAGATGGCAATAGTTGTCCCAATATATAAAAAAAGGAAATAAAAAGGATCCTAGTAATTATAGGCCTGTTAGCTTGATTGACATTGCAGTAAAAAATATATATGTTAGGTTCCTTTTGAACAGAATAGAAATCTGGGTAGAGGAAAACAATATCCTCACAGAAGAACAAGCTGGTTTTAGACAAAGCCGATCCACTATTGATAAGTGCATTGTCTTGAACCATCTAATTGCCACATATGCCTATAAGAGGAGACCCCTGTTCGCTGCTTTTACATACAGCATATTTTATTATATGCTGTAATGCCTTACAGCAGCATTTGATATGGTAAACAGAGAAGTACTATGGAGTAAACTGACATCTCTTAAAATAGAACACAGACTGCTGGCTTTGATTAAAGCCCTTTACACAAGCACCTGTTGAGGGCGTGGTATGGGGTTAACGGGGCCTTGAATAACAGGATTCACACAAATAAAGGGGTAAAGAAAAAGTGTATCCTGGCCCTAATATTATTTAGTCTATATATCAATGACTTGCCAGGATTAATGAAGGACCCCATGGTACACACGCCGATGATCCTAAATACTTACTGTAACAGCTTGCTTTTGAAAAAGGTCTTCTGTAGTCACGACATAAGCCTAAGACTGAAAATCAGGTTTGTCAGGTGTTACATTTTTTCTATCTTACTCTAGAGTTGGTCTCTTGACAGAAAACCACTTGAAGAAACTAGAAGCATTTGAAGTGTGGATTTACAGATGGCTGTCACATATAAACTGGGTTAACAAAATCACAAATGAAGAAGCGATAAGCTGCCTGGGAAAGCAAAGGGAAATCATCAAAGCCATTAAAAAGTGAGTTAGAATATTTTGGGTATGTGATGCGACACCCAGAAAAGTACAGCAACCTTCACTTAATCGTCCAGGGAAATATTGAAGGCAAATGAGGTCCAGGCAGAAGAACATCATGGCTTCAAAACCTAAGGGACTGGTTTAGACAAAACTCAGCAGCACTTTTTCATGCAGCTGTTGACAAACATAGGACTGCCAACATGAGCGCCAACATCCAATGATGTATATGGCACAAGAAGAACATCTTGCTTTATGCTGTTGATATGATTTTATTATTATATTCACTAGTATGATTACATAGGCTATTAAGAAGATTCAGCTCTTATTGCCAGGATAACTCCCTTATCAGTAAATCTAAATCAATTGAACAGGTTAACGCCTTTGTATATTTAGGTGTAACCTTTTCCAAGACTGGATCTTGGGCTTGCCATCATCAATGGAGTACATTCAGAGCAAATGCCTGTTTGAATTTACTGCTTAAACTAAAGAACTATAGTTACCCTATTAACCATAGTTAACCACAGGTGGCCCCGGCTGCACCACTGCAGAGAGCGAAGGGGCGACGTCTCCGGCCGGCTTGCCACCTGCTCTCTGCTTGAAGGACCCGCTCTTAGCCTCCGACTGAGGGAGTCAGCCCTCTCCATGGGGAAACCTACAGCAACACATGGGGAGAGGCAACCCGGCTGTGGCTGCTGGTTGGGGGGCTTGGGCCCCAAGCAACCGCAGCTCCTGGCCTCGCTGGCATGGGCAGAGGGAGCATGGGGGAGTTTGTGAGGGCCATTCGGAGGGTCCTTTGGGGAGGTTTCAGCAGCTGGAGATTGAATGAAAAAATCTGAAGAAGCTAATAAACTAAACAATTGATCTGATACAGAATTTTCAGGTGGTAACGCAGGCTGGGACCAGCCGCTGCCTGAAATGCAATACACTTATCCCATGGCTTGCATAAACCGCTCCTGCCCCTTTCAAAATAGCTACCCGACGCTTCCCTCAGGTGCTTAAGGCCAGCAAACGGCTCTTCTTCTGATAAGGTGGGGTAGAGGCAGGCATGCCGGCAGAGACGGGCTTTGGCTCCTCGTTCTTTGGTTTCCTCGTTCTTTCTGAGCCAGCCTTTGCTGCTTTGGAAAAAGAAAATGAGTCTGCGGAGGAGGAGAAGGGCATGTGGTTCTGGAATGTGCATTTCCAGGAAGGAAAGCATTTTCGGGCAGCAGCGCAGAGGAGCTCAAGCAAGGGTTTGGGGTCAGAGCAGAACAAGGAGTCAAGTCCGTCTCCACCAGCACACCTGCTTCTCCCCCCCCTTCTTCTTGCCGGGGCCACCTCAGGGGAGAATGCAGCGCAAACAGGGTCCTGCCGTTCCCTTGCTGGGTCCCTTGGAACACAGCGAGGAGGAAACCCGGGATCCACTGGCAGCATGGACGATTTCCACTTGTGGCGAATGCAGGTGCCGAGCCTGATGGTGGGAGGGGGCAGCTGGGGGGAAGGGATGGGGTGGGGGGAATGGAACGGCCGGCACAGCCACAACTCCAGCTGCTTCAGTCGCGGGTTGCAGACGCCCTTTGGAACAGGGCTCTCCAACGTTGGCAACCTTAAGATTTGTGGACTTTGAGAACTTCCAGAGTTCTCAAAGTTGCCAAGGTTGGAGAGCCCAGCCCTGCCTTTGAAAGGCCCATCGTAAGGCAGGCAGGAGGGTTTGACTCTCATGGGCCTCCGCTCCCGCAAAGTGCATTTACAGCCCGGGGGTGAAGTTGCAGTCCTGCTTGCGCCATTCATTGCAAGCCTCAGCTGCCCGCCAACCAGAGAAGGTGGGTGGGCCTGGCTGGCAGCAACAGCGGCCTCCTCGCAAGTTTCCCCGCACCCCCTTCTGATTGGGGGAGCAGCATGGGCAAAAGGCTGCTGGGTCCACCGGTGGTCTGGACCACCTGGGACCACGCAAGTAGCTCGCGCGGGCAGGGAGGGAGGGAATCCCTAGCTTACCTTGCTCTGCTCCCTTAGGAAGTGATCGCCGGGATTCCCTCTCTGCATCTTTTGGCACGCACACCAATTGCTGGTCTTTGTGTGGACATGCGTGCCAGAAATCAGACCAACTGGCCGGTGCGCATGCACACTCTGGAAACAGGAAGATCGTTTTCCTGGAGTGTGCATGTGCAATGGGCGGCTGCTCTTTCAATTTCCGGAATGCCCGTGCACATGAAAACCAAATGGCCGCCGTACTGGAACCCGGAAGAACAACGGGCGATGGCTCCGTGTGCCCAGAGAAATGGCTCTGCGTGCCACTTCCGGTACGCATGCCATAGGTTCAGCAACACGGGTATAGGGTTTACTAAGGTTACCTCTATGCTCTTGTAAGGAGCAGAGGTTTGGGGTCTATATTCAACTATAATCCCAGAACAAACACAGTCCCAGCATTTGAGATGTATTTTGGGCGTAGATCCAAGAAAATCTGCTGCAGCAGTTAGAGCTGAACTGGGAATTCATACAATTCATTCACTAGACAAAATTACAGCATATAGCTACTGGTGCAAAGTCATTGAAACGGAGACTGATAGACTCCCCAAGTTATGTCTACTAGAGCAAATAAAATTGCAACCATAAATCTCCTGGATCAACAAACTAACAAATTTTGTAAGAAGCTGTGGCCTTCCTGTCTCTTGCATAACAGGAGAACAATTCAAAAAAAGAACTGCCCAAAGAAAAGGATATAGAAGCACAAAATGATATAGCTATCCTTAGTAAGGTGGGTAACTTGAAATGGCTGAGCAAATACAAATGTACTTTTCAAGTAGACAGCTATTTGAAGTTACACTGCCAAAACATCTTAGGGAGATATTTACCTTAGCGAAATTTGAGCAGCTTGCCACAATGGTCAGATATGAGAGATTCCATTCTATACCCTACAACGAGCGTCTCTGCATTTGCGGAGCGGCAGAGGTCGAAGACCTGGCTCACATCCTATTTGACTGTTGCTTGTCTAAGGGAGTAAGAGACCTTGGTCCGTATACCAAATGAATGACCCACTGGGATCCCCATATCAAAATAACTTACTTTATGTGTGGCCAGAACCTGAAAATAACATTTAACATAGCACAGTACTTAAACAAAATGGTTCAGTTGAGATCTGCATACATGGGACTGATTGGTGTAGATTGTAAGGGTGACACTGAAATATAATTTTATGTCAGTTTATTCTATTTTATATATTTATGTATTAAATTATATTGTATCTTATCCTATAACTATTGTATTTTACCCTACTTCTATTTTAAATTATTTGTATAAGATTTTATTGGCAATATGTTTGCACCTTGTACTTTGATATGGCCTATAGCATGATGACTAACCTTTTTGCCATCGCGTGCCAGGAGAGGGGGAGTTGGGGGAGGTTCGTGGGCGCGTGTGCCCACAACCATAATTCTATGCGCCCTGCCCATGCAACCCCCCCTCCACCCCATTCGTGGCATGTGATGGCCTGGTAGGCCCATTTTTCTTTCTTACCTGGCTCCAGATCCTCTCAATGCATCTGGGAAGGGCGAAAACAGCCTTTCCCACTCCCTCGGAGGCCCTCCAAAAGCCTGAAAGGGCCCATTTCCCAACTCCCGGTGGGACAGGAAGTGACGTTTTTTGCTGTCCCATTGGGAGTTGGGAAATGGGCCCTTTCAGGCCTCCAGAGGGCCTCCGGGGGAGTGGGAAATGCTGTTTTCGCCCTCCGCAGATGCATAGAGAGGATCTGAAACCAGGTAAGAAAGAAAAACGGGCCTTCCCCACCATCCCAGGCCCTCCGGAGGCAGGAAACAGCCTGTTTCCCTACTTCTGGTGGACCCAGAAGGCCCAAAAATCAGGTGGCCGGCATGCGCATGCAGGCCAGAGCTGAGCTGGCATGCTCATTGATATGGCTATGAGTGCCACCTGTGGCACGCATGCCATAGGTTCGCCATCATGGGCCTATAGGTTAATCAAAGCTATCATTTTAAATTGTATTTTATTCCAATTTAATTATTAATTGTATTTTATCCAATTCCATTTTAAATTGTTTTTATTGGATTTTAGTAATAATTTGTTTCTAGAATTCTGCACTTTGTTATGGCCCAAGGGCTAATCCATAAAGTAAAGCAAGTAAACTAAACAGAGCTTTTTTGAAAACGCAAATAAACCAGGAAGATGGTTGGCATACAAATTAAAAACAAAGAGAAGCAATTGATACATAGCTGATGAGAAAGGAACTTTATACTATCAAAATGAGGATAAAAAATAATAATTCAAGATTATTATGAAAAGTTGTATGAGCAAGAGAAAGTTTCAGAAGAGAAAATTAAATAAAGAATATTTGGAGAAAGTGGAACTACCTAAAGTACCAGAAAAAGTAAAAGTTGTGTTAAATGAACAAATATCAATGATAGAATTCTCAAAATCAATTAAGAGACAAAAGAGCAATAAAACATCAGGACCAGATGGGCTGCTGGCAGAATTTTATAAATGTTTACAAGATACTCTAGGCCCATCAATGTTGGAAGTTTATAATGAAGTACTGATTGATCCAAAGGTACCAAATTTGTGGATGGAAGCAAATAGAACATTCAGATTTAATGCAGATAAAAAATATAGGACCATATCTTTACTGAACACTGACTACAAAATATATGCTTCAATAATGACAGAGAGATTAAAAAGGTTTCTAAATTTATACATCCAGATGAAAATGGCTGCTTACCTAATAGACAGATTAAAAACAATATGAGAATTATTTTAAATAACATTGGAATATTATGAAGCACATTCTGGAAAACAAATGGCATTCATCTTCTTAAATGCGCAGAAAGCATTTGATAATGAAAATTGGCAATTTATATTGTTATAACTAAAATTTGGTGGGAGATTTATTAATATGATAAAGGCAATATACCATAAACAAACGGCAAAGGTGATGGTAAACCAAGGTACAACATAGAATTTTAATATAAAAAAAGCACAAGACAAGGATGTCCACTATCTCCTTTACTATTTATATTGACATTGGAAGCGTTAAAAAGAAATATTAGACAAGATATAGTAATTAAAGGTATGGAAATAAAAAAGGAACAATATAAATTACATGCATTTGCAGATGATTTGGTCTTTATCTTGGAAGACCCACAAGAAAAATGAACTTAAACTAATTAGGAAAATAGAAGAATATGGTGAAGTTGCAGGACTGAATATAAATAAAGAAAAAACCAAAACAATAGTTAAAAATGTTATAGACATACAGAAAAAAGAACTAATGAGGAAAATAGATATACAAATAGTTAAGAAAGTGAAATATTTAGGAATTCAACTAATGGAAAGGTGTATAACAATTAAAGAAGATAATTATTATAAACTGATACAATAAATCATTGACTTAAAGACTTTAAAAAGTGGAAAAATCTACAACTACCATTGATGGGAAGAGCAGCCACTACAAAAATGATCATTTTTCCAAAATTATTATATTTATTTCAAACAATACTAATAAAATTGGAAAAAATATTTTGAAGAATTAAATAAAAAAATATTAAAATATATCTGGCAAGGGAAAAAAGCAAGGATAAATTTGAAAATGTTGCAAGATTCTAAAAATAGAGGTGGTTTTGGGCTACCAGATTGAAAACTGTATTATCAGGCTTCGATAATTACTTGGATAAAAGAATAGATTGGTTTGAGGACCAAAAGATTATTGATATTGGAGGTACATGATCTTGAATTAGGTTGGCATGCCTTCTTATGGTATGGGAAAAACAAAATACATAGCTATTTCCAAAGACACTATGTTAGGAATGCACTATTATCAGTTTGGGAGAAAATTAAAGAACAACACTATTGGAAAATACCCGTCTGGCTTTCAACAATAGAGGCACTGATTTATCTAAATGTTACTGATATAGTGAATGTTACCAGAAGTAAAGATATTTTAAATGAAAAGAGTAAACTTGAAACTAAACAGGAATTGAGTGATCAAGGGATTGAGGATTATATGGTGGTCATATGTGCAGATACAATCTAGATACGAAAAGGATATTAAAATGTGTGGTTTAAATAAAGAATTAACAGAATTAGATCAGATATTAACAGGGACAGATGAAAAATAAATAAATAAAATATATAGCTATTTGTTAAGTATTAAGATAGAAGATGAACAAGTAAAAGAGACAATGATAGTCTCTTTTGGCCATTCAATTGAGTTAGATCAATGGCAGAAATTATGAGATACAAATTATAAATTAACAATGTCTACTGCATACAAAGAAAATCTTTATAAAATGTTTTACAGATGGCATTTTCCGCCTGCAAGATTAGCAAAGATGTTTAAGGATAATTCTGCAAAATGTTGGAAATGTCACCAGATACTGGTCCATACTATCATATGTGGTGGACATGTCAAAAATCAAAAAAAATATTGGACAAAATACATACATGGCTGGAAAAAATGATAAAACAACATATAGACTTGAAACCAAACATTTTTGTAGGGCATTTTGCCAGACAAGTATAATAAAGGGAATGTGTATCTGATTTTACATGTATTAACAGCAGCAAGAATTGTATTTGCACAACAATGGAAAAGTGAAGAGATCACAAGAGATGAAGATGTGATTAGAATAATATTAGAATGTGCAGAAATAGATTAGCTAACACAATTAACGAAAAGGAAGAAACTGAGTATTTTTGACTTGGGAATTGTTTTATCAATGGCTAGGTGACAAAAACAGGAGCTAGAAACAGGGAAATATATGAAAGGATCAGTGATATAATGAAGATATGTTAAACTGGTTAAATAAATAGTATGATTATTATTTATTAATATTAGTATAATTGATATTAATGCAATGAATATTGTTGTAAACACTTTGACTACTTCCTAAAATGACTTATACCCAGACAACACACTGCTCAATTGAAGTTGGAATTTTTAGACATTATAAAATAAAATAAAAACTTATTACAAAAAAGAAAAACAAATATAAAAGTCATATGAGCAGCCAATCACTCACTATTGATTCCAGATAGATTATTGTTAGACATCAAATTCAAGCAACCTACTGCTCAAATGTAGCACAGATTTGCAACACTTATTATATAAAATGAGACCTAAATCAAGCTATTTGATGTTTCTTTTATTTGCTTACTTCAACTGATATTTTTTTAATCAAAATAAATGTGCATTTATTAAATGTAACAGATTTTATATAGAAAGTGAGCTAATTCAGTCTTGGATTTTCATTATTTGAGATGTAAATATTCTTAAAAGCTCAAAAAGCTTTTAAACAGATTATAAGCAGATACATAATATAAATGCAGATACATAATATAAATGCAGGAATTATTTACATACGGAAAAGATTTAGGAAGTCAAATGGTAGAACTACCTGCCTTCAAAACCTATCAACACACATGCACAGAGTGGGAGTAAAGAAGGTGTACTACAATATTGGAGTATTTTACATGTCTTGTAGTCATTTCAGCCACAGCATCTTTCCTATGCTTTTGCTATCTATCTAATTACAGTTAGAAGAGAATATTAATATAGTCACTGCCCCATAGATTCCAGAAGCAATTAAAAAACACTGATTAGAAAAGATTACAACTGGTTTTATAGTTACGTTTTCTGTTTAGAACAAATCTTTAACTAGTTGTCAATAATTTTTGCTTGTTGTAGATGTCTTAAAAATCAAAATCAAAATAATTGTTTTAAAGAACTTCAAATTAAAGTAGAAAAGTGTGAAATAAACATCTGACATGAAGGAATTTCTCTGAAAACCAGATATTAAGGACTTACAGGATAATGTTATATAACCCAATTAGGATGCCACAGAAGTTCTTATGCTTTTGCTTTTCCAATTGCATATTCTGAACTAAATATTTATAATTACCACATAAAATGGCTGTTGACCATAATAGCTGTTAATTCTGGAACTGAAATCTAAACACCTATGGAGGGCACCAAACTGAGAAAGAATGTTCTATTATACTCTTGTAACAGAATAAGAACAGTTACATACTGAATTATAAAACTGTATAAAATGTTACTTACTCCACAATAGTATCTCGATCTGCAATATCGCCAAGAACCATGCGCTGTATGATGCTATTGTGCTCTTCCTCTGAAAGATTTTTATATGAAACCAAAGGAATATTATATTTTGTTGCAGGTGATGGATCAACTCCTTGTAGCCAAGGGTGATTTTCAATTTCTTCCAAAGATGCCCTTCGTTTGGGATCTCTTTGTAACATTCGTGTAATTAAACTAGCAAGAAAAATACAAGCATATATTAGCATCATTACAGATGATTACATTCCAAAAAACATTTTTTCTTTTATAATACAACTGGTTCTTACTCAACATGTAATCGGTTATATTGTTAGTGGAATTCTTCCCATTAAGCATTATTTTACTGAGATACTAGATCTCCATAATTTTTTAGTATTATTACATAGGCCTATATGAGATACTTTCCAAGTCAATCACCATATAAATAAATTCATTTGAGTTTAAAAGATATTAAGTCACAGCAGGTGATAGCACCTATCTAGTCTTATTTTTATCTTAATAGGTAAGCTGGATCTGACTTGGTAAAGGTTTCTATAGAAGATAACCATCACTGCAACTAGAAACTAGGAAGCAAATAAGCAAGTTTTGTTTAATGCTGTGTTTTGATTTGTTTTTCAGTACATTTTAGAAAGTTTTACACTTATATAGCGTTAAGTATAAAAATAGCTTGAAAACTGAAGATCACAGCATTAAGTGAGGGGATGCTCACTTTAGAGCATTTTCTGAGCAATTCACGTTGTCAGCATATTTCCCCCAACAATCTGGGTCCTCATTTTATCAAACTCAGATGGAACCATGAACCCCATCAGAATTGAACTCCAGACTATAGGAAGGGTTTGTCTGCAATACTGCATTCAAATCACTGTGCCACCAGTGCTCCCATTATATAAATGGAAGATTTACAATATACACGTTCTCATCATATTTGTATTT
Source organism: Coluber constrictor foxii (assembly GCA_038048745.1). Classification (NCBI taxonomy): domain Eukaryota; kingdom Metazoa; phylum Chordata; class Lepidosauria; order Squamata; family Colubridae; genus Coluber; species Coluber constrictor. Next base: position 120,298,464 of record CM075961.1, on the reverse strand, counting down.
ATAATATACATATATACTGCATCAGTTCTGGGTTTGCTTCTGGGTCCCATTTAAGGTGTTGCTTATCACCTTTAAAACCCTTCATAGTATGGGACTAGGTCCATGATGGCGAATCTATAGCACGCGTGCCACAGATGGCATGCACTGCCCTCTCTGTGGGCACGCAAACGGTCACCCTACTTCAGCTCTGCCGCACATGCCTCCTGCCAACCAGCTGATCATCGGGTCTGTCGCACATGCGCGGGGGGAAGGCATGCAGGGGGCATGTGCACATGCGCAGGAGGGCAGGATGCATGCAGGGGGTGTGTGTGCGCTTTGGGCACTCGATCCAGAAAAGATTAGCCATCACTGGACTAGGTTCTCTGAGGAACTGTCACATTCCAATGATAATGGCCTGTTTCACTCAATTCAAGAAAAAGGATATGCTGTGGCCCCACTGATTGAAGAATTTTAGAGGTGTAGAAGGAGAGCCTGCCCCTGTTATTTGGAGTATCTTGCCACCTGAGGTAAGGTCTGCCTCCACTCTTTGCCTTCCCAAAGAGTGTTAAAACCTGTTTCTACTGATTGTCTTGGAATGCTGATGACGGCATTCCACAATGAAGGTGGCTGGTGAAGAGGTCACCACTGTACTGATCTTTCCTTTTATTTCTTATCTTTGTATCTAATGTTTTAAATATTTTTATTTTTATAATTTTAACTGTAAGTCACTCAGAGTCGCTTTGAAAAGTGAGGTGGGCAGCATATAAATGCAATAAATACAGTTGTTGAAAAAATCATGTTCTCATTAATTTTTCAACGCATTCTTTAAAAATAGCATGGAAATGCAATATGACCACACTATGTCATTAAAAATCACTTTCTCATACAAAAGCAGAATAGTTATAACTTTAAAGCTTAAAATAATATTTTATCCTATGACAGAATTTTAATCAGCAATGTCTTCTAGAACCAGAACCAATCATAGAATAGTTAATGCAAACTAAGGGGGGAACACATAATTATTAAATAGAAGAAAAAGGATGTTCATAAATAAGTATGTGGATATCTTGAAGAATGAGGATAAATTACTTCATTCTTTAACATGTTTTTCATTTATATCCTGCCTCTCCCTCTAAGGAATTCAGTATAGTATATACAATTCTCCCATTTTATCCTTGAAGAAATCTTGAGAATATAGATTTGTGTGTGTGTGTGTGTGTGTGAGAGAGAGAGAGAGGGGGGGGGGGAAGGACTTTGTATGTGGTGAAATGAAAACATGAACTGGGTTTCCCCAGTCTTCACCACTGTATTTACTGCCCATATTTAAATTACTGGCATGATGCTTTTAATTACAAGACATTTTATAGAATTATTTACTTACTCTTTACATTCTTTGGACACCCGAGATGGTACTGTGTATTTACAATCCATTATCATAGTCAAAGTTTCACTATCATTTGCTTCTTGAAAAGGTGGTTGTCCACATACCAACATGTAAAGAATAACTCCCAGACTCCATATATCTGGCAAAACATAATGAATTTTAAACTTCAAGACAGTAGATATTTATCATTTAAACAAACATATTAATTAGTAAGAATTTACAAGATCATAACTAACTAGATAAGGGCTGGAATTTTTCTATGCACTTCCATGAAATATTTTAATTTTTATGTTAAATTCTCATTTAGCAACTGCAATTGGTTCCAGTGACTTGATCCCTAAGTATACCATATGAAAGATAGGGAGGGAAAGGAGAAAGAATGCAACTGCGACTGCTGGTAGCAATCAACAATGGCAGTTGTTACTCTCATCCCAGCATGTGTTTTCAGGTGCAGAAATTTGAACATAATTACTCAGTAAATTATTTTTATTACTATTTAGTACTGTTGATTATCATATTTGTGAATGGTTATTTACTGAGACAGTTGCTAAATGAGAACTAGCTGTTCACTATATTATTTAGTTAAGCATTGACAACTGGGACAGTCTTACTACATATGTAGACCTAGAGATCCTGAAACTGCTTGTGTAGAAGCTTTTCCCATGGGAGCCTACACTCAGTAATATTCTTTTCTAGAATTTTATATATGCCAACTGTTAAATTTTACAACATGGAAGACCTCTATAACCTTTTTGTATGTATGCTGAATAAAACTTCTTTATGTTTGTTTTCTTTCTCCTGATTTGGATATTTTACAGGCCATGTATAGTGCATTTGAACAGAATTAAAATGCCCATTTTTAAAAAATGTCTTCCTGTCATAAAGCACAACTAATAGAGAAGTCTATGTCAGATGGATCAGCAGTTTAGCCTATTAAGAGGCAAGTCCATTTATTCATTAAAATGCAGGACAAAACTCTTTAAAATATCTAAAGTGAAAGTCTTTCCTATTTATTTATTATTTTTTATTTTTTATTTTTTATTTTTTTTATATATATATATATATATACCGCCCTTCTCCTTACGGACAGGGCGATTAATTGGATGGTGTTGTTTATCTCCTATGATTTCTTTCAGATTATAATTGAAAAGAAAAATGCTAAGAGCTTTGCTACAGAGCTTTAATTAGAACAATTGTGACCATTTGGAAATATTTACAATTTCACATTAATCAAATCAAAAATTATACAAGAAAAAAAACCTTCGTGTATTTGTTACTAAGCAGGAAACAAAAAATTACCTTTTTTAACCCAGAAACTTTCTCAATATTTCTCTACCTCATCTAGCATTCATTTTTAGAATTTTCATTATTACATGATTTTTGTTTTTATTTTTTGTTTTTTTTTGGTTGCCCCAATAAATTGATTAGCAAACAATCAGGCAACAGAACTTCCAGAAAAGTCTGGAGCAGTATCAGGAATCCAAGTATTTATCAAAAACAGATTAAAAATTCTGTTAAATATCCTTATAAACAATGGATCTGATTGAGACTACAAAAATACTAGGAACATCAGTGATTTTAAAACATACTACTTTATTTAAAGAAAGTCTTAAATCTTAAATATGTAATTATGTATGTGTGTAATTTTGAATCGTAATTTATGAAGTTTTATAGCTTCTGGTTAGCATTTGCTATTTTCAAATGCTTCTGAAACACCCAAATTGTGAAAGTTGTTCCAGCCAGAGTCATGACAACCAGGCAAATACATGCAACTTCCTTACTCCTTACATAACATCAAGTCACTGCTATGGAAACCAAACTTCGTCACTGATTGCCTCTTTAATGCTTGTCACAAATCTAGTAAGCAGAGGGCCCCAAAATTTACTGTGGATTTTGTTCTGCAGATTATTAAAAATGCCATTGTTTTATTTTGAAAAGAATGCCAAACGAAACAGTCAACCAATGCATTTCACAATGAATCCTTAAAGAATTAATAAACTGTTCTTTAATGAAAGAAATGTTATGGTTCAGAAAGACAATCAGTAAAAAAAGGCTGTCTTTTTTAATATAGTTGCATCATAATAAAGGAGGCATACTATGCTTTCTCAGTTACTAATTTCTAAAAAAGAAATAAAAATGATTAAATTATACATATTTCTTCATATTAGCGGCCATGAGAAGAATCTTTTTTTTGTTATTATTATTTTTTATTGTATAATTTCTTTGGTTATGTATAAGATTTCTATATTCACAATAACAGTATACCGTCTGGGTACAATCTCTACAATCTGTATTGAATACAGATAGTAAATCTTATCATACAGTAGTTTTAACTATTATTCTCAATACCTACTCATCTTCATCTTCACTTATCCTTGTTGAAAATTTTGTGTTATTTAATTAGGTCCTCTGTACAATTTTATCTATAATCCATTATTAATATCAAACATTATAAACATCAAGTAAACATCACATTTATGATCATTAACTTCCAACTAATCATAAGGTTTACTTATCTTAATTATTCAATGTTCATTATTCAATTACACAAATTACTTTATCTTTGTTGTTGTTGTTGTTAGTTGTGAAGTCGTGTCTGACCCATCGTGATCCCATGGACAATGTTCCTCCAGGCCTTTATGTCTTCTACTATACCCTGGAGTCCATTTAGGCTCGTGCCAACTGCTTCAGTGACTCCATCCAGCCACTTCATTCTCTGCTGCCCCCTTCTTCTTTTGCCCTCAAATCGTTCCCAACATTAAGCTCTTCTCCAGTGAGTCCTTCCTTTTCATTAAGTGGCCAAAGCATTTGAGTTTCACCTTGAGGATCTGGCCTTCTAAAGAGCAGTGAGGGTTGATCTCCTCTAGGACTGACCAGTTTGATCACCTTGCAGTCTAAGGGACTCGCAGGAGTCTTTTCCAGGACAATAGTTCAAAGGCCTCAATTCTTTGGCGCTGCCTTTCTTATGGTCCAACTTTCACAGCCATATATTGCAACTGGGAAAACCATAGTGTTGACTATACACACTTTTGTTGGCAGGGTGATGTCTTTGCTTTTTAGTATGCTGCTAGATTTGCCAAAGCTTTCCTCTCTCTTTTAATTTCTTGGCTGCCAGCCCCCCCTCTGTGGTGATCTTGGAGCCCAGGAAAATAAAATCTGTCACTACCTCCATTTTTTTCCCCATCCATTTGCCGGGAATTGAGAGGGCCAGATCTTAGTTTTCTTAATGTTCAGTTTCAAGCCAACATTTGCACTCTCTTCCTTTACCCGCATCAAGAAGCTCTTTAGTTCCTCTTCACTTTCTGCCATTAGAGTGGTATCATCTGCATATCTGAGGTTGTTGATATTTCTCCCAGCAATCTTAATTCCAATTTGTGATTCATCTAGCCCCGCCTTTCTCATCTTTGTTTACATATCCAGATTTCTAACTTCTGCTGCTATTTTATACCCATTAATAGAACAGTTCCAAAATTAAAAAAGAAATCTTTTCCCCATTTCTAATTTCTATGTTTATACTAATTCTTAACGGTATAGCTCCTGCGTTAAGCAGTATTCTGCATTTATTCCTCATCTCTTGTCTGTTTTCGTATCTCAACTCTTGTTGACTTCTTGGCACATTTCCCATTCTCCTCGCATGAGATTTTGTATTTTCTTATCTCATTCGTGTTTGATCTAAGTATTTCTTCTAACTCTGCCGCTTCTTCACTCTTTTGAACCTTCAATACAAAACCTTTCAATGATATTTTCGTCACTTCAGGGGTGTCTTTCTGTGTATTCTCTTCTAACTTTTGATCTCTTAAAGTGTAATTCACCATTTCTATTTCATCTTCGACTGTCTATCTTTTTTATCTTTTTGTATCATTTGTCATTTTCCCTCCCTTGTCCTTTCCTCTGTTCTTTCTATTTTATTTTGTTTCCTAAATTTCATGTTCATTGTTCAATATCTTTTGGTCATTATTTTCTGTCTCACAAGAAAATAGTGTATAAATTCTCCCTATGGTCCCTTATTATCATTTCCTATGTACCTTGGAGCCTCAATAATAATTCTTTTAGTAAGACATTTATTTCCCCTTGCAGTCCCATTTTGCCTTATTTTAATAAATTTAAAATTTTACTCAGTAATCTGTCAAAATTCCAATGTCCCAGTTATATCACACCAAGATAGCCAATATTAGAGCAGTTCACACAATCACTCCATTAATTAGTCCTTAACAGTCTCCACTTCGTTTCAGAACTCCAAGCTGTTTCACACTCTCACACTTTCCAACATATTTATAATCTTCAAGTTCTAAAAGTTGAATGTTTTCAATTTGTCTCCAAGTACCAAGTATAATCAGTTTACTTGTTTAGTGTAATAATAATCAGTATAATCAGTATAATTGTTTAGTGTATTCAAGTCACTTTTTACTGCAAATAAAATGTCTCTGAATAAAAATATTTTCCAGTAATTTCCCAAACTTCTTCAAGTCAAGGTGCTAGTAGGAGTATAATCCAAAATTATAATCTTACCAATCCAGCCTGTCCTTTATTTTTAAAATTACTTCTGGCTACAATTTCTTTTCTTTCTTTTCCAAATCTAACAATAGCTCCAGGTCTTTAGTCACTGCTATGTACCTCCATTGAGTCCCACTTTCCAAAGGGGGTACTTTAGGGAAAGTTCCACAGCAAAAGTCAGAAAAATTCTTACCCAGATCGAGCACACTGTTACAAGATGTTTCCTTTCTTCTCTTCTGTTTCAGTTGTCTTCACGGCTTCAGTTCAGCCCTAATGGCCATCTTCACTTCTGCTGGTTCAAGGGGTTTTCTTCAGGTCAGTCGAGGAGAGCGCTCTCCTCACAACCACCAAAGTATCCCTCTACCTTCATCACCCCTACAGGTGACTTTCGGTCCCTTAGAACCCGACTGAAGTAATCAGTGGGACTTCGTGGAACTGCCACTCATCCATACCACTTTGCTGGACTCCCTTCTCTGAAGAAGAACTCCTGGTGCTTGGGAGTGGAACTGGTATTATAGAAAAGTTATGTTAATAAATGTTTCGTGGGACTCTCAAATTAATCTGTATCTTTATTAGAATAGAATAACAGAGTTGGAAGAGACCTTGGAGGTCTTCTAGTCCAACTCAATGCTTAGGCAGGAAACCCTACACCAGACAAATGGTTATCCAACATCTTCTTAAAAACCTCCAGTGTTGGAGCACTGACAACTTCTGGAGGCAAGTTATTCCACTGATTACTGTATTTTTCGGACTATATAAGACGCACCTGATTATAAGACACACTTAAATTTAGAAGAGGAAAACAAGAAAAAAAAGGTTTTGGCCTCTTTTTATGGTCCTATTCTAGTCTTATGGGGGGGGCATTTTTGAAGCTTTTTTGGCCTGTTTTGGGGGCTTATTTTTGGCCCGTTTTTTGGGCCATTTTCAGGTTTTTTGTGGTTCATTTTGGAGCTTTTTTCAGACTGTTTTCAAGGCTTTTGGGGGGGCGTTTTTAAGGCTTTTTCAGACCATTTTTGAGGCTTTTTTCAGCCCATTATTTCAGGAAAAAATAGGCCTAAAAAGCCTCAGAAATGTGCTGAAAAAGCCTCAAAAACAGGTCCAAAAGGCCTCAAAAATGGACCAAAAAGCCTCAAAAATGGGTTTTAAAAAGGCTTGAAAAAGGCTGAAAAAAGGCCAGAAAAGAAGGAATGCAGAGGCCAAAAAATGGCTGGTGGGGGGGGGGGCCTTTGGCACTATTCGGTCTGTAAGGTGCACAGACATTTTCGCCCCCTTTTGGGAGACAGAAAAGTGTGTCTTATAGTCTGAAAAATACGGTAATTGTTCCAACTGTCAGGAAATTTCTCTTTAGTTCTAAGTTGCTTCTCTCCTTGATTAGTTTCGACCCATTGCTTCTTGTCCTATCCTCAGATGCTTTGAAGAATAGCTTGACTCCCTCTTCTTTGTGGCAGCCCCTGAGATATTGGAACACTGCTATCATGTCTCCCCTAGTCCTTCTTTTCATTAAACTAGATATACCCAGCTCCTGCAACTGTTCTTCTTATGTTTTAGCCTCCACTCCCCTAATCATCTGTATTTTTGCTTTTCTCTGTACTCTTTTTAGAGTCTCCACATCTTTTTACATCGTGATGACCAAAACTGAATGCAGATCCTTCTGTATCTTGAGCCTATCTTCTGGAGTATTGTTCTATTCCTGCCAGCTTGGTGTTATCTGCAAATTTGATGAGTTCCCCAACTATCCCCTCATCCAAGTCATTGATTAAGATGTTGAAGAGCACTAGGCCTAAAACCGAGCTTTGGGGTACTCCACTGCATACTTCCCTCCATGTTGATTCAATTTCATTGAGGACTACACATTGAGTGCGGTTGGTCAGCCAGTTACAAATCCATCTGGTGGTGATGCTGTCTAACCCACATTTTTCTACTTTTATCTAGTAGTAGGTTATGGTCTACTTTATCAAATGCCTTACTGAAGTCCAAGTAAATTATATCGACAATATTCCTCTGGTCCACTAATTTTGTCACTTTGTAAAAAACACAATAAGATTAGTCTGGCATGATCTGTTTTTTGACAAACCCATGTTGGCTTTTGGTTATTACTTTGTTTGCTTCTAGGTGTTCGCTGATTCGTTGATTATCTTTTCCAGAATCTTCCCCGGTATTGAGGTCAGGCTGATAGGTCTGTAGTTTCCTAGATCATTTTTCCCCCCTTTTTTTGAAAATGGGAACTACATCAGCTCTTTTCCAGTCCTCTGGCACTCCAGATTCTTTGAAATATTTAGTTCAGTGGTTCTGAGATCTCATCTGGCAGTTCCTTCTGAACCTTAGGTTGGAATCCATCTGGTCCTGATGATTTGAACTCGTCTAGAGTTGATAGGTGTTCACTTACCATTTTCTTCCCTATTTTCACTTGTTGTATTCCTAATCTGTTTTTTGTGGTGCTGTTTTTGATAGGTTGGATTGTTTTTTCCCTTTGTGTGAAGACAGATGCAAAAAACAAGTTAAGTAGTTCTGCTTTCTCCCTGTTGTTTGTCATCTTTTTGACACTTTCTCCAAGCAATGGACCAATTGTTTCCTTGACTTTTTCTTATTTTTAACACGTTGGAAGAAGCTTTTGGGGGGGGGGTATTTTTTATTCTTGTCACAAGTCTTTGTTCATTGTGAGTGTTACGAGCTTTTCCTCACTTCATCCTTATAGGCTCCGGCTATTTGCTGATATTCTGCCTTAGTTATTTGCCCCCCTTTCCACTTTTTATAATTGTCCTTTTTGTCTTTCAATTTGTCAGAGAGTTCTTTATGCAGACATACTGGTTTCTTTTGACAGCTGTTATTTTTCTTCTTCTTCAAATATCACAGAAAAATTATTTGCAGAATAATTTATTATAACATAATACAATCTCCAGGTGGCAAAGAGTGGTATTGCAGGAAAGATCTGTGAATCATGGGAGTCCCTTATAAACCCACATTTTTTGAAAAATAACATAGAAAAGTTATCTAAAGATTAATTATATAAGATACTGGTAATATTATTTAGCTTTAAACAATTAGTGCAGGCCAAACTCATCCAAATGATTTATCATCAGATCATCACTTTCTAATGACCTTCCAGAAAAAGTTAGAATTTTGACAGTAACCGATGCTATCTCCAGACATGACATATACTAAAAAGGAAATTCACATGAAACATTTCAAACAAGTAGCATTTTTTATCAGTCAGATATGCACATCCTAAATCAATCTTGCCAACTGTATACAATTTACTTAGTAAATTATTATTCAAAATCCCTACTTTCTTTTTTAATTGGACTTCCTAATAATGTATTACAAAAAGTTTAGGTAGCTAAACTTAAATTAAAAATTAAAAGATCATATAATTAGTATTATCTGTCCAGGTTATAACAAAAATATAGAAGATTTTTAACATTCTTTTTTATATTGCCTTATTTCTGCTTCTGATCATGAAAAAAAAATGGAACTCTTGTGTCCATGGAGATTCTCAATCATCCAGATCATGATTATCCCAAATGTGTTTTTTCTCCCAAGAAGGCAACTGGACTTTATCATTTTTTCATTTGAAAACATTTCTCTTCTCATCCAAGAAGCTGATTCTTCAATTCAGTTTTGGAAACGGTCTTCAAATAAGAACTACTTTGGCCTGATTCATACAATATTTAATAGATTTGGACAAGATTTGATTATGGAGGCTGGCCAGCTTCATTGAAGTAACTGCTAAACGGATAAATGATTTCATTAAATGTTCTTATTTTTGTCAAATTCAAATAAATGTTGCCCATTCCTTTTATATGATTTTAATGTATTCTAACATATTATAGTTATTTTGTTTCATGGTTGACTATCATTTTTCTTAACTTCTGTACTGTTATGACTTGCAGCTGAAAAGCAGACCAAATTGAAATGGATAGATTAAGGTAACTGTATGAAACTGTGTGGGTATCTTAATAGCCATGGTCAAAACATCTCAAGAACATATCAATTTCTTCACCTCCATATTTATTGCTAACATTAGGAGTGTCAAACAATTTTTTATTTGTTTTATTCAATATGTTAACTTTTAACTATATTAGTCTCAGGCTAAATGTCAGGGCGTTTTCAGGACAACTTTATGTTTTTTATGTTATCCTTTAGACCCAGTTAGCTTTCTATTTATAATAGGAAAACTTTGAAGTTATATATACAACCAAAATACTTCTCACAATGAAAGCAAAATAGACTTTTAATTGTAAATCAATTTCACAGTTAATTACTAAACTTCCATGTAACATTTTCCCAGCAACTATTTCTTCTCTATTTACTTTGATTATATATTCTATGTACTCACTCTTTCCTGCCCATTTCCTTTTCTGTGTAGGGGAATTACTACTTTAGCAAAGTATTTCCTGTTTAACTGTTGTACAATACTTCGTTTATAAGACTTAAACCTAATGTTGTTTCACTAATACTACACGTACAATAAAGGAAATCAGTAACATTAGAAAAACTACAGAAATTCAAGAAATCAAAGGTAACATTTAAATGTGTGGTTGAGAGGAAAACACACAATAAATTTATATATTTAGAGAGAAAGTATCTGTCATCATAGTACAATTATAACAAGTAACCGTTTTAGCTACTCACTAAAACAAATTAATATTACAATCATTCTTTTTTCATGTTCAGGAAATCAGATCTATACAATATGGATTTGAGCAATTGTGAAACTCATAAGCCTTTGATATAAACTTGGAAGATGGTCCTAACTGATTATGTGTTTTATTATTTGAAAAATGATCCTATCTGGAATCCCTGAATGAAGTTAGAATTTCATGAAGCAATTACAATTCACAATGGACAGATTCAAGGGCTGATAATGAAAAAATTGCATTGCAGCTCTTAAACTAAATCCTGGTGAAAGAAGACAAGAGCTGGGAACCAACTATTTTAAGATGAATTATCTCAATAGCATGTGGATTAAAATATTTCTGATTATCCAATAGAAATGGAATGTAACTAGGCTGTGTGTGTGTGTGTGTGTGTGTGTGTGTGTGTGTGTGTGTGTGTGATAAAACACTAGCCCAGGATTTTAAATTAAATTAGTTTAAAACAAACAAACCCTGATCCATAAAATTGCAAACATATTTTTTAATGAGAATTTTGCTTTTCCATTTAATCTTGGAAAGGTTGCGGTAGACACCCCCTTTTTTCACCTTTGTTTCTCTTGTTCAAAGTTGTAAGGGGGTGGGGCCATTTGAAAACTCTACAATAGTCAATCACAACAGCAAGAGCCACAATGAAAGAATACAAAATATAAACATTTGAAGAAGATATTTTGCTGAAAACAAGAGGCTACTTCCACATAAATGCAACTATAAGAGAAGTCAGTGACAATACTTTATGTTGTCCTCCTAATGCAAGTATTTGGACAACTGTATTGTGAGTGAAAACATAATTATTTGTTCATAATAGTTAAGATGCTGTTAAATAAATGAAGTTTTCTGTATTGTCAATACAATTCAAACTATTCTTGAATTCAATGTAAGCACTTGTACCGTTTTATATATGAAGTGAATATTATCTAGCACCCATTGTAAATAATATAGTATATTCAAAATAATGTTATCATATAATATTCTGTCAGCTTTTAACCTGGTATTACAGGTAGTCTTCGGCTTACAACAGTTTTAGTGACCGTTCAAAGTTACAACGGCACTGAAAAATGACATGACCGTTTTTCACACTTACAACTATTGAGTATCTTCATGGTCACATGATCAAAATTCAGATGCTTGGCAACAGGTTCATATTTATAATGGTTCTAATGTCCTGGAGCCATATGAACAGCTTCTAACAAGCAAAGTCAATGGAGAAACCAGATTCATTTAACAACCTGGTTATTAACTTTATAACTGCAGTGATTCACTTAACAACTGTGTTGTGGCCCCGTCCTCTGAGCCTATCCCATTGGAGGAAGGAAGCTCTGAGCAGGAGGAAGAGGAGCCAGCCAGATCTCCCAGCCCCCCCCCCCCCCCTGGCACCGTCTCAGGTGCCAGCTGAAAGAGAGCCAAATAGTGGGGAAACAGGTGTCTCAGATGACAGTGAGGGAGAGACGTCATTCCTGGACGCACGCCAAAGAAGGCGAGATAAATGCTTACTGCAGCTGCGGAGACGCATGAGGGAATAGACCTGAGTCACTGGACTGGAGTCACAGGATCAATGAGTCACTGGACCACACCCAGAGAGACTATATAATAGACAGAGGGGTGGTAATGATCTCTGTGATGAACAAATACTCTATCGGATAGGCATTGGAATTACAAGCTGAAGCTGATCAGAGACTTTGCTGAATATTTGTGGTGCTTTTCTTTCTGTGTACTATTAAAGTCCTTGGCAGACGGTGTGCATATCGCTGCCAAGTTTGAGATAAGAACTGTGGAGTGTGCCAAGTGCTTCCTTAACCCTCGACTGGCTGTGTTTTTGTGGGTATCTGCAGAGGGGGACAGATCAAACTGTGCCTAAAAAGTTTTGCTTCATTGTAAAATGAAGCAAAACTGTCTTAATAAATATCTCACTTAACAACATACATTTTGGGCTCAATTGTGGTCATAAATTGAGGACTACCTATAGTTAACTTTAGGAGTCATCGAAATAACAGGAATAGTCTGCAGTTGTTTGAAATTTGCTAATCATACTACCCTGTTTCCCCCCAAATAAGATATCCCTGATAATAAGCCCAATCGGGCTTTTGAGTCCATGGCAATAAGACCAAGTGCTTATTTCCGGGTTCAAAAAGATATAAGACAGGGTCTTATTTTTGGGGAAACACGGTAGTTGAAGCTTAAGTGAATTCAGAGTTCCAAAATATCTGGATACCAGATTGTTTACCTTTACCACTATATTAATACAATGAAAGGATGCAAAGACCTTTTAAAATGCATACTTCAAATATTTAAATCCACCCTTTCATAACAAGGTATCCTCAAGATATCTTAGAATTGCAACTTTCAAAATTCTATTTTTAGGGTTAGGGTTACATTTATGGATGACATAAATTAGGAAACAACTGAATAATTTTTCAAGAATAGTTCATTTGAACACAAAAATACAGCAATTAAAGTTTTATTTAATAGTTCATTAACTTACCTACTGCAGGAGCATCGTATTCATCGCCAAGTAAAATTTCAGGAGCAGAATATGCAAGAGAGCCACAACTTGTTGTAAGTTTTTTCCCAGGTTGAAATTTGTTGCTAAATCCAAAATCAGTTAATTTCACAAGTCCTTGTTTTTCAAAAAAGACAACATTTTCTGGTTTTAAGTCTCTGTGAACGACATGCAGTTTATGACAATAGGATATAGCATGAACAATCTGAGCAAAATATTTCTTTGCCAGATCTTCATTAAGACCTTCTTCATGTTTCATGATGTAATCAAACATATCTCCTCCATCACCAAGTTCTAAGATCAGATAAAGTTTGGTCTGAGTATCAATAACTTCATACAGACGAACAATATTAGGATGTTGCACTAGTTTCATACATCTGACTTCTTGGAAAAGATGTCCTGTGGCAAGAGTATCTAACTTGGTCTTGTCAATTACTTTTACTGCCACTTTTTCACCTGTAAATACATGTCGGGCAAGCTTCACCACAGCAAAATGACCTCTGCCTAGAGTTTTATCCAAATCATACAATCCAGCAATTTTTCCATCATATCCTCGTTTAAAACCTGCCATACTCTCCGAGTAGTAATGCCGACACTTTCTAAAACTTGTGTCTTTTCATATAAGGATTTCTGAAATAGATGCACGACTCATCTTCGCTGCCAAATGCATCTAAAAAATCAGATATAAAATTATTATAGAATGTACATTTAGAAAAACATTTCTGCTCTTATAAAAGTTGGACTTTGTATATGAAAGAACCCACTATATAAGAATTTTCTTGAAAGAAATTTGAATAAATTAGGTTGGTCACTCTAGAAGTATCAGATCCATAGACAAGGTTTATCTAACACTCCAAGTAGTTGAATCATCAAATTATGCACCTGAGAATTAAAGAAAATGGGGGGGGGGGGGCAATTCCACAAAAATGTTAACAAATGACTCATATTTCCTGAATTTAAAGCATCTTAAGTAAGAAACCTGTGGAAGCTGCTGAAAATATTAGTAAATGATATTTCTTTTAAACTCTTTCATAGGAATAACAAAGCACCATACAGGTAGTTCTCAACTTACAATCACAATTGAGCCCAATATATCTGTGGCTAAGCAAGACAGTTAAGAGAATTTGCCCCATTTTATAATTCTTGCCACCATTAAGTGAATTACTCCAATTGTTAAGTAAATAACACGGTTGTTAAGTGATGGTTTCCCAATTAACTTTGCTTGTCAGAATGTTATAAAAGATAATCATATGACTCTGGGACACTGCAATAATTATAAATATGAACCAACTGCCAAACATTCAAATTTTGATTATGTGGCCATGGGGATGCTGCAAGGATCATGTGTGAAAAATGATTTCTTTTAGTGCTGTTGTAACTTCAGTCACTAAATGAATAGATGTAAGTCGAGGATTACCTGTAATTATACTTTTTGCTTATTTCCATATTATCTCTTTAGACCTCAACCATTTGCATGTGTTCCTCCCCCTCTATATAAATATATAAACAAACAAACAGACGATGGGGTTATAATATAAAAACTATGAGATATACACAAATTACTAGAAAGCCTGATTCATGAGACAATTGTTATATTTAGATGTCAATGCTTATCATATCTAGTTAATTATATATTAATTTCTATATTATTTTTTTTTAAAAAAGGAAAATGGACTATCAGTAATAATACAGTCAAAATTATACAGCCAAGGCCTTTCTAAGAAAGATGTGCAGTATGTTATCAACCATGATTAAAGTAAAAGTTAACAAAAATAAAACAAAATTGCAGCATCCTGCTAATCCCAGGTTAGAAAAATTCATCTCAACAGCTTGATCTGGCCCATCTCTTTTTTCTCACTTTAATTCTGTCCTTTCTAGAAGAGAAATGGAATAAGTCGTAATCTTTTGTTATTGTCTGAGAAGAAAATAAATATTTTTAATGGTACATTGTCAGTTGAGGAGCCATATTACAATTATGTACAAAATGTTTATATTGTTGTGACAACTAAAACAAATTTCCCTGTGAAATAAAATCTATATTGAACGTTGGGAATCTACTAACCTTGGCAATGCCCTTTTCAAAGGTAACATCTTAGTTATGCTTTGATCATCAAGTTGTTTATCATATTTTTAGAAGATCCATCTGCTGACATTTCTATATCCAGTACCAAGACCAGTTTCACATTCTTCCGCTGCTATTTCCTACATAAAAAAAATATTTATTAAGTCACCATAATTGTTTTATGTTTAAATCTCACAGAAAATAACTATAGGAATATATATGTAGACTGCCATCCTAAAATTCATTTGGAAGGATACATAAACTGTCAAGAAAATGCATTGTTTTCTATTTAAAAACCCTTAAATTATAATTATTAAAAGTATATCCTTAGAGCAATAATCTTTTTGCCGTCACGTGCCAAAAGCGGGGTGAGTGTGGGGGGGCTTGCTTGCGCTCATGCCCATACCCATAATTCAATGTACCCTGCCCCCCATGCATGTGCACATGACCCCCCACTTTTGGCACGCAATTGCACGGTGCTCCCCCCGCTTTTGGCACACAATTGCACGCTGGGCCCAGTAGGCCTGTTTTTCGCTCTCCCCAGGCTCCAGAGGCTTTCTAGGAGCTGGGGGAGGGTGAAAATGGCCTTGCCCAACCCTCCAGAGGCTGGAAACAGCCTGTTTTCTGACTTCCGGTGGGCCCGGAAAGCCCAAAAATTAGCTGACTGGCGTGTGCATGAGTGCTGGAGCTGAGTTAGGGCAACTCTCATGTACCCACAGAAATGGCTCCATGTGCCACTTGTGGCACGCGTGCCAAAAGTTCCCCATCACGGCCTTAGAGCATATATAAAATCTGAATTGAATGCATGAAGCACAAAATTCTTTTCTGTACCAAAAATGGAACTTTCCCTTAGCTTGACCAAAAGATGCTAAAGTTGTAATAATCACGACATATGTTGCACATTCCTAGTAATTATATACATTTTATATTCTAATTTTAATGGTTTTGTTCTAATTCTACAACAAACTTTCCTTATTTTTTAAAAATATTTGGGAATTGAATATTTAATTTTATTATCCTGTACCTTTGCCTTCACTATACAATGCTCTAAAATGGGGAATACACAGGACGTAAACATTATGGAAATGTATTCCTGGTGATATAGATTTGGCTTTATCTTAGATATCTATCCAAATGTATCTTTTTAGGAAATCCTGGAAGCTAAGGGGCAGATATTTTTGATAGTATCTCTGAATGGGACCAATTTATTTCTTATTCCCAATATTTTCTATTGCTGATTTTGTCTTTTATATACTTTTTATCAGAATCAAGAAAAAATGCATATTACAAATAAAGAACATCTCTGCCAAAGAGAAATTCAAATATTTATTCACATTAAGATCAGTCTTTACCCATGATGGCGAACCTGTGGCACGCAGAGCCATATCTACAAGCACGCGAGCGTTACCCTAGTTCAGCTCCAGCATGCATGGGCACGCCCGCCAGCTGATTTTCGGGCCTTCCAGGCCCACCAGAAGTGAGAAAACGGGCTATTTCTGGCCTCCGGAGGCCTCCAGGAGGGCAGGGAAGGCTGTTTTCACCCTCCCGTCTCCTCGAAAGCCTCTGGAGCCGAGGGAGGGCGAAAAACGGGCTTTCCAGTCCCACTGGAAGTCGAAAAACGGACCATTTCTGGTCTCGAGGGGGCTGGGAAAAACCATTTTCGCCCTCACCAGACTCCATTTTCCCCCTCCTCTAGAGTCTGAGGAGGGTGAATAACAGGCTACCAGGTCCACTGTGCCATATGCGGGGGGAGCATGGGACGGTCGCACGTGCATGCAAGGGGGAAGGCGTACTGAATTATGGGTATGGGCATGGGCACGAGCGATCACTCACACCCCCCCCGCTTTTGGCACATGACGGCAAAAAGGTTAGCCATCATTCTTTGTAGTGATAAACTTCCAGAAAAATTCTAAATGGCAAAACTTTGGAATTTCTTGGAGCATAGCCAATTATTTAATTCAGTGTTAGGTTTGAGACCTAACCAAAAACAGACCAAAAGAAAGGGAACAATTCTGAGTTGAAATATTAGCATGCTTTCAATAAGTTTTATGCTTCCAACTCCTCCACCCCACCCCACCCCCAATAAAAGATGGTTAGTGGACAATCATTAACTAGAACAGGGGTATCAAACTGGCGGCCTGCAGACCAGATGCGTCACATGCAGGCCATGTCCACCCAAGCTCCACGAAGGGAAAAAACATTGCAAAACATGTGACGACAACGTGACGCAGAAAGTTTGACACCCGTGAACTAGAAGATGAGGAACTGTTTTACAGAGTTGTAGGAAACATTAATTAATAAACATAGATTTATAAAAAGTCCAGCTATATTGGAATTACTTATAAAACTATATTACAGGCACAAAACTTAACAATCCCTTTACAAGTATGCATATCCTTTTTAATTACTTTGTTCAAGTTATTTACATAAGTATTCCATTATTTTTAATGTATTAATCTTCTAAGCATTAAGATTTAAATATACCTCTAAGACCATATCAAATCAGTTAAAAGAACCAACCAACAAATTTAATAACTTCTTCACAGCATATGGTAAGAACTGCATGCCTAAGGTCCATAGCACATTCCAGTCCAGGTGTTTTACCAGATATCCATGCCAACAATATACACATATAAGTATGTGTGTGAATACTGAAACAACACATAGACAAAGATACATATGCACGCACAGAGAGATAACTCTGTTAGGGGAGGATATACACTTGGGTCATGATTATGACATTATGACATTGGCTAAGGCTTAAGCCCTTCCTGATCTGGCTTTCCTGAACACATATTTTTCCAAAGCTACTTCCCATAAAGGATGAACACCCATGGGCCAGGAGATTAATTAGTGCAAAATGACCAATGAAGTTAACCTTTTTAGTGCTACAATTTTGACCCTTCTTCCTGTTAATGTTTTAAAAATATAAGAATCTAGAGCTGTAGAAACAATGTTCTCTTTTAAAATCAGATGGAATAGGAATTTTCTAGAAATATTGTGCTATCTCTACTATAAAAACCATTATACTTCTCTATGGCTCTTGACTCAATTGAAAATGTTTTTCATCTACACCGAAAGTGAATTTTTCTATATTACATTTTTAAAATTTTATTTCCAGTTGATTAATATTCTGCTACAAACTGCACAAAACACCAATGAAATCATGTTAAAATATATGTTATTATGCTGTTGTATACGTAGGAAAATTGTTTGAAGAACAGGAGGCCACTTCAGTGAAACACTGAGTATATTAGAAAAAAATAAAATACTGTATTAATTTACTATTTTACTAAATAGTACTGACCTTTATGTTAGTGCTCAGAAGAAACCAAGCAGATCTTAGAAAATGTCTCACACTTGCAGTAATCTAATAAAGCTAAATAAATTCTATTCTAATACAGCAGGACAATAAAATGGGAAAACAATTATTATGAAAGAATTTGTCAAAGAAGAATGATTAAACAAATGCTGTATTTATTTGGTATCTGTGTAAATATATGAAAAGAGACGTCAACAGTTTTAAGGAGCATGCAACTGAAATGGCATCCAAAAAATGTTGCTAGTGCACCAGAAGTGCAATTGTTGAGTAAAATGAAGTTAGACAAACTTGTCTGAAAATGTTCTCTGAATAAGTCTACGTAAACGAGAATTAAATTGTGATCTTTTACACTGAATAATAAAAAAAGTATATTCTAACAAAAGTATATTCTAACAAAAACTTTTATATCAACTGGTCACCTAGACATTTCAGTAAATGCTCGACAATCATCATGTATCAAATTAACTTTTATTTTTTGAAAAAAATCCAAAACATTAGTAGTATAGGGCAAATAAATAGAATCTTTTCAGCTTTATAGATTTCATTAGAGCAGTACATATATACGCATACATTATACACAAACATACATAACACACACGCTCATTACATACTCAAAAATTAAAGTGTAAAAAAACACTATGTTAAAGTTAGGTCTGCTATATACTTCCTAATGATACTATCTAAATAAGCTAAGCCAAATTGTGCATTTCTGATGAGAAATTATTAGTGTGAAAGGCTATACAACATAATCATTACAGCTGTCAGTTAGAAAAAAAGCCAAGTTTTGTTTAAGTTATGTTACATTTTTTAGTTCTGAGAGTAAACTTTACATTCCTAAAAGAATATCATTTTCCAAGCAGGTTTAACTGTTTCAGGAACCATATGTATTGTGCCAAATTCCTATTTGGCACAATACATATGGTATCCACTTCTCTATATCAAATGTTGACTCCTATGATTTCCAATAAATGATATATAAATGATATATAATGATATATAAAAAATAATCTTATATAGGTAAGTGTGATTGCACTGGAGGGCAGGCTTTAAACAGTTGTCTCATATTCTTTGGAAGGATTCATATCTATATTAGCCAACTGTAGGGGAACATAGTTAATCCAACTATCTTTTGTTAAATAAATGTAGTTTAACTTCTAAAAGAGTATGTAAGCTTTAAAATCTAAGCTACAAGATATTTTTATTTCAAGAAATATTTCAAGCTTATGTTCAAAGAATGAGACATTTATACAGAATTCGTTGTACATTACACATTAAAATACTGATATTAAATAATTATAACATTCCAGTTAATATAATTTTCTTTTCAATCTATAATAGATATATATAGTCTAAACTATAAAAAGGCTGTTTTGTGCTCTTTCATCTATATCTGTTTCAATTAATATTACTAGAAGGGACTAAACAAAGACGTTCCACAGGTCTGATGCCTATGTCAAAGATGGCAAATAAAACATAAATTGATGCAGCTTAGAGAAATGGCAGTTTGCCAAACAGATCATCAAGTCATAATGTGTTTTTGGCATGACAACGCTATGTAAGCACTTCCATAGAAAAGAGCTCTGTGCATGCACCACAAGAAAAATAAAGACTACTATGCTCACTCTGAACAAACCTGTTGGCTCTCTATCCACCTTGCAGAAATAAGATGCACTGTCATCACCCAAATAGATCTGCAGTTCGAATATATGAATTTCTTATCTGCCACCTAAGCCGGACGAATGTACAGCAGTTGAAAATGGGGGTGGGGGGGGAGGATGCTGTTCCTTGGACTATACGGAATTGAGGGAAGAAAATGGAAACAAAAACGCTAGCAATGGCAAGGGGACAAAAGGTTAAACTCAATTTCACCTTCCCCTCATTCATGTATCTTAAGTCTGCTTTTTGTAATGCTGACAATTACAAACAATAAACGAATTTTAACCCACCATGCATGCTTCTCGGGGACACAATTACATGCGAAGAGCCTCCTCCACCCCCGCATTCCGTCTCTCTCCGTGTCTCGTACACATACGTATTTCCTCGCCTCGCCCATCTACTGCAAAAGGGGAACGCGAGAGGGGTGTGCATATTTGTCACAGAATCACATGAACCCGTACCGACAGTTTTCGAGGCGACCCGGAGTTCGGCCTTCGAGAATGACGGCGAGCGTCTGCGCTACTCACGTTTTCCATCCCCAATGGCTGCTCTTTCTTTACCGGGACCTGCCCTCGTAGGCCTCAGAAAGAGAAGGCCAAACTGCATCTGTCTCGTACCCCGCCCTTAGCAACTTACTCTCGGTTTTACTGGTGACAGCGGCAGGCTTTCCTTTTGTCGCGGCCTCGATTTCCCACCCGCTGCTGCCTGCATGGAAAGCCGAGGTTTCACTTCAGCGTTCGCCGTCTACAACCATACCAGGTAGAAGACTGCAGATTGGCCTCTTTAGTGAAGAAGCGCCAACGGGCCACTACAGAGGTCAGCCGATCACTCTGCGTCTCGTGGCCCACACCCCTTTCCTTTAAGTTCCGAAGACTCTGAACCCAACGGACTACGCTCGCGCTTCCTGCGTCCCACGGAAGGCGACGAAACGTACTGACAACAACAGCTCGTAGTCCGAGGACGGCAGCGGGAAAGGAAACGCAGGATAAGGAGGGGTCTCGGCAGAGCAAAGGAAATGCGCGTGCGTCCTAGGAGGGAGGCACCATCCGAGAGTAGCCAATGGGGGAGTTCGATTTCTGAGTCTTGTCTTTCCGCACCTCCACCGAGTGAGGTAAGCTGCTGATCATAAGGGCAGCGGTTGGTCTAGATCATAAACGAAGGTTTAACCTCACGGTCGGCTTAGTGTTGTGTATATACCGAGGAAGTTAAAGATAGACCGGAAACTAGATTGCATGGTTATCGGTGAAATGTTAAATTTCAGTGTTCATTAGTGAGGGATGCAGTGTTAGAAATGGCAGTTTATTACGGATTAATTAATTAGATATGGAATCCTAGAGCTTTTTGTTTTTAATAGAATGTGACAGGAGGCTAGTTGCTGGTCCATCCCTTTTAAAACTTTTAAATATTTAAAATACTTTTAAGCTTGGTATAGTTATAAGCTTGAGTCCTTCGGGAGAAGGACGGCATATAAATACATGTAATAAATAAATTAATAATAAATAAATATATTAAAATGGTTTTTAGTTTAGTTACAAAGGTATATTCGTCCAAATATTTATCTGTTAAATTTATACCCTCTGCAATAAGGACTCTAGATGATTTACAGAGCAACATAAAAACAATAATATAATAAAGTAGCAATCAAACAATTAAATCAGTAATTAAAAATAAAAACAAAACTGCTCAACATATACAGACCAATATATCAGTGGTGTCACTTCAAACTCCATAGGCTTTTTGAAATACTTTAGTTTTTTGCTAACTAATTAGTGGGTTGGAGGTCAAATGAATTTCTGGGAAGAGGTTCAGAGGGATTCCATCTGAAAAACAGCCTGTAAACTTCCACTCCTCTTGCTCCTAAAAATGGGAATCACCAGCCTTTCTTCCATGATATATACATGTAGAAGCCAAACTGGATTAGAGAAGGTGGTCCTGTGACTACAACAGTGCTGTAAGAAGAAATATCCTTCTGGGTTCAGCTCCAAGTGAAGAAAAAGACACTGGAAACATGGAGACTGCTTGGAAAGATGGTTTAATGGTGACAGGATCATATGGCTTGAGTTTTTGAACAGAAAAGGGACGAGCTACAGCGAGTCCCCTGATTTTATGCTCTCTCTGGCTTTGAACTTCCTGTGGCCCCGAAAGAGTATCCTAATTGGTTGTCAGACTCCCAGGGGGTGGCGGTCTTAGGTAGCCTTGCTGGCTGATGTAATCTTCCTAGGTGCCATGTTTTATTTTTTTTAATTTTTTTTTATTGAAAAAGTTTTACAATACAAAAATATTTTCATTTTTCCCCACCCCAACCCCCACCTCCCAACCCCTCTCCCTACCTCCCTCTACCCCCACCCCTTCCCTCCCCATCCCTCCCCTGACTTCCGCTACAAATTTTAAAAGAACAGAAAAATTTATAACAAGAAAAGCAAAAATTATTATGTATTCAAATTCTAAATTGAAAAAATTTCGAAAGAAGAAAGAAAGAACAAACAAAAGAAACCCAATACTTGTAACCAAAAAGTATAACAATAGACCTATAAATATTAATATTTATCTAAAGTTAACAATATTATGATAAAAAAACCCAGTAATAATAACCATTATAATATTCAAACCAGTTTAAAAATTATTATACCTTTCTGTAATCCATTGATATTAACATTACTAATCATATACCAAACTCGATCCCCCTTTTAATAAAATATAATATAACCTGCATATCCATATCAAATAATTTGATCCCAACTACACCCCTTAACTAAAAAACAAAAACATAAACATAGAACATGCAATATAATATATATAATTATGCATATGTTATTATAATCATACAATTGTATCCAAAAAGAAATTTTTCTATCTCCATAATCCAAATTTCAATCTTCTCTTCGTCTTGATTGAAGTTAAATATTCTTTCTCCAACATAAATCCAATTCCAATAAGCTTCGTCTTCCATCTGCCCCCATCAGCAAAATAAAGCATCTCTCCACACAAACCCCCCGAGTGACTTTATATAGATAATATCCAACCACGAAGGTATTCACTCCTCTAGGTAGAATCATTCAAACTAGCTTATACTATACCACCTAAAAGAAAGAAAAAACCAATGCAGCTCCTCCTAAAATTCAAACCTTGAAAGAAAAAAAACCCTAGAAACTGCATTCCCAGATGTTCCTTTAAAGCTCTTTCAAATCCTGTCGCCCTTTGCAGTTCATTCCTTCTGGTTGTAAGATGTTTTCATTTCCATTCTCTTCTCCTAGATGATAAATTCCAAAAAAAAACTATAATAGGGTAACCACAGATCGCTGCTACTATTGCAGCAATCTGTTAACCTTTCTCAGAATGTTAAGTCTAATTCAGGATAAACTTTGCAGTAAAATTTTTATAAGTCTAATATCAGTCCAACTCAGGATGAACTTTTTAAAAAAAAAATGTTATACATCTCAAAAATTTTAACAGCTATCTACAATAGCTCGAGTCCTCAGAATAAACTTCGTAGAAAATTTTTATAATCCATAAATCCAACTCAGTATAAGCTTTAAAAGTTTTATAACCTATTTCCACATCTTTCAATGCTTTCTGTTATAATCTGGAACAGTTCACGATACTCCTTAAATTTGTCATCAGCGGTTTCCAGTCAAGTTTCCTCATTAACTTCTAGTTCTTGTTGTTTAGCATCACCCCCCCCCCCATTTCTTGAGGAGCGCTGGGCCTCTGCTGCTGTTCATCTCGGATTGTAATATTATTTTTTAAATCTTGTTCCAGCAGTTCAAGGTCCGGTACTCCTCCTCTAGGGTCACTGGGATGCTCAATTTTTTCATCTGAAAAATCCATAATAGGATCCTCTGGACAACCACCTTGTACTCCTTTTTCTTTTAACACTCTTTGAATCTCTTCCTTCTGTTTACCTTTTGCAGACTCTCTTTCTTGTTTTTTATTCTTAACATGTTCCGTGGCTCCCTTAAAGATATTTTTATAAAAATATTCCACTTTTTCAATAGTATTCAAACAATGTCTCACACCATGGTATCTAAAAATTATACCAACTGGTAAATCCCATCTAAATGGGATATTACTTCTCTTCAATTCCTTAACCAAAAAAGCAAAAAATTTTCTGTCCTTTAGAACCTTTGGTGGTAGCTCTTTAAAAATATTAATTTGTATACCTTCTACTTGCATTCTGGCAGAGTAGGGCTTTTGTAAGATATCATCTCTCAATCTTCTATCAGTAAGGTAAACAACAACGTCTCTGGGCAAATTCCTTTGTTTAGCTACACGTGAGTTGACTCTGTAGACTTTCTCTATACAGTCAAGAATTAGCTCATCTTCTAGCTTTAATAATTCTGCAAAAGCCTTTGCACAAATTGTTCTTAAGTTTTCTCTCTTGTTTTCTCTTATACCTCTTAATCTAATTGCTGATTCCATAGTTTTAATTTGAAGCATGATGACATCATTCTGTATGTTCTGATTTTGAGCCTCAGCTTCCACAAATTTTTCTTGTATTTCTTGCATCTGGGAGTCAAACTTACTGCTGATCTCAGTCACTTTCTTCCCCATTTCAACCACCACACTTGAAAGATCCGAGACTACTTTGGTAATAGTTTGACTTAATTGGTCATATTTCCCAGAAACCAACTCCTCAAGATTCTTCTGTGAACTTTTTATCTTGTCAACAACACTCACTAAAGAGCTTGTTATAAAATCTTTTAAGTCCACCTCTGCAAATCCCTGCAGATGAGTGTTTTCAGCTTTATCCTTCAACTGACTCATGGGGGAGCCCCCCCTTCTTTAGGCTTAGGAGTCATACTTCTGACTTACTATTTACTTTTCAAAAAGATCAAAGAAATTCTTCTTACTTCAATAAAAAAACCCAGGAAAAATCTGTTTAAATCAGCCTTTGTTTCCTTAATTCTTTTCAGTATCAAAATGTTTCTTTTAAAATCTCTCGATACTAAGCTCTGCTTTCACTTTCCGCTCTCATTTTTTCTTTAAGCAGAGCCGGTCACCATCTTAAAAACACTTTCACTCTTCATCCTCTCCTTCCTTTTTCTTTCCCTCCTCCTCCAAAAAATCAATAAGAAAAAAACTCATACTTGCATTCTACTTGCATTCTTCCTTGTTCAGCTTGTTTAAGTTGTCAATCAGTCGTGGTGTTGCTCACGATGTCTGGCTCCGCTAATTAGCTAATTAGCGGAGATCCCTCTCGGCGCGGAGCATACACTGGGGGTGGATAGGGAGCCATCGCCCAGAGCCTTCCCCAGGACAGAAAAAAAATCCTGGGGCGACTCAGGGGGCTCAACCTCACCCCCAGAAGCTCTCCCCACTCCTTCAATTAAGGAGCGGGTTTTTCGAGCCGCCTGCCTGCTGTGCGGTGGCTCTTACCGTGCCGGGAGTCCGGCAGTCATGAAGAGACCGCCGACAACAACGGAGGCGCTACGGAAGTCTCTAATTTATTTTATTCTTAATTAGATTTATATGCTGCCCTTTTCCGAAGACTCAGGGCGGCTTATTATGAATTAAGCAATAGCCTTCATACTTTTGTATATTTTATACAAAGTCAGCTTATTGCCCCCAAAAACTGGATCATCAATTTATCTACCTTAGAAAGGATGGAAGGCTGAGACTTCCGGTTGGTGAATCCCAGCGACATGGCGCTGTGACAGCGATTGCTGCCTTCAGCACCAACTTTTCGCTGTGTTTTGGGGTCCCTTCGAGGCATGGGAGCTTGGAGAGCTCCGTGGACATTAGCGGGGTGTCAGCAGGCAGAGCAGTGAGGAGCAAGCACTCTCTGCTGAACTGACAGCTGCTGTCAAACCAACGCAGCGCGTCTGCCTTTAATGGCAGACTCGAAGCTGTGATAGCCAACAAGACAGTGAAGTTGGTGCCTGTTATCATTCATACCCACTCTTCCTGAGCACGCTCGGAGTGAGTTCGATTGGATTGTGCTGGCTGCATCGGAAAAGAAGGATCCTGGAAGGAATTGGAGGCAGGAGAAGATCGGTTGGAAACAGGATTGCAGACGAGCCGGTGAGACTGATGATACTTTTAGAATGGGAGACGGCGCTTCCAGGGGATAGGATTGATACTTTGTACTGAGCAAATTAACTTTGAAAGCTCATAGTGTGGAATGGACTAATTGAATAAAGGAGATTGGATTTAGGAAGTGCGGCTGTTGCCAGGACGAATGAGAAAGACTGATTGGAGTTGAGAGAGGGAGACAGAGCTCTTGGGGAAGACAACGTGGCTGATGAAACCTGAATGACAATGCAAAATTGACAGTGACTGAGTTTGAGAGCAACGTGAAATGGACCATACAGCAAAGCATGCCTGCTGCATCGCTGGAAAAGAACGTTCTTATATTTTTGGTCTTTATCTCCTCTTTGATTGAGAGACGTTATTGAACAATTGATTAACTAACGATTGGACAAATAACAACAATAACAAAAAAACTATAAGAAAAAAAAACATTAACACCAGGAAATTTACATACTCATAGTTATTTTTCTACATTTATATCATATATATTCTGTTTTTCATTTCATATAATCCAATTTAACTGTGAGCCTATACAGTATTTATCAAGTAACTTTTAGACTTTTAGACTCTTATATTAAGGAATTTATATAGTCTGCAATTTTATATACCCTATAATTGGTTTTTTCTTCTTCTTCTCTTTCCTTCTTCTTTCAATTATTGTTTCTTAATCTTGATAGCTTTTATATAATTTGGAATATTGAGATTGCATAATTAACTAATTATTTATTTGTGTACTTATACCATTTAATATATATTTGAATATTAGTGATTAAGTGTTAAATAGGGATATATAAAGTTCATAAATTTAAGTACTGATAGAAGGTGGGAAGGTTCTTTAGTTTAAATTAATGAATTTTGGTAACTGATTAATAAGAGATTGCTACGGGACAGACGGGTATAACATTTAATAATTTGAATTATTGTTTTACTAAAATAATATTGTGTAGTGGAACGGGGGGAAAGAGTAAATATAAATACACTTGATACCTTCTCGTAGTGGAAAAAAAGGGATAATATTTGGTAGAGGCAATTAAATATCGGTGAATGACAATCTGGAAAAACATTGAAAGGATCATAAGAGAACAGAAAAAAGTGTTAAAGGAAATGACAAGCCTCACATCCACGGTGACAAAAACAGGAAAGAAAACACCCTCAAACCCCACGATTACAATGACATCACCAGCTATGCAGAAATCAACTGAAGGTATATCCAAAACTGAAAACTCAGCAATGATACCCACAATGCAAGCAATGCAATCAACACTGACAGCCATACAAGACACGATGATTATGATGCAGGAGAAAATGTCAAGTAATCATATAGAGCTGAAGAAAGACATTGGAGCAATAGATCAAAAAATGAACAATATACAGGAGTCAATACAAAGGAATACACAGAAGATAAAAAAGATGGAAGATAAAATGGAGCAACAGGAAAAAAAACTTGGATATGGTTGATCAAAGGTTGATGGCGCAGAATAGGGAATTGAAAGACTCAATTACCCAATTGGAAATGGACCGAGCCTACTCCTATTTGCGTTTCCAAAATATCACCGAAGATAAAGAAAAGGATCTGAGCCAAGTGATGGCAGAAATAATAGCCGAGGTGCTGCAACAAGACAAACTTGACATTATTAAAGAATTAGATGAGGTATACAGGGTCCAGATCAATTATGCAAGGAGAAATAAATTGCCAAGGGAGGTTCACATACGATTTGTCAGGAAGAAGGTGAGGAATATTCTTTACAATATGACAAGAGAGGAACAGGTGATGTATAAGGGGAAGGAGGTAACAGTATTAAAACAAATTCCAAGGAGAGTAAGGGAATCAAGGAGAGAGTATAGATTCTTGGCTACCCAACTAAACAAGGGGAACATTCTTTTTAGGTGGATTTTACCAGAAGGCATGATTATTACTTGGCAAGGAAATAAAATTAGGATAGACAGCCTGGTAGTAGCTCAGGAGTTTTTAGATCAACTACGAGTGAGTGAAGAAGATCAAAGTAGCAAGGAGGAATTGGAGGCGATAACACCAGAAGAAGAAGTCATTCAGCAGAAAAAAGAGAAAGAAAGGACACCGGAGAAGAAGGGGGGGGGGAGATAAAAATAGTAAAGAAGTAACAAAAAACCAAAGACCACAAAGAGTTACACAAGCTAATAAGTAAAAGGACAACATAAAGGGCAAAGAGATAGAAGATTGGAGGCTGATTTCAATCAATGTAAATGGCTTGAATGATAACAAAAAGAAGAAAAACTTTCTTACAAAATTAGTTAAACAAAATGAGGACATAGTGTGCCTCCAAGAGGTACACATCAAAAAGGAAAATCAAAAATATTTAGAACATAAGAAATTAGGAAATCTTTTCACTTCTTTAGCTGATAAAAAGAAAAGAGGAGTAGCATTGTACATAAAGAAAGACATAAAAGCAGAACTAAAATATGTAGATTTGAAGGGTAGGATCTTAATGGTGGAAGTAATGAGAGGCAACTGTCCAATCCTACTAACAGCAATTTATGCACCGAATGAAAACTTGGGAGATTTTTATAAAAAATTAGGTGAAAGATTAAGCACAATGAATAATAATATTTGTATAATTGGGGACTTCAATGGGGTAATAAACCCAGATAAAGATTACAAAGGGACCAAAGGTAAAAAGAAAAAAAGGAAAACTATACCTAAATCATTTTTTGATTTGGTAGAAGAGTTTAATTTAGTGGATATTTGGCACACTCTGCACCCACATAAGAAGCAATATACATTCTTTTCGAACCCCAAAAAGTCTTGGTCAAGAATTGATATGTTGTGGGCAAGCAGAAATATAGGGCTGGATGTTATGTCAATAGAAATTACACCTAATGTATGGGCGGATCACAGCCCGTTAGAAGTGAAATGGAAAAGTACCTACAAGAGGAAAAATGCAAGATGGAGATTAAATAGCCAATTCTTAAAGGACAAGCAAAACATGGAGAAAGTTAAACAAGAACTAAAATTATTTTTTGAAGAAAATGAAAAAGAACCAACCCCCCCCCCCCCCCCGAGGAATTATATGGGACACAATGAAAGCGTTTCTAAGAGGTCTGGCAATAGTGTATGGCTCACATAGGAATAAAGAAAGAAGAGAGAGGCAGAAGGCCTTGATAGATAAATTAGGGAAAGCTGAGAAGGAATTGCAACAAAATCCAGATAATAAGCTAGCCAAAGAAAATTGGATGGTTGTATGACATAAATTAAATATCATCGATCAGGAGGAGCTGGCGTACAAAATGAAAAGAACTAAACAATATTACTTTGAAAACGCAAATAAGCCGGGCAGACAGCTATCTTATAGATTAAAAAAAAGAGAGAGAGAAAAGGATAATATACCAATTGGAAGACCTGGAAGGTTGGATTATCAATAAAGAAGAAGACAAATTAGGGCTTGCTCGAGAATATTATGCCTCTCTGTATGCAGAAGAACAAATTTCTAAAGAAAAGGTGGCCCAATAGTTGGCAAAAGAAAACCTTCCAAAGATAGGGGAAGAGGAGAAAGAAATGTTAAACAAAGAAATAACTATGACAGAATTAAAGATGGCAATATCTAAAATTAAAAAGAACAAGCCCCCAGGACCGGACAGATTCCCAGGAGAACTGTATAAAAACGTAGATTTGGAGGGAATTTTACTACCAAAATTACTAGAAATTTATAATGAGGCCTTAACAGAATCTAAAATACCAGAATCATGGAGAGAGGCACATATTACACTTCTCCAAAAAGAAGAAGACCCAAAATTAATAAAAAATTATAGACCAATCTCCCTCCTTAATACGGACTATAAAATTTACATGAGCATTATAGCAGAAAGACTAAAGATAATTTTGAATAACTTAATACATAGTGACCAAAATGGATTTCTCCCCAGGAGGCATATTAGAAATAACACAAGGACAATAATAGACGTAATGGAGTATTATGAGGAATACCCAAATAAAGAAATGGCACTGATCTTTGTTGATGCCCAAAAGGCGTTTGACAATCTGAACTGGCAGTTCATGAAACAACAAATTACTCAAATGGAATTCGGATCAAATTTTGTTAATACTATATCTACAATTTACAAGAAACAATGTGCCAACATCTTAATGAATGGAGAACTAACAGAAACATTTCAAATTAGAAAAGGGGTTCGACAAGGGTGCCCTCTGTCCCCACTTCTATTCATCTTAGCTTTAGAAGTACCTCTGAGAAGGATCAGGAACAACAATGAAATTAAGGGACTATTAGAAAAGAGATGTACAAGACCCAGGCATTTGCTGACGATGTGGCGCTAATCATGGAAGAACCATTAGAATCAGGCATTAAAATATTGGAAGAATTAGGCAATTACGGAGAGGTAGCAGGCTTTAAATTAAATAAATCCAAAACTAAATTAGTAACTAAAAATACGACGGAGGTACGAAAGAAAATGTTGGAAGACTCAATGGAGATTCAAATTGTCAAGAAGGTAAAATATCTAGGGTGTGGATTTCATCGACGTGCTCAGCCCTTAAGGAGGGTAACTATGTACCATTAATTAGGAATATAAAACAGGATTTGGAAAAATGGGGAAGATTGCAGATATCACTTTTAGGTAGAATTGCAGCAACAAAAATGAGCATATTACCCAAGCTATTGTATTTATTTCAAACAGTCCCTGTTAAATTAGATAAAGAATTCTTTTTGGAGCTTAACACTATAATTAGGAAATTTATTTGGGAGAGAAAGAAACCGAGGATAGCAATTAGGAACTTACAGGATAAGAAGGAAAGAGGGGGTTTTGGATTACCTAAATGGGAGACATATCAAAAAGCTGCAAATTTAGTATGGCTGAAAGATTGGTCTACTTTGCAAAATAAAAGACTCCTAACCTTGGAAGGGCACAATCTGCAGAAGGGTTGGCACGCCTACCTCTGGGAAACTGGGAAAAAAACGAAAACATATTTCCATAGATATAAAATAAGGGAGACTTTAATGCAAACATGGGAAGAGATAAGACAGAGGCAATATACAAAAATTCCGAGATGGCTCTCCACCATGGAGGCTTTAATATACCCAAATGTATTAGAAATAGATGGTTAGATAGATAAGAAAGATGGTTAGATACAATGAGATATTGGATGGGGGAGGGAATCTCAAAACAAGGGAAGAACTGAAGGAGCAAGGTATCTTTATAGACTGGTGGCCATGTGTTCAAATTACATCACAATATAAAAAGGACAAGGAGGAATTCGGTATAGAGACAAGTATTAATGGATTCGGTAAGATTTGGATGGGTACAGATGAGAAAATATTAGCCAAATTATATAATTATTTATTGGGATATGATAACGTAGAGGAGGTGGTTAAAGAGCCAATGTTGGCCTGGGCTAACAATATTGGTCAGAATATAAATCTGAACGAATGGGATACAATTTGGAATAAAAATCTTAAAATGATCAGGGCAGTGACTTATAAGGAGAACCACTATAACATGTTTTATAGGTGGCACATGGCCCCAGCTAGGATAGCAAAGATATATCCCAATTCGAGCAGGAACTGTTGGAAATGTGACCACCAATAGAGTACTTTTTATCACTGTTGGTGGACCTGCAACCAGGCTTTGTTGCAGCCAATAAGAGACTATATTAAAGTCATATTAAAGTACAGAGTTCCAAACACAAATTTTACTAAAATCCGATAAAAAAAATTTAAAATGAGATTGGAATAAAATACAATAATTTAATATATAGAAAAATAAAATAAAATAAAATAAAATCTACCTCAATCAGTCCTACATATGCCTATCTCAACTAAACCATTTTACTCAAGTACTGTGATGTATTAAATGTCAAATTCTGGCTGCACATAAGGTGCGTAAGTTGTTTTAATATGGGGTTCCCAATGGATCATTTGTTTAGCATATGGACTAAGATACCTGTCTCTCACCCTCTTATATAGGCAAGAGTCACATAGGATGTGAGCTAGATCTACCTCTGCTGCTCCACAAATGCAGAGACATCCATTATAGGGTATAGGACCATTGTGTCAAGCTTTTTGAATCTCGCTTGCATAAATATCTCCCTATTGTAACTTTAAATAACTGTCTGTCTGAAAAGTACATTTATATTTGCTCAGCCATTTCAAGTTACTAGGATAGCTATATCATTTTGTCCTTCATATCTTTGATTCTTTGAGCAGCTCTCATTTTTTGTTCTCCTGTTACACAAGAAACAGGGACACTACGGCTTCTTACAAAATTTGTCAGTTTAATGATCCAAGAGATTTGTAATTGTGATTTTATCTGTTCTAATAAACATAATTTGGGGAGTCTATCAATCTCCATTTGCCAGTAGTCATATTCTCTGATTTTAGACAGTGCATGTATTGTATAAATTCCCAATTCAGCTCTAACTCCTGCTATAGTTGTCCTTAGATCTACACCTTAAATACATCTCAGGTGCTGGGACTGTGTTTGCTTTAATATATAAATTCCAGGGTTTCAGATACATAGAGCAGACAGAATTGCAGAATCATCAGGTAAGAAGGGGGAAGGTTTATGCTTATATATCAACAACAACTGGTCTCAGGATATAACTATAATATATAAATTCTGTAATGATAACTTTACTTATCAACTGTAAACCATTTTACTGTCCACGCGTGTTCTCATTCCTTCTTTTTTTGTAATTTTTTTTAAAAAATTAAGACAAACAAACATACAATATACATTTTTTCTGAAAAAGTGTTGATCGAGTCAAAATATACAGCTTATTTTCCCCAAATTTAATTTATATATTTCAATTTCTGCCATTGTATTCCTTTTCTACTTTTCTCTTTTTCATCTCTATTTTATATTTCATATGTAATCAATATTACCATCTGCCCTAACCTCCTAATCTTAATCTTATTTCATTTCATTCTTTTATTTTTTCAATATTTCTTTATTCTATTGAAACCCTTTAATTTACACACAATCCTTTTAATATTTCACATTTATTTCTTTTATTTATGTATTTATGCATCAAACAAACATTAAATCTATAGCGGTCTACATTACAGCGCAAGAAGGAAGTAAAATTGTCCCATTACATACATAGGATAGCCAAGAAAAATCTATTACATATACCAAATAACATGTTATCATATACATCAGTTTGACATCCAGTTGTACCATTGACTCCAAGATATATAATAGTCTGTGTCCCCTTGTCCTTTCAGTATCATAGTAAGCCGATCTGATTCCACACAGTTCATTATCTTCTGTATTACTACTTGTTCAGGTGGGCTGACATCCATCTTCCAATATTGGGCCCATGCCAATCTTGCAGCTATTGTTATATATAGCAACAGGTACCATGTCATTTTGTTTACATTTTTGGGTCTTATCCCTAATAAAAATACCTCAGGACCTAGTTGTATACGCTGCCCCAACATCTCATTAAGCCATTTCTGAATATTCTTCCAAAGTTTCATTGCCTCTCGACAGGTCCACCATTGGTGGAAGTATGTGCCCTCTTTAACACCACATTTCCAACAGACTGAGAGTGTTCCAGGGAACATTTTGGCGAGTCTGGCCGGCGGTAAATACCATCAATATGCCATTTTATATATGTTTTCTTTATATACTATTGACCGGGTTAGTTTAATATTCTTAGTCCAGATTTTGTTCTACCTCTCAGGCTCTATCTAAAAATCTGACCCAGATTTTTCTCCCAGGTATGAACCAAAGTCTTTGCACCTTCCTCAGCTACCTCCATAGCCATAAAGAATTTATAGCACTTAGTTAACACCTTTTCATCCGCCCCCAGTAAAATGCTATCCAAAGTCTGCACCTCTCAGCTAATCCTGAGCCTCTGACTATCTCTTATATACTTACTATTAATTTGCATGTATATCCACCAGTCTAAATTCACTCCTTGTTCCTGAAGTGCCAATTTTGTTTTTAACTTCCCATTCGAATCTAATATTTCTTTATAAATCAATTTTTTCTCTAGGTTATACAAAATTGGATAGATCACAGCTTCCACAGATGAGACCTAGAGTGATAGCTTATTATAATATGTTTTCCTAATTTCCATCCAACTTTCAATCAGAGCTCCTCGCATGAGATGTTTAGTGAAGTATGCTGGGAGTTTACCTCTTTCCCACCATAGGTGAGCATGCCACCCCTGTTGGAGATCATGGCCTTTGGTTGCTAAGAAACGTTTCCCTTGTAGTGTAATCCATTCACAAACCCAAACCAAAACCGCCACATTGTAATAATACTTCCAATTTGGGACCCCAAACTCGCCTTGTTCTTTCAGTTTCTGCATCATTTTCAACTTAATTCGAGGCTTCTTGTCCTGCCAAATGAATCTATTAGTAACCCTGTCCAGATTCCTAAAAAAAAAAAAAGGTTTTATCCAATCTAAGTAGGGGCCGTTTGGAAAAGAAATACCATTCTAGGCACTACCTGGGTCTTGATTAAGGCTATCCATCCCATTAATGACAGTTGTAGCCTGCCCCATTTTTCCAAATCTTTGTCTAATTGCTCAATTAATTTTAAATAGTTATCCGCCTTTATTGAGGAGCATCTCTCTGACAATCAAATCCCTAAATATTTAACTTTATTAACTACCTGGAGGCCCAAAGTGTTTTGTAGTTCTAATTTTTGTATTTCCATCATGTTTTTAACAATAATATTCATTTTCTTTCTATTTATTTGTAATCAGCTACTTCACCGAATTTCTGTATCTTGTCAATAAGCCGCCAATTGGAGGCTAGTGGCTCTTCCAGAACAAAGACCAGATCATCCGCAAGCACCTGGACCTTGTATTCTTGTTTTCTAATCTTTAGCTCTCTTATGCCCTCACCCTGTCTTATTAACCAAAGCAAAGGTTCTTAAGTAAATATAAACAGCAATGGAGAAAGTGGGCAACCTTGTCTCGTTCCCTTCGCTATCGTCACCTCATCCGACTCTTCTCCATTGACCAGAATCTTAAGCTTTCTGTTGACTATAAATTGCCTGGATTGCATTCATGAAATAATCGCCATCCTCCATATATTGCAATTGTGCTATAAGATAATTCCAATTGTGCTATAAGATAATTCCTGTCGAAGGCTTTCTGGGCATCCAGAAAAAGGAATGCCGCCTGCTTCTCAGGGTAGTCCTCGTAGTATTCCAGGACGTCCATTATGATTCGTACATTGTCTTTCAACTGTCTGGTAGGTAGAAAAACCATTTTGGTCTATATGAATGAATTTGCTAAGGTATCTCTTAAATCTAGCTGCCATTATATTTGCAAAGATTTTATAATCTACATTTAAAAGTGAGATGGGCCTATAGTTATGTATCAGAGTATGGTCCGCCCCTTCCTTCGGTATTAGAGAAATATAGGCTTCTAGCCATGACTTGGGAGCCTTAGACTCCATCAACACCTTATTAAAAATTTCCTTCATATATTTTATAAACAGATCTGTACATATAAACAGATCCATTATTCGCTTAGTTTGCTCTATATTCCCATCTGATTTATTCCTCTTTTCTCCTTTCATCTGTTTTGTTTCCCCACTGTTAATGCCAGTGCAATCATTTAAATTTTTTGTCTCTAATCTTTTCCCTTTTTCTTGTTTCTTTTATTTCTTTCTACCTTCTCTATTTTTACCACTGTTAATCCCAGTGTAATTGTTAACAATGTTTTTCTCTAGTCTTTTCCTCTCTCCTTTCCTTTTTTTAATGTGTTTCTTTTTGGTTGGTTGTATCCTCCTAGCCCTTCTCTTTTTTTCATTTTAATCATTTAATTTTTCATCAGTGTCTTTATCTTCATTGTTGTTTTCTTGCTTCTCACTGGTAATCTGTTTATGCAGTTGAATCTGTTCTGGCAAAATTCTTGATTTCTTTCTATCTAAGTCAAATGATATACGTACCATTTTAACCATCTCAATTAATTCCTGCCACATTTTAACATTTTACTTAGGTTTTAACTCTAGGTTAGAACTTTATTATTTTAATTATCTCTTTTAATTAACAAAGTCAAATATCTGAAAGAAATAAGTCTTCCTTAAAACTTTTCATGGGTCATTGATCAAG
Organism: Coluber constrictor foxii; assembly: GCA_038048745.1. Classification (NCBI taxonomy): domain Eukaryota; kingdom Metazoa; phylum Chordata; class Lepidosauria; order Squamata; family Colubridae; genus Coluber; species Coluber constrictor. The sequence continues at coordinate 120,262,320 of CM075961.1, read as the reverse complement.
ATCACTATATTTTTTCCCCAAATTTCAAAATGATCAGTGTAGTACTGTTTTTCCAGCAGTAGATATCTCTGCTTCCACAACAAACCTTGGTTCACAGCTAAACTTAAGCAGATACATCATTTCAAAAAGGAGGCCTACAGAAAAGGTAATAAAATGCTATACAATCAGGCCAGAAATGATTCTGGAAGATCTGAAGGCCCTGGCTGAATCCCTGCCTCTGGCATCACATCTTCTCCAGCCTCCTCATTGTCTAACTCAAGCGCCAGCTTCACAGGCTGCTGGCGCGGCATCATACCAGCTTCCTCACTGTCGGAATCAGCTACTAACTGCACAGGCTGCTGACAGGCCACAACACTATCCCTCACTGCAGGGCCTTTCCCCCAAGTGTGTCAATCCAGATGCGGTCAGGACAGGAACTGCTCACGAAAGGCGTGTACAAGATCTGGAGCACAAACAGTCGTCACAGCCTCCATATGAAGTCCTCCGGCCCATACCTCTTCCACTCGATGAGGTATTGGAACCGGCCCTTTATCCACTGGGAGCTTCGAATGCTAGCAATCTCATACTCAAGCGATACATCTCTGTCACGGGGCACCAGCTGGGGACAGTCAAGTTGGCGGAGCAGAGAGGTAGGCCATTCGGGAACCAGGAGGGATCGATGAAATACAAGGTGTATCCTCAAAGACCGAGGCAGGGTCAGGCGGTAGGCCACTGGATTGATGACTGCCTCTACAGGGAAAGGCACAATATAACAATGGTCTAGTTTTCTGACTGGCTGGTCTGAGGGGAGATGCTTCGTCGACAGCCATACGCGATCCCCCACAGCCAACAGTGGTGTTGCCCACCGAGAGCAGTTCGCGACCCTTTTATAATCTTCCTTGGCCTTGTCAAGATATCAGTTCACCAGTTGGTGAATGGCCTGTAATTCAGTCAAGAATTCATCCGCTGCTGGAACCGTGGAGTCAAGGGGCATGAGCAGGAAGAAACACAGGTGATAGCCCAGATTGGCTAAGAGAGGGGTGGTTTGAGTAGAGGTGTACTGGGAATTATTAAAAGCAAACTCCACGACTGCTAAATATTCTGTCCAATTGTTCTGCTGCTGATTGACAAAGCAGTGCAGATATTGCTCTAATATTCCAATGACTTTTTCAGTTCTGCCATCAGTTTCAGGATGATGAGCCGATAACAAGCAGATCTTGACATCAAAGTCCGTCATCAGCCCTTTCCAAAACTGAGAGGGGAATTGGGTCCCTCTGTCCAACACGACCCTGACTGGTAGGCCATGTAGCTGAAAGACATGTTGGATGAACATGCAGGCGGCGGTGCAAGTTGTCGGCAATCCTTGACAGGGAATGAAATGCGCCATCTTTGTCAACATATCCACCACTATGAATATGGTTGCGAGGCCCGAAGATGGAGCAAGTCTGTTAGAAAGTCCATCAAGATGACACCTGGGGGTCTCTCTGGTGTCAGCAAGGGCTGAAGCAATATTGGGGGAGCTCCCACGGCTAACTTGGCCTGACAGCAACAGACGCAGGACATCACATACGTCTGGACATCTTGATGGAGGCGAGGCCACCAGAAGGTCCACGACACTAGGTTAAGGGTTTTAAACAAACCGAAATATCCTACCGCAGGGTTGTTGTGGCACTGGGGCAATATAAGACTCCAAAGCGGCTCCAATGGTACATAAAGTCTCTCCAGGTACCTCAAAAGGTTGTCTGTAAACATCCAGGGAGAGTCAGGCCCTATTTCATGCTTCCGGAGATCAATGTAGGTGTCCTGCTGCTGTGCCTCCTGGATCTGAACCCATAGGTTGACAGGTTCCTGGACGGCAGCGAACAACTCGACTGGAAGAATTGTCCGAGGCGCAAGCAGGTTCTCTACGTGGGCATATTCGGGTTTCCTCGAGAGCACATCTGCTCGTTGATTGCACCCACTTGGAATGTACATCACCTTGAAGTGTATAAAAAAGGACCACCAGATCTGTTGTTGATTGAGTTTCTGCGCTGTCTGCAGAAACTCCAGATTCTTATGGTCCATCCGGACTTCCACTTGATATCGGGACCCCTCGAGGTGATGTCTTTAACATGGCCAGTAGCTCTTTTTCCCAGATAGTATAATTGCACTCAGAAGGATTCAATTTCCGGGAATAGTATGAGCAAGGGAAAAGAGTACCGTCAGCCGCATGAGCCTGGAGTAACACTGTTCCAACCGTGATATCCGACACGTACGTTTCTACCACAAATGGATGGTGAGGATCAGGATGCTTAAGAATCGGCTCTTTCATGAAGGCCTGCTTTAAGGCCAGGAATGCCTGCTGCTCAGAGGTGCCCCACCGGAACGGGACTTTCTTCTGCAGGAGCCGAGTGAGAGGCGCAGTCAAAGTGGTGAAGCCAGGGATGAATGTCCAGTAATAATTGGCGAACCTGAGGAATTGCTGGACATCTTTCACCCAACTTCTCAATGCCAACTTCTCAATGCCTCAACCTTGCTCTGATCTATCGCTATGCCCTCGGGAGAAATGCGATGGCCCAAGAAGTCGATGGTCATCTGGTAGAATTGGCATTTCTCCAGCTTCGCAGATAACTGGTGTTCCCAAAGCTATTGCAAGACCAGGCGGAGATATTGGAAATGACTTTTCCGGGATGTCGAGTAAATCAAGATGGCATCTAGATAAACCACAACAAACTGGTCCAAAAGATCCTGGAAGATATTGTTCATAAAATGCTGGAACAGAGCGGGAGCGTTGTTAATCCAAACGGCATGACCATGTATTCAAAATGGCCATACCTGGTGCCAAACGCTATCTTCCACTCATCCCTTTCTCATACCTGAACCAGTTTGTAAGAGCTGTGCAGGTCCAACTTGGTAAACGGTAGCCCCCCAGAGTCTCTGGTTACACACCATAATGGTGTTCAGCTTATGGTAATCGCAGCACAGACACAAGTCTCCAGTTCTCTTCTCGACAAAGAGGACCGGAGCAGACAAGGGTGATGAAAAGGGCCGAATAAAACCCTGGGCTAGGTTTTTACCCACAAATTCCCTTAATTCCCTTAAGCCAATTCAGGATCTGACATAGAATACAGCCGCCCTGCAGGGAGCAGTGCATCCAGGATTATTGGACAATCATACAACCGGTGCAGGGGCAATTGGTCCACCTCTTTCTCACTAAAAATGATACCGCAGGTGGACCCTGCACCTGGCCTGCGCAGACTTGGCAAGTATGATCCACACATTGCAGGCTCAGAAAAGACATGAAATTCTGGGACCAAAGGATGTATGGATCATGAGTCCGAAGCCAAGCCAGCCCCAAAACCAAAGGGAAATGTAATCCGGATGGGACATAAAATTGGATGGCCTCCTCATACTTACCGATGGTCAGACGCATGGGTTGAGTTGCAGCCTTAATCGGCCCGGACAGAAGCACCCAACCATCAATGGTCTCCATGACCATGGGAGGATCAACTGGACACAGAGGAACGACAAAGTGATTAGCAGACGCCTCGTCCATGAAATTGGTCGTCACGCCAAAGTCCACCAAGGCATGAGCCGGAATTGCTTAGGAATTATTGGCAATGAAGACTTTGGTGTTCAAAATCAAGTGACGAGGAGTTCCAGAATCCATGTCCACAGGGCTTGAGCCAGTGTTGGTACGAGCCCGACCCAAAATCTCCCCTAGATTGGGCTCTGGCCGTTTCCTGACAGGGTAGGCTGTGACAGTGGTGCAGGGCCAGGAGCCGATGCCCTGCATCACCTCTTGGGGCAAGAGGCGGCAAAGTGTCCAGGCTCCCCACAATATAAGCACAACCCCCCTGCCTGTCCTCAGCTATGGACAGGCAGGGTCTAGCTGCACTGATTTCCATGGGTTACTCCCCTGATGCTGGAGTCTCATGTACAACTGTGTTCACATGGGATTCCTGGTGGGCATGACGAGGGTCCCACCGCTGTAATCTCGCATCATTTCTGAGGCACAGACGAACCAGCCCATTAAGAGTCGGAGAAATATTCACTGTAGCCAACTCATCCTGTAAGGCCTCTGACAAGCCCTCCTGGAATACATCCAAAAATGCTGCCTCATTCCAGACCGAGTCCTGGCTTAGCAATCAGAATTCACTAATGTATTCCTTTTTTTTATTGTGAAGATAGTGATACAATTAAGACTTTTTCGGTTTCACGGTGTAAATACATATGCACATATTATTTACTTATCATTTACATAATATTTCTTCTTTGAGTTAAATTTAATTTAAAAGCTATTACACATAATACTCAGATCTTTATGGTACAAGTAATAGTACTTAATTCTTTATAATCTTTGTTAATTAATTATTAATTAATCTCTATACTCTATAAGCTTCATTTTTTGTTTCTTTTCTTTATCCACTCACCATACTCTGGTTTCTCTTCAGATCGTATAAATCTTTTGCCTTTCAATAATGTATTCCTGTAGGGGTAGCCGGCCTTGTTTCAAGGACTTCAACCGTCTGGTGAATGTTTGTGCTTTGACAAAGTCCTCGTACATTTGCTGCAAAACCCTCAAAAGTCATTAAGCATTGGACTGTTCTGGACCAACACGGGAATGGCTCAACGAGCTGCAGAACCAGAGAGCAGGCTGATAATGAATCTGACTTTATCCCGGTCATTGGGAAAAATCCTCAGCTTGCAAACTCATGAATAAATTGCATTGTCCAAGGAAAGCTGGGAACATTTCCAAATTACTAGCAAACTTGTCTGGCACAGTTACCGGGCAATTTCTCCGAGGAGGAGGAGGAGCAGATGAAGCCATTTGGGCTTGAAGCTGAGCCACCTGACCAACCATCAAAGCTAACTGCTGCTGAATCTGCACGTTCTCTTTACTCAGCTGCTCCATCTTAATCAAGTTTGTGTGTGTGTTTTTGGGCAGGAAACAAACCGTTCTGCCCTAGCTATGGACCCCAAAGAACTCAGCACACACAAAATCCATACAAACCTTAGTTTACTAATTAAGGACTACTAATGAGCTTTCTTAGTAGTTGTTCAAATACAAGTACAGTTTAAATGAAATCTTTTTACAGTCTTTTCTGAACAAGAGCTGTTAATTTAACTTCATTAACAGCCGACAAGAATCCAAAGAATAATAACTCAATTCTGAAGCACAGTATTTCAGATAACCATAGTCTTACTGTGGTTGGCAGAATGCCCAGAAGCAATTTGCAGGAACACTGACAAGAGAGAAACAAGAGCCGAATCAAACATTTCTGGAATCAAGACATGAAGGAATATGAACAAAGTTGTTTCCTGCAAATTGCATCAGTCGTCATCCTTCCTTAAATAGGCTAGGGGAGTTGCCAATTAGCCCCAAGCCTTACTCTCAAGGAGACCTCCTCCTGAGGAGCCACTCCTACCTTTTAACAGCTTTGTGTGCTCGTGCATTGAGAAGAGGCTCCTCCTTTTCTTCCTCTTTACTAATGGGAGCTTCTGGAGGTTCTGAAGGCCTTGCCTGAATCCCCGCCTCTGGCACCACATCTTCTCTAGCCTCCTCATTGTCTGACTCGAGCGCCAGCTACACAGGCTGTTGGCGCAGCACCACACCAGCCTCCTCGCTGTCGGAATCAGCTACTAACTGCACAGGCCGCTGACGGGACACAACAAGACAAGAGGTTGAACAACTAGCCTTGTGGTGCGACCAGAACAACTAGACACAAGAACAGTTTTTTCCCATACACCATCACTCTGCTAAACTAATAATTCCCTTAACACTGTCAAATTAATTACTAAGTCTGCACTACTATTAATCTTGTCATCGTTCCTATCACCCATCTCCTCCCAGTTATGACTGTATGACTATAACCTTGTTGCTGGTATCCTTAAAATTTATATTGACTGTTTCCCTATGACTATCATTAAGTGTTGTACCTTATGATTCTCGACTAATACATTTTTTCTTTTATGTACACCGAGAGTGTATGCACCAAGACAAATTCCTTGTGTGTCCAATCACACTTGAACAATAAAGAATTCTATTCTATATTGTAATAGAATATAGACCCCAAACTTCTGCACCATACAAGAGCATGTGGGAACCTTAGCTTTATATACTTTAATTAACGGGGCTAGGGGCCCTGGGTAACTCTCTTTCTTTAATCTAAGCAGTAAATTCAAAAGCTTTTGTTCTAATTGTACTCCATTGATGATAGCAAATCCAAGATCCAGTCTCTAAAAAAGTTATAACCTGTTCAATTGGTTATATTATTTAAATAAATGAAGTTGATATCAACCAATTTTTTTCCACCAATCTTACTGTCAGAATATTCAAGTTAAGTACTAGAAACTAGTACTAGAAATTACAGATTGTAAACAGAATAAATATAAACACATGCAATAAGCAACTTTCAATGACATTCTTTTAAAGAAATAGCTTAGGACTTGGGGGAACAGGGATAAATTGACTATTTTCATATAATATGTTAAACAATCATTTTCTTAACCATGATATAATTAAACCAGTGTTCTAGATTCACTCTCTGAGCTTGGTTGTTTTGCAGACATATCATTACTCAAACTTAGTAACATGATCAGTGCTAGAAAGTCTCAATTTATATTCTCACACAGTGCAGTGCATGTGCGCACTTCAGTTGCGTCTGGGCCACAACCCGGAAGAGGAGCTGCCGAGGGCGCGTGTCCACAGCTGAAAATGAACTTCCGATTTCAGCTACTGAACTTCCAGTTTCAGCCAGTTACTCTTCCAGGTTTCTGGTGCACATGCATATGCAACGATCAGCTGGCTGGAGTGCATGCTCACACAGGAAAACAGAATACCAGCTCTTCTAGTTTCCCACACTGCCGCACGCAAAAAGGCCAGTTGATCATTGTGTGCACACGTGCGCCAGAAATTTGGAATAGGAATGGGCGATGCGCATGCTAGGCAACATGGCCCCGCGTTCTACTTCAGACACGCATGCAATAGGTTCACCATCATGGTTCTAATGGATTACCCTATCTGTGTTGGTGGAGGTCATCTTAGATGTTCTTTGGTTGGACTGTTTACTGTTGGCTTCCTCGGCAGTTCCTTGATAGGTGTATTAATCTTGGAGTGACCGTATTTTTCGGAGTATAAGATGCACCTTTAACCCCCCTAAAAGGGGGTGAAAATTTAGGTGCATCTTATACACTGAATGTAGCCCTGCCCCCCCACTGGCCCCCACCCTTTGGCCTCTGCCTCCTAGCAATTACCTCCTTGCAAGCAAACAGCAAGAAAAAACAGCCCCATTAGGCTAATTAGGATAAGTTTATTAGATCGGCCTCCCAACTCTCAGCTGATTTGCTCTCAGCTGTTTTACGCAGGTTCTTTTGCAAGCTTTTGTTTTGCAAGTTCTTTGCTTACTGCAAAGAGTGCTGGAGAAGTTTTTTTTTCCCCTAGCTGAAACGAAACTGAAAGTAAAGCAGGCTCTGCTGCAACCTGACAAAATGAGACAGGGAGAGAGATTTCTTTTTCTTTTTGCTCACCAAAAAAGGTACATGCAAACAATGGGAAATTTAGGGCAAAGAGGAGAGTTCAAGATTTTAAAACACAAAAGTAAAAGGTCTATTTAACTAGGAAATTGTAATAATTGAGATGCTATTAATTGTATATTGTGTTGAAAGCAGAAATGGTTAAGTTACAGTTTGGAGGAGTATACGGGGGAAATTATTTGGTTTATTATTATTGGTAAATATAATTAATTGATTTGTAAGAAATTGGATTGCATGGAAATAATTGGAATATTCATGTACACATTGATTAATAAACAAAAAAGATAGTTATAACTAATTGATTTATATAAAATGTTGTATTTGTATTAAACAATTGTAATATTACATAATTAATCAATGTGAGGATGATTATAAAAATAGATGACACTGGGAAGGGGTATAATATAGAATAGAATGGAAAAATTGAATTTGATTAAGATTAGAGATGAAGATGAAGGGTAATATTGGTTTTTTTAAAAAAATAGATGAGGAATAAATATGGCAAAAAGGAAATATAGAAATTGTAAATTTAATTGAAATGACTAAACACTGTTTAAATTTGTGAACCAGCCAAATACTCTGTTCAAAGAAAATACATTGTATGTTTGTATGTATGCTTGTCTAAAAAATTTTAAAAAACTTAAAAAACAACAACCAGAAAAGGTAGGTGCGTCTTATACTCTGGTGCATCTTATACTCCAAAACATACGGTAATCTATGCTCATCTGCATATTGAGTGCTGGTGAGGAGGTATTTTGATCTTTGTGTTCCCTTTTGGCTTGTTGATTGTCTCTTTTGCATAGTATGTAGATGTTGTTTATGTCTACATATCTATTAATGACTAATTTCTCAGAGTACCATGTTTCTAAAAATTCCTTAAGGTTTTTGGATTTGGCTTGGTCTAGGATGGTCACAGTTTCCCAAATGAAACTATGGTTAAGTCTCCTCATATATTGTGAAATCAAAGAGGTTTCATCATGTCTTCTGATTGCTAGCGAACATTTTCTCCCCATCTTCTGCCTGTTTGTCATACATAGTGGCTCATGCAGTCATTACATTGTACGTTGTAGATATTCTCCAGTGAGGCTGTGGCATCATCCAGATACCGGTTGCTACAGTAGGATCTGCCTAGAGATTGAGTCATAGTTTTTCGGCCACGTCCCTTGCTCCTTCCTCTCAGGCCCAGTTTCAACTCAGTTGGCCTGAGAGAAACATCTCTAGCAGATCTCACTTTCAGCCCATGTCTGTTCAAGCTCACTGTTACTTTTTCGGCTATTTTTTCAGCATTCTCAAGAGGTGCTGATCTACCAGACCTTTCTTAGCCTTTCTAAGTCTACCAGCAGTCATCCAGAGCATACCGGTCTACCAGCAGCCCTTCTATTGCTCCCTCCATGACTGCCATTTTAGTGGCTTACCTGCAGCCGCCTCACCTCTGGCAGGCACTTTCTGGGCCCTCTATGCCACCAACAAGGCAGCGACATCTGCCAGAGCTATACCACCAACTACTTTGGGCAGCTAAATTCTGGCTCCCGGCTGCTGCAGCCCACATTGTTTTTACCACCTATCAGCTCTACGGTCGCCCTTTGAAGCACTGCAGCAGGCTTTTTCACTGGTTTTCACCGCTCTACCACCACCGAGAGGATTGGAAAGCCCAGCAGCCCTTGACAGCGAAGCAGCCTTGTGCACTCTACTGAAGCCTCTGCAAGTGGCCTACCGGTCTAGCCTTGCTTCGACTGCGTGGCCCTCAGTGCTGGGAGATGGCACAATCTAGGTTTACCTAGACAAGCTGCCCCTCGAGCAGCATCCGTCCTGCTCATGTGTGTGTTGGCTAGCCCTGTTTTTACTGGCACAGTTGCCACCATTTGGCCTGCCTCATGGTTCCTTTGAGGCCTATCTACACTCCAGATGAAATCTTGGTCGCAATGAGTACAACATTCTCAAATGGCAGATCACTCTTAAGGGATAAGAGCCTTGGTGGCACAGCAGACTAAAGTGCTGTTAAGTAGCACCAGCTGCCTGCAATTATTGCAAGTTTGAATCTCACCAGGCTCAAGGTTGACTCAGCCTTCCATCCTTTCGAGGTAGGTAAAATGAGGACCCGGATTGTGGGAGCAAAAAGCTGAATTTGTATAAAAATGAACACCGCTTGGGGGGGCCAAAAGCCCTACTAAGCAGGTATATACAGAAGTATGAAGGCTATTGCTTAATGCATTGTAAGCCGCCCTGAGTCTCTGGAGAAGGGCGGCATATAAATCGAACTAACTAACTAACTAACTAACTAACTAACTAACTAACTAACTAATAATAATAATAAGGAGGTGGCTGGGACCTCCACTGGTAGGAAGGCATCCTGAAAACGCAAGCATATTTCTAAGGCAGAGATCAAAGATCTCGAATGGAGACATATGTCCTTAGAAAGGCAAGTCTCCAAAACTGTTCTACAATTGGCTGCAAAGGACATTCGATCCCATGCCAGTAATCCATCTTCTTCCCATTAATCTCAGAGTCATGCCTCCTCTCCCGTGCCACATGCCTGGTCCCCTGAAGGGGCAGGAGAGACTTCCATGGATCCAGCCTTGCTGAACACTGGGGAACAGGGTCCCATTCACAACCCTTTTGATTGCCAGTTAGCTCCATCAGTGCCAGCTAATCTTGGCAGCACATCAGCCTTGGCAGCTTCAACAAGTGCCTCGACTTCAGCTATTAGACATTCTGCTGATCCTTTCAGAGACCTGCCTGAAGTTAGATTAGAATAACAGAGTTGGAAGAGACCTTGAAGGTTTTCTAGTCCAACCCCCTGCCCAGGCAGGAAATCCTACACCACTTCAGACAAATGGTTATCCAAGATCTTCTTAAAAATTTCCAGTGTTGAAGCATTCACAACTTCTGCAGGCAAGTTGTTCCACTTATTAATTGTTCTGACTGTCAGGAAATTTCTCCTTAGTTCTAAATTGCTTCTCTCCTTGATTAGCTTCCACCCATTGCTTCTTGTTCTATCCTCAGGTGCTTTGAAGAATAGTTTGACTCCCTCTTCTTTGTGGCAACCCCTGAGATATTGGAACACTGCTATAATGTCTCCCCTAGTCCTTCTCTTCATTAAACTAGACATACCCAGTTCCTGCAACCGTTCTTCATATGTTTTAGCCTCCAGTCCCCTAATCTTCTTTGTTGCTCTTCTTTGCACTCTTTCTAGAGTCTCAATATCTTTTTTACATCGTGGCAGCCAAAACTGAATGCAATATTCCAAGTGTGGCCTTACCAAGGCATTATAAAGTGGTATTAACACTTCACGAGATCTTGATTCTATCCCTCTGGTTATGCAGCCCAGCACTCTGTTGGCTTTTTTTTGGCAGCTGCTGCACACTGGTGGCTCATATCTAAATGGTTGTCCACTAGGGCTCCAAGATCCCTCTCAGAGTTACTATTATTGAGCAAGGTACCACATATACAGTATCTGTGCATTTTGTTTTTCTTCCCTAAATGTAGAACCTTGCTTTTTTCACAGTTGAATTTCATTTTGTTAGATAGTGCCCAATGTTCAAGCCTGTCAAGATCCTTCTGTATCTTAAGCCTATCTTCAGGAATGTTGGCTATTCCTGCCAGCTTGGTGTCATCTGCAAATTTGATGAGTTCCCCATCTATCCCCTTGTCCAAGTCATTGATGAAGATGTTGAAGAGCACTGGGCCTAGAACCGAGCTTTGGGGTACTCCACTGCATACTTCCCTCCATGTAGATACAGTTCCATTGAGGACTACAAGTTGAGTGCAGTGGGTTAGCCAGTTACAAATCCATCTGGTGGTGATGCTTTCTAAACCACATTTTTCTACTTTATCTAGTAGTAGGTTATGGTCAACTTTATCAAATGCTTTACTGAAGTCCAAGTAAATTATATCGACAGCATTCCTCTGGTCCACTAATTTTGTCACTTTGTCAAAGAATGCAATAAGATTAGTCTGGCATGATCTGTTTTTGAAAAAAACATGTTGGCTTTTGGTTATTACTTGGTTTGCTTCTAGGTGTTTGGTGATTCATTGTTTGATTATCTTTTCCAGAATCTCCCCCAGTATTGAGGTCAGGCTGATTGGTCTGTAGTTTCCTGGATCTATTTTTTTCCCCCTTTTTTGAAAATGGGAACTATATCAGCTCTTTTCCAATCCTCTTGCAGTTCCCCTGTGCTCCAGGATCTTTGAAAGATATAGTTCAGTGGTTCTGAGATCTTATCTGCCAGTTCCTTCAGAACCTTGGGGTGTAATCCATCCAATTCTGGTGATTTGAACTCGTCTAGGGTAGGTGTTCACTTACCATTTCTACAACTCCGTATTGACTAGGCCATTGCCTTTCACATGGTGACTGTATTTCAAGGTCATCATTCAGGATCAGTGGTTTCTAAACAGTCTGCACATGTTTGAGCCTCCCCTTCAGCTGCTTGACGAGCTCTCATTCACCTGATGCTTCCAGGGGCAGTGAGGTTTTTGACTTTGAGGACAAACATCACTCTGATTTCTCAGATGATGAAGGGATATTCCTGGACGCTCCTGCCTTCACGAGGCTGTTTCCTCCAAACTGGTTCAAATCCTTACTACACAAGGCGCAGACCACTGCAGCCATAAAAGGGGATGATAACCATAAGGAAGCTCAGGATGTCCAACAGGACCAACCTCAGAGGCTTTTTTCTGAACCTGCGGCAGAGCAGCTCTTTATACTGGCCCTACAATTAGTCATCGACATGCTGCAAAAGCAATGGTTGAACCCAGCAGCCATTTCCACAGCGAATGGGTCTGATAGAAAATACTACTCTCCCAGTTTTGCCCAGTTGTAGTAGGTTCCCCCGGTGGACAGCCCAGTCGCTGCTCTATCCTCTTCTTTGTCTTATTTAGCTGGGGATACATCAGAAGGCCTCTTTTCCTGAGGACAAGAAATTCAATCTCTTGTTCAAAAAGAATCACCTGGCCACGACCTGGGATATCCAGGTGGCTTCCTCAGCCTCTTTCTTTAACCACATCACTATTCTGTAGTGCAAGCCAGGGTAGTCCCCAGCGAGGCTTCCCTTCATCAAGACATCAACAAAATTATTGCTGCTACTCAGTTTTCTGCTGATGCAACCTTAAATGCAGCCAAATACGTGTCAAGGGCCCTGGCATCTGCTGTGTCGGCCCAGATTATGGGTATACCCATAATCCTGTCCACTTCCTTGACAGAAACAGGGTCAAACTCAATCCAGATATTATTCTCAAGACCCACCCTAGTCTCCCGATTGGATTCTATCCAGTCAGAGTCCAATCCGATCCGGATCTGAGCGATTTTATCATGCAGAAACAGTACAAAATCCTCAGCTCTGCCCTGTAAAGGGTCTTCCCTCACTCCCTGATTGAGGAGGAAGCGGGTCACACGAAACAGGGCCCCTGGGCGGTTTTCTGCAGATGCAATGAGGGCGGCGAAGTAATCTTGTTTCATTGCTTCCATTGCCACTAGATAAGACCTAATATGGGTTCTTAACTGTGTTCGGTCAGATTCAGATCGGGAGGACTTCCAACGTTCCTCTAGGTGTCTTTTCCGATGTTTCATTTCCCGGAGCTTCATGGAAAACCAAGGAGAGACCCGGGATCTGCAGCGGGTTAGAGGCCGCAAAGGTGCAATTCTGTCTAAGGCATCAGTAGCTGACCGTTCCCAGGATGCCATTAGAGCTTCAGCTGAATTGCAGGATTGAGAGGTGGGGAATGTCCCGAGCTCCTTCAAGAATCTTTCTGGGTCCATCAGGCGCCTGAGGCGGAACCATTTTATGGGTTCCATCTCCATGCGGCAAGGGCTGGCAGATTGAAAGTCCAGTCTAAGGAGGGAAAGGTCAGTCCATGGCAGGGGAGTGATGGAAAATTCCCCCCTACCATGACCATTTATCCACTGCCCAGAGACAAAAACCAGGTCAAGTGTGTCTCCTCTCCTATGAGTTGGGCCCTAAATAACCTGAGTCAGGTCCATGGCTGTCATGGAGGCCATGAACTCCCGGACTGTGTCAGATGACTCGCTGATCGAAGGCAGATTAACAAACCACAATATGAAATCTGTAGGGTGGCCACTTGATTTCATTTGTACGTCATTATCAACTGGATGCTTTTGCTTCTGCCGATGCTTCATTCGGCAGACGAGTTTTACAATCAGTAATCTCCCACCATGATCAAGGGATGGATTCGGCTTCCTCCCATAATTAAGGAACTTGAGCATATCCCATATGTAGGATTGGCGTCACATCGAATCAGGAAAATGGACGTTGTCCTACCTGAACATCCCTTTTATGTTCAATGCGACGACAATCCAGCCCACCCGTAGCCGTTCATTCCTTGCCATGGTGGGGTATGTTTCTGTTTCGATCTATTATGCAGGACTATTATTGAAAAAATAAGAGGAAGAATGTATTGAGAAAGAGTTGAGTGGTCATGCACTATCATACCATCTGCATCTGCTTTGTGAAAAAGACTGACAGAGCGACGGCGTGGTGGGCGGAACCAGTCCTGCAGAAGAATTATTGGCACTCAGTAAATCCAATCACACTGAGGATAACCCATAGGATTGTCATCGCATCGAACATAAAAGGGACGTTCAGGTAGGACAACGTCCATTCTTGTGCAAGGTTTAAACATGTCACTTAGAAGGCCACCATCTGCTATATACTACATAAACAGGGCTATAGCTAAGATTTAAGGCAACAATCTTAAATGTAGCTGAGAAACCAGAAATTAAAATCAGAGCAGACAACCATGTTACTTTTGAAAACTATATTTCACTGTGGTAATTTGTTTACAATTGTATAAGTTGGCCAATGGTCAGAAATGGTTGAGACCAGAGAGCCCGTCTGTTTCCTCTACTCACATCCACTTCCCCTGCTCTGCTGTACAAGTATATTAGGCGGACAGGGAGAAAAGGAGGGGATGATTTCATCTTTCCTTTTCCTGGTATAAAGGAAGACTAGAACAAAGCCAGTTGGAAAGGAAAATTTGTGGAATTTTTTAAACATTTCAATTCCTGCCTTCTGGAATAATAGTTTTGCTTTTATTAATGTTTTTGTGAAAAGGGGATTATTAGAATATGAAATTCATTTTGCTTTCCTGCATTAGAGTTAAGGTTAGATAGATTTAAATTTTAAACACACTCCAAATCATATGACTAACTGATATCTGACTTAATTCTTGCTGAACTCCCAGAAATAGAGGAGACATTCCTTTCTATAAATATTCATGTTAGTCTAGTGTTAGATAATAATTAATGCTTCTTTTCTATTATGTCTATTTGTAGATAAACTGTATGAATTTTTACATAGAATAATGAAAGACATTTCTAAAGCATACTGGAACAGAAATATGAAATGGTTTAATTCTTCGTAACTATATTCTACTCAAACTCTGATACCTGAAATCTTTAATTGAGTGAAAAGTATAGGTTTACAAGTATATGGGTTACAAGTGTTCCCTTATGTTCAAAGTTATGAACATATGAAGTTAAGCGCCCCCTAGCATTTACAAACAAGTCCCGAAATTATGAATGTTGCAGTACCTTGGCAGTTGTTCGCCCTTACGAATGACTGCAGAGGCTATGCAACGTTCACCCTGCCTATTCACCCCTCTGCTAGATCTTCAGAAGCACTCCGCCTGTGGAGACTCACTTATTTTGCGAAGATCTCCTCTCTCTGGCAGTTTCTTTGTCTAGTTCGTTGCTTTAGGCTTTTGGTACATTGGTAGAGAACAGAGGCCTAGAAAACATACCACAAGATCAGTAGTGCAAGATCTTGTGCTATTGATCTCGCACTTTAGGCCTCTATTCTCTGAGAATTGAAGCCTGAACATTTGCAAACAGAGAGAAGGCTTCAGGCCTTCAAGCCTTCCCTCCATTTGCCATTTCCTTGCCAAAGTGTGCAGGGAGATTGCGTCCCTTCAGCTTCAGCAGCCCTTTGGAAAAAGCCGTTGTCAGTGCCAGTGAAACTTGGGCAGAATGCTTCCCTCCAAAGCTCTGTTCCTACTGGCAAAGGACTGCCAAAGCTTATAGGGATGCACTCCTCAAGTGCTTTGCTGATGAGAAAGGAGGCCTGGAGGTGCATATGCAGCCCTCTGCGCCTCATTTTTCATCACTGAAGCCAGTAGTGGGATTCAAGTAATTTAACAACTGGTTCTCTGCCGTAATGATTTCTTCCAATGACCAGTTTGCCAAATTGCTCAGAAAGTTAACAACCGGTTCTCCCAAAGTGGTGCTAAATCCCACCACTGACTGAAACCTTCCTCAAGCAGTTTGGTGGTGGGAAAGGAGGCTCGGAATGGCACACAGGGCCCTCCGTGCCTCCTTTTTGTCTCCGAAGCTGTCCTCAAGTGGTTCAGCAGTGAGGAAGAAGGTCCAAAAGGATGCGCATGCCATTCCAGGCCTCCTTCCTCACTGCTGAACTGCTTAAGGATGACTTCAGCAACAAAAAAGGAGGCACAGAGGGCTGCATCACCATTCCGGGCCTCATTTCCTGCCCCCAAACTTCTTGAGGAAGGCTTTAGCGATGAAAAAGGAGGGAGCAGGCAAAGAAACAGTTTGGAAAGGAGATAGATCTTCATCAGGTAAGTGACCCAGCATGGCAGTAGGGGGGGTGGGAACCAATTATGAGGAACCCAAATGAAGGAGAATGAGGTATCTGTGGGTCGGGGAGGCCTTGGATGGTCTGAAACAGGTGGCCTATTCCATCACTAAGCCCCCTCCCCCATGGCCTTCCCCACCCTGAGATACCTCATGTGCACTTAACAAGCCATACATTTGATTAGCAAATGCATGGGTGAAAGGAGGGAGTGATCACGTTCAAGGTATGAGATTCCCACGAATCTGGTAAGGAAATACTTCAGATAAGATGCTTTGAAAGGTATACTAGTTGTAATTAATTCTTTTTTTATGTTTAAATTTTATATTTAAATGTCCTCTGTAATGTCCTACTTATCTGTAACTTAAGAATAGGAAAGATGATATGTGATGACAGAAGAATGCTATTGGTCTCATTATCAAGGCATTTGGTTTACAAAGTTAGTAATTTAGAGACACATTACTTGATGTGAACTGGAAAGAAAAATTAATGCTTTCAAACTATGATACTTTTGACCTGATAATTTTAGAGACATTGGCATTTGTCATTGAATTTAACATATTTTCTCCCTTCTGTCTCTTACTGTTGATATAGTGAATGTGCTGCTAAAGTTTTTTATTTGGATTTGTAGCACAATATTCTGATGCCACTATACAAATAATAATAATAATTAAGGAAATTATCTGAGAAAAGAAATTTAAAATAGTAATTCGAAGTATGAATGAAATCTTGTTAATAAACCCCTTGTATGTAGGAGAATAGCAATCGCACTTAGACTTATATACCGCTTCACAGTGCTTTACAGCCCGCTCTAAGCAGTTTACCGAATCAGCATATTGCCCCCAACAATCTGGATCCTCATTTTAACCACCTTGGAAGGATAGAAGGCTGAAACAACCTTGAGCCTGGTGGGATTCGATCTGCCAAACTGCTGGCAGCCAGTGATCAACAGAAGTAGCCTACAGTACTGCACTCTAACCACTGCACCACCGCAGCTCATATCTAGTATTATGGTCTTATTTATTATGGTTCTAATGTTTCAAACTTCGAATGATTTACAGAAAGCAATATTGCAAATACTAAATAAAAAGTAGAGGACAAAAACGCTGAGATCTATAGCATCTCATTTTTGTAGAAAATACCATATTTGAGTGGCATTATACTCATGTAACATAATATTTACCTAAACTTTTCCATAATTCATAATGTAAATGGAAGATTATCCTTGTTGCCAATTTATCATTCAGACTGAGCAGTAATTAATATGACCCTGCCATATAGAAATATATGTGGTAGTTCCCATTGTAAGCACTTTAGTTCAGTCATGGCTCCATGCCTTCTTGTTTCTCTTTACATTCTGGAAAAATTGGTTAGTTTCCCTCTATTTAATATAATTTTAAAAAGAAAAAAAACAGTTTTTTTTTTTCAAATGTCAGAGTATGCCAGAAGAAACATCACGGATAAATTGAGTCAGGTTTGCAGGCTGAGGATGTTTAGTATTTGGCAGAATATTATTATCTAGTAAATTTAAGATATGATATTGGCAGATAATGGTACTAATATCCAGAATATATTTATGGACCACTGAACTGCTAGAATTGTTTCAGTGGCAAATGACATCAACAACTTATTTTAATTAATTAATTAATTAATTTTAATTATTCATAAATCACTTGTCTGTAATGTATCAATTTATTCCTTTCTCTCTGTTTCTCCCAAGTTCCCACATTCATTAGTTAGTAGGCCATTTCAAGATATATCCATAACAAAAGTGCTTACTGCCAACAAAGTGTGTGGAACAGTTGGGGATTAAGAGTGTTTGAATGGCAGTTGTCAATGTCGGTTACTGAGCAAAATGTAATTAATTGTATTAATTACAAAAAGGAGTTTTTGATTAGTCCTTTCAGGCTTTTAGGTTATAAGATTTTTCTGAATAGTTCTTTTCCTTTTCTTTATCTGGAGGTGTAGGCTATATTCACATCAATTTCCTCTACTAAAATGGTCTGAATTGTTCCATAAAATGATAAGGGCAACACTGGGAGATATTTCAGGAAAAGAGTTATTTTCTTTCCCCAGCACCATCCTAATTATTTCTCAACAACAACAAAACCCCACTAGTTTCTTTAAAAAAATGAAATACCGTATTTTCCGGCGTATAAGACGACTGGGCGTATAAGACGACCCTCCTCAGAGCCATTTAAGGCTCGTCAGAGCCTTATGGGCTGGTCTGCCTGGTTACAGGAGAATGAGACCCGGCGTATAAGACGACCCCCGACTTTTGAGAAGATTTTTGTGTGTTAGAAAGTAGTCTTATACGCAGGAAAATACAGTAATTGTTCAAATAGAGTTTGGGAAGAGAAAGTAAATAGAAAATACTGTATTTTTTAGAGTATAAGACATACTGGAGTATAAGATACACCTACCTTTTTGGAGTTTTTTTTAAGTTTTTATATTTTAGATAAACATATACAAACATACAATGTATTTTCTTTGAACAGAGTATTTGGCCGGTTCACAAATTTAAAGTGTTTAGTCATTTCAATTAAATTTACAATTTCTATATTTCCTTTTTGCCATATTTATTCCTCATCTATTTTTTTAAAAAACCAATATTACCCTTCATCCTCATCTCTAATCTTAATCAAATTCAATTTTTCCCTTCTATTCTATATTATACCCCTTCCCATTGTCATCTATTCTTATATCCATCCTCACATTGATTAATTATGTAAAATTATAATTGTTTAATACAAATTCAACATTTTAATATAAATCAAAGTTATATAACTATCTTTTTTGTACATTAATCAATATAAACATGAATATTCCAATTATTTCCATGCAATCCAATTTCTTACAAATCAATTAATTATATTTACCAATAATAATAAACCAAATAATTTCCCCTCTTATGTTACTCATTTTCACATCTTAAACTCTCCCAATAACCCACTTAGTTTTGCCCATATAATCCTCCAAATCACAACTTAATCATTTCTACTTTCATCACAATATATTATTAAAAATATTTCAATCATTCTCCAGTGCGCTGCTTGGAAAATCCAAAGCATGGATAATCAATAGTGCAATAGCCAGAGACTGAGTATATGTTCCTTTAAATTTGTCTTGGTTCCGCCTCTTTTGCTCGACTGGTGTCAGTTTTATTCACTCAGTAGAGCTGAAGAGACTGAATTTAGGCTTGCTCTGGAAAATATTCTATTGACTTCCACCCTTTGGATTCTTCCGTGTATCAAATTATACTTTAATCTTCTGATTGAACTAGTCTTTTGGGACATTGTCAAGGTGGTGAGTTTTGGACTTTGACCAGACCCATTGAGTTTCTGAGGAGCTCTGTCCTGGCTGGGACATCTCTATTGTTGCAGCTGCCGTTTGATGAATTGGTTTCCTAGCTTGCCGGTATGACTACCACCACCATTAATTCACCACTTTTCATCATTATTTAAGATATTGGCGGCCTCAGAGTTCCTGCTACCGGCTGGAGCAGACTCTGCTTGTCATTTAGTCTGAAGCCTTGTGCCTTGCTGATGAGACTACTTCGCGTCATGAGGGATTTGGATTTACTGTTATTGTCGGCTCTAAAGCCCCTGGACTGGAGGGAACTGAGCCCAAGGGTTAAACCACCGACTTTTTCTCGGACACTTTAAAGTTTTTCTGTGGGGTCGCCTCGTTAAGTCTACATCGTGACTGTTATTTCTTACCAATCCCTCGACACAAGCTGCTTTTTCGGTCCCTGGCCTGAAACGCCTACTTCATCTCACTCATTGGGACAAGCAGCGCAGAGGAGACAGTTTCCTGCTGCCGCCATTTTAAAACCTCTATTTCCCTCATTGAGATCAGCAGCGCTGAGGAGAAAGTTTACCACCGCTGCCATTTTAAAACTGCCGATTGCGCCGAGCGTTGGCGGCAACAAGTGCTACCCCTGAGCTTTCATAACTGGGCGCAACGACTAACTTGGGCTACCTTTCCACAGCGGAGCCCATTAGTCTCTCCTTCATCGGTTCCAGGGGCGCTGAGTCAACTGTCACAAATGCCATTGACCCTACTGTGTTGTCTAGTGCAGCCACAGTATACTCTTCTGAGTTGGGCGCTATTTGCAATTTCCTTCTAGCAACAGATCACCCGAGATAATAATGGATATTCCCGCCAGCGCACTCTGCCAGCTCTTGCTAGTGCACAGGCTCTCTCTGTTATCCAAACAAAGGAGAGCCTACTTACCAGACCTTTGATTGTGGCCTCCAGTTTGCTTCTGGGTCAAGTGGGTCACCTGCACTCAGTTGCTTCGTTTCACCCTGATTGACGTTGGGCTCATTGTACAGGCTGTTGTTTCTCCTTCGGTTTAGTTCTTGTTCAACTGTTTTAAAAAAACATACATACATACATACATGCATATATATATATATATATACATATATACATATATATATATCTGTTGCTCTTCATATTTACATACAATGGCAGACATGGACTTATCATCAGATCTCAAGCACTCCGATGACCAATCTACCTCTGTATCCCTCCCACCCAGGAAATCAGCCTCTTCAAAATCTCGGCCATCAAGGCGACTTCTGCCCCACCATCATCATCAGTCTCCAGGCCAGCCAAACACGGCTCATCAAGAAACAGAGACGAGAGGCATCGGGCTCTCGAACGTCAATTCGACCTAGCCCACCAAAAGGCACTGTTGTCAGAAACACATGTACCAGCACCATCTCCTTCTGAGACAAGTACAGACCTTCCACCCAACTCGAGACGATTCCTCATCCTGTCTCTGCCGTGAGTGTCGTTCGACAAGCTGCTGCCAGATCTGAGCAGGAATCTGCACCAATGAAGTACTCATAAACACCGCCACCTATTCTGCCCCAGGTGCCGGCAACCCGTTCCACGCCTAAGGCTACCTTTACTCCCACTGCCGCAGGGCTCTGCCCAGTGGAGGGACAGCATTCCAATCTGCCTCTGGATGTAAAGTCCATTGTGGCAGAGACTGTATCCAGACTCTTAGCTGCTGGATCATTACCTGCCTCACTTCCGGCAGTTTCTCAACCGCTGTCTCAACATCAACCTGTAGCTCCTTCTGGTTATTCTCCGGATTACAACAATTATCAGGATTTTGTCCACAGTGATGAATCAAATTGGAATGACGATAACCACAGACTCTCAGAGCTTTCTGAGGATGAAGGGTTGTTGCCGGACCGTCCACCTCTCACCAGACTTTTTTGTCCATCACTGTTTAAATCTTTGCTTCATAAGGCCAAGGTTTCAACTAACTTGGCAGAGCAGCCAGAAAACCAGACCACGCCCTGCTGAAGGCTTATTTAATGTCCAGACATCCATGCAAAATTTTATATCTTGTCCTCAATTATTTATTACCTAATGACATCTATCAACCTGAAGGAGGCCTACCTGCACATTCCCATCCGTGCGTTGCATCGCCGTTTTTTCCGATTCACCTATGCCAACAGGCATTTTCAGGGCCATGCCGTTTGGACTTTCTTCAGCACCCCGAACATTTACAAAAATGTTGGCTGCTGTGGCTGCATCTCTGAGACAGGTTCCGGTTTATTGCTACCTGGATGACATTATCATTCTGTCGGCCTCTCCCAAACAGGCAAAACTAGATCTCGCAGCAGTAACCCACTCTCTACAGATACATGGATTCATGCTGAATTTCGAGAAAAGCCACCTTCACCTGACCACCCACATACTGCACCTGGGTGCGATCTTGGACTCACAGCGGGGCATGGTGTTCCTGTCTGAGCAGCATTCACTCCTTGGTGTCTCAGGTGTTGTCGCTCCCGATAGTGCCTTTGCTCCTCCTGTCAACGTTGCTCGGGAAAATAATATCGTGTATATCCATAATCCTGTGGGCGAGATTTCATTCCAGACCGCTGCAGTGGTATCTCCTACCCTTCCAAAAAGGTCGCCGTAGCTACTCCAGGTCTTAAGTTCGTATCCCGACAGAGGTATGCAACTCCCTCCACTGGTGGGTCTCGCCAGCCATGCTCAGCAGCTGCCTGTTCCAGGAGCCGCGTCGGTCACCACAGATGCAAGTCTGACGGTCACCACAGATGCAAGTCTGACGGTCACCACAGACGCGAGTCTGCTGGGGTGGGATGCCCATCTCCTATCCCACATGGCACAGGGATGCGGGTCACCTGTGGAGTTAGCCAACAACATCAACTGGCTTGAGCTTCGGGCAATCAGGCTTGCCCTACTTCACTTCCAGCCCCTCGTGGAGGGCCACCATATCAGGATACTCACCGACAACGTGACAGCGCATGTAAATCGCGAAGGAGGAATGCAGTCCATGCCCCTGATGGAGGAGACCATGCTACTTACCTGGACAGAGAGACACACAAGGTCACTGACAGCAGAGCATATATCTGGAACCGACAATCTTCGAGTGGACTGGGTCAGCAGACAGCAAATCGATCATGCGGAATGGACACCCATCGATATTCTGCGATCTGTCGAACAGATTCAGTCATCCGGTGTTAGACCTGTTCACACATCCGAACAATGCTCAACTGCCAAGATACTTCTCCCAATTCCGGTGCCTCACAGCAGAGGACGTTGATGCCCTCCACTGCCCCTGGCCCTAAGGGCTGCTTTATGCCTTTCCCCTCTCCCACTCTTTCTGACGGTAATTCGAAAGATTCTCCAGGATTCTCCTTACTGGCCGCACAGACCGTGGTTTGCGGACCTGGTGAGTCTCTCAGTTGATCCTCCTTGGAGGATTCCAGGAGACAGGATCTCTCTCAGCCAGGGGAGAGATCCAGAGTCCCAATGGCTGCAGTTGACCATCTGGCACTTGAGAGGATTCTCCTGACTAAGGACAGTCTCTGGGGGGGGGGTAATCTCGATCATCCAGGCTTCCAGGTGACCTACAATAAGGATATACAATGCTACCTGGCGTTCTTTCTGTTCCTGGTTTGTGTCCCGCCATTCTGACCCGACTACTGCATCTGTTTCGGATGTCTTGGACTTCCTCCATTCCAGCTTCAATAAGGGTCTAGCCCCTAGCACCCTGCGCAGACACGTGGCAGCACTAGACACAGTCCTTTCTCAGGGACAAGACGGTTCTCTCTCTCGCAACCAGAGAATCAGGAGTTTCCTATGGGGCGCCTCCAACCTCCGCTCCCCCTGTGGTACACTGCTACCCCACGTGAGACCTTCCGCTGGTGCTTCAGACCCTTACCTTACCACCTTTCGAACCGTTGGCATCCATCAGGCTCCGTTACCTTATACTCAAGGTGGCCTTCCTGATCGCAATAATATCTACACCTCGAATTTCAGAGCTAGCTGCCTTGTCGGTCAGAGACGATCTGTGCGTTTTCCACTCTAATAGGGTCGTCCTATGGATGGATCCTTCATTTCTACCCAAAGACAACTCACTTTTCCACTGGGCACAGGAGTTGGTCCTCCCGGATTTTTGCCCCCACCCGAGGCATCCCTCTGAGGAACTGTGGCATACTCTGGACATTCAGAGGGCCCTCCATCAATATATCAGACGCACAGCTTCGTTTTGTCACTCAGAAGCCTTATTCGTCTCTTTCCTCCTGGCCTCTCTCGGCAGGAAGGTCTCCCCTACTACCATAGGGAGATGGCTGAAGGCTTGCATCTGTAAGGCCTACACCTTAAAGGGAAACCCGCTGCCCAATCGCATTCTACCGCACTCGACAAGGAGCGCCTCTTCTACCACAGCTTGGGCGACTCAAGCCTCCATTTTGGAGATCTGCAGAGCAGCCACCTGGACAACATTGTCTCCATTCATTAGACACTATAAGGTTGACTCCTTTGCATCGGCTGAAGCATCCTTTGGTCGCCGTGTCTTGCAATCAGTTACTTCTTCTTTTTCATTTTCATTTTTGCCTTTTTCTTTCTCCTTTTTTTCTTTTGTGTTTAAAATCTTGAACTCTCCTCTTGCCCTAAATTTCCCATTGTTTGTACCTACCTTTTTTGGTGAGGAAAAAGAAATCTCCCTCTGCCTCTGCCTAGTTTTGCCTCGCTTCAGCAAACAGCCTGCTTTACTTTCAGTTTCGTTTTCAGTGTAGCTTGATTAGCATAAGGGGAAAAAAATCTGCTCCAGCAATTTAGCTCTTTGCAGCAAGCAGCAGAGCCCTGCAAAAAACAGCTGAGAGCAAATCGAGAGACCGATCTAATCAGCTTGTGCTAATTAGTCTATACTGAAGCTGAAAGGAGCTGTTTTTTCTTCTGTTTGCTTGCAAGGAGGTAATTGCTGCGAGTCACAGGCCAGTGGGTGGGCAGGACTACATTTGGTGTATAAGACGCACCTAAATTTTCACTCCTTTTTTGGGGGTAAAAAAGTGCGTCTTATACTCCGAAAATATGGTACAAAGATCTTTCCTGGGCTGCTAGAATCCTTGAATTTTGAGCATTTATAACTCAAAATTGGCCATGAGACAAATACCCCAAGATATATGATTTATTGTTGCAAGGGGTAAGTGGTTAAAGAATACTTATATAAAGACTTTTATCTAAGGTCCGCCAACTTTCTATCTTTCTTCCTATTACATGATTCTATCTATCATTTTAATTAAAATACAGACTTGTTCTACAAATGAGAGAATTATAATGTTAGTTTTCCATTTTTAAAAATACCGTATAATCTGTTAATACTTGCTTTTAGTGTTAAATATATGAGCAGTAATAAAAATGTATATTCAAATGTACTTTCTTATTTATTGCATATTATTATAAAAAACAGAATTTTTACATGGAAAATTATTTCTAAAATTCTGATTTGAAGTACTTGTAGATCCATCCAAAGTTTAGCAAGTCAGAAGTTAAACAATGTGATATATTTAGATTCATAAAATTCACATTTATCTGAACAGTCAACGGAAACTAATGTTTATGCTTCAAACTACTACCAAAGATCTGGAATGCACTGTTTACTTCCTGAACAATTACAGAAAACAATGAATTTGGAAAGCTGTTTGGGATTTCTTGTAAGCTTCTATCTTGTTTTTTTTTAAACGAACAATAAAACTATATTAAAATATATGGCAAAGGGAACTGTTTATAAATTCTGCTTCTGCCTTTCTAATTGTTTATTACAAATAAACTTAGCTTAGTTCAGAATTTATATTTAGATAAATTAATATTTATAAAATCCAAAACTAAAAGTATTAAAACAAAATAACCAAATACGATTGATATGGGCATTCATCCAGTTAACGGTTAAAATCAATATGATACAACCCAAGTCCTCAAGATACAACTTTAATGGAACCTACCCATTATAATTGCATGTTGTGCCAACTGTTAAATGAGATGGATTCACTGAAAGACTCTCATCCTCTGCTCTCCCTGATGCTTTTATGTGAAAGTGTATGTTTGTTAAGCAGAGAATGAGGTGCCTTAGGGGTGGGGGTGGGGGTGGGGAGCTGAGAGGCCTAGCTTTGGCCCAAGCCGGTATCTCCTAAAGACACCCCATGCTCTGTACCTAGCTTCTTGGAGTTCCCATAGACCTCACCCTTCTCCCAGCCTGGCTACTCAACCCGACCTATAATTGGGCAGTAGAAGCTACTGGCATCCAGGGTTTATTAAAGTCTATAGACCAAGACCTTTTTCCCTTTTAACCATCCAAGAGACTTGCAGGACTTGACCTGGTCCTCAACCAGCTCCAGGGCCCAACAAAACCAATTTACAGTTTATTTTTTTTCCAAGAAACCCCCATTCTCTGTGATACAAAACTCAGTTTCCCTATCTATTCTCAATAGTGTATAATAATTTTTTTAAGGAGGTTCCATTTGTTTATGGATTTTGTGGAACATTCTTTAAAAACAGGCTAGAGGGAAACAGGTTGAGTCCTGCAGGTCCTTTAGGTAACCAGAGAAGAGTAGACTGAGGCCTACAGACTGTAGCGTAACAGCTCCTTCGGCATTGGTAGCTTCTGCTGCCAGCTTTAGGTTGCCTTAGGTGGTTGGGATGGGAGCAGACTAAGGTCCTGTGGGATACATTAGGTAGGTGTATGGAAGATAGATGTGTGGTGGGGTGCTGCTGCATCCCTGCAGCCAGTTGTAAGTGTGAATAACCATGAGGATGCAGTGCTATAACAGATATAGCTTCAAAACAGGGTTGTAAGTAGTTTTGGGGAATCTGATCTAACTTTGAACAATCATTAGGTAACTGGTCATATTTCAAGGATTACCTACAGTCTTAACCAGATTGTGGAAGACCAATAGAGAAGTTGCTGAGTAAATCTCTGAAGGAAAGATTTTCCATAACGTGGGCCCATAAGAGATAATATGCCCCTGTGTTAGGGAAAGGATATCCCTGAATAAACGGTAATTCTCCAGTGCGCTGCTTGGAGAATCCAAAGCATGGATTATTCAATGTCTGATAGCCAATGTCTGAGTGAGTGTTTCTTTAAATTTCCTTTATTCCCACTTCCCTCGCTCAGTTTTATTCACTCAAGTCAAGCTAGAGAGACTGGTATTTTATTGCTCTGGACTAGACTTTGACTCTTTTCACCCACGTCTTGGATTCTCTTCTGAGACTTAATTTGGAGCTGCAATGTACTGGGGATTGAGGAGATTGGAAGCTTATTTCACCAATTTCACTCCTCTGCTGTCAAAGGTGGGCCAGTCACTTCTGGGGGTCCTGGCCGGCTGCCACTGCTCCGGATTCTGAGGGCAGTGTTGTGGAGCTCTGTCTTCTTCCCGGGGACATCTCCGTGCCCTAACCCCTGCCGCCAGTGAGTGCGCTGGTTCCCTGGCATAACCACCACCCCCCTCACCTCCATGTGTATTCCTGGCAGCTTCGGAGTCTCTATAACATGGCAAACTCTGTGAAATTTGACAGTTTCGCTGCGCTAGGAGCCCTTGTTAGTGTTCACACACTTTGGCTCAGCATCAGAGGCCGCTGAGGCGCTGGTAGGCGGTTTCCTGCCCTCACACCATTTTCTTCCAACTGTCAACAGCGGCAGTGCTTAGAGACTTTTGCGAGCTCGAGCCTATTCTTTCGTCTGCCTGACATTGGAGCCATTCTAACACTGAGGAATGAGCTCGTTCTTGTGCTGTCATTGCAAAGTGGCGTATCAGGAGTCTGCCATTGTTCCTACGCCTTTCTCATTTGATTGAATATTTTTCTTGATGGACTTACCTTGTTCCTGGCTTTTGGAGCGCAAGTTGAATTTGTTATTTTCCATCCGCTTGGTCTATTTTACATGACCTGAGGTGAAGCAAGCAGGGGGCTGTATTGGAGGTCATTTACTGTTCTTAACTCGCACCCCAACCCCCTCATCTTGTGGCAAAAAAACAAAAGAAAAGAAAAGGCAACCTTGTTTAGTGTCTTGATCTTTCATTACCTGACATTTGGCAAAACAGATTCATATTATGGCAGACTCTGAGCTGTCATCTGATGTTGAACATGACTACAGCCCTCCCCAGGTCCAGGAACCTGCCAAGCCTGTCACCCATGGTGGCAACAAGCAGTGTACCATGCACACCTCAAGTGCGGCCAAGTCTTCTGCTGCCAGGGGCTCAAAACGCTCATCAGCTAGCAACAACGATGCCAGTCGAAGGCCAAGGGTGCTAGAATAACAATTTGCCTTGGCCAAACAAAAGGCCCAGTTCATTCACCAATGGGCAGCTTCACTTGATCTACCTGTTCCTTCTCAGGCCTCGTGTCCTCAGCCTTCATCTTCAGAGACCCAAGCCGTACCATCTGGCAACAGTCATGCCCACGGTCCAGGTGTTGGAGGTTCTCAGGGTGGCTCAAATGCCTCCTTTACAGGATCTTTGACCTGCCCACAGGTGCAGTGCGCCATTCCTGAGATGACCTTTACCCCCACAGCCACGGAGCTCCATGCTGGGGAGAGTACTCAACCAAATCTGCCTTGTGACATTCAGACCCTTATAGCAGAGACTATTTCCAGAACAATAGCGGCCACTGCTCAATACGGAGTTCAATTTTCTTCCGTGCCACTGGCGCGTCCACTTCACATTCAACCATGTACAGCTGCTGACACGCATGTGCACTACCATCAGGATTTGGTCCATAGTAATGATTCCTTGCTAGATGATGACAAACATAGAGACATGGAATTTTCGGATGATGAGGGAATGCTACCAGATAAACCTGCCTTTACAGGTCTATTTCGACCTTCCCTTTTCAAGTCTCTGTTACATAAAGCCAAAGTAACAACTAATTTGGCTGCAACCGAAAGTAAGTCCGACCAACAGGTGTCTTCTCACCCACATGAAGGCCTGTTTTCAGTCCCTAAAACTGAACCTGAGTTCATCCCGTGTCCACAACTTTTTCAAGAGATGGTTCAATGCTCTTGGAACCTACCCAGTTCTTTGGCAGCGCTTAACAACCTTGTTAAAAAACTGTACTGTTCGAATCCTTGTCTTCAGGAATTACTTTTGCTGCCGTCCGTTGATCCGCCTGTGGCCAGCTTGATTTCTTCAACCGTCCTGTCTAATGATATCGGTGATGGCCTGTGAACAGAGGATCGGAAAGCAGAACTCGCGTTCCGTAAAACTCATCAAGCAGCTGCATGGGCCATCAAAGCCGCCACATCGGCATCTTTGTTTAACAGGGCATCCCTGATTTGGCTGTGCCAGAGCGGTTGCCACCGGAGGACACGAGGCTCCACCAGGACATCAATAAGTTGGTGGAGGCCACTGAATACTGTACCACTTCCTTAAACGTCGCAAAATTTGCTTCTCGTGTCCTAGCATCCACTGTTACTTCTAGACGTCTCCTTTGGCTATGCCATTGGAGGGCCAACATAAAATCTAAGTGGAAGCTTGCATCAGCTCCATACAAAGGAACCAATTTCATACTCATTCTGTCGTCGTTGCAGTCTCAAGCTACCCACGACTTGAAATCAATGTGTCAGATCCTTCGACTACACGGATTTTCCCTGAACCTGGAGAAAAGCCATCTGTGACTCACTACTCGCATTCTCCATCTGGGAGCTTTGATAGATTCCAAGAAGAGTCAGATTTTCCTGTCTCCAGATCAGTGTATTAGCATAAGGACATTAGCTTCTCAGGTCCTCTCCCTCAGATCGGTCCCTCTAATCCTTCTATCTCGCCTGCTTGGGAAGATGATCTTGTGCATTTCAATAGTTCCGTGGGCCCAATTCCATGCCTGGCATTGCAATGGTACCTCCTCCCGTACCAGAAATCCTGTCGCAGCATTTCCAGGGTCCTAGTTCAGCTCCCAGCATCGGTCTGCCTATCATTCTGGTGGTGGACCTCAGCGGCACTGAGGAAGGGGTGCCACTTCCAAGAACCACACCGGGTCACCGTCACAACAGATGCGAGCTTGTTAGGTTGGGGTGCTCATCTTCTTTCTCATCAAGGGCGCTGGTCTCTGGCAGACCTCCAGAACGACATCAATTGGCTAGAGCTGTGGGCTGTCCACCTTGCCCTATGCCACTTCGAGTCTGCCCTGACAGGCCAACGTGTCCTTGTCCTGATGGACAATGTGACTACAAAAGCACATGTGAACTGAGAAGGAGGTACAAGATCCAAACTCCTCATGGATGAGTCAACAAGGCTGTTGACCTGGGCAGAGAGTCACCTCCTCTCTCTCACGGCACAACACATCTCCGGGGCAACCAATGTCTGAGCCGATTGGTTGGGCAGAACCCAGTTGGACCAATAAGAATGGTGCCTCTATCCTGCTCTCTTCTGTGACCTGTCTTGTTCAGATCTCTGGTTCTCAGCCTCTTTGCGCACCCGAACAACATTCAACTGCTTCGATTCAATTCCTATTTCCATGCCAGAATGCGGAGGGCATTGATGCTTTTCATAGACCCTGGCCTCCGCGTCTGCTCTATGCCTTCCCGCCTCTCCCCTCATCCCAAGGCTGATTTGCAAAATACTAGCGGAGAAGGCAGACGTTCTGCTGATCACCCCCTATTGGCTGCAGCAGCCCTGGTTCACAGATCTGAGGAGCTTGTTGATCTCCCATCCCTGGAGGATTCCCCGGGATTGGATCTTTCTCAGCCAGGGGGTCATACTGCATTCAGAGCCTCAATGGCTCCAGTTGACCGTCTGGCACTTGAGAGGATCCTCCTGAGGAAAGACAATCTTTCGGGGCGGGTGATATCAACTATTCAAGCTTCCAGACACGGTTCTACGACCTGGATTTATAACACCACCTGGTGGTCATTCTATTTATGGTGTTGGATGTCCTACTAGTACATTTATATATCTACATTTTATATCTATATATCTATATTTATATACATTGGAATAACATTTATATAGTTGTGTATAAGTTTGGTTATATTTAGTACATTTTTAGTATATAATATATATTTACATTTAGGGATACACCTCTTTCATAAATTAATTTCCCTTTACTAATTCAATGTTTATTATTACTAACAACTAATATTTAAAACTGTGATATTGTGCAATAATAGTGTATTGATTAATTAACTAATCTATCCATACATTATTAGATATAAGAATACACTTGAATAACCCTATAGATCCATATAGATTAAGTGTCAAATAGGGATACCTTTCTTTTGATCTGATTAATTATTTGTACTAATTGATTGTGGGACATATATACCAGTTAGAACTTATGAATTGTGGTAATTGATTGACAATAGAATAGATTTTAATAATGGACAATAGCATATCAATTTATCAAAAATAATAGGACAACAGGATAAACAATGCAAGTTTTGAAAACAGACTTAAGTACCCCTGAAGAAAACAGAACAAACTGAATCACTGGTATACCAACCAAATATTAGACTTTGGAGGGGTTAGTGATTGATAATATAAAATAAAAGACATTTAGTATTTCCAGCAACACAAAAGAAGATAATACCAAACAAAAGAAAGGATAACTAGTGGACGATAATTTGGAGAAATATCAAAAAGATCATGAGAGACCAGAAAAAGGTGCTCAAGGAAATGACAAGTCTCTCATCCATTGTGCTCAAAATGGAAAAGAAAACAACCTCCAATCCCACGATCACCTGCAATACAGAGGTCGACTGAAGGCTTGTCGAAAACAGAAAAATCAGCTATGATCCCTACCATTCTGTAAAAATTAATTCCCTAGTATAATATTTATAACTAATATGAAAAATTTATCAGAAGTAATTGATCTTTGGAATATACAAAATCAGCAATGTTGATGTAGCTCAATTGCTACACAGACTTCCCTTTCAAGGGGAAAGGGGTGTGCATAAGCGCACAAGCATGCTTACCGTCCCTATCCTAATGTTCCCTTTTATTCATATCTATAATCGAAGTTCATGTATTTATAATACATGAACTTGTATTTATAATCATGTATTTCATGTATTTATAATCATGTTTATACTTACATCTGTTATCTAATACACACTTGATGAAAATAAATAAAAATAAATAAAATAAATAGTATTACAATCTACCTAGATGCAAGGCTATAAGAGACAGCTGGGATATGTTGATGTAACAATCTTCTCAGCTGTTGGATTTGGGTTGCCAGATTCATCCTTGGCACAAGCTGAGACAAGCCTTTGGCGTGACCTTGAAGATTGAGATTGAAATATGTCAAAATTCATGGGAGAATAAAAATAAAAGGAGGTGCTACGTGAGTTACATATGACCCTGCTAAGGTTACTGGGTAGCTCAGGGACAGAGAGTACAAAACAGGAACATACAGAGTAGTGTGAATAGTAAAGGGTTGATTATGGTCAAGAGCATTAATAGGCAGCATAAAGGGATTAGACACAATAAAAGAAACAGCAATGAAAAATATCATGTGCCCACTCCATACACTACTGAGAAAGCAACAATAGTGCTAACAAAGAGGATGGAAGGAAAACTATGCTCTATCCTTTCGGTATTCTTTCCCTCTCACTTCACCCAGGCAGTGAAGTGTCAGCAGCTGGCCAATGGAATAGCTGTGTGATTTCCCCCGTACACATGCAATGTTTTGTATGGATCATGGATTCCTTGTGTTAATTCCATGGTCACTTAAGGGCTCATGGTTCACTGTGGGAACCATCACAATACAGAAAATAAAGAGTTGGGTAAAGTCAGCTGAATGTTACTGTTATAAAACAATATCAGTTTACAAATGCTATGTTTTAAAGGTAAGGGTATTCCATTTACTTCACATGTTTAAACAATCTATTGTAATCTGTTCACCCCAAAGTATCAGAATATTTTGTTGTAGATCTCATAATTCTCTGGTTTTTATAATGTAATGATTGGGTTTAACATTCTATATAGAAAATATATAGAAAGGCTGTATGCAAATGATATTTATATCAATCACAAATTATATAGTGTGGAAAATTACATATGAAAACAATGATTTTTTTTTACTTTTTAAAATTTTCAGAATGTGACTTCCAGTGGCGCCTCCGCATTGTCGGCGGTCGCTTCATGACCACCAGCCTCGCTGCGTGTAAAGAGCCGCCTCACAGCTGGCAGGCAGCTTGAAAACCCCTCTCTTCAGTCGGAAGAGTGGGTAGAGCTACTGGGGGTGCAGTAGAGCCCCCTGAACTGCCCCCAGGATTCTTTTTTTGTCCTGGAGAGGGCTCAGGATGATGGCTCCCTATTCACCCGCAGAGAGGCTCCGCGCTGCGAGGGATCTCTGCTGCTTGCAGCAGCAGAGCCAGACGTCGTGAGCAACTCCACAGATCGACTGAAATCCACAGTAAAAAAGT
The DNA here is from genome assembly GCA_038048745.1 of Coluber constrictor foxii. Classification (NCBI taxonomy): domain Eukaryota; kingdom Metazoa; phylum Chordata; class Lepidosauria; order Squamata; family Colubridae; genus Coluber; species Coluber constrictor. Next base: position 120,229,536 of record CM075961.1, on the reverse strand, counting down.
AAGTTGGTGAAACGTGGATTGACTAGAGGAGGAAAAATGCAAGTATTGTTTTTTACTAATTTCTGGAAAAGAGAAGAAAGAAGTGAGATTGGAGAAAGTGTTTTGAAAATGGCGACTGGCTTTGCTCGGAAAATGCTTGAGAAAATGGAGAGTGGAAAGTGAAAGTGAGAGCCTAACTTGCGCTGAAGTACCTTAAAGAAACATTCCAGCAGGGAAAAGGAACAAAATTGAGTTAAATAGAATTCCTTTGTGTGTGGGTTTTTTTTTTTTGAGAACAGTTGGAAACTTTTTTAGAAGTATGACTCCTAAACAAAAAGCAAGGGGGGCTCCCTTATAAGTCAGACAAAGGAAAAAGCAGAAATGATTCAAAAGCACTTGCAGGGAACTGCAAATGAGGACTTAAAAGATTTTATAACTAGGTCTTTAGGAAGTATTGCTGAGAAGATAGAAAGTTCACAGAAGAATCTTGAAGAGCTGGTACAGGGAAAATATGATGAATTGAACCAAACTATTATTGAAGTAGTTTCTGCTTTTTTCAACTGCGGTGATAGAAATAGGGAAGAAAATGGCTGAAATCAGTAGAAAGTTTGATTCCAAGATGAAAGATTTACAGGAAAAATTAGTTGAAGCTGATGCCAAAAATCAGGAAATCCAGAATGATGTGATGATGCTTCAATTTAAAGCTATGGAATCTGCTTTGAGATTAAGAGGTATAAGAGAGAATAATAGAGAAAATCTAAGAACACTTTGTGCCAAGGCATTAGCGGCATTTTTAAATTTGGAAGATGACCAAATTCTTGGCTGTATTCAAAACGTTTACAGGGTCAATTCACGTGTTGCTAGACAGAGGAACCTACCCAGAGATGTTGTTGTTTATTTCACTGATAGAAGATTAAGAAATGACATTTTACAAAAATCCTATTCAGCTACTTTAAGGGTAGAAGGTTTACAAATTAGGGTCTATAAAGAGTTACCATCTAGGATTTTAAGATACAGAAAAGATTTTGGATTTTTGGTGAAGGAATTGAATAGAAGAAAGATTCCATTTAGATGAGATGTACCAGTTGGTGTAATTTTGAGTTATCAAGATGTGAGATATTGTTTAAATACCGTTGAAAAAGCTGAACATTTTTATAATAACATTCTTAAGGGAGCCCCCATATTTTTATCTTCTGCTATGTTGTTATCTATGGAAGAAGACAAGAAAGATAAAGAGTCTGAAAGAGAAGTTGAGGAACAATGTGTGCAGATGGAATTACAAAATCAAAATAATCAAAGTGTATCAAAAGAAAAAGGAGCATTAGGTGGTTTTCTAGATGATCATATCATGGAATATCCAGATTTGAAAATAAAGTATCCCAGAGATTCAAGAGAAGTGGTACCGGGCCTTGAACTGTTGAAGCAAGAATCGAAAGATAAACATATAATTCGAGATGAAAAACAAATATCATCGAGACAGCAGAGGCCCAGTATTCCACAAGTGGAAAAGCATGAGGAGGAGAAGCAACAGAAAGTACAAGTCAAGGGAGGAAAGAAACTGAAAACCACTGAAACTGAACTGCAGCCGAAATTGTGTCTGTTGTTGGAATCGCTTGGTGAAAACTAAAGGTTACTTATGAATAGATGGAATCTATTACATAAAGGATTATTTGAAATAGTTTGAAAGATAACCATCGTTATACCTAATTTTTATATGATAATGGACTTAAAATTTGTTATAAAACTCATCCTGATTTGGATTTGACATCTTGAGAAAGTTAAACAGATCACTGCAATATATGCAGAGGATCTGTGATTACCCTATTATAACTTTATTGGAATTAATTATCTAGATGATGAAATTGAAGATGAAAACATCTTGGAAACCTGAAGGAAGGAGACAGAAAGGTTGGCAGGATTTGAAAGAGTTTTAAAGGAACATCTGGGAATGCAGCTTGTATAAGCTGCATTTGTTTCTCTTTTAACGGATAGGAGTTAGGAGTTAGGTTGAATGATCTACCTAGAGGATTACAAGATACCTTCGTGGTTGGATTTTACAAACATTAAGTCACTCGGGGGGATTTACATATGAAGAGATGTTTGTTGCTGATGGGGGCAGCTCGAATAAGAATTAGTTTATAAATATTGTGTCAGAAGATAGTCTAACTTCAATCAAGATCAAGATGAAGAGAAGATGAAAATTTGGTTACTGAGATAGAAAATTTATTTGATATTATTGTTGTGTATTTTGAAAGAACATGAAGTTTATAATATATATGTTGGCTACTATACTATATCTATCAAGAGAAGATTAAGACTTGGATTATTAAAATAGAAAATTAGTAGATATGATTGTTTTATATTTTATTAGTATATATTAAGGGGGTTTGATTTATGCAAGTAATTATTAAGGTTTTTTTCTTTTTTTTCTTTTTTTTGTGGCGAGGAAGGTTATTGTATTTAACTTTAATCAAGATGAAGGAAAGGATTAAAAATTAAGTGTCTGATATAGAAAATGATTAGATATGGATGTTATAACATTTTGTAGTGGGGTTTAAAGATTAAAAGAATATTATTGATGGATTACTGAGTATTTGAGGTAAAATTGGTAATTGAGGTAAATATTTTTATTATTATTAGTCTTTTTATTATATTATTAAACGTTTCACTGTATTTTTTTTAGTTTAATATAAGTAAGGTTTTTTAAAAAAATTTGTAGCGGAAGTCAACGGGGGGGTGAGGGGGATTGTGGTTGTTTAAAATACTTGACAAATTTATGTTTAGCAAATATTTGATAGAATAATTTTATACATATTTACTAAATGGAAGTTAAGGGAGGGGTGGGAAGGGAAGGGAAGGGTGGGTGGGTGGGGGGGGGAAATGGGGGGGAAATGAAAAAACTGTACTGTCAAACTTTTTCAATAAAAATTTTTTTTTCAGAATGATATTGATACTAGAAGAAACCAACTTATTTCTGATTAACCACACAATAAATTCACATTCATAGATCATAATATTATTATGATTACTAACATAAGGGGTGTCTTTAACAAATCTATAACCACTTAAATAATAGGGTTGCAGTCACAAATAAAGGTTCTTTAACACCCCTCCTCAGGGAAGGATCTGCCTCTGAAGAAAAACCAGTATAATTGCCTAATTCCATGACAGATATTGTAGATCACAGCGTGAAGACACTCCTCACCCTGAATTTGGCCAGGAGACAACTTCATTTTTCTACCAATTTAATGCTGTTTTATCTTGCCATGTTAATTGTTGCCATTATCTTCCCTACTAGACGTGTGCTGGCAACAGTGCCAGCTAAACCATATTGTTTATTTGTGGGCTTTGTCTTGAAGAATGCCAAATCCTTCCTTGATCCTTATTAAATGCAGCATGGTCCAAACGTTCTTATACTGGTTACCTACAGCAAGGGGGAAATCCCTGCAGTTTGATTTACTCGTTAACCCTTTTTCATTCATTATGTGACAAATTATATTTTCTTCTGATATTATATTTTCCCTTCATAAAATGTTTTCCTTGAAGAAAGCAGGCAGCTGTATTTTCAGCACCTGGAAATGCTGAGAAAGAACAAAGAGAAATGAGAAAATGAAAAAACTGAGAAGCACATCTTTTCATCTTATTTTGGGCTAGAACTTGAAAAACTATCCCTAAGAAAACCCTCTTAGGTTCTAAATTTCCTACCTAAGAAAAATCACAATATTATTCTTCCTTGCTTTTCAAATGTGCTGAGTTTTCCTAAGATTCATTTTATCTCATAATAATGAGTTCTATATTGTTTTACATATAGAATGGCTTATCTAATCATATATATGTTTATTTGGCTTCCCAGTGCAGTGAAACGCCAAGCGGTAACAGTTCTGAATTTTACTATTTTGAAGCATGAAGATGCTGCACATTGATGATATTTTATTTTATTTACAAATATTCACCTAACAAGTCTGCCGTTGAGCTATTTATAAGATATTAGAGACTTTATCATAAACCAACACAGCTTAAAGGTATCTCAAATTTTATACAAAGTTGATTCAAAATGTTTCTCTGCTGCTTCCTTGATTGTGGGAAATATTACCTTTCAAGTTTTCATTGGTTGTTACCATCTACCATTTTTTTTGGTCTATAAGACTCACTCCTCCCCCCCAAAAAAGTGAGTGGAAATGTCTGTGTGTATTATGGAGCAAATATTGTGGCGGAGGAGTTGGTGATGCAGCGGCATTGACCATCACCGCCACTGTTTGCTGCTGCCAGGGTATGCTGGAGCCTTCACTACTGAGCTGATTGGTGATTGGATCGGCCTCCTGGAATACCGCTGATCAGCTGTTCTAGGTGGTGGGTATTGCTGCCACCTATCCCTGCCACCTAGAACAGCTGATCGGCAGTATTCCGGGAGGCCAATCCAACAGCCAATCAGCTGCTTGGCAGCGAAGGCTCCAGCGTTCCCGGCAGAGGCAGCAGACATGGAAGAAGCAGCAGTGGTGGGGCTATAGCTGACCAGTGGTGGGTGCAAAAGAGCAGATCCCTGACAAGTCACATGCTGGGGCTGCAATAATTTGCTGAAGTTGACCAGGCTGTTTGCTGTTTGGTACAAGGACACTAGCCAGATGAATACCAAGGGATGCTAGGAGGCAGAGGCAGATTTTTTTTTCTTGTTTTCCTCCTCTAAAGCTAATTTGCTGTTGTGGCCCGCCAGCCACAACTCTCAGATGATGAGGAGGTTAGGGAAGAACTTGGGCCAGGTCTGGAGTCTGGGGAAGGCTCTGATGGATGCTCTGTGTTGGATACAGAGATAGAGCAAGGGCCATCCGACATTTCCCAGCCACCAGAGAGGCAGCTGCCTTTGGAGGCAGCTGATATAAGTGAGGAGGAAGAACAGCTGGGACCTGTTACTGATGCACGTATGCACAGAGCAGTTAGCAGAGGTGAAAAATGGAGGACAAGGAGTCGACTCGGGAAGCAAAGTATACGTGGATGCTGAATGGCCCCTCCCTGCCTGGGGAATAAATAGAGGGAAAGGGGAGTGGTTGTCATAGGAGACAACAGTTTGTACTTCTGAAGAATTTGCTCATTGTGTTTCATGCCACAAAGACTGCTTGCCAGAACTTAATTTGCAGCCTTTCAGCTGGGAGCTCATGGCCTTGCAACTATCTCAAGTAACTGATAAGCTCTGTTACTGCAGTTAATTCCTTAAAGGACTATTGCCAGGAATTTTTGGTGGGTGAATGCAATTAATTCACAAGAGGTAGTAAACGGGTTTTTTGTGACCAGGAGTCTGTTTCTTGCTTCTGCTAAGATTGGGTCAGAACATGTGTTTCTTATTGTCCAGAGCGTCTTATAGACTGAAAAATACGGTAATTGATACAGAGATTCTTAGTTACTATGATAATGAGTTATTAAGATTCTATCCATTCATCAGTTGACCACTCAATGATTAAGCTGACCAAATCATTCTATGTATCAGACGTGGATAATTTAATCAGTTGCTTAAACTAATGTGTATTAAGAACATACATCTTGACCCATTTAGCTAGGTACACATTACAAAAACCATACATATCCTTTACATACAATATATGTAAGTCTCACGCTGTAACATACAACCCTAAGAAACAGTCTTCCAAAACAGTCAAAACTAAACAAACAAACAAAAAAACCCTATCCTTTTAGACAACTGTATCCCAAAGTCTGCCATTTTTTAGACATACTGAACTCACAAGCAAAGCAATCTCAAGGTGTGTATTTCTGCTCCATATTTCCATGTTATGACACTTTAAATGCTTCTTTCTGGGATAATGCATTTAATTTTGTGTCTGGCCTCAGCATTTTATTGGATACTTTGCAAAGAAAGGGATGCCTGTTAAACAAAGTTAATTTGATTGCAGTCTATCTTTTAAAGACAACACAATGCATAACATGACTGTAATTTTTGCGTTGCAAATAGAATGTTACTGGCTGAATACTTGTCAAGTGCCCAAATTTTGATCGTGTGATTGTGAGGATGCTGCTATGGTCGTGTGAAAACCTTCCCATAAGTCGTTTTTTCAGTGCCATTGTAATTTTAAATGGTCACTATATGAATAAGATACTGAAACATAAACTAACTAGGTAGAGCCAGGTTAACCTAATTTATTAAGTTAAAAATATGGGGACCTTGATTTTTTGTTTTGTTTATCAGGCAAACACAGCCAATGTGGTTTGTAAACCATGATTTATGCCATACCATATGTTTGCCAGTTACTTTGTGTGTTTAACAAACCATGGTTAACAAAGGATTCAGCATAAAGTGTGATTCCAGCTACAATGTGATGAACTGAGTCTTTCTCTTTGTTTTACTAGGGGGAATCTCTGAACAAAGATATAGCCTGGCATTTTGTTTGCCAGGCAAAGTCATTTTATTCTTTTGGCCTTTTTTTTAATATGTTAATTTTATGTTTATCAGCTCTCTCACCAAGTACATTGATAAAGCTTTTTCATTAATCCATCTGCCATTAAGTTTTATTGTTTATATAGTATACTTGTTATTTTTAAAAATATACAGCTTAAGAAATTAGCAATGCCTGAAAAGAAATATTTTTAGGAAGAATACTCATTCTAATCATAGCTGTTCTTCCAAGCAGTGATAAAAGAAGGTGTTGCTATGACATAAAACTTTCAATAAAAGGGATGGTAATTCCTTAAGCTGCCAATTCTTTGTAATAAAATTACACCAAATTATCTAAATCCATCTGGGTGGATGGATTTTAGTAGTTTCTTGGACACATTTTTTCAACTATTCATGTTAACAGATAACAAAAATAACAGAGTTTTATCAATCAAAATTGTTTTCCAGGCCTATTGCTAGCTAACATTTATTCAGTTGAAATTATTGAACTATCTTTGCTAAGAGTTTTATAGAAAAATAAACGTACAATAAGCAGATTTATTGCATGATACTTTGTTTTTATTTTAACGCTTTGAATATTCTTATTCCTCCAAATATTTTGTCCTAGTTCTCAATTTACAACCATTTGTATAATGAATATTTAAAATTGCAATGCCATTGAAAAAAAGTGACATGACTGGCTTTCATATGACTATTGCAGCATTTTCACGATCACTTGATCAAAAGTTGGACATTTGGTAAATGGCATGTATTCACTGTCCTGGCTCATATGATTACTATTTGTAGTGGTGGGATTCAGCCAGTTCGCACCACTTTGGGAGAACCGGTTGTTAACTTTCTGAACAGTTTGGCAAACTGACTGTTGGAAGAAATTATTAGGGCAGAGGACTGGTTGTTAAATTATTTGAATCCCACCATTGACTATTTGTAACCTTCTAGCCGGCTTCTGAAAAGCAAAATCAATGAGAGAAGCCGAAGTTGCTTAATGACTCCATGATTCACTTAACAACGACAATGATTTGCTTAATAACTGTGACAAAAGTCATAAAATGAGGCAAAACAAATGCCTTGCTGAGCAATGGAAATTTCGGGGTCCAGTTGAGAACTACCTATATTAATACTTCCATGATAAACAAAATCAGGTAAATAGGATACTTTCTTACTATCCCTTTTTACTAGAATTTATTATTTACACCCATTCCATTAATACTGATTAATCCTTATGCCAGAGAAGTACCACTAGTTGATTGTAACAATAAAATCATGTCCAAAAATAATTTCCAATAACATACTTTTTAAAAAATCTATTAAATACTATAAAAACATTGAAGATAACAAAGTTAGTGGATTATAATCATTTCTGGGAGCATGCTAATCACACAGCATGCTTATGTGGAAGTCACAAGGCCAAGATGATGATCAGAGCCCCTATCCCCATGATGGCGAACATATAACACGCATATCACAGGTGACATACGAGTCAACCCCAAGTCAGTTCCATCACCCATGCCCGCATGCCTTCCACAGCCAGCTGATTTTCGGGTCTCTGGTGGGAGAAGCGCGTGCATGCACGGGGGTGAGGGGTCGTGCACATGCATAGGGGTGGGGGTGCAGCAGCCCCATGCACCTGTTTTTGGTTCCAGGAGGCTTCAGGGAGGCCTGTTAGCACCAAAACGGAACTCACACACGTGTGGGGAGTGGGGGAATGAGGGGGGTCGCATATGCAAGGGTGGGGGGAGCATAGGAGGGTCGTGCACACATGTGCAGGGGTGGGGCTTGTGGGAGGCATTGCATTATGGGTGTCAGCACACACACATGCACGTTTTCGGCACCTGAGGAAAAAAAAGGTTTATCATCACTGCCCTATCCTTTTCTTTAGGCATTGATGTCACATGTACAAAACAATAGGGCTTCAGTCACATGTCACGGTTGCCTGCCATCTTGACCCTTTCCCTCATGGATGTTCCTGGCAGATTTCACTCAGTAATCCCCTCTATGTCAATTTGAAGTATGTCAACACCAATATGAATCTGTATTTCAATTAAGTTATGCAATATTTAAGCCTGAGTAGTGTAGGGGAGTAATGCCTCCTACAAAGGCAGCATTTAAGATCCAGCTGCTGCAATTACTTGTGAGTTCAATTCCAGGCAGGCTCAAGGTCGACTCAGCCTTCCATCCTTTATAAGGTGGGTAAATTGAGGACCCAGTTTGTTGGGGGCAATAAGCTGACTTTGTATAAATATAAATATACAAAAGTATGAAGGCTATTGCTTAACGCATTGTAAGCCGCCGTGAGTCTCCGGAGAAGGGCGGCATATAAATCAAATTAAAAAAAAAATACTTAATGACTACAATTTATATATTCTGATTATAAATCATTAGTCAAGATGAAGAAATTGTCATAATTATTACTTGATCCACAAAGTTTAACAAATGTAGCAAATGATAATAAAATTATAACCATATATTAAAGAAAAGTCTGATGAAAGTTTGACACAATGGCTTTGATATTGTGTTAAATTCTTACTATATTTGTTTTGCAAATATAAAGTTAATTGTGCTATTGAAGCATACTCTCATAACTTGGTTTGCCAGACTAATAGGACAGAAATTGTTCAACATTTCCATTGATAACATTAAACATTATTCCAACTGTTACCATGTACAATTCAATATATTTTATGGGAATATAAAGTATACCATACTATATGGTATCCATTTTTTTAATTGAATCCACAAAGTATTTCCCCAATACTTTTTTCTATAAAAATGCTTCATTTACTTAACTGTTGAATATGAATGTATTAAAGGTTTGCACATCACATTAAGATTTCAAAGGTGTTCCCTCATCCTTTGATGTTGGGTTTTTTAATTTGGGATGGGTTGCACTAGCTAACTCAACATGGGGACAATTTGGTGCCTCACAAACTCCTTGCCTCCCGAAATGGCTGGCAGCCAAGCATGAATGTGTGTACCCACACACACACACTTTTACCCAAGGCCGGGCATGATTGACAGTTTGCAAGCTTAGATAAGGATAAATATCTCCAAGCTTGGAATGGTGTGCGTGTGTGCGCACATTTGTGTGCAGTGCGCCAAAGATGTTCTTCCCTCAGTCCCAGACATCTTTGGCATTTCCCTGTCTGGTGCCGCCTCCTGGCAAAGCAGAGGTGGAGAACAATGCTGCTGCATGTTGAATCACGGAAGAGAAAGTTTCCAGGAAGCAGCTTCCTCTAAGTCCAACTTCTGCCTTGACAAAACTCTGGAGAGCAAGAGAAGGAGGCAGGGGAGCAGTACTCCCCAGCCCTGCATGAAGGAGGCTGTCCATTTTTGAAAGGAAATCCCCATTTCCAATTGTGTATGGTAAGGATACAGGCTTACTGGGGCAGCCTTCCCTCATGCAACTCCCCTGCCAGCCCCTCCTCCTCTCCAGAGATCTGTCTAGCCAGAAATTGGACTCAGAGGAAACTGCATTCTGCAAATTTTCTCCTCTGCGCTTCCACATACAACAATATCATCCTCTGCCTCCTGTGTGGGGCCAGGTAAGGCTTAGAGGGGGGATCCAGAGGTCTCTAGTGGAGGAAGCTGTGACCAAGGGGAACGCAAAAGCCTCGTCCACCAGAAGAGTCTTGCCGTTTCTCTCAGGCCACACAGAGGCCCCAGGACAGCAGCGGGCTGTCCGGAGCCCTGGGCAGCAGAGGGCAAGTTGCCATCCCAGCCCTTGAGGTCCCAGGGCACCAGGGTCCTGCAGCCCAGCCCAACCCCACTTCCCTGAGGGGGTGCCCAACTTGCTTACCTCCTTGAGGCTGCTGCTGCTGCTACTGCGCTTACTATTCTTGGCCAGGTTGCTCATGGTGCATGAGTGTGAGTCAGAGGAAAGCCCACTCCCTCTCCATGCAAGGAGACTCAGCTTTCTAAGCAAAGCATCCTCAGCAATAGGATGGGAAACCATCAGGAGAGGCCAGGAGGAGGGGGCAAGGGAATGGTGAGAGGGCAAATGAGACGGCTGGTGGCCGAGTGTTAAGGCAGGATTTCTAACAAGCTTTCTCTTTTCTTCTCATTCCAATCTCTCTGCCTCCCTTCTTTTCCTTCTCCTTCCTATTTGCTTCCTAACTTCCTTCCTTGTTCTTCCTTCCTCTCATTTCATTTCATTTCATTTCCTTCTTTCTTCCCTCCCTTCCTTTCTCTATATGCCCAGGAAGGGATGAAGGGAGCTGCTGGTGGCCATGGCTTCCCCACATGGAGGTGGGGTGGGGGCAGAGGCTATCATGGTAAAAGGGAAGCACTCGCAGGAGGAGGCACTGGTGGCCGAGGATACAGGCCAAACACCAGACAGCAAGGCTGGCAGGCCACCATCTGGCACAGGCCGCAGGCTGTGTAGACTCAGCATGCCAAGAAGCATTTGTTGAGCAAAAGCAGCCATGGCATCGAAGGTGCTCATGGCCTCTTGTGTGCGCGCCCAGGAGGAACGCCTGACTACAATGAGCCAGGGCTGAGGTGGTGGGGGCTGATCCTTCACTGTCACAGGCCAGATCTAAACACATTGTGGGCTGGATCTTGCCTATGGGCCTTGAGTTTGACATGTCTGTTTTAGATATTAAAGTGAAGCAGCCTAGGATCCTCCAGAATTTTGATTATAATTCCCATAACCCTTTTCATTGCTTATGTTAGCTAGGTCCAATGGGAATTGAAGTCTAAAACATTTGGACAGTACCAGGAGTCCCTCTTCTCCATACAATGACTCTCCAGGATTTCCAGCAATATGTGGAGATGCTGAAAAATTGCACATAAAACATCTGTATCTACTGAATTTTCCCAAGGTATAAAGCGAGTCATTTTAAAGCAATCATGTAATCAAAACGTGTGAGATAATTTTGTACTTAAGAAAAAATTGAAAGCCTCTATCTCTATGAATTTTCCATTTGTGATTCATCTTTCAATAGAGTCATCAAAGCAGGCATGTCAAATCTTGCAGTGCATGAATGCTAGAAATTGCATGTTTATACTATCATGATATTGTCATTACACAATGCATTGTTTTTGGCACATTCTCTGAATGTATGCAAGTGTGTTTGTTTTGGGCAATTGTTTCTTTATATTATTATATTAAAGACCTTAGGAGGGAGTATACTAAAATGGAAACACATTGGTTCAACTATGATTAAAATCTTTATCTTTGAAGATGGTTTTGCACAGTGTTGTCATTTAGTAACGCTTTCCTAAGAGCAGCTCTGAGTCATGATTCCTCCAATCTCTGTCACAATTGCCACAAAATACATCATTATATAATTATGGTTAACAGTACACAAATGAAAGCCATCTGGCAAATTTAGTAAACCAACGTACAATCACTTGGTTTTTTTCTGGGCTTTAAAATTAAAATATGTAGCAATATCATGTAAATTGCAGAATATTTTAAGAACCTACAAGGACTATTTAGTAGCCTCACAGTGAGGTAGACAACAAATAAAATTAATAAATTATCTTCTATGTCTTGATCAAACTTTAGAGTGTCAGAATGAAACCACCTTCTTGTGGTTTAATAAGTCATTATCAGTACATGTTTCTGCTAGTTGCTGACATACCAGCAGATGAACTGAGCTATGTTCTGCATTCATATAGTGCTAATAAAGCTACACTTGAGCATATTCAATTTACATTTAGGAAGTCCAACCCTCAACCTATTCAGGGTCCTCCATGTGATATAAGGGAGATCAGATTCTTCAGCCGTGTCCTCTTTTAATGTTATTCCTTGCTGGTGGTCTCCCTCCTTCATCTTTCAATAGGCTTTGTTCTTGCGTTCCCTCAAGAATGTTTATTCTTGCCATAAAGCTGAACAAATAATATTTTTTCAAAGTAGTTAAAACTTGCCTATGAAAAGTCTATAAATTGAACTATACTTTATATAACTTCTCATTAATATTTTCAGTGTCTACTATTCAGAGATGTTCTATCTTTGATCTTGGAGGTATCAAATAATCACAGTGACTAAGAGCTGTTAAAAGTATATTATCTAATGGTTTTGTCTAATTCTCTTTTAAAATCTTTCAAAGTTTTATCAGCTTATTATGAGGAAACAAATTACACTGATTTAGTATACGCTGTTCAAAAGAGTATTTCATCTGGGTTTCCTGTAACACTACTAATTTATCTTAATTTGTTAATTCTAAGTTGTAATATAACGAGGATTCCATTTTATTTCATAATAACAATATAAAATACAATAAATACATCAAACTGTAAAATCACAATATAAAATAAGGAACAGCTGCAATCCAACCACTAATTAAAACAATTCCTATCACTGAAGGGACAAATATTCCATTCAACCTCCTAGGGCTTATTTGAATAGTCAAATCTTTTTACACTTTCTCAGTGCCAACAGGAGCATTTGGAAATGGAAGGTGTTAAGTGTGGATCGAATGAAGAGGCAGGACTCGCAGCTAAGACAAACAGCTTGCTTATTGTAGGCTGGTGCAGAAAAGAAGAGCAGTGAGCTGTCCAGCAGCTCACTCTTTTAAAGGGAATTGTCTGTCAGTTCAGCCACTGAGATCCCTTGAATTTTCCTCCTTAACTGTGAATCAATCAATTTAAACCTCCAGTTCTCCCGCCTGTTAGGTGGACCAGAGGGAAACCTTCATTCCAGGTTTCCCTCCTCATTATCATATTCAATACCCCTCCCCTCTTGGAAAGAGCATTACTCAATCAGCAGTGTTATTGGACATAGTCACGTAGGTAGGCGGGGCTATGATGGATGCGACATGACCCGTGCAGCTCAGTTGTTTCAGCAGTGGTGGCCTGGGCAGTCAGGCCTGCTGCCACTCCAGAGTCAGCCAATGGAATCTTCTGGGAGTTTCTTCAGGGTGTGGCTGACTCTGCAGGAACCAGGCGTCTGGGAATTCTTTGGTAGACTCCTGCTTCTTCAGGTTGTATGCATTGAGAACTCGGGGTTGAGTATAGAATAGATGGAGTGTCTGTGTGTTGTTCAATGTCTATAGGGACTTTAGTTGTTAGGGCTGGTTTTTCTTCTGGCTGTCTCAGTACCAAATGCCCCAACTGTCCCCGGAGTTGGTCAGTGTGCTTTCTCCATATCTTTCCATCTTTTAATTCAATTCTGTAAGAACGGGGACCTGTAATCATGATAACCTTTGCAGGCTGCACCCCCTATATAGTTGTGGGCATATACTAGGTCTCCTATGCTGAATGACTGGCACTGGCTGATTGAATCTGTGTGTGTTAGCATTGTAATTTGGTGTAGCCTGTCTAATTGTGATCTAAGTTTTCAGCCCATTAGCAATTCTGCTGGGCTACAGTTTGTGGCAGTACTAGGGGTTATATACTGCACTAGAAGGAATTTGTTGATTTTGGCTTTCACCTCCCCTGATCCCATTTTGGTTAGAGCCTCTTTGGTCAACTGCAGTTTTGCTTGACCATTCGTGGCCAGATGGAATGGCGCTGACAAATACATGGCGGATTCCATATTCCATCAAAAGGGTTTCAAATTGGGTAGCTGTGAATTGGGGCCCATTATCAGAAACTACAATTTCCAGTAGACCATGTGTGGTGAAAAGCCTCTATAACACGCTGATGACTGCTTTGGCCATTGTAATGGACATATTAAGTATTTCTAGCCATTTGGAATATGCATCCACTATTATTAAAAATGCTTGACCCTGTATGGGTCCTGTGAAATCAATGTGTACCTGTGACCATGGTGATTTAGGGTTCTCCCATTCATGTACAGGGGTAGTCGGTGGTGCCGGTCTGGACTCCTGACAAGGTGTACATGTAGCGACCCATTACGTTATGTCCGTGTCCATGCTCAGCCACCAAACGTAGCTCCTGGCTAATGCCTTCATCCTGACGATGCCAGGGTGCCCCACATGTAAAGTTTCTAATACCAATTTTCTTACTACCTGAGATACGACTCTATACCCCCACAACAGACACCCCTTTTGAACCAACAATTCATATTGCTAAGTTTGAAATAGTTTTAATTCCCCCCCCCACCCAGTCCCACAGGCCATCCCCTCCTCACTTTGTAACAAAGTTTTGTCCTTTGCAGGATATTTTGCTATCTTGGTTGATGTGATAGGGCCAGACGCAATGTTCTCAATGAGGAGTACTGATGTGGCTGGAGCAGGGTCCTGGACAACGTCTGATAGTGGGCACCAGCTGAGGGTGTCGGCATGGCCGAGGCTTTTGCCCGGCCGATGGATTAGCCGGTATTTGTATGCTGCTAGGAATATAATCCATCTAGTCATTCACGGTAATAATATGTTTGGAGTGGGGCAGTTCCCCATGATGAGGCCTAGAAGTGGCTTGTGATCTGTAAATAATTCAAAGTCCCTTCCATATAAGTATTCATGAAACCAGATTTGACTGGAAGTGTCATAGCGAGACAGTTGGGAATTAGCGGGCTCCAATGAGCCTTGCAAAATTCTGGACTGACAAACAACTGTCGGGGGGGTCTTCGGATCAGATCTGTCCTGTAGGGTCATAGAAGAAGGAGAGGCACCTCAGAAGACCAAAATGAACAGGCAAGTTCCTCGGAGGTCAGAGGAAACTCTTCGACTTGGCGGTGGGGGTGGTAGCCATAAAGCTGGGACAACCGGTCTACATTTTGAGGAGGAGCGATGATTTGGATAGAGTATTGGAACTGAGTGAGTGATTGTCAGCTCACAGGTAAAAAAGAAATATTTTTGAATTGTTAAAAGGTGTCCCAGTGAAGAAACAGCAGCTAATAGGCATGGGGGAATATTAATGGAGAGAGAAAAACAAAGCGGAAGTTTAAAGTGTTAAAGCCTGAAATGGAACTTGATTTTTGGATTAGAATTTGAGTGGAGATAATTAAACTATTAGAAGAAGAAACTGAAATAGCTGTGAAGAGGACTGGGAATAACTTTAAAAACTTTGACCATTGAAGAAAGAACAAAGAAATCTTAAAACTAAAGCCCTGTAACAGAAATCTTTTAATTGGATTCACAATTGGATTTTAAAGTGGATTTTGGGAATACAAAATTAAAGAAGAAGATGGAAGTGGCAAATATTGGCAATATGAATTTAATAATTAAAATGGATATTTTCTTAGTTTGTTGATTGGAATTGTGGATTGGAGAGAGACATCTAGAGGTGGAAAAAATATTACAACGGTTAACTTTGTATTTTGGGAAAAAAAATTCCTAAAGTGATAAGAGGGTGGGAACTTTTGAGGAGGATTTGTTTTCTTTTAAGCTGTTGATCTCGACAACCAAAGAAGGTGGATTATAATAAAACTTAAAATTGGAACAACAACAACCCAGAAACAACAAAATGGCGCAGAAACTAATTGAAATGATTAAAATTATGTGTATATTATTCAAATTGAAATTAAATGAAATGATTATAATGATGCATGGAAAACCTAAGCCTGATGAACTAGAAACGGTGTTAGAACATATCCAAGTGGATAAAGAAACTATGAATGAGAAGCAAGAAATTAATACTGAAGATAAAGCCATTGATTATTAAAAATTAAATGATCATATTGGGAGTAACAATGAAAAAAGAGGAGTTAAGAGAAAATTAACTGGAAAAGGAAACAGGGAAGAAAAGGAAAGGGGAAAAGATTAGGAACAAATGTGAACTTTAAAGATTACATTAGGATTAATAATGACAAAAATAGAGAGGATGGAAAGAAAGAAGGAGAAAAAAGAGGGGAAGAGATAAAACACAAAAAATTTAAGTGGATCAACAGTGGGAAAATAAGAAGGGGAAAAAGGAGGAGAGCAGATGGAAATAAAGGGCAAATTAGGAGAATAAGGGAATCTAAAACTAGGGGGGAAGGGAAAAAGAAGAAAAGAGAATGGGGCAAAGGAATAATTAATGGAAAGGAAAGGGAAAATATGTTTTATGTTTAGAACTATAAATGAATTGAAGTAAGATCTATAATTATATATGAGTTATAGTAAGTTTATGTGATTGTAATACTTGGAAGGTCTTTAATTGTAATAATCAGCTAAAGCATTTGAAATTGTATTGTGAAAAGGGATTAATGGATTATTAAATAAGGTGAACGGAAAGGGAAAAGATGAAAATTGACAGTTTACATGAAGAGATTACATGAAGAGTAATTATGTACATGATTTACATGAAGAGATTAAGACACTGTGAGCAATAATTGAAATTAACTGTTAAGAGGGGGAAATATTACTAATTATGATTATGGTTTATTATGAAGAAGTGTAAGTATATATATTTGAAAAAGCAATGGAAAATTGCGTTTATTTTAAAAAACAACTGGAATTGAGAAATAGAAATGAATGACTTTAATGCTATATACTTAAGTGAATCGTAGTAATATATTTGACTGTAGTATTTGGTTAAGCTGATAAAGGAAAAATGGAAAAGAGAGAAGGAAATGGGTTATATATGTAAAAGTGTATGAATACTAATATCTATAATTGGAATAATGGAATCTAGGGAAAGTATTTGAAACAATATTATGTTGTGAAAATGGAGCAATGGAAAAATATTTGAATAAGATGATTTAGAGTTAGGGTTAAGTTTTAGAAAAATGATTGAATAGTAATATTGGTTATATATCAGAAAAAATAGAAGGAAAATAAAATAAAAAATTAGAGAGAAAAAATATTATGGAAAAAAGTTAAATATATAAATTGTGTTGGGAGAAAACTAAAAGCTGTACAAATTTTGACTCAGCCAATACTCTGTTCAGAAAAAATGTATTGTTTGTTTGTGTTGGTTATGAAAAAAAATACTTTTCAAAAAAAAAGTACTCATGAAACCGCTTGACCCCTGTCACTGTAGCCAGCCCTTCCTTATCCAGATGGCTGTAGTTTCTTTCGGCCACCACCAGTGTTTTTGAATAAAATGTAATGGGGACCTCGGTCCCATTTGGCATCCGGTGGCTTAGAACAGCTCCAATGCCAAATAGAGACACATCACACATCAGAATGAAGGGCAAAGTCTCATTATATTGAACCAGAACATATTTTAATTGCTTCAAAGGCAGAAGCTTCTTTTTGTCTCCAGATCCATTTCACTTTCTTATCTAGCAGTTGATGTAGTGGTTCAGCAACTGTCACCTTATGTGGCAGAAAAATGCTATAAAGGTTTAGCAGGCCGAGGAATGTCTGTAATTCTGTTTGATTCTTTGCATGGGGGCTTCCTTAATAGCTTTGAATTTGCTATTGGTAGGGTATATTTCCAAGCCATCGATTAAATACCCCAGGAATTCAACTGTTTGCACCACAATTTGGCATTTTTCTTTTTTTACTTTAAGTCCGGCTTCTTGAAACCAACTCAAAACTATTCTTAGTCTCTGTGTTAGTTCTTCTTTGTTATTTGTGGACATGAGGACATCATCAAAGTATGGCATTACCCCCAGAATGCCCTGTAGTGTTCCATTATGCTTTGAAAAAGTCCTGGTACCACACTCACCCAAAATTGCAAGCAGCAGCATTTAAATGCTCCTCTATGTGTTACAATAATCTGTGCCTCTGTGGTATCCTCATCCACTGGCAGTTTGGGCTAGATCAAGTTTTGCAAATATTTTGCCCTTTCCCAGGGAATGCAACAAATGCTGTACAATGGGCATGGGATAGGCACTCTGCTGTAATGCCTTATTGATCATGCCATTATAATCTGCACAGATGCAGATTGAACCGTCTGGCTTTATTAGTGTGACAATGAGAGTTTCCCATTTAGCATGATCAACTGGCTCCAGAATTCCTTGGGCAATTAATTTGTCTAATTGGATATCTACTTTGGGCCAGAGAGCAAAACGGACCGTTTGTGGCTTCATTCTAATGGGGGTGACTTTGGGATCTAGCCTGAACGAAATAGGAGTTCCCCTATGCTTGCCTAGAGTCCCATCGAAAACGTCAGCAAATTCCTTTATCAGCCTTTCAACTTTGTCCTTTTGGATGTTGTAGATGCTAGTCACTCCCAGTCCCAAAGCATGCAACCACAATATCTCCAACATGCTTGGCAGGTCTCTATTCACCGTGGTCAGCTGCAAGGGTCCAACAAAGTTTTTAAATTGGATTTGGAAAACTCCGCTGCCTAAGACAGGGATGTGGTTCTCCTGATAGTCCTTTAGGAGCATCTTCTGGGGTTTCAGCTGGTTCTTTTTCAGCTCTGGCATGGTCTTCTTAATAGTCACCCAAGACACTATGGTCATATAGGACCCTGTGTCTACTTCCATGTCACATGGAGATCTCTCGATTTGAACTATGACATGGAATTTCTTGGAGTGGTAGGCGTCTGAGTGCCCAACAATTGTTTGATGAATTTCCCTTGTTTCATTGGCTCTGTCTTCCCTTCGTTTATGCTTCTGAAATAGTGCCTTCCGAAATGCCATTTGCGAAGCATATGGTTGTGATGTGGAAACTGCTGTTTCTGGTGGAGATTAACTGGCTGGGTTGCTTGGCAAGATCTTGTTATGTGCCCTCACCACTCGCATCTTTGACATGTGTCATCTTTAAATTTATATGCTGATCTAGGGTAATTTTCCCTGCAACCCGCACACAAGAATTTTCTCTTTCTCGCTTCCCCATTTCCTACCCTTCTCTCAGACTGAGCGCAATGGATTTCAGCGTCTTCCTCGGCAGATTCTTCTGGCTCTGTGCTTTCGTGATGCACGGTTGCTGCTTCTCTTGATTTATGGCCGCTACTTTGTTTCTTCATTGTCGCTGCTGATTTATTGGAGGATTCATTTGCTCTGGCTTCATCTAGCACTGCTTGCTATGTGATGCCAGGCTTGCTTAGTAATAGTTTCTGCAAAGTTAGGTCTTCCAAACCCAAGGTGAGCCTATATTGCATCATGTCCTTTAAATTACTGAATTCACAGTTGACTGTGATTTCTCTTAGTTTTGCAACGAAGTTATTGATTGTCTTACCTTCCTTCTGATAGCTCCAGTAAAACTCATCTTGTTTTACCAAGTTTTAAATAGTGGGGGCGTAGTGTGTTTGTAGCACTTTTTGGAGTGTCTCCCTAGATACTGTATGCAGATTTATTGGAGCCAGTAGAACTTTAGCCATTTTAAAAATATTTGTTCCACAGGAGCTTAGGAAAAGCACCCTTTTCCTATTGTCTGATAGTGATAGGTCATTTGCTTCCATGAATATCTGAAATCGATCCATATATGATGTCCAATCTTCTTTAGCTGGATTGTATGGAGCTGATGAGAAGTGTGTGTTCATTTTGGAATGGCCAATACAGAATTCCGACTTGCTGTGAAGATGGCTGATGTTGCCACATCGATGCCCAATTCACTGCAGCTTCTTTGTCCTTTGTTCTCTTCTGGATCCCACCTTCGTCGCCAGTATTGTGTAGATCAAATGAAGAGGCAGGACTCTAAGCTAAGTCAAACAGCTTGTTTATTGTAGGCTGGTGCAGAAAAAAGGAGCAGTGAGCTATCCAGCAACTCCCTCTTTTAAAGGGAGCTGTCTGACAGTTCAGCCACTGAGATCCCTTGAATTTTCCTCTAAAGTGTGAACCAATCAATTTAAACCTCCAGTTCAGAGAGCCTTCGAAGGCGTGCTGTGCCTGGAGAGGTTGGCATTAACAGAAGTTCTTGACTAGCTAGACCAGGGGTGGGCAAATGTGGCTCTTTTACAAACTGTGGACTTTAACTCTCAGAATTCCTGAGACAGCCAAGCTGGCTCAGGAATTCTGGGAGTTGAAGTCCACAGGTTGTAAAAGAGCCACATTTGCCCACCCCTGAGCTAGACCATACTGGGAATATTATATTTAATAGTGATTTATTTACAAATACTACATATTAAATCAGAGACATTTATTATAAATCAGAGATACTTAATATAGTTAATTTAGTTTAATCTATTTTAATTAATTAAATTATTTGATTAAATATAGAGGAATATAGAGGAAATATATTGAGTTATCTCTATGTATATTGTATTATATTATATATTTGTATATTGATATATAGTTATATAGTTTTTCTTTGTTAAGTAAGCAACTAAAGATAATAGAAATAGAAAACTAGAGTTTAAAATAATTATAGAACTATAAGTAACATATAAATAACAACTAAATTTCGATAAAAGAAAGAAACATAAATTTTTCATTGGGGAAAAAAGCAGTGGATGGTAATTTGGGAAAAAATCTATAAAATTTTGGGAAAACAAAGTTGAATCTTAAAAGAAATGACTAGTGTCACTACCACAACATTGAGAACAGGGAAAAAGGCAGCATCAAACCCAATGGTGATGACAACTTCTCTGTCAACCCAAAGAACAATAGAAGGGATGCTCCCTGCTGAAAAATTGAGTTCTAACTTAATCTATGTGGTCTACCCTGGTAATGATACAGGAAACCATGATGAAGTTTCAGGAGATGATGATAAAAAATCACAGAGACCTGAAAATTGATATACAAACTTTGGATAATAAAATGGACTCAATTCAAGAGACGATACAAAGAAATCAACAAAAAATCAAGGCAGTTGAAATGAAAACCGAAGAAACTGAAAAAAAGTAGAACAAATAGATCAAAAATTGATGGCGACAGATAAAGATCTGGAAAGTTCGCTGATATATCTCGAAATGGACAGAGCCTCTTTTTACTTGATGTTTCAAAACATCCAAGAAACAAAAGAAGACAATCTAGGAGAAGTAACGGTGGGACTGATCACAGAAGTTCTTCAAAGGGATAAGAGGGAGATAATAAATGAATTGGACAAGGTATACAGAGTCCAAACCAATTATGCAAGGCGCCATCATCTGCCTAGAGAGGTACATATTAGATTTGCGCATAAAAAGGTTCATGACATCATATACAAAATTACAAAAGAAGAACCTATGTTCTATCATGAAAAAGAGATTATAACACAAACAAATTCCCAGATGAATTCAGGAACAGAGAAAGGACTATCGATTTTTAGCATTTCTATTGAATAGAAGGAAAATACTATTTAAGTGGATCACTCCACAAGGAATGCTGATAAATTGGCAGGTTAAAAGAATTAAAGTGTTAAAAGTATGCTGTTAAAAGTATTTTCATGTTATTATCTATTATTTCCACCATCAAGATTCTTCCATCATCTGTATAAATTTGCTCTGCTGGAATTGTGTCTCTGCTATATAAAACAACTCCTCTTTTTTTATATATTGTGGCAATGAAGAAAATGTTTTCCCTAATTTTGGCTGCTCCAATATTTTTTCATGTTGCTTTTTAATATGTACTTCTTGTAAACAAATTATGTCAAACTTTAATTTCTCTAATTTATGAAATAACTTTCTTCTTTTAATAGCTAAATTAAGTCAATTTATGTTTATTGTAATCAGTTTTTTCTCTTCCATATTTATATTTTATCAGAAGGGTTTACTGCTCTAGTAGATCTCGGGTCATGTTCTCTGTATTCCATGTTGTTACTCACTGCACTTTCTTCTTTTTCGGTCGTTGCTAAGCATTCTTCTTGTAGTTTAATTAATGATTCTTCTCTTCTTGTCTCCACTTCTTTCTCTGTCAAGTATTCTGCATAGAATGTTTTTGCTTTATCAATTGAATTTATTCTACATTTTTGTTGTGGCCACAAAAACACAAGGCTTTCTGGTATCAGCCATCTGTAGTTCACTCCTTTCTGTAATAATATTTTGGTGAAGAAATGATACTCTCTTCTCATCTCCCTCACTCTTCTCAGGATTTGCTTCAGAACCACAATTTCCTTATCCTTATATTTCAATGTTTTCTCTCTTGTAATCTGCAGTACTTGCATTTTAATCAATTTCTTCATAAATTGTTTCTCATTGCATATCTTGTATAGGCTCGAAATATTTCGTCTATGCCATCCATCATTTCTTTAGTAATTTTTAATGCTTCTGCCAAGATTCCTATCATTTTTTCAGCCAAATTTTCGCCCTTTTCTTCTTTTTAAAATTTTTTTTTATAAACTTTAACAAATAATACACAGAAAAAAAATACAACACATACAACAAAACATAAAAATACATTATACACTAAACATATATAAATGATTAATCATTTGAAGCATCAGTTTCGTGGAAGTCTTCCATTAATATAATTACATATGTTCCCTTAATTCTTAATCTAATAATTTCATATTACCTCTTTACCCTCTCTTCTAATCTGTCTCTAAGACAACTACTTTAATATTCTATGTATAGTCTCAACTTTCTAGATTCTTCACACACAGGAGGTTGGATATATATATAAATGTAGTTCGGTACTATATAGTTTCTAACTATGTGTCTTCTGTCATTGCCCTATGCCATTGATACCATTTATTCCAAACTAAGTAAAATTCAGTATCTTCTTTTTCCTTTAACTCTTTCGTCAATCTATCCATCTCTGCACATTGTGTAATTTTGTCTATAATTTCTTCATCTGTAGGGGTTTTTTCCAATTTCCAATTTCTAGCATAGATTATCCTTGCCGCCATTAGTATATGTATTAACAAATACTTTATTTCTTTTGAAAAGGTTTTGTAAAAATTCCTAATAAAAAAAATGCGGATCTCTTATCAATTTGTACTTTAATAATTTGTTCTAGCCATCTTTTAATGGTTGACCAGAATTTCTTCGCCGCCGGGCATGTCCACCATAGGTGATAGAAAGTTCCTTGTGGATTTTTGTATTTCCAACATTCCAAACTGTTTTTTGGATTTATTTTAGCCAATCTAGTTGGAGACATGTGCCACCTATAAAACATCTTTAGCTGGTTCTCCTTGTATGCCACCGCCAGAGTAGTTTTTATGTTCCTTTGCCAAAATTCTTCCCATCTATCTAATTCTATTGAGTACTTGAAATTTTGCATCCATTGAATCATTGTATGTTTTACTGTTTCATCCTCCATCTTGTACCTTAACAAAAATTTATAAATTTTACTAATCAATTTCTCCCTAGAATCTAATATAATGATATCTAATTCCTGTTTCTCCTTACATATTTGATACATTTTAGTATATTCCTTATGTTTAGATTGTATCTGTGAAAAAGTCCACCAATCAATTTCTTTATTTAATTCTAATTCCAATTGTTTAGACTTCAGCTTTCCTTGGTAATCGATTAAATCTTTATATTTTAGTATATTTTTGAGATCTATTAAATTTGGGTGTTTTAAGGCTTCTGAAGGTGAAATCAAGACGGAATATTTGTATATTGTTGTTTTCTAATTTTTAACCAAATTAATAATAACGTGTTTCTAAGTGTGTGTCTCTGAAAATAAGTATGTGGCTTATATTTTCCATCCCACAAGAAGGAATGCCAACCAGTTTGTCAGTCGTGGCCCTCAATGATAAGTATTCTACTATTGCTCAACTCCATCCAGTCCTTAATCCATAACATTATGGATTGGTAATAAAGTTCCCAGTCAGGGAGTGCTGTTCCACCTCTTTCCTTAAAATCTTGAAGTAATTTTAGTTTAATACGTGGACGCTTTCCCTGCCAGATAAATTTAGAGGTTATCTTGTTTAAGTTCTCAAAAAAAAATTTCCCTAATTTAATTAGCGCCACCTGAAACAAATACAATAATTTTGATAAAATATTCATTTTAATATTGGAAATTCTTCCCATCAAAGAAATTTGTAGGCTTTTCCAATTGTCCAAATCTTTTTTTATCCGAGTTATTATTTTGTCATAATTATTTTCTTTTATAGAGGACGTTCTTTGTGACAACCAAATACCTAAATACTTAATTTTATTGGTCACCTGAATTTGTAGCTTTTTTCCCAACTCTGTCTCCTGACTTTTCATCAAATTATTAACTAATAATTTGGATTTCTTTCTGTTTATTTTTAACCCAGCCACTTCTTCATATTCTTCTATTTTCTTAAGGAGTTTCAGAATAACTTCTAATGGTTCTTCCACTATCAGAAGGGGCGTTGTCTTACCTGAACGCCCTTTCTGGGGACCACAGGGGACAGTGGTCACTGATGGGTAGTTAGCCACGCCCAGCTGAGATCGAGTCAGGAAACTTGAAGCTCCTCCTCCTTCCTGCTGCTCTCCAGCTTTCGGACGAGGAACAGTGCCTGACGACGCACCAGCCAATCTGAAATCGAGAAAGGAAGAGTGACCAGCCCAAGAAGACCGGCAGAAAAACACAGGGAGGGGTTGACCACTGTCCCCTGTGGTCCCCAGAAAGGGCGTTCAGGTAAGACAACGCCCCTTCTATGGATCCCAGGGGACAGTGGTCACTGATGGGACTTGCCAAAGCAGAACGGTTATAGGGCGGGATTCTGTCGGGATGAAGAGGGCTGGTCAGAGCATACCTGCTGAAGAACCCTGCGACCAAATGAGGCTTCCGCAGAAGCAAAGGTATCGATCCGGTAATGTCGGATAAAAGGGGTAGGAGACACCCAGGTAGCTGCCCGGCAAATGTCTAACAGGGAAGCCTGAGTAGCCCAAGCAGCCGAAGTAGCCGCACTGCGGGTGGAATGAGCCGTGATACGCCTAGGAGGTGGAAGGGAAAGGGACTCATAGGCGGAAGCTATAGTGGTGCGAAGCCAGCGACCCACTGTGTGGGAAGACACTTTGAGGCCCAAAGTCGCAGGTTGAAATGAAATAAACAAGGCCTCCGACCTGCGAAAGGTAGATGTACGCCGGATATAGATGCGTAAGGCCCGACACACATCGAGGGAGTGCCACACCTTTTCCCTGGGGTGGGAAGGGTGGGGGCAAAAATCGGGAAGGATAAGCTCCTGGGAACGGTGGAAGGGAGTGTTAATCTTTGGGAGGAAGGTAGGGTCCAATCTAAGGATGACCCTGTCCGGATGAAAAATGCACAGGTCCCCTCGGGTGGAGAGAGCCGCTAACTCTGAAATCCATCTGGCCGACATGATGGCTACTAAGAAAGACACCTTGTAAGACAGAAACCTCAGTCCCACTGAGCGAAGAGGTTCGAAGGGAGCCCTAGTAAGGGCGTCCAGGACCTTGGGAAGGTTCCATGTCGGATAACGGTGTACGGGAGGGGGACGGAGGTTGGACGCCCCCTTCAAAAACAAACGAATAAGGGGACGATGGGCCAAGGAATTCCTAGAGCCTAGACACAGGATAGAAGATAAAGCGGCTACTTGCCTGCGTAGTGTATTTGGGGCCAGGCCCGAGGCCAGACCCCGCTGGAGGAAAATGAGTACCTGTTTTGTGGATGCCCTTGCCGGATCCAAACCTTGGGATGCACACCAGGTTGCGAACGATCGCCAGGTCGCTTGATAAATATGCTTGGTGGCCGGACGGCGAGCTGCCAGGATGACGTCGACCACGGAATCAGGAAGGTGGGACCGCGTCAGCAGTTGCCGCTCAACCGCCAGGCGGTTAGTCGGAGCCACGAGGCGTTGGGATGGATCAGAGACCCCTGGCGAAGACTGTCGTCGGCGAGAGGAAGAGGCCATGGAGGACGAATCGACAAGGCCCGGAGATCGGCAAACCAAGGCCGGCGAGGCCAGTGGGGCGCTACCAGGACCAGCTCCGCTTTCTCCTCCAGCAACTTCCATATGACCCTGGGTAGGAGAGGAAGGGGGGGAAAGGCGTAGAGAAGACCCGGGGGCCAGGGAGAGTGTAGGGCATCGGTCGCTTCTGCGGCTGGGTCCGGGAATCTGGAGAAGAAACGGGCTGTCTGTCGGTTGTGTCGTGTTGCAAACAAGTCCAGAACTAGTTCGCCGAATTGTAGCACTATCTGTTGGAAGATCGCCGGGTCCAGGTGCCACTCGCCGTGGTCCATTCGAGAGCGGCTCAACCAATCGGCCTGGCTGTTGGCCAGACCGGAAATGTGGGTAGCTCGAAGCGAGCGCAGATTGTCCTCCGCCCAGGCTCCCAACCTCTCTGCTTCTTCCATCAGAGGGAGAGAGCGGGTCCCCCCCAGGCGGTTTACGTGGGCCTTGGCGGCCACATTGTCTGTCCGGATCACTACATGTCGATTCCTTACGACGTCCCTGAATGTGCGCAGGCCCAGATGAATGGCCCGCAACTCCAGCCAATTGATGTTGTGTCGCTTGTCGTCCGGGGTCCAAAGGCCTTGGGCCATGAGGGACTGTGTGTGTGCCCCCCACCCGGTCAAGCTGGCATCTGTTGTCAAGACCACCTGGTCGGGCTCCCTGAACTCTCTCCCCTTGTGAAGAGCCCCGGAAGCCCACCATTGGAGGGACTGAAGCGTAGTAGAGTTAAGGTGAACAATTTGGGAAGATGCCGAATTCTGGGACCTCTGATACGGGAGAAGAAACCACTGCAGAGGCCTGCAGTGGAGACGGGCCCAAGGCACAATGCCGATGCATGAAACCATCTTGCCGAGGAGGTGCGAAAGAGTTGCCAGGGGAACGGGCCTCCCCCGTGCAACCGAGCTAACCAGAGACCGCAAACTGGAAAGCCTCTCCTCGGAAAGGTAGACCTTGCTCTCAACCGTATCAATGACGGTCCCGAGGTGTTGGATGCGGGTCGTCGGAACCAGATGGCTCTTGTCACGGTTGATGGAAAAACCGTGAGCCGTCAGGACCTGGATGGTGGCGTCCAGATCAAGAAGCGCCCGTGCCTCCGAGCTCGACATGATGAGGAGATCGTCTAAATAGTATTGAATCCGAATTGGTCGAGCGCGAAGATGAGCCGCAAGGGCGTCCATAATTTTGGTAAAGACTCGGGGAGCCGAGGAAAGGCCGAATGGGAGGGCGCGATACTGGTAGTGACGGCCCGCATAACAAAACCGAAGAAATTTGACATAATCTCGATGGATGGGAACATGGAGATAGGCCTCCGTCAGGTCGACGGACGTGAGAAAATCTCCAACCCTGATGCACTCCAGAATAGACTGGAGGGACTGCATTTTGAACCGCCGGTAGAAGATCCAGCGGTTCAAAGACTTGAGGTCCAGAATGGCTCTCCAGCCCCCAGAGGATTTCTGAACCAGGAACAGGCGGGAGTAAAAACCCTGCCCGTGTTGCTCCTCCGGAACGGGTTCGATAGCCTGAATTTCAAGAAGGTGTTGGATGGCCGAAATGATGAGGAGTTGTTTGGTCCGATCCCGAGAATGAGGGCATCGGAGAAACCTGGCTGGAGGAGTGGAGAGGAATTCCAAGGAGAGGCCCCACCTGACCGTCTCCCGGACCCAAGCGTCCGAGGTGGTGACCTCCCATTGGCTGGCAAACAGAGCCAGGCGGCCCCCAATGGGAGGAGGGGACATGCAGTTAACGAGACCTGCGGAAGGGGCGCCCCCGACCCCCTCTGGAGGGGCGCTTGAAGGAACCCCTCTGACCCTGAAACCCTTGACGGTCCCCTGAACGGGGGCGGGAAGGGAAGGACCTGGGAGAACGACCTCCTCCCCAGGAGGAATCAAAGGGCCGAAAGGAGCGAAAGGAAGGCGGAGGAGGCCGATGGTCGGACCTCCTGGAGACACTAGGAAGGATACGCTTCTTGTCCTTCGTCTCAATGAGTAAGGGTTCCAATGGGGCCCCAAATAGATGGGGGCCTTCAAAGGCGGATGAGGCCAGGCGCCATTTGGATTTTACATCCGCCTGCCAATTCCTGAGCCATAAAAGGCGGCGGGAGGTGACCGAGGACCCTATTGCTTTGGCCGCAAAGCGAGACGCATTAAGCGTTGCGTCGGCCGAAAACTCCAAGGCCGCTAAAAGTTTATTAAGGTCTTGGTGAGATCTAGAATCCGCCACTGGCAGCCTGTTTTGGAGCTGCCTAATCCACAAAATTGCGGCCCTGTTGAAAAATGAAGAAGCCAGAGCAGATTTAGCTGCCCAAGCCGCTGCCTGGTGGTTCTTAACTAGGGCCTGCTCCAGGCGCTTATCCTCCGGACGGAGGTTCTCTTCAGGGGGCCCTGCTAGATTGGAGGGGGCCGCCAGGGCAGCTATAGGAGGGTCGACCTCCGGAATTTGGAGGAGAGAGTCCAAATCAGGGACCAGATTGTAAAAACGCCTGTCCAGCTGATTAGGATTAGGTCCAGATGCTGGGACAGACCACTGCTTCTTCAAAACTTCCTTAAAGAGCTTGGGCCCCGGAATTTCTTCCGTTTCCACTTCAGGAACCTCAAATAAGGGGAGAGGATGGCAAGCATCACCCTGGGAGGAAGAAGGAATGGGGGAAGAACTAAACCCCGTGGTTAACCTAGCCTTGTGTAATAAAGAGCGAAAGAGCTGTGGCTTAAACAGCCCAACGAAGGAAGGCTGATCAGGGCCCAAATCCTCATCTTCAGACAAATCTCCCTCCCTCAAGTCCTCCTCTAGGGAAGGACGGTGACCTGAAGGAGCCTCCGAAGGAGTCGCGACCCCAGCTGGAACTTGGCCCTCTTCTAAAAGAGAGCCCCCCCCATCTAGGTCAGAGCAGGCCGAACCAGAGGCCCAGGAGGATGTCCTGCGGAGCAATTCAGCTTGCACCCCCTTCTGGATGGCCTCCTGAATATAGACTTTAAGCTCAGGAGCAATGGAGGAGCCCTGAGGAACCACCCCTCCAGATGGAGAGGGAGCGGGAGGAACAGAGGTCTGTGCCCCACCTTGGTGAGGAGAAGCAGAGGCTTCACCCGGATCCCCAGAGAGAGGATCTGACTGGGTTCCAAAAAGGGACTCCGAAATCCCCGCAGGGAGAGGGGATGGCAACTGTCCCCCATCAGGGGAAAGAGGGGCCACTATTGCAGGTTGCCCCTGAGAGGGGTTAGTTAAAGGAACCTCAGAGGAGGGGGGAGGGAGAGCTGGGGGGGGGGTTGGCTGATGGTCCCCAACTGGGGTTTGGGAAGGAAGCTCCGTAATGGAAGTCTTCTCTAGAGCCCTCTGGATGGAGCGTTCTATGGCTAAATGCAGGCGAAGCTCCTCCTTGGCCTTTTCTGCTGCTGCCTTTTCCTCCTTGGAGGAGCGGGGCTTCTTGGCCCGTTGCTGCTGGCTCGATGTTGAAGGGCCGGCAGCTGCCTCTGTAGCCTGGCGTTTAGACGCCCGAGGGTGCTTGGAGGCCATTACGATCTGCAGGCCTCTAATTGCCACGAGGGAGAAACAAAATGGCAGCCTTTTTCCGAAAACAAAATGGCGGCCGGCAATTCAAAATGGCGGGCGGGCCGAAAAAATGAAGCTCAGGCCTAGAATAAACACCGCCAGGGCCTGGGAGAGCCGAGAAAAAGACCGCAGAGGGTCTAACAATGAGGGCTGGAGTACTTGCCCACAGAAGACTCCGGCGGCGAAACAGCGATCCAGCCACGAAAGCGGCTCCTGAGCGGCAGCGCAAATGGCGGGCGGCTGATGAAAAAAGCGCTCCGCAGCTCGAAGGCAACAGCAACCTGCTGGGCTTCAGCGCGCCGCAATTAAGCGGCGAGAGGTGCCTTCGGAGGTAGGGAAAAGCCCCACCGCCGGAATTGCCGCCGATGAGAAGCCCAGCAGAAATGGGAGCCTCTACTCGAGAGGAGGCTCCCGCGGTGGAATCTGGCGTGAGCCTTTCTCACCGCCCGTGGAGAGGTAGGAGACCTCAACCCAAACGTTGCCAGCGGAATCGGAAAGCCCTTCTCGCTGGAGCACCTCTAATCTTTCTGACAATAATAGCAACCACAGCGGAGCTAAGGCTGGGTGCGTCCGATCTAGCTGAGATCGAGTCAGAAAGCTGGAGAGCAGCAGGAAGGAGGAGGAGCTTCAAGTTTCCTGACTCGATCTCAGCTGGGCGTGGCTAACTACCCATCAGTGACCACTGTCCCCTGGGATCCATAGAACTAGATCATCAGCAAAAACCTGGGCCTTATATTCTTTTCATCTCACTTTTAATCCTTTAATCTCTTGGTCCTTTCTAATTTTTTTAAATAAAATCTCCAAGGATAGGATGTACAATAGAGGGAAAATGGGCAGCCTTGTCTGACCCCCTTTGTTATGTCAAATTGGTCAGTTATATCATCGTTCACAATTACCTTGGCTGTTTGGTTTGTATATATTTTCCCTATAATGTTTTCCAGTTTTGATCCCAATTGCATATTCTTTAACTATTCTTTTAGAAATTCCCAATTTAAGTTATTGAAAGCTTTTTGGGCATCAAGGAAAACCAGCGCAGATTCTTTCTCCGGGTGGGCTTCATAATATTCGAACGTGTTTATTATAATTCTCATATTGTTTCTGATTTGACAGCCCGGCAGAAATCCATTCTGGTCCAGATGTATATAATTGTTCAATAGTTTTTTAAGCCTTTCTGCTATAATTATGGCAAATACTTTGTAATCTGTATTTAGTAGAGATATCCATCTATAATTTTGGATTAATTGAGGGTCGGTGTCTTCCTTAGGAATAATGGTTATTATTGCCTCAGTCCAGGTTTGTGGGATTTGTGCTTTCTCTAAAGCCTCATTATATACTTCCAACATCCTTTCTCCTATGGTTTCCTGCACAGACTTATATAATTCCCCTGGAAGTCCATCCGGTCCCAGTGTTTTATTATTTTTTAATTTTTTCAATGCCATATCCAATTCTAACATAGTTACCGGTTTATTTAATGCTTCTCTTTGTTCCTCTGGAATTGTTGGCATCCCCGCTCCTTGTATAAATTGTTTTATCTTCTCTACCTCTACTTCTTCTTTTTTATATAGATCAGTATAAAATGACTGAACAATATCTTTCTTCCCTTTCCTACTGTAATGTGTTTCCCCTTTTGGGTCTCTAAGTTGGTGTATCGTTCTTTTTTCTCTATTCTTTTTCAATCTGTATGCCAGCCATCTTCCTGTTTTGTTTGCGAATTCGAAATAGTTCTGCTTAGCCATTTTGATCTTCTGTGCTAATTCCTTTTGGTTCATCAAATTCAAATTGTGTTTTAATGCTTTCCAATCTTCTTTTAGCTTTTTATTTTGGGGATTTTGTTGGAGTTCATATTCTTTATTTTTTAAATCTTCCTGGAGTTTTTTTAACTGTTGATTTCTTTCTTTGTTCTTCCTCACTGTATAGGCTATTATCAGACCTCTTATATACGCTTTCGCAGTATCCCATATGTTCTGATTGAGGTATCTTCTTTCTTATTTGATTTAAAGAACAAATCTAATTATTTTCCTAACATTTCTTTAAATTCTACTTGTTTGCAAATCCTTTGATTCATAGTCCATCTTCTAAACTTTTTAATTCCTTTCCAATTTACCAATATTGGGTTATGATTTGCCCAATGATTCGGTTCTATTTCTATTTTTTCCATCCCTCTTCTAATATTAGTGGTCATCCATGCCATGTCAATTCGAGACCAAGATTGGTGGGGGTGTGAGAAAAAAGTAAATTGGGTCTGGTCTTCATGGGTTTCCCTCCAAATGTCCCTCAAATTTAATTCCTTAGACATATCAAAAAATTCTTTAGGAAGCATCTCTTTCTTTTTTTTATTCTTTCTGCCCGTTTTGTAGTCTTTTTTCACGTCTACTATAGCATTGTAGTCACCTATTAAACAGATATCTTCGTATTCCAGCTCCACTATTTTATTATGTATGTTTTTAAAAAATCCATGTTGATTCTGATTCGGTGCGTATATTACAACTAGCAGTAGTTTCCTATTTTCCAGTACTAAATACGCTGATGAAGATGTTTTACCATCTTCATCAGCGTATTTTACTTTTGAAAGGATCCACTCTTTAACGTATACCACAACTCCCCTATTCTTTTTCGAGGTCAGCGAGGAATATAACTTCCCTAATTTAGGGTTTTCTAAAAATTTTTGATGCTTTTTTTTAATGTGTACTTTCTGAAGACACGTCACATCTGCTCCTATTTTTCGCAATTTCATAAAAATTTGAGATTATTATTATTATTATTTTTGGTATATTCAAGCCATTAATATTTACCGAAAAAAGTTTTAGGGCCTCTTCCATTCTCTAATGTGGCTGTTTTTTTGTATTCCTTGTCTCCATCCGTGATTTCATCCTTGCTCCTTCTTTCTCCTCTCTCTCTTTTTCTTGTCTTGTCCTTACTGCCTTCTCTTGTATTGCCTCCAATTGCACTTCTTCTTGGCTTCTACTTTCCATTTCCTCTTTGCTGTCCTGGTCACCTTCCTGGTTAAAATGTGAATCATAAAATTCTCTTGCTTTCTCTAATGTGTCTAATCTGTATTTTTTTATTTCCCATGTAACCAGGATCCCTTCTGGTATGAGCCATCTGAAGGCTATTTTGTGTCTGTTCAGCTGGTTTGTTAAAAATTGATATTGGCTTCTCTGATTCCTAATTCTTTGGGGTATTTGTTTTAGGACTGTAATTTCCTTGCCTTTGTATGTCAACGTCCCGCCTCTCAATTTCATGTATACCTCATCCCTAGTTGATCTCTTGGAGAATTTGACATGAACTTCTCTTGCTAGCCGATGTTTTCTTAAATAATTTGTATTGACTCTGTAGGATTCGTCTATTTGTCCCTGTATGTCCTGTTTATCTTTTTCTATTATTTCTGCTATTATCTCTGCCATCTTATCACCAAGATCTTTGTCTTTCTCCTCTGATACATTTTGAAATCGCAGAAAATATGAAGCCTTTTCCATCTCAAGCATTGCCAAGGAATCGGACAGTTCTTTATTTATTTGAGCTGATTTTAGTTCTATTTTCTCTACTTTCATCTCTACTAAGTCTATTTTAGTTTCTGCTTTCCTAATTCTATGTTTTCAGTTATTGATTGTTGAATATCTCCAATTCTTTCATTCATGTTTTTAATATCTCCCCTTACTTCTCCAACTTTATTTTTAATTTCTGTATGAAGTGATCTCATTTCTTCCTGGTTCTCTGCCATCTTTTCTTGTGTTTTTAGCAGCATTTCCTGTATCATTGAAAACATACTTTGCATAGCATTTAGTGTCAATTCCGTTTTTTCTTTCTCCTTTTTTATTACCATACTATCTAATGTTTTTTGTTGTGATGGTGAGGCTGTCATCATTGTAGTATTCACAGCTGGTTTTTTTCCCAGTCTTCATTAAAGTTGTTGTTGTTGACATCTTTAATACTCAGGGAAAATTTTCCCAGGCTAACATATACATTCTATAAACTGGATCTCTATCCTCTGCTTCTTTGACTTCTAAGAAGCCAAAGATTTTAACTTCTACTACTATTATACTTCTTTTTTTAACTACTATCCCACTATAAAAACCCTTCAATCCCTTCAATAAACAATTGTTAAATGGTCAACTTTACTTAATCATTAATTAATTAGTATTCAATCAATTGTATCTTACAGTATCAATCAAGAGTCTAAATTAAATTTCATTCAATCTCCTTCTTCCTTATCCCGGTTCTAAACATTTGTAATACAATCTATATTTAAAATTTATGGCTCAAATAACTTGCTAAATAGAATAATAAATAGAATAAATATATAATAAATATACAAAGGCTTTCAAATATAGGTTATAAAATCTGCGAGTTTTAAGTTGTGTTAAATAATTCTATTAATAGTTTAAAGAAACTCCTAATTTGCTATCTATACAATGTATGCAATCTATACTATATTACCCCTTTTATTAAATATAGACTTTAGGAGGATTACCCCCCCCCTCCTTTTCTTTTTCTTCTTTTTTTTTTAACGTACTTTACATTCTCAGTCCAATGCTTAATTCATTCTCTGCAGAGATTTAGGTAAGGCTACACTCGCATTCTATTCAAGACGACTTCTCTCCCTTTCCGTCTGCTCACTGTTGTCTTCAATGGCACCAAAGGGTAACTTTTCTTCTCCAACTTGCCCAGCGGTTCAACAGTCTTTTAAGTTTAAGTTGTAGTCTTTTTTTTCGTTTTATACCACCACCGCTCTGCTTATTATCTCAATGTCTTACAGTCTTAGAGTTCCACGCTCTCCAGGCTCTCCGAAAAAAACTGTTTAGTTACTCCTCTGGGTTTTGCTTCTCTCTGCTCCTATTATACTTTAGAATATGTGCCTCGATCGCCACTGCCGAATGTCTCCAGGTCACGCGCTTTCTTCTCCGCGTTCCTCTTTATTGTCGCTCATCTATACAGATTCTCCACTCTGCTCCGCCATCCGAAGCCACTTCCATTATTTAGCTCCACTCTGGACAGCCACCATCGCTCCTGCTCGCCCGAGAGGTGAGCTTCTTTTCCAACAGATTCGGGGGGGTTGTCTTACTTCCCCTCCGACGCTAGCGCTGCGTCCAGAGGCTCCAAGACTTCCCCTCTTTTTCCCCGATCTCTACGGGATCGAGAAAGCTCTAAAAGAGCTTCTATCAGAAAAGTTTGGGGTTTCAGAGATGGCAGCAGCCATTTCTCACCCCTCTCACGATGTCGTCACTGCCACTTTTCTTCTTCTATATTTTGAAATCTGAGGTAAAATTCTGATCTATCCATCTCCCATCCCAATACTCCACTCATCTCATTCAATCTCATCCAATCTACTATCAATATCTCAATTTTTTTGTCTCTTTGATCTTCCTTTTCCTCAATTTTTTGAAGTCTATTCTCATATTTCTTCATCATTTGATATATATTCTCTCCCTTTTCATCTGTTTTTTCTGTTCTTTGTTCAATATTCTCTACTTTCGTTTGTATTTTTTTGAATTCCTTGACAAAACATCTGCAACATCACTTCCTTTTCCTTCTCTCATTCCTTTTTCTTTTCCTGTTGTAACATTGTCTGTATTGATTGCTGTCCTCCAGATGGTGAAGAAGTCAATGTAGAAGAACGAATAGCTCTTGCTTTTCTACTCATTTTTGTGGAGTGGTTACAGAAAATTCAAACAAATAAAAAAATCTTCAGGTTCTTCTCTACCTTAATTCACTTATATATAGGATAAATACTATTCCAAGTAACAATAAGAAAAAGAAAAGCAAAAAAAAAAAAAGTAGGGGGGGACCACAAAAAAAAAAAAAGAAAAATCTTCAGGCTCTTGTATGCCTTATTCCTATTAAGGGAAGAGTGTACCTACAAACCACACCTACAAACTGCACAGATTGGCCAACTGATGCACAAAATGTATGCATATATTTTACAGGCTGTGCCTAGAAGCTTACTGTTCAGTTGGCATATTCATAAAATAGAAGATAGAAATCTTGAATCCAATATTCAAATTCAGAATTATATACAACCTTCAATTAACATATTATAGATATATTGTAATCAATATTTGCATATATGTTTTAATATTATTTATTCAGCTTAACTTTCATTTAATAAGTGTAGTAAATTCTACAATAAAAGCAATTTTAAACATTTAAAATCATAAGAAACATTTAGAAAAACTTTAATTTTATAATAGTAGGGGAAAATCATGACATAAAAAAACACTATATAATAAATAAGCCAATTCATGTAAACATGCAAACCAGAATAATCTGGTAGGTGATTCAATTGTAAGGGATGTAAATTTAGGAAAGAATATGGAGGTTTTGAAAGAGGTCAGGTGTCTGTCAGGTGTTACTGCCAGCAGAGACAAGGCGTATTCTTAACATAGTCAAGAATGCCAGTAAGGACTGTGATGTTGATGCTATTAAACATCTTGGCACAAATGATCTATCCCAAAAAGATGTACTTTCTGTGCAGAATGATTTCCGGAGCTTGGGGTATGAACTTAATAGTATAGGTTGTAGCAGTGGTGGATTGCTACCGGTTCTCCCCGGTTCTTGCAAACTGGTAGTGGAAATTTTGAGTAGCTCAGAGAACCAGTAAATAACACCTCTGCCTGGCCCCATCTTCAATCTATTCGCTGCCTCCCAATTCCCAGCTGATTGGCTAGAAAGAAAAAATCAGGGCTCACTTGACAAAGAAGAGGAAAAAAACCCAAGACACCATCGCTTTAAATTGAGAAGACAAGAAGCTTCCCAACTGCATGTCTAGAAGCAAAAAATTGGGACTCATTTCTCAGCCAGGCAAAGAAGAAGGAGGAGAAGAAAAAAGATGCCATCATTTTAAATTGAAAAGCCAAGAAGCAGCTGATGGAAGGTTTTTGCTTGCAGAAGCGAAGTGACATTCGGCAGTTCATTTCTCGGTCAGATGAACAACAAACTGGATAAGAGGAGGGATTCTTATATGGTTCTATGTTTTTGAAGTTTTGGGGTTTGTGCAACATGGGCTTTGTATTTCTAAAAAGGTTTGGGCGATTTCCATTGTGAAATATCCTGTCTTGAATGAATTTTCTGCCTGCTTGTAAATGGAGCCAAACTTCCAGTTTCCACTTTCTATTATCTCTAAGCACCGGTAGCTGTTTTCTTCTTACAAAGTTTCCATTATGCAGCTGGCAGGAATGTGGAATGAGTATCAGGCAGGTTCCTTGTTAGCAGCTTGATTTTTCCTTGCTTTTCTTATGAGTAATATTTTATTTGGGAAATGAAGAGGTGGGAGTTTGATTCCTTCCCAGAGCAGGTTAGTGGGGTGGGATGGGAATGGAGATTTTGAAGTAACCTTCCCCTGGAGTGGAGAGAGAATGGGACAGGGGTGAAATGCTCCCAGTTCGGACCGGATCACCCAATCTGGTAGCGATGGAGGTGGGTGGTTCAGAGAACTGGTAGCAAAAATCCCTGACCCTCCCACATTGCCCAGCTGAGCCAATCATCAGAGGCTTTTTTTTAAAATTTTTAAAAGCATTTTTTTCTACAACCTCTTTGGCCAAAAAAATGCTTTTAAAAGTAAAAAAACAGCCTCTGATGATTGCGCAGCTCAGCTGGGATCATCAGAGGCTTAAAAAAAAAAGAAAGACTCTGCCAATCAGGCAAGTCAGCTGGGATTATCAGAGGCTTTAAAAAAAGAAAAAGAAAGCCTCTGATGATCAGGCAAGTCAGCTGGGATCGTCAGAGGCTTAAAAAAAAAAAGAAAGCCTCTGCCAATCAGGCAAGTCAGCTGGGATCGTCAGAGGCTTTAAAAGCATTTTTTACAACCTCTTTAGCTGAAGAAGTGGTAGAAAAAATTATTTTAAAAGTTAAAAAAAAAGTTGGCCATGCCCACTCAGTCATATTAACCCCCCCCCAAGCCACGTCCACAGAACCAGTAGTAACAAACTTTACATTTCACCACTGGAATGGGGATTTTGCAGTATCCTTCCCCTGTCATGCCCGCCATGCCACGCCCACCAAGCCACACCCACAGAACCAGTAGTAAAAAATTTTGAAACCCACCACTGCATAAGTCCATCTTAATATGCTATTTCTGGTATGTGATGTTTTGTATACATATGGAGAAAGAAGCACTCTTGTAATCTTTGACTTTTAGGCTTGCTGTCAAATATCAGCCATAATACTAATGACTCTTTTGAACAATATGCAGATTGTATTACACGAATGGCCATTTTATATGTGAAATTATGACTGAAATATTTCTGCACCTATATTGGTTCACACTGTCAGGAAGCTTCTCCTTAATTTTAGGTTACTTTTCTCTTTGTTCAGTTTCCATCCATTGCTTCTTGCTTTGCCTTCTGGTGCTTTGGAAAATACATTGCCCCCCTTCTTTCTGGCAGTCCCTTAAAAGACTGTTGCCTATCACACTCTTGGACAAAGCATGTGAGCCATTTCCTCCTTTCAGTGGTCCATGAAAGTGCATCTATAGTATGTAGAAAATAAAGTTGAAAAAAGGTGAACAACATTTTTACAGAACTATAGATATGTTGAGGCTGGGTGTGACAAGGAAGGGCTGGGAGGGGAGGGGCCAAGCAAGACACCCCTTGAAGTGAGTGACATTCAGTTGGCCACGCCTACCCAGTCACATGACCATCAAGCCATGCCCACTGACACATGACCATCAAGCCGCACCACAAAATAAGTCATGCCCACAGAACCAGTAATAAAAAATTTTAGAATCCACCCCTGGGTTGTAGGCTTATCTTTTTAGAGGTTTTATCAATATATAAGGAACAAAAAGGGAAAGGCCAGTGTGTAGCAGAGTTTAATGTATGGCCAAAGGAGTGGTGTAAAAGGGAAGGCTTTGGTTTTATTAGTCATGATGTCTGCAGCTGGTCCAATGAAAAAACTGTACAAAAGAGATGGTTTGCATCTATTAAAGAAAGGAACTGAGTTACTTAGCATTAAATTCATAGATTTTCTGGATAAACATTTAAACTGAACAGTGGGGACAGAGAATTGATATAGAACATTTCTGTCCCCAACAATCCAAAATTAATAGGGTTATCTATGCATAGTAGATAATGTGCAGGTAATGTTATCAGCCCTGCTGTCAAACAAAGCCAAGCATCTAATAGTGAGTGCTATACCATGTGCACTAATCGAACAGGTGGCAAGAAGGTAAGGGCAGTCAGACACAATACAGATTATATAGACAGTAGACATAGGGTCAATCAAAATGGACTCAAATGTCTATACAGCAGTGCACAGAGTATGAGGAATAAACAGGGTGAATTAGAAATTCAAGTACATGAGGGCAGATATGATATTGTTGCCATTATGGAAATTTGGTGGGATGAAACCCACAAATGGAACATGCAGCTAGGTGGATATAAATTATTTAAAAGAAATAGACCAAATAAAAGAGGAAGTGGAGTTGCACTATATATAAGAAATAACTACATCTCTACAGAAATAGAGCACAACAATGATGAAAATTATCTTGAATGCATTTGGGTCAATATTAAAGCAGGGGAGAATGACATTGCCATAGGTCTATACTATAGGCCACCCAACCAAACAGGAAGTAGATGAACTTTTTGCTAGTCAGCTAACTAAGGTATGTAGGAAGCATATCACAATAGTAATGGGGATTTTAATTTCCCTGACATCAACTGGGAGACAAACTCTGCGCTAACTGGAAAATCCAACAGGTTCCTAACAACCTAGCAGACAACTTTGTTTCCCAAAAAGTAGAGAAGGGAAAAAGGGGATCAGCCATATTGGACTTAATTCTCACTGAGAATGATAGAAGGTGTTGAAGCTACAGGAACCTTGGGGTCATGTGATCACCCAATATTGGAATTTAACATTGTGCAAATCCTGCCAGTCTTGGAAGACAATTTTCTTTTTTGCTTCTTAACTCCCACATATCTTAGCTGGGGAAGTTGGGAGGGGTTGTTGTTGGAGTAGTAGAAAATTAGTCATAACAATATTCTGTGTTCAAGGACTTTTGCCTGCGTCTAATGGAGCCTCCCAAAAGATTGTATCCAGTTGAGTGTGAAGAGCTGATTGGACAATGTGATAAACTTGTGGGTGTGGGGCAGGGCTGTGAACTGTTAGTTGCGTGGAGAAAACCTGGAAGCTTTCAGATTTGGGTTTTCCCAGATGTGCCAACATGACATCTCTAGTAAATTGGAACTTTGAGGAACCTCAGGCTTCAGAGCTTTATTTTGTTGGGGGTGTTTCTTGGAACCCAGACAAACACAAGTAGTAGAACAAAGTCAAACTAGAGTCTTGGACTTTAAGAGAGCTAATTTCAATAAACGTAGAGAGAGCTTGGGAATGATTCCACAGATGAGAATCCTCAAGAGGAAAACAACTCAAGAAGCTTGGGAAATTTTGAAAAGTGAGATTATAAAAGCCCAGTCTAAAACAATACCAGTGAAGAAGAAAAATAATAGCTCTCAAAAGAAACCAGCTTGGCTGCATAAAGAACTCTCTGACAAATTGAAAGACAAAAAGGACAAGTATAAAAAGTGGAAAGAGGGGAAACAACTAAGGCAGAATATCAGCAAATAGCCCGAGTCTGTAAAGATGAAGTGACGAAAGCTAAGGCTCACAATGAACAAAGGCTTGCAACAAAAGTAAAAAACAAAGCTTCTTCAAACATGTTAGAAACAAGAAAAAAGTCAAGGAAACAGTTGGTCCATTGCTGGGAGAAAGTGGCAAGAAGGTGACAAGCAACAGGGAGAAAGCAGACCTATTTAACTCGTTTTTTGCATCTGTCTACACACAAAGGGAAAAAACAGTTCGCCCCATCAAAAACAGCACCACAAAAAAACAGATTAGGAACACAAGTTAAAATAGGGAAGAAAATGATAAGTGAACCTAGATGAGTTCAAATCATAGGACTGGATGGATTACACCCCAAGGTTCTGAAGGAACTGGCAGACAAGATCTCAGAACCACTGAACTATATCTTTCAAAGATCCTGGAGCACAGGGGAACTGCCAGAGGATTGGAAAAGAGCTGATGTAGTTCCTGTCTTCAAAAAAGGAAAAAAAAAATAGATCGAAGAAATTAGGTCAGCCTGACCTCAATACCAGGGAAGGTTTCTGGAAAAGACAATCAAGCAACGAATCATTGAACACCTAGAAGCAAACAAAGTAATAACCAAAAGCTAATATGGGTTTGTCAAAAACAGGTCATGCCAGACTAATCTTATTGCATTCTTTGACAAAATGACAAAATTAGTGTTCCAGAGGAGTACTGTCGATATAATTTACTTGGATTTCAGTAAAGCATTTGATAAAGTAGACCATAACCTACTACTAGATAAAGTGGAAAAATGTGGGTTAGACAGCATCCCCACCAAATGGATTCATAACTGGCTGACCAACTCACTCAACTTGTAGTCCTCAATGGAACTGTATCTACATGGAGGGAAGTATGCAGTGGAGTACCCCAAGGCTCTATTTTAGGCCCAGTACTCTTCAACATCTTCATCAATGACTTGGATGAGGGGATAGATGGGGAACTCATCAAATTTGCAGATGACACCAGCTGGCAGGAATAGCCATCACTCCAGAAGATAGGCTTAAGATACAGAAGAATCTTGACAGACTTGAACATTGGGCGCTATGTAACAAAATGAAATTTGATAGTGTAGAAAAAAGTAAGGTTCTACATTTAGGCAAGAAAAACAAAATGCACAGCTACCATATATGTGGTACCTTGCTCAATAGTATTAACTGTGAGAGAGATCTTGGAGTCCTAGTGGGCAACCATTTAGATATGAGCCAGCAGTGTGTAGCTGCCAAAAAAGCCAACACAGTTCTGGGCTGCATAAACAGAGGGATAGAATCAAGATCATGTGAAGTGTTAATACCACTTTATAATGTCTTGGTAAGGCCACGCTTGGAATACTGCATTTGGTTGCCACAATGTACAAAAGATGTTAAGATTCTAGAAAGAGTGCAGAAAAGAGCAACAAAGGGAGAATCTGGAAGCGGCATGGCATGACTGGCTGGGAAAATGCCGGACTCCGATGAGCTTGGCAAAAACCAGCCAGATGAACCAACACCAGGGGGTCTTCAGACCAAAGCTGTTCTGTAGGGACAGAAGAAAGAGAGGCAGCTCGGTATCTAAAGAAGGACAGGCAAGTCCCTTGGATAGCCCAAGAAACTCTCTCTGAGCCAATGATGGGCAATGATCAGGGTGAATCGCCATGAAACTGGAGTCTCTGAAGCCAGCAATGTGTAGGAGGGAAAATTTGGACAGAGTGCTGGTGTTGGATGAATGATTGGATAACCCACAGACAATAAAAAGAAAGTTCTAAATATTTTTAACTACTAAATTATTACTAAAATTACTCCAGCATGGAAATTGCAACTAAATAGCGGCAGGGGGAGATGGCGGATGGAAAGACAAAGTGAGAATGACAAGCGTGCCATAGAAGAACCTGAATAAAGAATTAAAAGTGATTGACAAATGGAAATGTAAATCTGGAACTCGGATTCAATTTGGATTGGATTATAAACTGATTGGTTGTATATAAAGATGAAAGAAGATGAGAAAACTGGCCTTTTCTCTTTTATGACTTGGTAAACACGAATGTGGATTTCAAATAAAATGGTGATTTGTTAATTAGTTGAGTGGAACTGTGTATTATAGAGAGACATCTGCAGGAGAAGGAAGAGCATGACATGGAATTATCTACTTTGAGAAAACCTTTGAAGAAATGGGGGGAGGAAATAAAACCTTGAACTTTTAAAAAAGATAACGAGAGAAGTAAGGAGAATACGTTTTGCCTACAAGAGGATAGACTTTGATGATTATAAAAGAGGGACCTTAATGCAACTTAAAACTGGAATAATATTATTCGGTTTCAGACTCCTACTTCTGATAGTTCCCGAAGAACACCTGAGTAAACAATACAGATAGTTCCAACTTCCTCAGATGTGCTTCTAACTATCTTATGTGCAAGAAAGTTCAGAATCCTTGAATTGCGGCAAGAATACAATACAATTGTTTCAACTTGCTGCTTGAGTAAAAAAGAATAACAAAGTTTCCAATCCAGTAGATGGCAGTATTACACACTCTCCTCTCTTCCCCACTAATATAATCCAAGGGTTCCTTGTCAGTAAAATGAAAAATTAAAACAATCTTCAAAAAAAGAAGGAAGAAAAATCAAAACCCAAGAAAAAAGTTTTAAAATATAAGGCACAAAGGCTTAAAGATGTAAAACAGCCTCAATTCTATCAATCCTTTTCAATCCAGTCCCAGTCAAAAACAAAACAAAGATTTATAGCTCCACCAAAATGAATGGTTTAAATGATTTAAAAATAAGCAATAACTCCAGCTTAATTTCGCCGCTTAATTTCCTTTGATCACCAATTTGATTTCCCCTTCAATCTCAGGGTGTTCTTTTATATTGATTTAAATTGAAGCTCTCTCACCGCATTGACTCACTGTCCTTCTGCTAATGTTTGGGCAGAAGTACTGCAGAAGAAATTGAAATCTTTTTCTATTTTTGTTTTGTTTTGTTCCTGCTAAGTGATAACTCTCTGTACTCTTTCCCTGCTTAAATATCTTTGATGGATTTCTTTTTTCCCCTCTTTGTTAATACATAACTGAGTTGGATTAAGGTGTACAAGTGCCTGAAGATTGATTTTTGATTTTTATTTTTTTTTCTTTGGTTGGCTATTTGGCTTTTCTTTTCTTTTTTTCCTTTCCTTTAGCTCATTTTTACTGACATTGGGATTAATTTAAGTCTTTTTTGA
Organism: Coluber constrictor foxii; assembly: GCA_038048745.1. Taxonomy (NCBI): domain Eukaryota; kingdom Metazoa; phylum Chordata; class Lepidosauria; order Squamata; family Colubridae; genus Coluber; species Coluber constrictor. The sequence continues at coordinate 120,186,430 of CM075961.1, read as the reverse complement.
AGTGGATTAGAGTATTGAAGAACCTGAAGAATTGTTTATTTCTCATTTTGCCTTCTTTTTTTGTATTCTCCTTTTTCTTGCCTTTTTCTTTTCTTTTTCTTTTTTTTCTTTTTTTCTTTTTTCTTTTTTGGCTATTGGTGTCTATCTGACAGAATGAGTAGAAAGGTAACAGCAGTTGGATCCTCCTCAACTACGCCCTCCTTGTCGCCATTTGGAGGACAGCAATCTATTCAGATGATGCTTCCGCAGGAGAAGGAGAGAGAAAAAGAGAGAAAGATACAGCATTACAGATGATTCTTCAAGTAGTCCAGAAGGTTGAACAACAACAATTAAAGACATGAAAAGGTGGAGAATATACAACAAATGATGTTGAAATATGAAGAGAGACTATAAAAAATTGATAAAAATGAAGAGCAGAAGGAAGAAAAAATTAACGATATAGATAATAGATTGGGAGAAGTTGAACATGACAGGAGTGGATTAATTGGATGGGAGATGGACAGATCAGAATTTTATCTCAGATTTCAAAATGTAGAAGAAGAGAAAGAAGAGAATCTGGCAGAAATAATGATAGGAATTTTGGAAGCAGCACTAGAAATTACTAAGGAGAAGATGATGTATGGCGTGGATGAGATATATTGAGTTTATACTAGGTATGCAATGTGCAATAACTTACCACAAGAAGTGCATATAAGGTTTACTAAGAAATCAATTAAAGCACAAATACTGCAGATTGCCAGAGAAAAAGCACTGAAGTATAAGGAGAAAGAAATTGTGGTCTTGAAGCAAATGCCAACAAAAGTGAGGGAGGTGAGGAGAGAATACCAATTTTTGACTAAAATATTACTTCAAAAAGGTGTGAACCACAGATGGCTGATACCAGAAGGATTAGTATTAATGTGGCAACTTCAAAGAATTGATACAATAGACAAAGCGAAAGCATTTTATGCAGAACTCTTTAAAGAGACAGGAATGGAAATGGAATTTCAAACGACAGTAGTACCAGTAGAATTTCAAGAAGAGGAATTAGCAGTGATTGAAAAATCTGAAGATGCAGTAGGGGGAATGAAATGGAAAGGACAAAGGAGAAGACTTAGATGGACTTTAAATAATACTATATTAAAAGAAAAGGACTTTGTACAGAAAATGGAGAGAGAATTGGCTTTCTTTTTTAAGGAGAATAGGAAAGAAAATACATTGATGCAAAATCTTTGGGACACGATGAAGGCCTATGCTAGAGGCTTATCGAGTGACAAATTTGATGTGGATTAAAGAATGGATAATGTTAAGAAACACTAGATTATTGAATTTAGAAGGTCATGATTTGTTGATGGGGTGGCATGCTTTTTTATGGTATAAAGGAACAAAAATATAGGGGTATTTTAGAAGGCATCATATACGTGAGGCTTTGTTATTAAATTGGGAGAAGATTAAGAAACAACACTATTTGAAAATTCCAGTCTAGGTATCAACGATTGAAGCATTTTCATATTCAGTAATATTTAGAAGGGAGCAAATTGTTAGATATAGTGAATTAATGGATGAAAAGGGTGAACTTAAATGGGAAGAAAATTGGAATTGGAAGAACAAGGTTTTAAGATGGATTGGTTTTCTTATTTGCAAATATATTCTAGATATGAAGAAGATTTTAAACAAGAAGGTTTTTATAATGTTTTGACTAATTTAGATAAAATTTTAATGGGTTCTGATGAATTTGTAATTAAAAAATTGTATGGTTATTTATTAGAGGTAAAATTGGAAGAAGAACAAGTTAAAGAAACAATGATAACATGGGGGAAAAATTTTGGCCATGGGATTGATTTAGAGAAATGGCAAAAATTGTGGTTGCAATGACAATGTCTACAGCATATAAGGAGAATTTGTATAAGATGTATTACAAGTGGCATCTTCCCTCAACGAGAATAGCCAGAATGTTCAAGAACAAATTGGAGAAATGTTGGAAATGTCATCAGTCTCCACAATCATATTACCATATGTGGTGGACATGTACAGAAGCTAAAAGATATTGGACTAGAATCCACACATGGTTGGAAAAAAATGACAAAGAAGTACATTGATTTTAAACCTGAGATATTTTTATTAGGGATTTTATCAGAAATGTATAATAGAGAATTGAGATATTTAATTGTGAATGTTTTAACAGCGGCTAGAATTGTATTTGCTAAAAATTGGAAAAAAGAGAAAATACCTGGTGAAGATGAAGTTATTAAGAAAATTATGGAATGTGCTGAAATGAGTAAATTGACATTTGAAATTAGAGAACAGGAAGATAAACAATATTATTTGATATGGAATTTTACCAATGGCTAGATAATAAGGCATAGAAATGAAGTATGAAATATGAAATTAATGTAATGATAAAATATAAGAAGTATTTCTTTTTCTTTCCTTTTTTAAATGGAAGTCAAACTTTTATTAAATAATTGTTAAATGAGAATAATAACATATACAATAGATAAAATGGTCAAATAAGAGGAAATTAAATAATTTGTAAATTGTGGATATGGGATTAAGCACAAAATTCTTTTAACCAATTGACACACTTTCTGTGATTGTAATGGATGATGGTTGTTTTATGTTTTGTTATGTTTAAAAATTAAAAAAAATTGCAAACAAAAAAACCCTGAAATAATATCAACCCAGAAAGAATAAAATGGAACAGGAAATTACTGAACTGATAAAGATGATGTGTTTGGAAATAAAAGAAATTATTATAAATTTGCATGAAAAATTGAAATCTGAGGAGGTAAAGACAGAGCTAGAAGGCATTGAAGATGAAAAGGAAATGATTAATGAGAAACAAGAAAGAGAGATGGATAATGAAGAAGTCAAAGAGACCGACTATGGAAAATTAAACAATTGTAATATTAAGTATGGACAAAAAGAAAAGAAATAATGAAAAGAGAGTAGAACAGAAAAAATAGAAAAAAATTAAATGATCCCCCTGAGATTTACAGTGAAAGATAAGAAAGAGAGAAAAGAGATGGAAAATAATAAGAAATAAAGGACAAAATAAATTTTTTTATGATTTTAAAATATAAAATAAGTATATTGGGATTAACAATGAAAAGACAAAAAAGGAAAGAGAAAGGAGAAAACATGGGAAATATAGGGCAGAATAAGAGAGTGCAGAATTTTAAAATACAAAAGAAAGGAGGAAGAAGGGAAAACAAAAGGAAAAGAAGGAAAAGAGGGTGGTGGAGAAGAAAAAATATTAAAAACAAATGATTACACTGGGATTAACAGTGGAAATATAAGAAAGAGGGAAAAGGGATGGAAAACAATGGGAAATAAAGGGCAAAGATTTCATGATTTTGAAATACAAGATAAGTACATTTAGAATTAATAATGAAAAGATACAAAAAAGGAAAAGAAAAGTAGAAACAATGGGAAAACTGTAATAAATGACATATGCTCAATAATATTGGAGGTTTATAGAATGATAAGTTTTAATAATATGGATAAACCAGTTGGGGGAAATGTAATATTTTAAATATTTCAAACTAAATATTTGAAATATAATTAAAAAGAGAAAAGAAGACAAATTAAGAATATTTTAAGAACTAATCGGATTTGTTAGGATATGATTTGAGCCTAAGAGATTGTCCAGTCAATATATGTGTTCTGTGACTTTAAGTTTTAATGCTGCATCATGCTGTAATGCTGAGTCATGCTATAATTAGGTGTAATTTAGCAACGTATTTAAGAAAGGTACTGTAATGTATTCAGTTGATGATAAGCTGCCATTGTGCTATCATCGCGTGCGTGTGTGGGTTGATCTGCTACCATCCGGGGTTTGTGAACCAGAGTGAACTATTGTTTGTTTGGTAAGAAGCTTTTTGGATTTAACCGGTAAAAACTTGGACTGTTTAGAAGACTACGAGATTGTTTATTTTCCACTATAAAGAAAACTTTTGATTACACCAGTTTGCACGTATCTCTTATCTCATTGCTCTCAGCAACGTTTCTCTGTGCACTTTACTCTGCTAGTTGTTACCCAACAACAATATCCTTAACATTGATTATGGGCCCAGGGCCAACCAGGACCAACCAGAACTAAACTAGGATTTTTTCAGAGTTAAACTGAGAGCTAGTTTGAGTTTGTGAGTAGTACAAACTGTGTTTGTGATAAACAATCTGAGTGAAGATGGCCCTAGAACAAGCAGCAAATTTTTCCATGATAACCCGGCTGGACGGAACAAATTATGTATCCTGGTCTACAAAATGTAGTCTACTTTTGCGTAGAGAAGGACTGTGGGACATAGTTAATAATCCACCGGATGTAACAGCATGGGATCCTGCTGATGAGGAAGATGCCAAGAAGTTAATCAAGTTGAACAGAGACAATGATCAAGCTCTTTGTATTATTGGACTGACACTGGGTGACCAGCAGCTTGTCCATATCCGAGGCGAAGGGTCTGCTGCTAGGTATTGGACCAAGTTGAAGAGACTATATGTTCGTGACTCTGTGGGTGCTCATATATATCTCACACAAAAATTATTTAACCAACATCTTCTAAAAGGGGGAGATATGATGGCTCATTTGGAATCTATGACCAGAATTTTCCAGGAGCTGCATGAAAAGGAACTTGTTTTCTCTGAACTACAACAAGTTTACATAATTCTTTCTTCTTTAGACAATAGTTATGACAACTTTGTTTCTTCGTTAGAGGTTTTGTCCAGAGATGAACTGACATTGGATGGCATAGGTAGGTTGGTTGGTAGGTTGTTGGAAGAATCAAACCAAACGAGAATCAGCGTACCTTCTTCAAAAGCATACATAATAAAGTGAAAGATTTAGAATATGAGAATATTTGCATCATAGGTGACTTTAATGCAATTTCAGATACAGAAAAAGACTATTACAGTACCAGGAAAAATATAACAAAAAAAAAAAAGACTCTCCCAGACACACTTTTAAGGAAATGGCACAGGAATTATTCCTCCAGGATGCTTGGAGGGAAAGAAACAAAGAAAAAAAACAGTATACATTTTACTCCAATCCACATTTATCTTGGTCCAGAATAGATATGGCCTGGATATCAACAGACCTTAGGAAAGACTTAGAAGAAATAGAAATTATGACTAACACATGGGCAGACCATAACCTGGTAAAATTAATTTGGAAAGGTTATCGGAAGAAGAAGAGATGGATGATGAACACCAAAATTCTAAAAAACGAAGAGTATATACAATGATAGAAAAAGAAATGGAAATATTTTTTGAGATCAATATCAAAGAATAAACCTCCCTTCAAAATTTATGGGACACGGCAAAAGCCTATATAAGAGGCTTAATGATAGCATATCTGGCAAAGAAAAATAAAGAAAAACAAAAGGAAAAAGACAATTTATTGAAGGATCTCAAAAACTATGAATTGGAACTACAGAATGAACCTCAAAACAAAAGGATCAAAGAAAAAATAAATTTGGCAAAACATAAAATAAATTTGATCACACAAACAAAAATTGTGAGGAAAATCAAGTTTGCAAAACAAAACCATTTTGAGCATGCAAATAAGACAGGGTGATGGTTGGTGTATAAATTGAAGAAAGAAAAAGAGAGAAGGACAATTCACGAACTACAGGATGACACAGGAGAGATATAGGAACAAAGACAAAAAGGAAATAGCAAGAACTTTTTTCCAGAAATTATACAAACAGGAAGACTCTTCAGAAGAGGATATCAAACAATAGTTCAATGAAGCTGACATCCAAGAATTAGAAGAATCACATAGAGATCTTTTGGACAGACCAATTACGATGATAGAACTGACAGAAGTGAGGAAAAAACAAAAAACAAATAAAACCCCGGGACCAGATGGTATACCATCAGGGTTCTACAAGGCTTGCCAACATCCAATAGATGAAATCCTACTTGGAGTATTCAATGATGCACTTCTGGAAGCCAAGATCCCCAACTCATGGACAGAGGCCATCATAACATTGATACCGAAAGAAGAGACAGACCAGACTGACATCAAAAATTATAGATCGATATCACTCTTAAATGTGGACTACAAATTATTTACATTAATAATTACAGAAAGAATTAAGAAAATAATTAATGAATATATCCACTCGGACCAGAACGGTTTTATTCCAAAGAGACAGATAAAAAATAATTTGTGATTAATAATGGACGTGTTAGAATACTATGAAACAAATTCAGACAAACAATTGGCCCTAATTTTTTTAGATGCTCAGAAGGCGTTTGATAATTTAAATTGGAAATTCCTCAAGTTACAATTAGAAAGTATGAAATTCGGCAATAGATTTATTAATATGATAAAGAAAATCTACTCCCATTAAATAGCAAAAATATCAATAAATGGCGAACTAACAGAACAATTCCAAATATCAAAAGGAGTGAGACAAGGGTATCCTCTGTCCCCCCTGTTATTCGTATTAGCATTGGAAATTCTCTTAAGGGAAATACGAAGAAACAAGGAAATACAAGGGCTGACAATCAAAAGGGAGGAATACAAGCTCCAAGCCTTCGCCGATGACATTGTATTTATCACAGAAGAACCAATAATAACGGGTACTAAATTATTATATAAAATAGAGAAATATGGGAGAGTAACGGGACTTAAGATCAACAAACAAAAGACAAAGATATTAACAAAGAATCTTTCCAACCAGCAAGAAAAGGAATTAGAGGATGAATTAGGTATACAAGCAACAAAAAAGATAAAATATCTTGGAATATGGCTGACCAGCAAAAATTCATCAATTAGAGAAGATAATTATGATAAACTCACAAGACAAATAAAAAAAGACCTCGAAATTTGGAAAAAACTACAATTATCTCTATTGGGAAAGATTGCTTCAGTTAAAATGAATGTCCTACCCAGGATCTTATATCTATTTCAAATGGTCCCAATAAAACCAGGGAAGAACTTCTTCAAAGATTTCAATAAATTAGTAGCAAGGCAAAAAAGCAAGAATCAAAATCAAATATCTGCAAGACAGAAAAGAAAGAGGAGGACTTGCACTACCTGACTGGGAAATATATTACAAAGCATCGACATTAATTTGGACCAAGGAATAGATAGAACTTAAAAATGAAAGATTACTAAATTTGGAAGGATTTGACCTACAACAAGGATGGCATGCATTTCTGTGGGAGGGCACTGATAAACAACATGGATACTTTCAGAGACATACGGTCAGACAAGCACTATACCACATATGGCGGGACATCAAAAAAGCACACTACTATAAAATCCCAGAATGGTTATCAACCATGGAGGCTCAGATTTACCCAAACACCATGGACAGCACCAAAATGAAAACCTACAAAGACTTACTAAACAACCACGGGGAGCTAAAAACAAGACAAGAATTGCAGGAGACGGGTACAAACATCGACTGGTGGCCATACTTACAAATAAAATCAAGATATCAGAAAGATTTGACCCACTTTGAATTCCAAAAAGGCCAGAATGAGTTAGATAAAATCCTACAAGGACCACAGGACAAATTGATTAAAAAAGTGTACAATTACCTACGAGCATATAAATTAGAGGAGGAAGTGGTTAAAGACAACATGATAAGCTGGGCAAAAAATTTTGGCCACAACATTGAATTAGATAAATGGGAAAAATTATGGACAATAAATTACAAATTGACAATGTATGTACCCTATAAGGAAAACCTGCTTAAAATGTTCTACAGGTGGCATCTTCCCCTGGCCAGGTTGGCAAGAATGTTCCCCAATATGTCTCCAAAATGCTGGAAATGTAAGCTACACAAAGGAACTTATTATCATACATGGTGGACCTACCCAAAGGCAAAATAATATTGGCAAATGATTAGAATGCAAATAGAACAAATTACACAACAAAGAATAGAAATGAAGCCAGAAACCTTTCTATTAGGCATAATAACTGGACAATATGAAAAGGAAATAAAATACTTAATAATTCATATAACAACAGCAGCACGTATAATTTTTGCACAAAATTGGAAGAGTAATGACATACCAACCGAAGATAGAGTAATTAGTAAAATCATGGAATGTGCAGAAATGGATAGTGAAGTGGCTTGGCAATAACGAAGCAGCACAGACAGGCTAGTGACAACAGCTCTTTATTATATGGTGAGACTTCAGCAAAGGTATGCAGGCAGCAACCCTCTTTATATACAGTTTGGCTGCTGGCCAGTAACCAATCAGAAACAACCCCTAGTTTGAACTTCCCGCTCAAAACAGTAACAACATAACATCCCTCCCCTCCCAGAATGCACATTTTCACAAGTATTAACATATTTTACAGACGTAGTTGCGCAGGTGACCTGGGTGTGTCTTAGTCCTAGTCGACCTGCGCAGTTCAGTTGCAGGCGGGGCATTGAGCCAGTCAGAGGGACCTCCTGTCTCTCCTGGCTCCGCCAATGGAACCTCCAGGATTCTTTCGGAGGTGTGACTTTCCCCGGTTGGGAGGAGTGGCTCGCTGGGGCAGTGCTGGAACTCTGGCTTGCCAGATAAGTATTCCGGCTCACTCGGGGTTGAGGTAGCTGTATTGGAAGGACCTTGGTAGTTAGGGACTGGCTTGTATTCGAGGTCTGAGTTCTCGCTAACTAATCTCTTTCTTAACTGGTCGATGTGACGCCTCCAAATTCTCCCTTGGCCAATATCCACAGTATATGATTTCGGTCCAGTCATCCCTGTCACAATACCTTCCACCCACAAGGGACCAGTGGCATAGTTTCTTGTGTAGACCGCTGTGCCAATTGGGAAATGCCTGAGGCCTCCCTCTTCCCCCTTAAAATTATCGGCCGAGTAATTTGGATGCAATCGGTCAAGGACACATCTGAGTTTACGGCCCATCAAAAGTTTGGCCGGATTGTGGCCAGTGGCTGTGCAGGGAATGGCATGTTGCACTGCCAAGAACTGATCGATCTTGGCCTGCCAATCGCCTGAGTTCAGTCGGGACAAGACTTCCTAGGTGGTCCGAACGAATCATTCAGCCTGTCCATTCGAAGCCAGATGGAAAGGAGCCGAGAGGGCATGCCGAATGCCCAATTCGGCAAGGTAACCCTCGAATTGGACCGAGGTGAATTGTGTCCGTTGTCCAAAACCAATGTGTCGGGCAGGCCGTGTGTGGCGAAAAGGTGGTGGAGGACCCTAATCACAGCCTCCGAAGTGGTTGAGGGCATTAAGAAAACGTCTAACCATTTAGAAAATGCGTCCACTATTATTAGGAAGGACTGGCCGTGGAACGGCCCAGCAAAATCTATGTGGAGATGCCCCCATAGGCCCTTGGATTTCTCCCATTCCCTAGCCGGGGCAACTGGGGGATCTGGACGGGACTCCTGGCAGGGCCTCCCCACTCACTTCCCCACCCACTCAGCAATGTCCTGGTCTAAATGCGGCCACCACACATAGCTTCGGGCAAGGCCCTTGATTCTAACCATGCCTGGGTGACCCACATGCAGCATCTCTAGCACTCTATGCCTTAGACTTTCAGGTACAACAACACGATCTCCCCACAGCAAACACCCTCCTAACATTGAAAGTTTGTTTCGCTTTGTACAAAATGGTTTAAAAACAGCAGAGTCAGTTTGTGTAGGCCAGTCTTGCAGGACCCAGCCCATCACTGTTCTGATAATAGAGTCTCTCTTAGAAACTTTGGCCACCTCGGCTGAAGATAGGGGCCCTGGCGGCACAGCGTCCCGCAAAAGAATTGGAGCCTCGGGAGTCGGGTTGGCTAAAATGTCTGGCGGGGGACACCTGCTAAGGGCATCTGCATGGCCCATGGCTTTTCCTGATCGGTAAATCAGTTTGTAAGAGTATGCGGCCAAAAAAATTGACCACCTAGTCATTCATGGAGAAAGTGCGGCAGGGGTGGGCAAGGAGGCCCAGCAATGGTTGGTGGTCTGTAACTAATTCAAATGTACAGCCAAACAGATACTTGTGGAATTTTTTAACGCTGGCAATGGCGGCTAAGGCTTCCCTGTCAGGTTGGCTATAGTTGCACTCTGTGCATGACAGAGTCCGGAAGTAGTAAGTAATGGGCGCCTCTAGGCTATTAGGTAGTCTATGGCTGAGTACAGCGCCGATGCCAAACGGAGAGGCGTCACAAACCAAGACTAACGGCAGTTCAGAGCTATATTGCATTAGAAAACTGTCCTCGGAGAGGAGCTTCTTGACAGCGTTAAATGCTGCCGCTTCTCTTTTGCCCCAAACCCACGGAGTGCTCTTGCCTAAGAGTCTATGGAGTGGTTCGGCTACTGTTGCTTTGTATTTTAAAAACATGGTGCAGAAGTTAAGAAGGCCTAGGAAGGCCTGCAATTCAGTCTTGGTTTTGGGCGTGGGAGCGTTCTTAATAGCTCTCACCTTGCTTTTGGTGGGGTGGATCCCCGATCCGTCAATCTTATATCCTAAGAACTCAACTGAGGGAACCCCAATTTTGCATTTCGACCTTTTAAGCTTTAGGCCGGCTTCACAGAATCGCATCAGGGTTAACCTGATTCTTTCTGCCAGCTGCTTTTCGTTATGGCCGCTAATTAACATGTCATCGAAATACAGGACGACTCCGGGGAGGCCTTGTAGAAGGTGCTCCATTGTGCTTTGAAATAGTCTCAGGGCTGCAACCGAGTGCATTTAAAAGCCCCTCTGTGTGTCACTATCGTTTGCGCTTCTGCCGTGGCATTGTCTACCGGAAGCTGCTGGTAAGCTTGCGCAAGATCTAATTTTGCGAATATTTTCCCTGGACCAAGGGAATGCAGTAAGTGGTGGACTACGGGGACAGGATAAGCACTTTGCTGCAACGCCTTGTTGATAGAACATTTGTAATCGGCACAGATCCTGATAGAACCATCAGCCTTAATTGGGGTCACTATTGGGGTCTCCCATTTCACATGGTCTACTGGCACTAAGATGCCCTGGCTAATCAGTTTGTCCAATTCTGCATCGATCTTGGGCTTCAGAGCAAAAGGGACTCTCCTTGCCTTAAGCCTAATTGGGGCTACCCCTGAGTCCAAATTAAACGAAATCGAGGTCCCAACGTACTTGCCCAAGCTGTCCTCGAAAACGTCCCAGAACTCTTGCAGCAATTGTTCTTTGAGCGATGCTCCGCTGATCCTGTGGACTCCTGTGAACCCCATGCCCAGGGCTCGGAACCAGCATAGACCAAGGAGGCTTGGTAGCGGGTCTCTCACAATGGTCAGCGGTAGTCTCTCCTCGAAATCACCGTAGGAAATGGTGAAGGTGTTGACGCCTTCGACTGGGATGCGGTTCCCCTGGTAATCTAGCAGGCGGATTTGTTGTCTCGATAGCTGGCTCTTTCTGTAGCTCAGAAGCAGGGACTGTAGCATAGCCCACGACATGATGGAGAGTGCAGATCCGGTGTCGATCTCCATCTTGCAGGGTTGTCCGTTGATCTTGACGGTAGTGAAGACTTTTTCCTCGATCGCCATGCTGGCTTGGCCGACTCTCATGCTGTAAGTTTGAATCTCGCCCCGCTTTTCAGTGCCCTTGTTCTGGATTGGTCGTTTTGAAGGTGACAGCGGTTCTGATTGGCTGCCCTGGTCACGTGGTCTGGAAGAATGCGGAAGCTGCGCTCAGCATACTCGGGTTAAGTGACCTCTCTTCTCGCAGTGCCTGCAAATGGCCTCGCGATATTTGCAGGCTTGTCTTTCGTGCTGGCCACCGCAACTCAGGCAGCTCTCTCGACGGCGGCTGGGCTCACCTTTTCTTTTTTCAGTTGGAAGACGTCTTTGTCCGATTCTTCCTCCGAACTTGTTCTCGTCTCCTCACGGTGAACTGGGACCACTTTAGACCTGTTTTTCTCAGGCTGAGGATGCTGTAAAGCCTCCGATGCCTTTGTCGATGCTTAGTGTGCCCTGGCTTTGTCCAAGGCACTGGCAAAAGTCAAACCAGGCTTCGCGAGCAGCCGTCTCTGAAGCCTGGTGTCTCGGATGCCGCAGATTAATTGTTCCAGCAGCGCATCGTCCAGGTCGCGGTAGTCACAGTGGGTCGCGGCTCGGAGTGCTGCTACATATGCAGTCACCGGTTCCCCCTGTTTCTGGATTCTCTGCCTCAGCTGGTAGCGCTGGACGAACTTGGATGGTGCAGGGGCGTAGTGTGCTCTGAGGGTTGCTTGGAGTGTATCCCAAGGAACCGTTTGCACCGGGGTAGGCTCACACAACGACTCGGCCATTTCGAAGACGTCCGGTCCACAATGGCTCAGGAACAGGGCTCGTTTGCAATTTGCAGATAGCCCGTGCATGTCGCTAGCTTCGAGCGAGCACTCGAATCAGGTCATGTAGGACCCCCATTTTTCTCGAGCTGGATCAAATGGCATTGGCGGAACGTACACTGCCATGGCTGAAGTCTACGGTCCTGGTGGGCACTGTGTCTTATCGTTAGCTCTTTTTGATCCTTCTGTGTGCAATCCCACCTTCATCGCCAAATGGCTTGGCAATAACGAAGCAGCACAGACAGGCTAGTGACAACAGCTCTTTATTATATGGTGAGATTTCAGCAAAGGTATGCAGGCAGCAGCACTCTTTATATACAGTTTGGCTGCTGGCCAGTAACCAATCAAAAACAACCCCTCGTTTGAACCTCCCGCTCAAAACAGTAACAACATAACAGATAGACTCACAAAGGAACTTCAAGATAAAGAGGAACATGATTATTATTTAATATGGGATAAGTGGTACACTTAGTTAGGAAAGAGAAAAAAGGAAAAATAGGACTAGGAGACAACCAGTGGAACCTAAGATAGACATAGGAACATATTTTACTTAATGTAGGTCAACAGTGAATCAAAAATTAAACACAATGAGAAAGACCCAAATAGGGAGGAGTCAAAATACAAATGAGAAACAGATAACAGACTACAGTTGTGATAACTTTGACATGATATATATCTGACTTTTTGTTTACATGTTTTGTATGTCTTGTCAATTGTTTTATTTTGTATGTTTTATTTTGTTTGTATCTTCAAATAAATAATAATAAAAAAAGAAATATTAAAAAAAAGAAATGACTTCTCCCTTCCTTAGAAGTATAAACTTTAGTAACTTAACTGGCTTTTCCTAAAAACAACAAATGATCCCTTCTTCCCATATCTGATTCCTTATCTATATACAAACCCTTAAAACCTTATCATTTCAGTTCTAATCAGCAAAAGCCCATTAAGGGTTACAAAAGATAAAAATATATTTATTTTAATCGTGAATAAATAATGCAACATAATATTCCTTCCTTTTACTTTTAACATTCTTGATTTACTTTAACCTTCTTAAGGCCTGTGATAAGCAGTGGTTAGAGTGCAATATTGCAGGCTAACTTTGCTGACTGCCAGCAGTTCAATCCTGACCAACTGAAGGTTGACTCAACCTCCCATCCTTTTAAGGTTGGTAAAATGTTTGTTGGGGGCAATATACTGACACTATAAACCACAATGCTATTGCTAGGACTATTATTATTTAGTCTCTTCAAAAAATGGCCTAAAACTTAATTTCTTTTTTTCTTTTCAAAGCTTTAACAAGCCTTTTTTGTAAATCCAATATAGAAAAATTATCCAGGCACTATCTTACTTTGTTATTTGTATATCTCTTTTAATTAAGTCAGTTTCTTTTGTATGTATAGTGTTGCATCTTTTTCTGCAACCTGTCATTTTAAAATCCAGTTTGAGATCAGCATCATTGTCTGGTAAAACTTGTTCCTCTTCCATAACATCTTTTAAATACAGTGTTAAAATATTTTGTTGCATTATGTATTAGTAAGTCAAATTTAATGGTTCTTCTCATTTAATTGTAATTTTAATGCCTTCCAGTTCTCTCTAGTGTCCAGTTTTTAAAGTCTTATTATGATTTTAAAGAATCCATAAGAAAGGATTTCCCCCACAGGTAGGATTCTTTATAATAAATTCCAAATTCTAATTTCAAATCAATTGATCAAGCTTTATTCAGACATAGACCAATACATTTCAAATTTACCTGCAGTTTTAGCCTCTTTGTAACATACTAAAATCAAAGTTTTAATCACTCTTTACTATTTAGTCCAGAAAAAAGTATTTAGTCCTTAAACTTGTATTTAAAACATGTTTCACAAAGAATTGAAGGAAATTTAGCTAGTTCTGTAAAATTAGTTAATCCAAAGATTCCTTATAGGTGAAAAAGAGTTAACAAGCTATCTCCAAAAGTGATTTAAAATGGAAGTACGAATTCAGTGTCCTTTTAAAGGCATTAACTGTCATATCAGCAAGATGACTATCTGTTTATCTCCCAGAGTACTAAACCTATTCGAGATTGTTGTCTTGCTATCTTGCATGAGGAGTTTGGAGAATTTGTGGGCAATCTCAAGTTTTCTCCTTGTGTGGAAATTTGCCAGCTTTTCATTCCACTGTGGCCATTGACTCTGCTTTTAATAGAGCTGTTTTCACCTTGCTATTTCTTCCCTGGAAATCAAGACTTTCTTTAGGGAGATTTTAACATTTCAAAAACAGAAATATGAAAAGTTGAATACCTTCAGCATTAGTTGGTAAACTTTGGCAACTGGAGTAATAGAATTAATTCACTGTTATCATAAGGGAGTTGAACCCAGACTTTGGAACAACTGTTGCACACTGTTCTTTTCTTTAGCTGGAGAAACTTTTCAGAGCTGATACTTTTCAGAGAATGAGATTGTTGATTCTGTACTTGAGCCAAGAAGGAGAATTTATTTACTCTTCACAAAGCCTAGAACATTCCAAGATAAAAATAACTTGATCTGGGAATTTAGATTGCAACAAGCTATTTATTATTTCCTCTTTTATGAAGGTATGAATTGAAGGGGTAGCTTTGAGGGCAGCAATCTCACTAAAGGCTAACAGACGTTGTGTTTTGATACCAGTTTGAAGTATAGCTATGAAAAAGACTGGGTGTCACACTTTTTTTTGTTGTGATAAATTATAGTCTTGTAAAAAGACTAAAGAAGCAAAAAAAAACCATTTAAAAAACCCTCCATTTTGGGCTATGAGGGGAAATAGTATGCAAAGTGTACAATCTCAATAGGCTGCCTTTTTCTAATGTTAAGACTCTTCAAATACAGCTTGCATGCCTAGAAGGAATCTAGGCAGAACTCTTCCTTAATATCTTAGTGCTTTATCTAGGCTGCCAAAATCTTGGCAATCATTTGATTGGGGCAAGGAATTGGGATTGCTTACCTAATTGTTGCTGTCTGTCATCTGAATTCATACAGCTAAAATCTGACAACCTTACTTTAGGAGATAGAAGTAAAGTCAAAAAATAATACAAAGAGTTAAAACTAATACAAAGAGTTAGTCTTTTGACTTCCAGCAGTGAGATCAGAGTGCATGGAGCAAGATAACGGGACCCCGTTCTTGTAGCTCCAATATTCCCAGCCAGGAAGCCGACTTAGGCACTATTGATCCCAGACAGATTGATAGAAAAAAGAAGAATCTTCAAGGACCTCGGGGGGGAAAGCAATTGTCCCAAAGGTTCAGGAGAAACCTCTTAATTCTGGTGGGGAAAAAACCAACCATTTTGGCTGGTCCGAAGCATTGATAGCCGAGGAGAAGAAAGCGAAAATTGAATCAACAGATTGTAATGGTACATGAAGAGACTTTTTAAAAAATTTGATTTATATGCCGCCTTTCTCCAAAGACTCAGGGCAGCTTACAGTGTGTTAAGCAATAGCCTTCATACTTTTGTATATTTATACAAAGTCAGCTTATTGCCCCCACAAACTGGGTCCTCAATTTACCTACCTTAGAAAGGATGGAAGGCTGAGTCAACCTTGAGCCTGGGGAGATTTGAACTAGCAATAATTGCAGACAGCTGGGTTTTAATTACAATGCTTAGTCTGCTGAGCTATCCAGGCTCCTAAAAAAAAAAAAGGTGAGGTACAGCTATATCATGGGAAGAGCAGAGAGATTGGGGCTCCAAATTCAGTGGCAGAATTGCAGCCAGATAAATGCAGCAACGAAAAGGGAGAGGAGTGGAAGAAGGAACTTTGACAAGTAGTGACTGCGCGAAAGGCAAGAGAGCAGGTGAGAGGAAGAAGAAAACACCAACGGATATATTTCGAGGCTTGAGAGAGGCTTGACTATAAAATAAATATATTTTCTAGAAGATGGTGCATTGGACCAGGACTGTGAGATTGACAGAAGGCTTTGAAGATCGGAAAAGAAATAACAAGTGGCAGAATTGGAGTGGTGATTGGAGAAGTGGTGGTTTTAATGGAACTATAGACAGAACAGAGTTGGAAAATAACGAATTTGGAACTTTTTATCTAAAATTGTTGAAATTAGATATTTGGATATTTTTGGAGAGTGCAGTAAAAACTATATTTGAAGGGAGTCGAAGTGGAGGCTAAGCGTCAGACAAAGGAGAAGAAAAAGGACTGAACAGAGAATGATGCAAGAGTGAGAAAGGACTGTATGGAAGAAGAACAATTATATATATATATATGTATGTATGTATGTATGTATGTATGTACGTACGCACGCACGCACGCATACATACATACATACATAGACCAAGTGATTAATGATAAATATTTGATTATTCTAAGTACACTTAATTATTAATAATTGTTTATTATTAATTGGTAACTAGTGATTAATGATTGATATAAAATGGATTATTGATGTTAAATATTAACCTTAAATAACTGCTAATTATATTTACCTATCTTCATATTTGATTATATATACAGTGCTAACTATACTATTAACAAAGTAATGAATTTTTAGAATGTTATAATTTTTTCTCCTCATTTTCCTCATTTTTCTTCTCTTTCATAAATGTATATATCAGTTAAAATTTATAGAGTCCTAAATAAATATATAGAGGGACATAGAATATATATAGTAAAATACATAGCTTTGTAGTGTGATAAACGTATTTATACAGCTATAGTTATAATATTATAAATATAGATTGATATTTAAGGAATTACACTATTTAGATTAAATTTTAAAACTATTTAAGTGACCTTTATAGGTAACAAATTTAAGGATATTAAAAGTAAGTCATTGTATGAAAATTTGGATGAACTTGCAAATAGTAAAAATGACAAGCACAGGCACAACAATAACCAAAATAAATAAGAAAACAACCTCAAATCAGGCATCTCTTACAGCATCCCCAGCACAGCAAAGGTCAATAGAAAGCATGCTGGGAGCAGATAAAGAAAAGGCAGGCTCCATTTCCAGTATATAAAATATTCAATCAGTGTTGGCAATGATCCAGGAGGCAATGAACAAGACACAAGAAACCATTGCGAATAACCATGCGAATAACCATGAGGAAACAAGAAGAAATCTGATGTGGGAGAAATAAAAGATGATATTAAAAAATGGAAGATATAATAGAAAAAATCCAACAGAAAATCTCTAGGAATGAGCAAAGGATCCAAAAAGTAGGATCAAAAATGGAAGAAATAGATAAGAAAACAGATGTTAACTAGTAAGGAACTAGAAGAATTGATTGTGCATCTGGAAATGGAGAAGGCATCTTTTTAGCTTAGGTTCCAGAATATTACGGAAAATAAGGATGAAGACTTAGGAGAGATAATGGCAGAAATCCTGGCAGAAACAACACAAAGAGATAAGGAGGATATATGAAGGGACATTGACGAGGTCTATAGAATGCACACAAATTATGCACGTAGGCACAAATTGCCAAAGGAAGTGCACATTCCAATACAATAAAGGAAGAAATCTATAAAAAAATGAGAGATGAGGCAATATTGTATAAAGGAAAGGAGATAATAACACTCAAACAAATTTCAAGATGAGTAAGAAACCAGAGAAAAAATTACAATTTTCTCACATCACAATTAAACAAATATAAAGTCATGTTTCAATGGCTGATACGGGAGGGCATCCTAATCTCTTGGCAAGAGAAGAAATTTAAGATAGATACCTTGGAAAAGGCCCAGGAATTTTTTGAGCATCATTTTGCCTTGGAGGAAGATCAAGAAAGTGGAGGGAATCAGAGAGTAAAAGCCAAGAAGAATATGTTATGGAAGAAACTGAAGGAGAACAAGAGGAAAAGAGAAGATTGGAAAGAGAACAAATAGAGAGAGAGGGAATGAGGGAAAAAATACAAATAGTAACAAGAAATAAAAGAAGACTAAGGACAACGAACAAATAAAAACAAAGATGGAGCAAGAAATAAAAATGATTTCAATAAACATAAACTGTTTAAATGCACCAGCCAAAAGAATGCAAACATTTACAAAGTTACAAAGATTGGAGATGGATATCATAAATTTGCAGGAAGTACACATTAAGAAACAACACAGAAAGATGCTAGAGAAGCCAAGACTAGGAAATCTATATACTATATTAGCAGAACAAAAAAAATGAGGAATAGCAGTTTATATCAAAAAACATTTGAAAACAAAACAAATACACACAGATAAGGATGAAAGGATCTTAATGATTGAAATACAAACAGAACAAAAAATATTATTCATTTCAATTTATGCACCAAATAATAACCAAAATGAATTTTATAAAAAGGTACATGACAAGTAAAAGAATTAGAATATGAAAACATCTTCATAATAGGTGACTTCAAAACAATTACAGACATGAAAAAAGACTATCAGAGTAATAAGAACAATAAAACTAAGAAAAAGACGCTTCCAGATATTATTATTCTTCCAGTTTATTATTTTTTATTTTTTTATTTATTAGATTTGTATACCGCCCTTCTCCTTACGGACTCAGGGCGGTTTAAAGAGATGATACAGGAACTATGTCTTCAAGAAACATGGAGGGAGGTAAATATAGAGAAAAAACAATACACATTCTATTCTAGTCCACACAAGTCATGGTCTAGAATAGACATGGCATGGATGACGACAAAACTTAGAAAAGATGTAGAAGAAGTGGAAATAATGACAAATATGTGGGCAGATCATAACCCAGTAAAAGTAATATGGAAAGGACAACTGACAAGAAAAAGATGGATGATGAATAAAATATTAAAAGACAAAGAATATATTCAGATGATTGAAAAGAAATGAACATATTCTTCAGGATAAACACAAAAGAGGAAACTACTCTTCAAAATCTATGAGACACAGCAAAAGCATACATAAGAAGTCTAACAATTGCGTATATGGTGAAGAAGAATAAAAACAAACAAGAATGAGACAACCTGTTAAAAGAGCTTAAAGAATGTGAATCTGACCTACAGAAGGATCCTCAAAATAAAATGACAAAAAATAATAATAAATAAATTTGATAAAACATATAATTAATTTGACCACACAAATAGAGATAGCACAGAAAATTAAGTCAGCAAAGCAAAACCATTTTGAATGTGTGAATAAAACGAGACATTGGCTGGCGTATAAATTGAAAAAAGAAAAAGAGAAAAGAACAATACACCAATTACAAGATGAGAAAGGAGAGATACATTATAGACATGAGGATAAAAAAATATAGCAAATTTTTTTTTAAAAGCTATCTGAGCAAGAGGAGATATTCAAAGAAGACATTAAATAATATTTAAATAAATAAGATTTAAAGGAATTAGAAGAGACACACAGGGAAATATTGAATAGGCCAGTTAGTATGATTGAATTAATAAAGGCAAGAAAAAAACAGAAAAATAATAAAACTCCAGGTCCAGATGGAATCCCGGCAGAATTTTATAAGTCTTGTCCACAACCACTAGATGAAATTATACTCAAAACTTTTAATGACACATTTTTGAAGTTCAAAACACCCAATTCTTGGACGGAAGGCATTATAACGCTTATTCCAAAAGAGGAGACAGACCAATCACATATCAAAAATTATAGACCAATATCGTTACTAAATATAGATTACAAATTATTAGATTATTGCGGAAAGATAAAACAAGTAATAAATGAATATCTTCATTCTAATCAGAATGGCTTTCTGCCAAAAAGACAAATAAAAAATAATATGAGAATAATAATTGATGTATTGGAATACTACGAAGCAAATCCAGATAAACAAATGGCATTAATATTCTTGGATGCACAAAAGGCCTTCGACAATTTAAATTGGAAATTTCTGACTTTACAATGGGAAAATACAAAATTCGGCAATAAATTTGTAAATACTATAAAGAAAATATACTCATCTCAAACAGCAAAAATAACAATAAACAGAGATATGACTGAACAATTTATAATAACAAAAGGAGTGAGACGGGGATGATATAACATGTTGGTTACTCTCCATTTTAACAAAAAAATTTCTATTTCTAGTAATAGATTGAGAAGCACCACTATCAACAACCCAACAATCCTGGTTAACATCAGTAGTTGACCTGGGATATAGCTAAATTACAACGTTCTTGGGTCTATTATTGTCCCTAACAGACATTTTCTTATTTTTACAATACTTAGCTATATGCCCTTTAGCAAAACAACGTTTTACAAAATAAGCAGTTGAGTACATTTTATCTTCTTTTGGTTGTTGCACTCTCAACTGATCCCTTTCTTGTCTTCTTTTGGATTCTTCCAATAACCTACCGGTTATGCCAGCCAATGTCAGTTCATCTCTGGACAAAACCTCTAATGAACAAACATAGTTGTCATAACTATCGTCCAAAGAAGAAAGAATTATGTAACCATGTTGTAGTGCAGCTCCTGGAAAATTCTGGTCATGGATTCCAAATGAGCCATCATATCTCCCCCTTTAAGAAGATGTTGTTTAAATAATTTTTGTGTGAGATATATATGAGCACCCACAGAGTTACAAACATATAGTCTCTTCAACTTGGTCCAACACCTAGCAGCAGACCCTTCGCCTCAGATATGGACAAGCTGCTGGTCACCCAGTGTCAGTCCAATAATACAAAGACCTTGATCATTGTCTCTGTTCAACTTGATTAACTTCTTGGCATCTTCCTCATCAGCAGGATCCCATGCTGTTACATCCGGTGGATTATTAACTATGTCCCACGGTCCTTCTCTACACAAAAGTAGATTACATTTTGTAGACCAGGATACATAGTTTGTTCCGTCCAGTCGGGTTATCATGGAAAAATTTGCTGCTTGTTCTAGTGTCATCTTCACTTGGATTGTTTATCACAAACACAGTTTGTACTACTCACATTAACTCTCAGTTTAACTCTGAAAAATCCTAGTTAGTTCTAGTTGGTCCTGGTTGGCTCTGGGCCCATAACCAATGTTAAGGATATTGTTGTTGTGTTAGCAACCAGCAGAGTATAGTGCACAGAGAAATGTTGCTGAGAGCAATGAAATAAGAGATACGTGCAAACTGGTTTATCAAAAGTTTTCTTTATAGTGAAAAATAAACAATCTCGTAGTCTTTTAAACAGTCCAAGTCTTTGCAAGTTAAATACAAAAAGCTTCTTATCACACAAACAGTAGTTGGTTAGAATAACAAGCCAACTCTGGGTCACAAACCACGATGGTAGCAGATCCACCCACACACACGATGATAGCACAATGGTAGCTTATCATCAACTGAATACATTACAGTACCTTTCTTAAATACATTTACAACTAATTACAGCATGACTCAGCATTACAACTTAAAGTCCACATATATTGCCTGGACAATCTGTTAGGCTCAAACCATATCCTAACACCCTTTATCCCCTTTATTGTTCATACTATCTTTAGAGATACTGTCAAACGAAATTAGAAGAGACAAAGAAATAAAAGGACTGAAAATTAAAAAAGAGGATTATAAACTTCAAGCCTTTGCCAATGACTTGGTCTTCATCATACAGCAGCCAATATCGACAGGACCCAAATTGTTATCAAGAAAAAAAGAATATGGGAAGGTAGCAGGACTCAAAATTAACAGGCAAAAAACAAAGGCACTAATGAAAAACCTCACAAAATAACAAGAGAAAGAACTAGAAGACAGAACGGGCATACAAATGACAAAAATTAAAATATTTAGGAATATGGCTAACAAATAAAGGATCATCAATTAGAAAAGACAATTACAACAAATTAACAAGACAGATAAAGAAAGATCTAGAAATTTGGAGCAAACTACAGTTATCATTTCTTGGGAAGATAGCCACAATCAAAATGAATGTGCCACCAAGAATGTTATTTTTATTCCAAATGATTCTGATAAAATTGGGGAAGTATTTTTTTTAAGATTTTAACAAACTTATAGCACATTACATTTGGCAGGGGAAGAAAGCAAGGATTAAAATAAAGGAAGAGGGAGAGAGGAGGATTAGCATTCCCAGACTGGGAAACATATTACAAAGCAACTTCATTGATATAGATTAAAGATTGGATGGAACTAAAAAACAAAAGAATATTGACATTAGAGGTGTACGATCTGCAAAGTGGATGGCGTGCTTTCTTGTGGGAGAGAAAAAGTAGACAGCATGGATATTTTCTTTTTTTTCCTCGAAATTAATTTTTATTTATTATAAATTTTCATCAATACACAAATCAAGTATACCATCCTACCACCATGGTGTAAGGTAAATACATTGTCCATAAATATAAAGTCATTCTTTATACATACATACTTACTATCATATATATACATCATCATATATCTGTTCTATCCCATCTTTTCTGGACCCAATCATACCATAATTTCCAACTGTTATAAAATTCTGAATCTTTTTTACCATTAATCAATTTAGTTAATCTATCTGATTCCACATACTCATTAATTTTATATATTATTTTCAAATCCGTCGGTAAATCTTGATTTTTCCACTCCTGCGCATACGCTAATCTTGCTGCAATAATAATGTGAATCAACAAAAACCATATATCTAATTTAACTTTCAAAGGTTTTGCCCCCAACAGGAAAATCTTGGGCCTCAGTTCCAAGTTAATCTATGTAATTTCCAAAATCCACTGCCGTGTTTTTTTCCAATATTTAACCGCCACAGGGCCACCGTTGATGAAAATAAGTTCCATTACTGTAACCGCATTTCCAACAGCAGGAAGATGTCCCAGGAAACATTTTAGCTAGTCTCGCAGGGGGAAGATGCCAACGGTAGATCATTTTATATATGTTTTCTTTGTATGAAGAGGCCATGGTTAATTTCATATTTTTCAACCAAATCTGTTCCCATTGCTGGAAGTCAAGGGGATAACCAAAATTTCGCCCCCAGGCTATCATACAGTCCTTCACTACACCCTGTCCTATTTGCAGCGACAACAAATATGCATAGCACTTAAATAGTACCCCTTTCCTTCCTTCTAATAAAATCTTATCCAATTCTTGTCTTTTACGGTAAATTCCTTCGCTATGTAAATCTTTTTTAAACCTGGAGTGCACTTGAGAATAAGACCACTAATCTATTTTATATCCTTGAAGAATTAATAATTCTCGTGACTTTGGATTGTCCTGATCATCCAAAAAGACTTCATACGTCAAAGTTTTTTCCCCTTTATACAATGTCAGGTAAATCTGAGCTTCCTGTACCGAGATCCAACATGGAATTTTTAAATATACTCTTCTTCTAATCTTCTCCCAAGTGTACCAAGAGTCCTACGTAAATAATGATCATCAAAATGTCTGGGGCATCCGTGTGTTCCCGGCCATAGAAAATAGTGCCAGCCATGTTGAAGGCCGGCCCCCTCAAATGTCAAAAGTCGTCTTTTTTGTAGGGTCATCCATTCTTTCACCCAGTTCAAATTCGCTGCTTAGTAGTAGAGCTCCCAATTTGGGAATCCAAGTCCTCCCCTATTTTTGGGTTCTTGTAACATTTTAAGTCTAATCCGCAGCTTCTTTCCCTGTTAGATAAACTTGGATATACTTCTATCCAAATTTATTAAAAACTCTTTATTCAATCTTACCGGAGCTGTTTGGAATAAAAATAGCCATTTAGGTAACACGCACATCTTAATAGTTGCCACCCTTCCCAAAATTGATAATTGGAGATTTTTCCATCTTTCTAGATCTCTAAGCATCTGATTGTAAAGAGGAAGGTAGTTATTCTCCTTTATGGAGAAGCTTCTGGCAGTCAATCATACACCCAGTTGTTTACTTTTATTTGTCATTCTTAAACCCATTAACTGCTCCAGCTGTTGCCTTTGTGTCTGAGTCATATTCTTCACTAAAATTTTAGTTTTTTCTTCATTCATCAGTAATCCCGCTACCTTCCGATATTCTCTAACCAAACATAACAATTTCAGGCCCGAGTCTAGTGGTTGATCTAAAATAAACACAAGATCATCTGCATAAGCCTGAACTTTAACTTCTTCTTGCCTAATCTTCATTCCTCATATTTCCGAATTTCTTCTCACTTCTCTAAGCTCCAAAGGAGCACCAAAGTCAATACAAATAACAATGGGGAAAGGGGACATCCCTGTCTTGTACCTCTACAAATTGGAATCTTCTCTGTCTCCTCTCCATCTATAAAAACAATTGCAGTCTGCTCCCGATAGATAGCTCGAATTGCCCGAATAAATTTACCACCAAGTTCCATATGTTCCAATTGAGAGATCATAAATTCCCAACTGACTCTATTGAACGCCTTTTGGGCATCAACAAAGATTAAAGCTAATTGTTTATCCAGGCAATTTTCAAAAAATTCTAATGTATTCATGATAATTCTAAGATTATCTCATAAGTATCTATTAGGAAGGAAGCCGCTTTGATCTGGATGAATGAATTGGTTAAGGAAGCAGCTAAGTCTGGCTGCAAGGACCCCGGCAAATATCTTATAATCGGAATTTAATAATGATATAGGTATATAGTTCTTAATAAGGGATAGATCAGTTCCTTCTTTTGGGATAATAGAAATATAGGCCTCAGTCCAAGATACTGGAATCTGAGCCTCTTTCACACCGCATTAAATAAATCCGTCATGTGTCTCCCTATAACATCAAACACTGTTTTGTATAGTTCAGCTGGAAAACCATCTCTACCCAGGGTTTTGCCATTTGCCTGTGCTTTCATAACTGTTTCTACTTCCTCCATCGTAAATTCCACATTAAGAATATCCTTCATAGTTTCGAGACTTTAGGTAAATTTATCTTATCCAAATATTCCTGAATTTCGTGAATATTTTCCTCCCCTTTCTGATAAAGCTGTGTAAAAAAATCCTGAGCTACCATTCTCTTATCTTCCTTAGTACAATGAAGATTCCCAATTGCATCTTTCAACCCTTCTATTCTCCATTATTCCTGCTCCTTCCTAAACCGATAAGCCAGCCATCTTCCTGTTTTGTTCACCCTTTCAAAAAAATTTGTTTAGTCCACTTTATTTTCTTTGCTAATTCCTCTTGATCTAATAATTTAATCTGGTGTTGCCAGAAGTCCCTTTCCTCTATCAATGTTGTGTGGGTTAATCCATTTTGCATCCTTTTTTCTACCCATTGTAATTTATTCCAGAGGTTGTCTCGGTGTTTCTTACCTGCCCTACATTTATCTATCATGTATTTGATTAACCATCCCCTCATCACTGCCTTGGCCGTATCCCATGTATTGTATATTGAAGTATCCTCTTTCTTATTTTCCTGAAAAAAAAGATGTAATTCCTTCTTAAATTTACTCATAAATTCTTCTTCTCTCAAAATACCTATGTTCATTCTCCATCTACCCTTCCTCCAATGTGGGATCTTCCAAGTTACCATTTGCAGATTATGGTCTGCCCACTGATTGGGCCCTATTTCCACTTCTGATACCAACCCCCTCAACTCAAGAGACATCCATATATTTTTTTAAAAAATTTGATTTATATGCCGCCCTTCTCCGGAGACTCTGGGCAGCTTACAATGTGTTAAGCAATAGCCCTCATACTTCTGTATATTTATACAAAGTCAGCTTATTGCCCCCACAAACTGGGTCCTCAATTTACCCACCTTAGAAAGGATAGAAGGCTGAGTCGACCTTGAGCCTGGCTAGGATTGAACTCGCAATAATTGCAGGCAGCTGGATGTTAATTACTGCCTTAGTAGGAAGCATTAACTCCTACGCCACTCAGGCTCCACATCATATCTATTCGGGTCCACCAATGGTGTCTAGGAGAGAAATAAGCATATTGATTTTTATTGGGATTTCTCAACCTCCATATATCTTGCAATCCAAATTCCCCCTTTAAATCATTGCATATTTTTGGTAATGTTCTCCTAGTATCCTTCAACCTTCCTTGTATATTTTCTGGGATGTAATCCTGCATTCTATCTGTCACAGCATTGAAGTCCCCCACTAGACAGACATGTTCATATTCCAGTTCTCCCAGTTTAACATATAAGTTTTGATAAAAAGTACTCCGATTATCATTAGGAGCATAAATACAGACCAATAGAGACTTCCAATGAGCAATTTCTATTTCGAGCATGAGAACCTGGCCTTCCTGGTTGACGAAAACCTGTTGGGATTTCAAATGATGTCGTACATATACCACTATCCGTCTTTTTTTTTTTTACCTGCTAATGAGGTATAAGTTTTACCCAATGTCCGGCATTCTAACAGATGGTTTTGGTCTTTTTTTATATGGGTCTCCTGCATGCAAACAATATCATACTTAGCCTTTCTTAATTTATTCAAAATCCTACTATGCTTATTAGGAGCATTTAAACCATTAATATTTACAGATATCTAACGTACTAATTCCCCATCTCCTTTTCTCACCTAACTTTTTACTTTCCTGCTGTTGTGGCTTTCTTAGCTGTTTGTCTTGTCTCCCTCTGAGACACTGTAAATTCCTCAACTTTCCGTATTCCCCCGCCCTTCTTTCCCACCTTTCCTTCTCTCCTCTCCTCTACCTTTTCTTCCTCTTGTGATTCCTCCAGGCTTCTACTTTCACCCTCTCCTTCAACATCTAATTCTGTCAAGTTAAAATGTTGTTCCATAAATTCTCTTGCTTCTTGAAGACTCCGAATCCTCACTTTCTTATCTTCCATGTCAGCAGTAAGCCTTCAGGTAATAACCAACAGTATAAAATTGCGTTTTTCCTCAAAAAAGTCATCAAGAATTGATATCTGCATCTCTGTTCTCTTACCCGACCTGGAATATGTTTCAAAACTATTATCAGTTGGCCTTTATATGTAATAGTTTGATCCCTTGTTCATTTATAAAATTCTTCACACATTGCCTTCTTATTGGAACGAACGTGAATTTTCTGAGGGAGATTGTTCCTTTTTGTATAACTAGTGAATACTCTAAAGGATTTATCGATATCCCGTTGGCTCATGGATCTATCCGCCTTCAAGGTTTCTGCAACTATTTCTTCTATAATATCGTCCAATTTTTCACCTTTCTCCTCCGCCGCCACATTCTGTATTCTGAGAAAAAAGGAAGATCTCTCCATCTCCAGAAAAATTATTTCTTCCTCTAAGTCCCAATTTATTGTTATTTGTCTCTTCTTCCAACTATCCATCCGTCCTTCGCATCTTTCCGTCTTTTTCTCAATCTCCTTCATTTTTTCCTGTTGTACTATGTCTGTCGTATATCTCCCAATTCACTTCTCATCTGTTTAATCTCTTCCTTTACTCCTCTCATTTCCGCTTTCACATCTGCTCCCAAGTCCTCAAAGTTCTTGGATGTCAACTCCTGGTTCTTAGTCATTGATTTCTGGATGGTTTGTAACATATTTTGAAGAGCCTGCATAGAGGGCGTTTTTCCCATTGCCGACATGTCTTCCGATGTTCTTCTAGACATTAAATATGTCGAACTTGGGGTTACGGAAGTAGGTAAAGAGATAACTTTCTTATTTGTTGTAGTAATAGTCAAAGATGTAAACAGAATTGAGAGGAACCACTGTTCCTCTATTCTTTATAAAATAAATATGTCAATCAGGTCCTTTAATTAATCCAAGTTAATTCATCAGCTGTTGACACATCTGAATTACTCAATTTTCAATGTTCACTCAGAGGTAATGTAAGTATATCCTTTCCTCCTTTCCTTTCTCTCCCTTTAGTCATAATACCCAGATCCACTACTAGATGGCAATACAAGACCACCCAAGTGCAGTCTCCATCTTCAGCAATGGGGAGGAGAAAGAAAAAAAAAAGTCAAATCACGATATAGCAAAAAGCTCCCCTCTTCCTATAATGTAACAGCGAGAGAAGTAGAAAAAAAGTCTCACTATATCTCGAATCGCAAATTCCAACAAGATTAAGCGATTTCCTCATCCAGTAAGCAATATATTCAAAAGAAAAAGGGGAGGAGGTGAAGTTCAGTAACATCAAAGTCCAAGGTCCAAAGGAAGTTCAATGGCCACTTTTGAAGAGGAATAACAACTAGCAGCAAGAAATTTACAAAACTGCCATTTCTCCGTCTCAGCCACTTCCCCAGTAAATGGCAAGTCCTATATATTTCTTAGGCAGGAGATTCAATCAGCTCGGAGTTAACTTAGTAAAAAAGAGTTCTTACACTACGCTGGCGGGCTTCTCTCTCCAAGCGGTGTAGCCACGATTTTGGGGTGATCCCACATCGTCCTCTTTCTGTGCTGGTATCCTGAGAAGAAATCTGCTGGCATACGGGAAAGCCACCTCCTCGCATGCCTCGATACTTCCCCTTCTTCGCGAACCTCTCCACGGCTCATGATGGTGAAGGAACAGCCACCAAATACAGAAAAGGGAGTACTAGGATCAGCAGCTCACCATTCCTAGTCCTCCATTCAGTGTGATGTCACATCGGAAGCCCCAGCACGAATATTTTCAAAGACATTTGATCAGAGAAGCATTGTTACAGACATGGCAGGGGATAAAAAAGAAACATTATGACAAAATTCCGGAATGGCTATGTCACTGCATTTTTATATTTACCAGCAGAGCTATTATTTCTGGACTGTCGGACTTACTGTAGTTTGCCAAGTTCCCTATCAGAATCTACTGCACAAGTCTGCATTCTTTTTTTTTCTAAAAAACTTTCCTTTATTCTCCTGCCAGCGAAGGTCTGGCTGGGGATTCTTTGCCGAAAATGTAACTAATTTAGATTAGTGAGATGTCTTTATTTTCTTACAATAAAAATGAGTTTAATTAGAAGATGTATTCTGGTTTTATTGATCAAAGTATACAGAAGGATAAAAGTCACGATCCAATTCAAAATGAGGGCAATTACCCCATGCAAGATAACGGGGAATTAAGAACAAGACAGGAATTGAAAGAATTGGGTACAGACATTGATTGGTGGCCCTATATGCAAATAAAATTTAGATACAGGACAGATTTGGCACAATTTGGATTTCAAAAGGGAACATATGAATTAGATAAAATTCTTCAGGGAACAGAGGATAAATTGATAAAAAAATCTATAATTATTTATTAAGGTACAAATTGGAAGAAGAGGTAGTTAAAGAAAATATGATAATTTGGGCAAAATTTTTTGGATACAATATTGAATTAGATAAATGGGAGAAATTATGGAATATAAATTACAAACTAATAATGTCTGTACCCTATAAAGAAAATATGTATAAAAAGTTTTATAGATGGCATCTCCCACCTGCCAGATTGTCAGAGTGGCAATCAGTCCCGTTCCCATCCTGGGGTAATTGCACTTAAATTAGAGGTGGATCATGGCTTTTTTCTTCAAGTATACTTTCAAGAGAAAAATAAACCGAGATATATTTCTAAGAAAACTCATATTTATTTTTTATAACAAAAGTTTTATTTTTTTTATTCAAACACTCAAACAATACAAAATCAATTATTATACATCATTTTATCCCCACCCAACCCCCACTTTCCAATTCCCCCCCCCCCGACTTCCCAGAGCAAAAACAGGATATAAGATTTAACAAACATAAGCTAAAGTAAGCTAACTACTACAGGATTCAAAACTCTCTTACGCTCGTTAACTCACCTTTTTAAAAATTATACTTCAAGCTTCCTTTAATAGATTCTCTTATAGTATTTCACATTTGTAAAAGAAAAAAAATCTATAATTTTAATTTAAACATTTTAAAATCTCTTAATACATTAACAAAACATTCTTTCAAAACTTTCAAAAAGTTATCCATTAAATTTTAAGTTAACCACCTTTAAACTTCAATACTTTAAAACTACAATAAAATTCAGAAATTTATCCTACTTTAGTTACACCTTTTCATTCTCTTATCACTTTTAAATTAGCCATCTTTAAACTTCAATACTTTAAAGCTACAATAAAGTTCAAAAAGTTATCCAACTTTAGTTAAACCTTTTAACATCATAAAAAAAATCAATCATTCATTTTTAGCTAGACATTTTTACTTCAGTAAAACATTCCTCAAAATATAAAACTCAAAAGAAAGAAAAAAAACTATCCCTTAAGTCAAATCTAAAACTAAATATAATGAAACACTTCCCTTATTTCTTTATCTTAAAATAAGCTTGAAAAATACTAATTTCAATAAGTAAATTTATTATAAAAATCCTTCCTAAAAAGAAAAAAAAATTAATCTACCAGTCTTTCTTTCTTTCTATATTTTTTCCAGTCCTTCACCAATAATACTCCCTTCTTCAGCGTTACTTCTCCCCCTGCTTTTATTTTCAAGATTTTTTGGTATGAAATTGTAGTTGGTGCGTCTTTGGAATTCGTTCTCTTTTTGGAGTTGTTTCCTTTAAATTGAAGCCCCCATTTTGATTCCTCCTGCATTTATGGTCAATCAGTTCATTCCTTAAATATTGATTCTGTCTGTAGAGCCAAAACTTGTCAAAATATTTATCAACCTGCAGTAAAGAATTTTACTGCTGCTTTTCAATTAATTGAGTGGAAGCCTCTTCCAAAACTTCTGTTTTCAGTGTAATAACCTCCATTTTAATCCCGACAGCATCTCTTTTGTCCTTCAAAGTCACATTATCTTGATTACTTTCTTCCTCTTTTCCAGCCAGCAAGTCATTTTTATTCCCCAATTTAAAATCTTGAATAGTTCTTTTAATTATCTGTCTTATCTCAACAGTAAAAGATTTTAAAAGATCTTTTAAATCCTTCACAGACACCACTTGTAAATTTGCTGACTCATATAATCCATCTTTGATTTCAGACATTTTTCAATTGCCTCTTTATATTTATATTAATTCAGCTTTCAGGTCGTTAAATCCAATTATTTTCCACACAAATTAAGAATGTAAATTAGTTAAAATCAGTACCATAGTCTTTCCCATTCCTCTTCCGCTTTAAATCTTTTTCTTGAATAACCTGATAGCTTTAACAATGTTGCTAATGTTAACAAGGACTTTCACTTATAAGTTTCATTTTCACAAACACCATCTTTCCCTTTTTAAACGGAAATAACTTCAGTACTTGCATTTTTGTCGTCCTGGATTAACTCTGCCAGCATCCAAAGTCCAATTTTTTTATAATCTTCAATTTGCTTTGCTGGTGTGGTCGCAACGCTTCGGTCTGCTTATTTTCTTAAGCAGAAAAGACTCATCCCGGCTCTGGAGCTTCAAAGGGCTTTCAGAGAGCTCTCAAACTCCAAACCCCAGGCTTAAAAAGAAAAAAAAAGCCTGGAGGTCTAGGGGAGCTCTACCCAGACCCTTCTGCTCTTCTCTCCCCCTTTTTCCCTGGGGGAGAGTTTTAAGCAGCTAGACAGCTGATTTTCGCTGTTCTAGCTGTTAACGGAGACACAGGGCTGGAGCTCCTAAAAGGAGCTCCGTCAGCGTTTCGCGGAGCCACAGGAAGAGAAAACTCATATATATTGTAAAGAAATAAAAACATCTCACTATCTAATTAAGTTACATCTTGGCAGCTTTCCCAGCTACCTCTTGGCAGTCGAACAAAGAAAGTTAGAAGAGAAGAAAGGAATGCGGACATGTGCAGTAACTAACTGATAAGGGTCTGGCAAGATACAGCGAGTCTAACAGTCCAAAAAGAAAAGCTCAGCTGGTAAATACAGAAACACAGTGATAATCCCCTTCTTTGCCAGTTGAGCGAACATCAGGTACATCATCAAATAAGGCACATCTTCTTATGCAGATATTTGTATTGAGCTGCTGGGAGCGGTTTGTTGAGCATGTCTGCAATCTGATCATGTCTAGATACATACTGCAATTTTACAAAACCTTGTTTCACTAATTGTTTGATATTTCTATAACGGATGTCAGTATGTCTGGACCTAGAACCTGTGAAATGTGATTCAGAAATATAAATCACCGATTCATTGTCTTCCATCACTGTGATTGGTCAGATTGGACGTGTCCAGATATCTGTGATGAAAGCATCAAACCACATTAGAGAATTACATGCTTCTGAAACACAAGCATATTCAACTTCAGTAGATGAACAAGAAACAAAATTATGTTTTCACACTTGCCAGTAAACAGGACATCCATTTAAGAACATCATATAACCTGAAGTACTTTTACGTAATTTCTTATCACTTGCCCAATCAGAATCTGCATAACAACATAATTCTGCATAATCAATATATGTTGGTTCTAACAATAACTTCATACGTTTAGTGTGCTTTAAGTATTTCAATAATTTCTTAACATATGTCCAATGAAACTGTTTTGCCTTACCTATGTGTCGAGACAAGAGATTAACACTAAGTGCAATGTCATGTCTAGTCCAACTACTAATGTACAACAGTGATCCAATAACTGAACGATAAAGTGTTTGGTCCTCAAACTCAGGACTTGATTCATGTGTCAAGTTGTGAAAATCTGTTTGCATGGGTGTCTTTGTTGTGTTAGCATCCTTCATGTTGAAATGAGGCAAAACTTGTTCAATTTTATCCTCTTGTGAAAGACTAAACCCCTTCTGTGTTTTGTCAATCTGAATACCTAAATAAGTGCTAATATGACCTAAGGATTTCAATGTGAAGTATCTCTGCAAAGCTTTTACAAAAATCTCACTTATTTGGACCAATATAAACAACGTCATCAACATAAACAAGAACTATCTCATATGTAATATCAGATCTTTTTGTGAACACGCACTCATCAGTTTCGGACTTAATAAAGCCTATTGAATTTAGTTTATCAGTAACACGTAAGTACCATATTAAACCAAACTGTTTCAGACCATAAAGACTTTTGTTTAGAAACTAGGTATCCTGGAGGACCTCTCATGTAGATCTCTTTTGCTGTCGGAATCCTGGAGGACCTCTCATGTAGATCTCTTCATCTAGGTCAGCATGTAGATAAGCTATGTCAACATCGAACTGGGAAATTTCTAAACCAAGGATAGTTGCAGTGGCTAAAGCAATGTTTACACCTTCAGTCTGGACTGTCGGTGAGTAGGTATTTGTGTAGTCTTCAGGATAATGTTGAGCAAAACCCTGAGCTACAAGTCTGGCTTTGTACAATGACTCATCATTTGGCTTCTTTTTGATTCTTTAGACCCATTGAGTGCCAATAACCTTTTTATTTGCTGGAGGTTTTGCAGGCGTAAACACCTTAAGTTTCTTTAGACTGTCCATTTCAGCCTACATTGCATCATACCACTTCTCTTGCTCTGAATCAGGAAGATGTTTGATTTGTGTGAACATATCAGGAGGAAGTGTAACATTACAAATCAAAGGCAAGGGTGCTTTTGTCAGTTGCCACGAATATCGCTGTGGAGGGATTCCCTTTGTTGCCCTATTGGAACACCTCGGAACAATCGCTCATTCTTCTTCCATTTCATCCTCGTCTTCATCACCGTCGCTAGCGTCACCATCCACAGCTTGCGAAGACAGAACATCATGTTGAGAAGAACTAGTGGATGGAACATTTGCCTGTGAATCTTGATCATCAGGCTGTGTGGCATCAGCAACATCATCTTTAGGATGGGAAATAAACTCCAGGATCATTGGAATGAATCCTGGACCAGTCAGCATCTTCCTCAAAATTAGCGGATTCGGAAATCACAATTGGCACTTGATGGGTCTAAAGAATCAAAAAGAAGCCAAATGGTGAGTCATTGTACAAGGCCAGACTTGTAGCTCAGGGTTTCGTTCAATGTTATCCTGAGGACTACACAAATACCTACTCAGGGACAGTCCGGACTGAAAGTATAAAAATTGCTTTAGCCACTGCAACTATTCTTGGTTTAGAAGCTTTCCAGTTCGATGTTGATACTGCTTATCTACATGCTGACCTATAAGAGGAGACCTACGTAAAAGGTCCTCCAGGGTTCTGACGGCAAGAAGCAGATACCTGGTTTCTAAACAAAGTCTTTATGGTCTGAAACAGTCTGGTTTAATGTGGTACTTATGTCTTACTAACAAACCAAATTCAATGGGCTTTATTAAGTCCAAAACTGATGAGTGCGTGTTCACAAAAAGATCTGATAATACATATGAGATAGTTCTTGTTTATGTTGATGATATTGTTTATATTGGTCCAAATAAGCAGATGAGTGAAATTTTTGCAAAAGCTTTGCAGAGATACTTCACATTGAAATCTTTAAGTCATGTTAACAATTATTTAGGTGTTCAGATTGTCAAAACACAGAAGGGGTTTAGTCTTTCACAAGAGGATAAAATTGAGCAAATCTTGCATCATTGCAACATGAATGATGCTAATACAGGATGCATACCCATGCAAACAGATTTTCACAATTTAGCACATGAATCAAGTCCTGAATTCGAGGATCAAACACTTTATCATTTAGTTATTGAGTCATCTTATATATTGGTAGTTGGATTAGACCTGACATTGCACTTTTTTTAAAAATTTGATTTATATGCCGCCCTTCTCCGGAGACTCAGGGTAGCTTACAGTGTGTTAAGCAATACTTAATTTAGTGCTAATCTCTTGTCTCTACACGTAGGTAAGGCAAAACAGTTTCATTGGTCATGTGTTAAGAAATTATTGAAATTATTGAAAGCACACTAAACATATGAAGATATTGTTAGAACCAACATATACTGATTATGCAGAATTATGTTGTTATGCTGATTCTGATTGGGCGAGTGATAAGAAATCACATAAAAGTGATTATATGATGTTCTTAAATGGATGTCCTGATTACTGGCATGTGCGAAAACAGAATTTTGTTTCTTGTTCATCTACTGAAACTGAATATGCTTGTGTTTCAGATGCATGTAATTCTCTAACGTGGTTTGATGCTTTAGTCACAGATATCTGGACACACCCGATTTGACCGATCACTATGATGGAAGGCAATGAATCTGTGGTTTATATTTCTGACTGACGTTTCACGGGTTCTAGGTCCAGACACATTGACATCCGTTATAAAAATATCAAACAATTAGTTTACAAATTAGGTTTTGTAAAATTGCAGTATGTGTCTACACATGATCAGATTGCAGACATGCTCAACAAACGGCTCCCAGCAGCTCAACACGAGTATCTGTGTAAGAAGATGTGCCTTAATTGATGGCTATACCTGATATTCACTCAACTGACAAAAGAAGGGCTTGTCACTGCGTTATTTTGTATTTGCCAGCTGAGCTTCCATTCTGAACACTACGGTAGCTTGCCAGAGTACTTTATCAGAGAGAAGAGATAATACTGTCTCGTGATTTATGAAGCTACTGCGCATGTCTACATTCTTTCTTTCTAACTTCCTGACTTACTTTCTCCTTTGTCTGTCTCTATGATAAACTGCCAGTAAGATGTAATTAGCTAGGTTTTTTTACTTTTAAAAATAAAATGTTTTTTAGAAGAATACATTTGGGTTTTCTTTCTTTGAGAGTATACAACATGGAAAACAAGATCCAGTCACCTCTAATTAATCACAGTTTTCCCCGAGGGGGGAACGAGGCTGATTCACACTTCGACAGAGGCAAGCGGGGGAGCCAGACAGAAAGCAGCAGCAGCTATGCCGGGCGAGCGGGCAAGTTGAGGAGTGATTGGGGCAGAGCAGGGCCAGCACAGAATTTTAACAATCAGTTTGCCCAAACCAGCCTGAACTGGCTGAATCCCACCACTGAGTTGAAGTCCAGATATCTTAAAGTTGCTGAGGTTGAGAAATTGTTGCCGAGTTGCTGAGTTAAAGTCCACATATCTTAAAGTTACCAAGGTTGTTTTATGCAAAACAAAAGCAAAATAAAAAACAAATTATAAAACAGTCATAAAAACTATTCAAGGCAATTGTAACATTATGACACTATTGTGTTATTCATGAGAAGGAAGGTCTAGAGCAGTGATGGCCAACCTTTTAGAGACCAAGAGCCCAAACTGCAATCCAAAACCCACTTATTTATGGCAAAGTGCCAACACAGCAATTTAACCTGAATAATAAGGTTTTACTACTGAAGAAAGTTAGCACAAACCCCCTCCTAGAAGAATGAAATATTTTAGGAAATATTAAAAAGGCAGAATATTATATTTCCCTGGATGAGAAAAGGAGAAACATGTTTTAAAGATAAAGCAGTTCCCTGCCCCCCTTCAGTTCCAGGGTGATGGGATTAAGACATGGTCCTCAGGTCATGATAGGATTAGCCCTCTACCTATCTACCAACAGAACTCAGCACATGGCACGTGGGGAGATTACATCACCAAGCAAGATTCAACCAAGCTTGGGACTCAAGACACTACAAAGTTACCCCTGCATGGCCCCATGGGAGTCTGACAATCAGTCAGAATACAGGAACAGGAAGCTCCAAGGTGGGGCCCGAGAGAAGGTCTCACTCTCTCCCCCCCCACTCTCTCCCCCATGTGCTTATTTTGCCCATGACCTCAAACCATGTGGTCCTGTCCACCATGTGGACAATGTCTTTTTCCCCACTTGGAACTGAACCCAGATGGACATTTCTTCACACTATCTAAAATAATGATGAACAATGCAGAGTTCAACTAATTGTTCTAAGAAGAATGTGATAAATGCACTTTTATGCCCCTTCATTTTTTCTGCTTTTGAAATATTAAGTTAGCAACAATAAAAAAGACATTTGTAATATAATTTTTCCCCCTCTCTTTCTCTCTCTCCCTCCTCTCTCTTTCCCTCCTTCTCTCTTTCCCCCCTGTCTTTGTCTCTCTCACTCCTTCCCTCCCCCCTCTTTTTCTCTCTTTCCCACCCTCTCTTTTATCTCTGTTTCCCTCCTCCCCCTCTCTTTCTCTCTCTTTCCCTCCCCCTTTCTCTCTCTCTCTTTCCCTCCCTCTCTCTCTCTTTCTCTGCCTCTTGTTTCTCTCTTTCCCTCCCTCCCTCTTTCCGTTTCATCTGCCTGTCTGTCTGGCTGGCTGGCTGGCTATTTAGCTATCTATCCATGCTCTCCTATCCAGCTTCACATGTCTGGTGAATCCAACCACTTGGCTGTGGAGGGGGAATGGAAGCTGGTAGTCAAAACCAAGCATTAGAGAGCCACACAAAATAAGGCAACTACAACCTGGATCCTGTCGGGGAGATCCCCCTTCCCTCTCCCTCTCTCCCCCCATGGTGGGGGCCTGGACAACCTGAGCACAGCTCCCTCTGAGGAGGCAACCAGCAAGCAAACAAACGTGGCACTCTGGCTAGGAGATGGTGGCGTGGAGCCCCACCTCTGGCCAGTGAGAACGGTACTGGCAGAGTATTGGCCATATCTTATCTTATACAATTAATCAGTTTTCCCCAGGGGAGGAACAAAATTGATTCACGCTTCGACAATGGTATGGCACACGGTCTCTGTAGGCCAGCCAGCTTGCCTGCCTTTGCCACCTTGGCTGCATCCCATGCAGTGCTCTCCCCACAGCCCAGCTGAGCGGCCCTGATCTCCCTGGGTGAGCCTTCAAAAAAGCTCCAAATCCAGCTTAGCTGCCTCCCACGTGGCCCAGCCAGCTTGCCTGCCTTCCGCTGCAGCCTACCACATGGCGATTGTAGCCCAGCTCTCTGCCTCTGTCTTCCTTTGCCAATCTCTGCTCCTCCTTGCTCACCTAGACAAAACTCGCTCAGCTACCCTGGCCTGCTCCCATCCACTCCAGCAGCAGAAGCCTCGAGGCAGAGGTAAGCACAGCCAGGCGCCCCCTCAGGGAAGTGGGGCTGGGAAGGGTGCTTGTTCCCATTTCTCTCACCCTCCATCTCCTACCTCTCTTGCCTTCCCCTCCACTTTGGGTCCCACATCCAGTCCATGATGGGGGATATGCCACTTCCAGGCCGGCTTGGCTAGCAGGTGGGCAGACAGCCTTCAGGGGAGACATTGCACTGGAGCCGAGACTGCTGCTCCGCTGCAGTGGACATGTGCAGCCCCGGGACATTCACCTGTCCTCCTGGACCACCATGGTCTCCTGCCGTCCTGCCACTCTGGAGCTCGCCTTCCACTGCCACCTTTTGCCACCGCACTGGAACTCGCTTTCTGCCTTCTGCTGCTGCTGCCACCACTCTGGAGCTTGCCTTTCCCCATCGCCACCGTTCTGTAACTCGCTTTCTTTCTTCTGCTGCCACTGCTGCTTTTCTGGAGTTCACCTTTGGGACGGATCAGTTCATCCAAGCCATGCTTTGCTCCCTGGAAGGACTCCTTCATGAAGGGCTGTGTGCCCAGACCAGACGCTTTCTCTTGGGCCTCCTGCCTTGCATGGGGCAGCGGGATGCAAATATATGTGGCCAGGAAGGCTGCCTGCAGTTCTTGCAGCCAAAGTTGGGATGTCTGAAAACTTGCAAGTATATATGAGATCTTCTGCCTTGAACAGAAAGTTTAACTATAAGACCTCCAAGATACCTTTTTCTAACCTATGATTCTAAATTGAAGACTAAATTGAAGACAAGGGAATTTGCTTAAATTGAGAAATTAAGGAGACATGAAGAACTTTCAACTGCAGGTTTCTAAAAAATCTTATAAAAATGAGTGTCTAGAGGCAGCTTTTTAACTCATTAGTCCAGAGACAGCAAAAGAGATAGGGTCCCAATGAGGGTCTTAGCTATATAGCTCAGGAATAACAGAATAACAGACTTGAAAGGGACTTTGGAGGTCTTCTAGTCCAACCCCCTGCTCAGGCAGGAAGACTGAGGATGCCAAAATTTGAGTAGAGGGCCTGGGAAAGGTGTCAGAATAACAGAATAACACTTAGAAGGGACCTTGGGGGTTGGGACCCTATACCATTTCAGAGAAATGGCTGTCCAGTCTTTTCTTAAAAACTTCCAGTGATCGAGCACCCAGAACATCTGGAGACAAACAGTTCCACTGTCAGGAACTTCTCCTTAGTTTTAGGTTGCTTCTTTCTTTGTTCAGTTTCCATCCATTGCTCCTTGTTTTGCCTTCTGCTTCTTTGGAAAATACATTGCCCCCCTTCTTTGTGGGAGCTCCTTAAAAGCCTGTTGCCTATCACACTCTTAGGCAAAGTATATGAGCCATTTCCTCCTTTCAGTGGTCCATGAAACTATATCTATAGTATGTAGATGCAGATAATAAAGTCAAAAAAAGGTGACTTTTACAGAACTATAGATACATTGAGGCTGGATATGACAAAGAATGGCTGGGAGAGGAGAGGCCTGATGATGCACTCCTTGACATTAGTGACATTGAGTTGGCCATGCCCACCCAGTCACATGGCCACCTAGCCATGCCCACCCAGTCACATGACATCTAAGCCATGACCACCTAGCAATGACCACCCAGTCACATTACCATCTAGCCATGCTCACCTAGCCACATCCACAGAACCTGTTGTTAAATTATTTGAATCCCACCACTGCTTCAACTCCCATGTTATCTGGAGAATCAGATATAGGCCCCTCTGTATTCAATGGGTATTATAATACCCCAATACAAATTTACAGAAACCAAATCTTATTTAGAGAATCTTATGCTAACTTACATAGGAGAAATAATGAATAGGGTTGCACTGGTAATCATATTTTTGGACAACAGCAAAATGTCAATTACCATTATAGGCCAATTGTGAATAATTCTGTAGCATTTAATGCTTATCTCTTCAGCTGTGAAAGAAGTATCCCCTGCTTCTACATTTTTGTTCAATGAAGGATAGGAACATTACAAAATAATACGTCTATCTTTGTCCATTGCTGTATTGTTTGTGGTGTCAAGCAGACTAAAGCCTGTTATTAACATCCAGCTGTCTGCAATTACACCAGTTTGAATCTCACCAGGCTCAAGGTTGACTCAGCCTTCCATCCTTTCTAAGGTAGGTAAATTGAGGACCTAGTTTGTAGGGCAATAAACTGACTTCGTATAAAATATACAAAAGTATGAAGGCTATTGATTAACGCATTGTAAGTCGCCCTGAGTCTTCGGAGAAGGGCGGCATATAAATCTAATTTAAAAAAAGAAGAAGACTGGCTTTTTTCATATGATTTCACATAATATTTTAATATATTTTCCAGGTGTATGCACTTTTGCTTTACCTTAATAGAGTGCATCTTTTAGCATTAAAAGTAATGTTGTCCTCAAGTAAAAGCTCATATCCTGGGGTCTTATGAACATGTCCATGTAATTGTCTTGTCAACAATAACAGAAAAAAATTGTTTGCTTGAGGGTTCTAATTTTTTGATATTTACGACATTGGCTGGCACCCCATAGTTTTTTAATATCTACCTGCCCAAATGAAAGAGAGGCTATGCTTTAAGGGCAAGGGATGTGGTTCACACATTCTCTTGACTTTTCAGTTGGAACATCAACTACAAAGGAGGCATCCTGGTGAATTATTACTCCTTCCACAGAAAAAGCCACTGCACATATTTTGACAGAGAGAAAGGAAACTCACAGTTGCCTCATGACCCTAAAGTAGAGAAAGCGGGATCTGCTAGATGACCACTGGATAACTTTCTATTCACTATATTCTAAAAGCAACTATATTTTGAAAGCAGGATATGCATCCGGTTAGAGAAAGGACAAGCTCAGCTTAAAATCCTTTGATACTCTAAGGGGCCCCCTGGCTTGTCAGAGGATAGGGAGAATTCAAATGACAAACACCGTAAAGGTTATTAAGGCCAAGGATAACCACCTGGAAGAATTATAATTGTTTGGCAAGGATGATGTAAAACTTTAGTAATAAGGAAATGTTAATTAAATGTGCCCGATGTATGTTAACCATATATGGAAAGT
Source organism: Coluber constrictor foxii (assembly GCA_038048745.1). Taxonomy (NCBI): domain Eukaryota; kingdom Metazoa; phylum Chordata; class Lepidosauria; order Squamata; family Colubridae; genus Coluber; species Coluber constrictor. The sequence goes on along the minus strand of CM075961.1, from coordinate 120,145,638 downwards.
TGCTGTGTTAGCAGAATCCTTTGTTTGAAACAGTATAAAAACTGTGGTCTCAGAATTATCAAATTGTTTAGATTTTTAGGTAATCATACCTTCTGAACCTATTGCGCAATAAACTCTCTCTGGCTGATCTAGGGATGTTGTTTGGTCACTTCATTCCATAACATTTATGGCACCCTGGCAGATGGAACCAAGGAAAAAGACCTTTGTATCTGCCCTGATGGCTACCCTAGTGGGACCGGCACCTTCCCAAGTGAAACATCCATCGGCCCCCCCACAAGGACTCCATTGAAGTCTAAGAAATCTTTCGGTGAGAAAGTGCCATGAACCCACCAGTGAAGCAGACCAGTCAAGGATCCACAAAGGTCAGCCAGACACAGAGACCTCAACAAAAAGTCAAAGAGAGAAAGCAAGCCTGCAGGTAAGTATAAATCAGGGAATTTGAGTCTCTCTGTTAAGGGGTAACCCACCAATTAAGTGGTGGAAGAGGGGGATTGATTACCTTCCTAGGAGACAAGGTGGCATCCTAAAGTCTCCAGTAATGACTTCAAGTCTCATGTTAAATTGAGGAAAGGTGCCTTGGAGTCTTTGGAAGCTCTGAGGATTCTGTGTTGGACTGTGCTGGGGGTGAAACAAAGGTCTCTATACCATTCTCAAGGAGCCAGGAAGCTCTGGAAGAACTAGGAATGGGGAGGAAATTATTTACTGTTCTTCCCACCCGGGGTTTAGCAGGTAATAAAAAGTAAAGCCTGTCTAAATGGGAAAAGACAATTTGAATTGATTAATTTGATGTGATTCCTGTTGAAAATTATTTTGTTGATGTGCATCTATAATGATAGTGTGTAGAATTGAATAGGATTGGATTGATTGTGACATGTCTGGTCAGCCTGCAAATTAATTGAACATCTTGACTTGGAGCTGTGGGAAACAGAGAGTAGTTAGGGCCCACAATCATATATATGATTTAACTGCTCTCTGAGTTCCCCCACTCCTTTAAGAATAAGCTATAGGCTGCCCAAGGAAATAAAATTAAAACAAAAAAACAAACAGATCTGGAAATGTTTGATGGTATGTGTGTGTATGTGTATGTATGTAATCATTTCCAGACCTGCAAAGAAGGTGAGACCCTCTAGCACTAGTGCACAAAAATATTTAGAAAATGGAGCTTATTGGCTTGTGAAAAAGTTCCTTGAAATAATTGTAATGATTGGTTTGCATGAAGTGGGATTTCTGCATGTAGAATTGGTGTACACAAGTAGTTTGATTGCAGCACAAATGTGAATGTGTGTGTGAGATGTCCCAAAGCTCATAAGGAGTGATAAAGTGATCTTGAGCCCTGTGAATGCCTGTGTGTTGTTGAACGGATGCTGAGAGGCGAAAGGAGATGAGAATTCTATGCAGTTTAAACATTTTTTTTCCTTTCCCTGTATTCCGGACCCCCCCTTCCTTTAAGAGAAGCAGGAAAAGGGTGGGCTGCGGGCTTTTGTTCTTTTCACCATTTTTTTCTCTCTGCTGAACCAGCCTGAGAAAGACGGGGTAAAGGGTGATATTTGATACCTGGCTTTGTAGTTTCACTGTTTTTGACTCGGAATACAGTTTATTTATTTGTTCGTTTGTTAGCAGCATGAGTTGTTGTTCCTTTCAAAGAAGGAGCTAATTTGTTTATAGAGGGATATACAATAGTAGAAGGGAGTGAGGCTTCTACACTTGTTTAAAATTTTTTTTTCCTTTTCTCTTAATCTGTCTGAGAAGGGAGGGGCAAGTGGGGGATTGGCTGCAACCTCTCTCTCTTGCTGTTCTACTTGCATATAAAAGCTTTTCTTTTCTGCTCTGAAAACAATTTTGATTTTATTTTTTTGGTAATTTTTGAGATTTAAAATATTTAATTAAACCTATATAAAAGAAATGATTTTGAAAGATTTTCTGAATCTGACTTGCATTTTACTAAAAGCAGAGAGTGACACTAAAGTTTGATACAAATATACTTCAGAGCATTGATCTAAAATACTTCATTTAAATTGTTTTACTTTTGAAGCTATTCTTCTTACAATAGTAGAAGGTTGGGAAGAAAAGGGAAGCCTTTCCCTTTGAGGATTTCTGAGGGCAGAGCTTTCCCTTCTTGAATTCAAAACTCCATGCTGGGAGATTGCTTTGAAATGGTTGGAGGTCAATGCTTGAGAGCAGAATTAGTTTATTGTTTATAGGCAGGCAGGCATGACAAATGCAAGCACAGCGTTCTGAGGCTGGCCTGTTTGGACTGCAGGAGTAACCCTTTTTTATATCCTAAAATGTCTTTTGATTTTCTATGTGACCCTTTAAAGTCTTTTGAAATTCCTTTGATTTGTGTGTGATTGTTTTATGGTGTTGAGATCCTGTTTTTGTTTGTCATTGGATTCCTCTGTCCTGGATCTGGCATATACTCACGTGTTAAAAATTCTAATTACTTTGATTTGATTTCTTTTCCTTCTTGAGTTTTTTTTATTTTTCTTTTCTGTGTCTCATGTCTGCTTGGATGTTGCAGGCCCCTGTGGTTTTGTCTTTCCTTTGTTGTGGAAAATAAGGTGGCTTCAGCTTCTTAATGGCCCATTGGTGAAGATGGGGGCTGGAGCTCTGCCTGAGTTTCTGCTTGTTTCTTTTGCGAAGTTTCACTGCTCTTTTGGTGTTGAGTTTCTTATATTTTCCAACAAGGGGAGAGAGGAAGTTTTAGTGTAATCCAGAAAGTTGTCTTTAAGTTGGTTTGCACAGACTTGTGCTGACTTGGAAGCCAGAAATGGAATGTTTAGTGAAGAAGGAGTTAGGGAAAGTAGAACCGTGGGAGGGGAGAAGGATATGTGATTTGTTTCTGGATCATGGGGGACCTTCGGAAGGCGAAGGAAGAAAGTAATGCGTGGGTGGAGCCAAGTGATAATGGGTAGCAGTGGTTATGATACAGGAAAGGAAGACGGAGTTAAAGGGTGTACAATCCAAAGAAGGGAAGCGTAAGTGTACAATATGATGGCAGCAGCGTAAGTGTAGAGAAAGTGGTGTTGGGTGATTCCTTTTTGGATTACACAGAGAGTTTAAAGAGAAAGTGGTGTTTTTTTAATTGACAGTGATCAGATTAAGTGAACAAAGCATTAGAATACACTTAATTAAGTGAAGGGAGTAGGAAAATCACTCCTGATAGAATAGAAGAGGTGGCATCTCAACCTCTACCTAAAATCAAGCAAGAACTAAGGAAATTCTGAGGTTTGGGTTGATGGGAATGCTGATCTTACCAAACCCCTGTATGCAAAATTAATTGAATCTGAACCTTGGAATTGAAATGGGAGGGACACAAAAGAGGAAGCTTTGAAAATTTGAAACAAGCTTTAACCAAGGCTTCTATATTAAGTTTACCAAATTTGGAAAAGCCATTCCATCTCTTTTAAACACAGAAAATGGAATTACACAACAGGGTGTTGGCTCAGGACTGGACAGGACAAAAGAAACCTATGGCATTCCTGTCTAAAATAATGGACCCAGTAATAAGGGGATGGCCAGTATGTATTCAAGCAATTGCTGCTACTCAACACTGGTCCAAGAAAGTGGGAAATTGATCTTTGGGGAAGCCCTTATTGTGAGCACCCCATCTAAAATATGAAGCAATTTTAATGCAGCAGACAGACTTAATTTTAATTACAGATCACAATTTGAATCCAGCACAGTTCTTAGCCAACACTAGATTAATGGTTCAGTTTGGATTAAAATATTATTGTGCTAAAATAATTGATTTACAAATAAAAATAAAACCTGATTTGGAGGAACACTCCCTGGAAAAAGAACAAGCAATTTTCATTATAAATGGACACGCTAAGAAAATCCTGGAAGCAAGGAGTTTGCCTCAAAATTGGTCTACTCAAACCTGTGAAGCGTATGCACTAAATCAAGCTCTATGCATCTTGGAAGGAAAAATAGGCAGATTCCAAGTATGCATTTGGGATAGTGCATACATTTGGCAAATTATGGGTGGAATCATTGTGGAATTCAAGCTATTGTAAATGAACTTTTAAAATGCTATGGTGATATTGGAATATATCCTTTAGCAAATTATAGACAACTGTTTAATTTGTAAAAAGGCGAATAAACAAGCTGTCGGGAAACATTAGATGGGTGGGAGATCACCAGCTTTAAGATCATTTCAATGTATTCAAGTGGATTTTACAGAATTACCAAGAGGGGAGAGAATACAATATTTATTGGTCATAGTGGACCGTCTCACAGGGTGGGTTGACACCTTCCCTGTAGTAATGCTACAGCAACAGAAGTGTCAAGAATTTACTTAGATCCAACCTAGAAAGAATATTGGAATATCATCATATGAATTGTTGTTTGGAGTAGCTTTCACTCCAGGAAGCATATGCTTTGATTTCCTGGAAACCAGAGACAAAGTATTGAAACAATATGTGTATAAACTGTCCAGATATTTTGAAGTTTTTAGGAAACAAGGACTATTAGCTCAGATGCCACTTTTGGAGTTTCTAGTCCACAACTTCCACCACGATGATTGGATGTTGATCCGGAGCTGGAAGGAAGTTAAACCCCAAGTGAAAGGGCCTGTGCCAGCCCCAAAGGAGTGGAAGGTGGAATCTTACCAAGGAAATCTATTGAAGTTGATGATCCAAAGAACCTAATCGACTGGCGGGCAGTAACCAGTGGGAATAGCATTCTTCATCACCTGGATTATTTTTGTATTTTTCTTTCTTAGGACTAAATAGTTGCCTATGCTGTTTCCCAACTGAAGAAGACTACAACTGATCAGATTCCATTGCGAATTCTCCCAGATGTGTTGGGTTTGTAATTGCGCCTTTTAAGACTTTAGAAGGAAGATCTTGGATTCATTGAACGAAACTGAAACCCGCAGACCATAGTGATCCGGTCACATACCAGGTGACAAGAACTCACAAACCTTGGTGCTTAAATTCAAAAAGAATACACCCTGCTGAGTCCTACCAGCAACGGACTCTCTATGCATGGTGGTGAACATCCACCCTACTGAACCACTCTGGAAGCTGGTTCCCTGTGCACAGCTGAAGATTCATAAGGATGACGACAGCCTTCACACTGTAGATATATATCTTATTCACTATAATATAATACATTTTTACACATACTAATGTTAGAGGCAGGTTGGGTGTGAGTGTGGATTCTGTAGGTAGTTGCTATCCTAGCCCTACTTTTACTCTTGTTTTACACATATGAGGAATGATTTTGTGGAAAACCTAGGGTTTTTATTGCTACTGCTATTTCCCAATCATCACGTACCACTGACTCTATTCCTGATGTAGTGAGTTTTACACCATAGGTGATTATGATTTATATATGGCTTTGGACATTGTTCACAACAGAAATTTCACATGCTAATATCATGAACATTAATTCTCTAAGTAGAGACACTTTAGGTCAAGTACACTCCCGCCAAAAACGCATTGTCTATGCATGGGGTCATTACTTTAGACCTAGGCCAACTCCATGACCTAAGGTTGCACTTTTGACATTCCAGCAGAGTGGGAATAGATAAGGAAAATGGGCCCCTATAACAATTGCAAAAAGGAGATTACATCTCAAGGATCCTGGAATTAAGTCAAGATCTTGTTAATTAGTATAACCCTACCCTAGGTCAGAAATGCTGGTTATGTCTATCCGCTGACCCTGCATCTTATCATGCTGTTCCTGTCAAGCCACAACTCTGGGTTAGAACAAATGCTACAATTATCCTTGAAGGGGATAGTAGAAATAAAGCACTCGTCTCACCGATACAAGGAGATTTTTATGAGGCATTCAAAAGACTGGGAAAAAGCCGCTTTCCTATTGCAGGCCCGATAGCTACGGGTATAGACCTCATAGGAATGCCTTCTCTGTGTGTAAAGAGACACCAGAAATTTGGTAAGCCTGTAGGGTCCCCAACAGAAGAACAATGTCAGTCAAAAATATACCTTGGCCCTAAGATGTACTTGATGGATATAAAAATTAACAAAAGGGATATGTTTCCCTCTGCCCACCACTTATTTCGACAAAAGGTCACTCTCTCAACACCACCAGAAATGAGCTTTAAGAAAGGAAAGTGGAGAGGATGGAATATATCCTTTGAAAACTGTCCAAGACCATTTCAGCCTCCATGGTTTCCAGTTTGGTTAAACTTTAAGATCAAATCAGGTTTATGTATCCTTTTTCCACCGGGAAATATTTCCTCCCGATATCTTTTTGAAGGACCAGTCCTCAGAGATAAACAAAAAGACCCTTCATTAGAAGTCCCATTGCAACCACTAGCAGGAATGTTGGTGGCAAGGACTTTGGGGGTCTGGACTAATGAAAACCACCATAGGATACATACTTTCTCCATGAACATAGGAGTATATGTAGAGGAAAAAGGAGTGTTCTTTTTGTGTGGAAAGGATGCATATTTGTGTTTGCCAACAAATTGGACAGGAACATGTACAATAGTCCACCTTTTTCCTAAAATAGGTGTTGTCAGTGGAGAACATACTATCCCTGTTCCCCTCATGGGACAGGTTCAGAAGAAGGTTCCAATATTGATCCCACTATTAGTGATTATGGGTGTGGGTACTGCTGTTGGGACAGGGGTAGCAGGACCAACACACTCTGTAATACAGTTTCAGCAATTGTCAGAAGAGCTTCAAGAGAGCTTGAACCAGATTGCTGGAACCTTGGTCAAAGTCCAAGATCAAATAGATTCCTTGGCAGCAGTAATTTTACAAAACTGACGTGCCTTAGACCTCCTGACAGCTGAGAAAGGAAATCAGCTGTGGTCAAGGAAGGTGCTAATGAATTGCAGGAAAGGGCTTCCAAAATAAGCCACAGGTTACAGACAACTGACATGTGGTTTTCTTGGTCGCCTGGATCTGGCTGGATGAAATAAATGTTATTAATATGTGCTGTTGCAGGTCTAGCTTTTATTCCTTGTATAAATCCTTTGCTTAAACAGCTATCAAAGAGAGCAGTAAAGGAACTGCAATCTGAAAAGGAGTTAGTTTTAATGGAAACTCTCATTGATCATCAGGTTAGCTCTAATTCCCTTGAAGAAAATAAAGACTCTGATACAGACCCATATGAGGAAATGGAAAGAGGGAGAGAATCTCCCCAAGAATCAAGAGAGTAAAGACAATCAAGAACTATCTATCCTTTACCTTTATTATTATATTTTGTTAGACTCTATATATAGTAGATTTGTTTATTGGAACTTTGTATACTCAGTGGTTAAAGGTGAAAGTTTATGTATTGAAAAATAAACTTTCAGACGGGGGAATAAAGTAGAGAAAGCGGGATCTGCTAGATGACCACTGGATAACTTTCTATTCACTATATTCTAAAAGCAACTATATTTTGAAAAGCAGGATATGCATCCGGTTAGAGAAAGGACAAGCTCAGCTTTAAATCCTTTGATACTCTAAGGGGCCCCTGGCTTGTCAGAGGATAGGGAGGATTCAAGTGACAAACAGCGTAAAGATTATTAAGGCCAAGGATAACAACCTGGAAGAATTATAATTGTTTGGCAAGGATGATATAAAACTTTAGTAATAAGGAAATGTCAATTAAATGTGCTGGATGTATGTTAACCATATATGGAAAGTTGCTGTGTTAGCAGAATCCTTTGTTTGAAACAGTATAAAAACTGTGGTCTCAGAATTATCAAATTGTTCAGATTTTTAGGTACTCATACCTTCTGAACCTATTGCACAATAAACTCTCTCTGGCTGACCTAGGGATGTTGTTTGGTCACTTCATTCCATAACAACCCTTCACAATGGGCCATTTTGGTCTGGTCTAATTTATTGTATTTCATATTCTCTGTGAACTTAATGTTGTTTAGCAAAATTCTCTTTTAGTTTTATTTTCAAAATATCATATGTTGATTGGGCTATAAGAGTATAATTAATTACCTAGCATAAATGGTAGTAGAATGAGGATTTGCACTTGGTCAAGGCCTATCCCATTGCTGGCTCACATACTTAATCCACTCAACCACTAACAACCATAGCTTCTTATTTTTGGATTTGACAAAAGGATCATTTATTGCATAGATGCTGAATGAGCACACAGTGCAAAAGGGCAATTGAATATGTGTTAAATTTAGGGATTCTAGAACATAATGTTTTGGTAAATTGGGGCATGCATAAAAAAGAGGTGGGGCTTCAGTCTTATAGACATGGACCATTGTGACTTTTTTTATTCCCTCCTCTGCAGACACTATAATTGGATGTTGTCAATGGGGTTGTTCAGCCTTCTTATACCTGCTCCATGATATATCATGATGATGCAAAGATCTGAGTCTTTGAGAAACCAGTTGAACACCCGTCTGATTCCTACCCAAGGTCCACATCCAGCTTTACTACTTGAAGGCAATAGTACATCTACATGGATCCATGAGGAAAAAAAAGAAATTCAAAGATAGGGGACAGCTTTAAACTCATTAGAGGTAATTTGCACAACTTGCTCGGAGATATCAATGAAGCAGTGAGCACAGGAGGAGTCACAAAATGATTAAACATGTGTATGGATATTAACTGTAATCTAAGTTATCATGAGCATAAATCTGACTCATGCTAGATCTGCAACCTTCTTTGTTTCTAGGGTAGATTTCACCAATCAAAATTTTTATTGCCTCTATCTACTTCACTTTATCTGCTTGAAAACTTGGTTTAGCCATAAAGGCCACAAAGCATGGTAAGGAGATACATCGGCTGTCAATTTCAGCCCTTTAACTGTGGAGAGAATAGAAATAATTGTACTGTGATGGAATATTGGCTAGGCGTTTTTGTTCAATTGTTACGATAATATATAAACTGATGATGGAACTTCAAAAAGTGACAAAAATTAGAATGACTGTGGAAGCCAATGGACATAATATTTGAGAACTTTATGGCAGACTTAAATGGGAATATTTGCAGAATACACTGCATATACTTGCAAAGCTCTTTCTATACTTTTCCTGTATGTCATCAGCAGGAAAATAAAGGAGTAATTTAAAGACAGTATCATGAGGTCACCCACTGAAAAATAATGTTTTGATGTAATTGATACTGTATGATATTTTTTCCCATGATCACAACCACTTTAACAGTAATTATAATTGAATATAGTGTGAGAAATGGATAAATAGCCTATTAGACTACCAGAGTCTATAGGTCTCAGGAGGATAGCAGGCCTTAAAAAAGCTATATGAACCAAAATTTTAGATAGAAAGATTTCAAAGGGTATCAGAACTATCTGTAATCATGCTGAGCTGTTGCTGTGAAATGTGAAAAGTGATTTTGCAAAGTATATAGTTTTGAGATATATTTGGAATCAGAACGTTGAAACTGTGAGAAATAGGGAACAGGTGTTTGCAGAGAGTGACGGTCAGTAAGAATGTAAGAAAGAACAAGGAAGTGAAACTATGGAATGCATATGTCAGTAAAAAAGAAAGTATAAGAAATATGACTTGAGATGGGAATGGTGTCCTTTACCCAATAGCAGTCCTTGTAGGATCTGCTATGTGTCATTGGACCCCGTTGCAATGGTTTAATAATGTAAGTTTTGTTGTGGAATTGTACTGCTATGTTGGCTATTTATATTCCAAATTGTTCATGAAATAAACCTCTGAATCTTAAAGTAAGATTTATTGCTTGTGGTTTGTCTCCTATTTTCCCTTTATTGGAGTCTTTTGATAACAATGGTAAATATATTAACTTAATGTATCTTGTGTTAGCCCATCTTGTTAAGTCTATTTTAAACGGACAATAGTTTTCTCAAATTTCATATAGAAATCTCTCCCAGCCCAGTATTTGTGAAGATGTTTTTCACAGAAAGTGTCAGGCATAAAATATGAATGTAGGGATCATCGTCATCCTTATTGCTAATGATAACTTCATAGAACAAAAAAAGAAAAGAAAAGAAAAAAAAGAAAAGAAAAAGAAAAAAGAAAATAATAGAAAAATTTGAATTGGATATGAACATGTTCTGGAGATGACCACTGATTACTAAAGTCTATAAAATGTTATATAAGATCAATCTGGAAGATAAATATGTTAAGCTTATATGGTAAAATGGGCAAAAAAAATTCAGTTATAACATAATGTTAGATCAATGAGAGAATGCATGGACCAATGGTTGAAAATTTACTTTAAATTATAGTTTAAAAGGAAACTGGTATAAGATGAAGTATCATTGGTATTTGTCTCTGGACAAACTGGTGAAAATATATACAAGATTTCCAACAAGTGCTGGAAATGCAATCAAATTCCAGGTACATTTTACCATCTGTGGTAGTCTTGTAAGTATGCTAAATCATATTAGGTAAATATAATAATGACAAAGCAAAAATATTTAAAATACAAATACTGATGAAATCTGAAGCTTTTTTTCTAGGTGTTATGGACAAATTGGTAGAAAAATAGTTTAGGACATTATTTCTTTACATGGTGACTGCTGCAAGAATTGTGTATGCTAAGTATTGGGGGGGAAGGCATGCTGAATGTTGAAGAATGGACTTTAAGATTAACTGTACTGGCAGAGATGTTGAAATTAACTGCATTGATTAAAGACAGTGGATTAGATAAATTTATAGCAGATTGGAAGTCATTTATTGACTTTCTTTGTGTTAAATACAATAACTAAAAGTTAACAGAGGGTTTCAAAAATTAGTTTTAGTTTTAGGATTATCTATTTATTACTTGTTTTATATATAGTGAACAGATGGTAGATCCACGGATTGATAGATACATAGATTTCCACATTTTTTATGCAACATAGTATTTTTATTAAATATAGATGGGAAAGTTTCTAATTACTTGTAGGTCTGCTGTGTAAATGGGAGAAGAACATACCAGATATTTTAGATAATATTGTTTAGCATTCAACCAGGATGGATAATTTATGTTTAATTTTAGTGCTATAATGATATACTTTTCATTTGTTATATTTTGTACACGTTTTTCATTTTTATTGTCAGCATTGGATGGTTGTTTTTTCTTCATTTTTCTTTCTCCTCCTCCTCCTCCTCCTAATTTTGTATTTTAACTTTGAAGATAAATAAGAAAAATTAAAATGGTGATTTAGGAAGGAGAAATAGAAAAGTCTACAAAAAAACCAATAGTACATTATAGAACATCTGTTGAGCATGCAAAAAATCTGTCAAATCTCACCCCCAGGGCACATCAAGGGAAAAAAAATCACATGGACTTTAGTAGAGATGCCAGTATTGGGGGTAAAGCAGAAATTCTTGGAAGTGTCACCTGGTTTTTATTAGTGAGCTCATTAAAATGGAGCCTCTAATATCTTCTATCCAGGCACTTTGCAGCCCATACTGAGTGGCTTTTTATGAGCTAATAACAAATTCCTCTCCCTTCCAGTGGTTGTTTATCTCTATGATTCATAGTTTATTTCTTAGCCCCACAATTTTGCAGACTCATTTTGAGGCTCTAAATTCTCAACAGCAGTGTGTAAGAGAACAGTGGCCTTCAGGGGACCCACAATGTAATTTCATATTTTGGCAGAATGGGAGAGATTCAGAACTACGCCATGGTACTCTGTCCAATTTAGCTGCAAGTCATCAATCCTTCATTTTAAAAAGGAAAACAATATCATTGGCATAAATTGTACTAAATGGATTGACAAACTAACTCAGTATAAAGCAGTTTCCACTATTGCTCTGTACTAGCAGCTCTTCTTTTTAGAAAGAGCATATTTTTCATGCTCAATTGGTGTTCTGCAATCCCATATTAAAGAATACAGGGCTGTATGTGTTGCATTTATAATGTGATAAGGTGCTTTACTAATACACAGTGTTGTGATGTCTGCTATATTTATAGAGGGGGTTATGGTATCATTCTGTGACTTGAAGCAGAAAACATGATCACAGAAGCTGTTTAGGGTTCCTTTTTTTAAGACCACCACATGCCTTAAAAACATGTGGCTGAATAGCTGTGGAAGGAATACAAGTATCAAAAGAGGATACTTTTGTTGGTATTTACAACTATATACATTTGCAGTAGGGGGGCGATGGCTCAGCAATTAAAGGCATTGAACTTGTCAGCTGGGGAGCTGGGGAACTGACAGCCTGGATTCGAGAACTGAGCTCCACACAAGAGGGTGAGATCCCATTACTTGACCCAGCTCCTACCCACCTAATAGTTTGAAATCTACATGCAAATTAGAATTATTTATTTATTGGCCAAGTGTGATTGGACACACAAGGAATTTGTCTTTGATGCATCTGCTCTCAGTGTACATAAAAAGAAAAAATATATTCATTAAGAATCATAAGATACAACACTTACCGATAGTCATAGTCAAATAATAGTCAAATAAGTCAAATAAGCAATCAAATCATACTAGGAAACAATCACTATAAATCGTAAGGATAGCAACAAGTTATAATCATACAGTCAAGTGGGAAGAGATGGGTGATAGGAACAATGAGAAGACTAATAGTAATACAGACTTAGTGAATAGTTTGACAGTGTTGAGGGAATTATTTGTTTAGCAGAGTGATGGCATTTGGGAAAAAACTGTTCTTGTGTTTAGTTGTTCTGGTGTGCAATGCTCTATAGCGTCGTTTTGAGGGTAGAACAGTGGTGGGTTGCTCCCGGTTCACACCAATTTGGGAGAACTGATAGTAAAAATCTGTCATCACTCACAGAACCAGTATAATGGCTGGCTGGCCATGTCCCCAAACTTGTCCCCTGGTTCAGGGGTGGCTGCTAAATTTTTTTTACTACCAGTTCTGTGGACGTGGCTTATTTTGTGGGCATGGCTTGTGGGGGTGTAATGTGACTGAGTAAGCATAACCAACTTTTTTTTTACTTTTTTTTTTTTTTACTTGTGGGAACAGCCTGTCTCTTAGCTGGCAAGAATGGCCACAGCCTGCCCCCACCCTCTCTGCCCTGCCAGCTGGTCTGGGGGTTCTGCCAGAGAAGCTGCAGCATGAGAACTGTTGTTGCTGGGGGCAAAGAGGAGTGGTGGCAAGGATAGGCAGTCCAGGGCTTCCCTGTCTCCTCACCTGAGCAGGCTTTTGGCATGGCCCAGACCTTCGGGGGAAAGGATTGAAGCCCCAGTCTGCTGCTCCTTCCATTGTACAGAAAGACCAATATATTGTTTGAATTATCCATTCCCTCCCTTCCCTCAATCCCATTTCATGGCTTCCCAACTTCCTCATCCTCTGCTTTCTCACTGTTTTCTCCAAGCAGCCAAGAGAGAATGGGCTTGCCCGGCTGTCACAGTCTCCGATGCCTGCGATGCCAGACCTCGCCTCCTGCCCAGCTGAGAGACTCTGCTTTCCTTGGCAAAACTCTTCATTGTTGCAGCGCAGGGGACAAGGGTGGCGCCAGAGGATCCGTGCAGCTACTATCCCACCCCACCTCCGCCTCAGTCACACCGCAAGGCTCCAACTCAAGGAGGAGAAGACGGAGGAAGGGGTGGGGGAGTCTAAACGGCAGCTACCTCGAGCAAGCCGCAGTGTTATTACGCAGGGCTCCGAGTGGTTGGAGAAGCGGCAGAAACAGCAGCCAGGGCTGTGCTTTCAGTGTGTAAGCAACGCTGCCTCTGCCGCGAGGAACTTTGGAGAGAGAGTGCTGGGGTAGGCTGTGGCTGTTCTCGCCAGCTAAGAGACAGGCTGCTCCCACAGCCTGCCCCCGCGCTCTCTCTCCAAAGTTTCTCATGGCAGAGGCAGCGTTGCTTACCATTGAAAGTGCAGCCCTGGCTGCTGTTTCTGCCTCTTCTCCAACCACTCAAAGTCCTGCGTAATAGCGCTGCGGCTTGCTCGATGTAGTTTGAATTTCCCCTGCCCCCCTCTACCTCTGTCTTCTCCTCCTTGTGTTGGAGCCTCGTGGCGTGACCGAGGCTGAGGAGGGGTAGGATAGTAGCTGCACGGATCCCCCAGCACCGCCCGTATCTCCTGCCCTGCAATAATGAATAGTTTTGCCAAGGAAAGCAGAGTCTCTCAGCTGGGCAGGAGGCGAGGTCTGGCATCGCAGGCATTGGAGACTGTGATAGCCGGGCAAGTCCATTCTCTCTTGGCTGCTTGGAGAAAACAGTGAGAAAGCAGAGGATGAGGAAGTTGGGAAGCCATGAAACAGGATTGAGGGAAGGGAGGGAATGGATAATTCAAGCAGTATATTGGTCTTTCCGTGCAGCAGAAGGAGCAGCAGACTGGGGCTTCAATCCCTTCCCCTGGAGGCCTGGGCCTCTTTCGGCACACTCAGCCTTGTATGTGTGTTTTCCTTCTGCTTCGGAAAATATGTTACCCACCCACCCCCCTTTTCTAGCAGCTGCTAAGTCATGTCCCAAAGTTGCTTTTTTCCCCAAGAGGCAACTGGAATTTCTGAGGGTTTTTTGAAGACGTTTTGGCTTCTCATCCACCAAGAAGCTCCAACTAGAGATGGTGGGGAATGGAAGGATATATATTCCTTGCAAGGCCTCAAAACCAGAGCTGTGTTTATAGATGACACAAGAAGGATGGGTTGTTATACAAACTGTGCCATATTATCCCCTGCAAAAATTTTATTGACTAATAACATACTGAGTAATAGGTTCTTTCAGATAATAATGGGGGACAAATAAATAAGGTAAGAAGAAAAATTATGAGCACCTCACTCCTACTAATGCATGCTGACCTTCCTCATTTATTACATATTGTTTTTGTGATTAATCACTATGCTTTAATTATGTTCAATTTGTAACAATTGAAGGGAAACAATAATGATATAATAAATAATACTAGAATATGATATACTGGTATACTAGATTCTGTAACCATTAGGTTCCTGTAATACATATTATTCCTTTCTATTTGTATCTCCTGTAATAAACATTGTTATTAAGCTTCTGTACTGTATCTGGTATTTGTCAAATGTATATCCCTGCCATTTGACCTGAACTCATATCAATCTTCTTCCTGTGCCATCTAAAAGCATGGCATCTCAGTTGGAACTGCAGCCATCAACTAAGGGATAATTTACACCTCAGCCCTAATTTATGTTTGATCTGGATAAGCTCCTGCTTTGCAGAACCAGGGGGCCAAATGGCCAATTAAGTAAAAGGAATGCCCAAATAACACTAATTGGGACGTTCTATTCCCTTGTAGAGCAACAACGAATACTCGAACTTAAAACTAGGGGGCCAGAATTGGGTACTAAACTGACGTCTCTGAGGGTATAAAATGACTCCATACCTTCCCCAAGGTGTGGCTATCTCCTCGCATGCATTGTATCTGTATTTATGGATAGAGTCCCACCCAGTATTTTGTTTTTGACCATAAATAAAATCTGTTTTTTTGCAAGCCTCTTCTGAGTCTCTTTCTTTGGCATTCTGGTAACTCAAGTGTATTTTGGGACCTTACATTTCTGGTGCCCCAATGTGGGGCTTGAAGGCAAAGTTTCTTCAAGGTGGCTGCATTCAGCTTCCCACAAACTGAGCCACTTTAAGGCTTGGTGGCCTTCATTAAAGGCAAATGAAAGAAACCAGCTTGGACCAATACCGCAGTCGAGCTCTCCTGGAAAAATTTATCCAGTGACTTTAATCTGGTCATTTGCTGGCAGGCTCCGATTCTGCCTGCCCTGACCGCCTAACAAAGAGGTTTGCACTGGAGAGAGAGAGTGAGAGAGAGAGAGAGAGAGAGAGAGAGAGAGAGTGTGTGTGTGTGTTACGGAACTGAGCTCTTCTGGATGAGTAGAATTTTTTTTTTCTCTTGGGAAGGGGAGTGTTGCCTTGTGTGTGTGGGCGACTGCAATGTGGGAAATATCTAATAGAGGTTTGCCCACATTTTGAAAGAAGTGTGACTGTTGGAATCTGTAGTGCAATCTGTCGTCCAAATGTGGCAGCCATGAGCTGCACTTTGCTCCAAGCCTCATCCGAAAAGCTCTGTGCAGAGAAGCACCTGTTTTCCTCTGCTGCCCAAAGCACTTAGAGGAAAACACGGCTCATGGCTGCTAACTTTCGCTCTGCTGCGCCAAACAGTTTCCCATAAAGAGCAACGAAAGAGAGAAACAGCCGCTGACCTGGAGAACACGTGGACTGGAGCAGCTACGTTGTGCTCTCCACTGACTGTTTCTTCCCCTTCGCTACTGCAGCACAGCGAAATGTAGCAGCCATGAGCTGCGCTTTCCTTCAAGTCAAAACGGGAAAGATCTGGCTGGGAGGGGTGCCTCTGTCCACTGGTTCAGGGCAGCGCGCTCAGCTGCAGCCCAGATGAGCCGAGGAACTGCAGGGAACCTCCCGTGTGTTGCAGCCCCCTCCCAGCCTTTGCTCGTGCCTCTGTGCCTGCAGCATCTCCCAAAGCCATCGCCGTTGGAGCCGCGACAGGGACACGGGCAGCCAATAAGCTGGGTGCCCGAAAATGGTGTGGAGGTGCTGGCGTGGGAGGGGGGGTGCAACACACGGGAGGCTCCCCGCAGTTCCTCGGCTCGTCTGGGCTGCAGCTGAGTCCGCTGCCCTGAGCTGGTGGAAGCCGCGCAGGAGGCGGCTGGGAGCATGCTAACCTTGCCCTCCCCAAGTGCTGGATTCTGACGTTGCTATCTCCCGTGGCCTGCCCGGCCTCTAAGAGATATAGCACAGCCATTACATTCTAGGATAAATAGCATCAGGCAAGAGATCAGAATGCTATACTGAATGCCATTTGCTATACTAGTGAAGCAGATGTTTTGTATCATGAGAACTCAGATAAATGGAATTGCTGTTTTTCAGGTAATATAAACAGAGTTGGCATTTCAAGGTGGCATCTTTGGAACTCAGCTATGTGACATTATAGTCCTAGTTGCCCCATTGCAATGCTTTTTAAATGCTAGGCAATTGCTGTTTTAATTTGCTGTAAGAGCTATGCTTGTTTTTCTAGAGTATTCTGAGCAGCATAAATGCAGATGCTTGGCACATCTTAATTTTCACTGTAAAAGGCTTGTTCACCCATCTCTCCATTGTATTACACTGTGCATAATACAAGAGCATGCAAGAACTTATAAATGCATTTGAATGATGCATTCTCAGAAAAGTATATTTGTGCTGTTTAAGACTAAGTGGGAGGGAATTCTTTAAGCAAATCACTAGTAGAGATATCTTCATCCAATTCTTGCTTTTGTGACTCCTCAGTCACAGATCAGATCAGCAAGTTACTCAGAATAGCTTGACCAGAATGTCCTGCATCTGCTGCTGACAAATACTGGACTGCACAGTGGAAAACTTTTAGCTGGTGCCAAAGACAGATTGGGCAATGGAATGGGGGAGGCTTTTGGATATTAGCTGATTAAAAAAGGAAAATCCAGTATCATTGGCCCTTTTTCTCGTCATTGATCAATTGGCTTTCTGCAGAGGGTGGAATCTCATTGCTTATGCTTGCATCTTCTTTATATTTAAAGCATATTAAAAGTCATATGTGCAGAATGATACCTTGTCTAAGGGGGATGTTAATTCTACAGCCCTATGACTATTCAAACTGAATACCAACTATCAACTTAGATTAGTATTTGCATATATCTGTTGTGGGCAACATTGTCTAGCCTCATCACATTACAATGCTGAGGCTGATTGGGGTAGTTTAGAGTTATAAGGAAGATAACAGTAAGATATTAGATTTTTTTTGTCTAATTTCTCCCAGGGGGAGGTAATTCCAGAAGTGTTTAAGCCCATGATAAACTTATCACACTTGTAGTGTATTTCAAAATTTCTCATCAAATCCCAGCATGTGTGTGACCTTTATTTGATAATTCGGTGCTGAATTTTAACAGTGAGTTTCTTGGGGAAATTGTGAGAGAAGCTGGGAAGGGTGCTCTAAGGACAATAAAAAATGCTTAGGGCAGAGGAAGAGAGAACAGCTGTGTTTGCATGGATGTTTATCCATGGTTTTTTTCATTTAACCCAATTTTCCAAGCTCTAAGCACATGAGTTGGGTTTACCCAACATGCAAGATTTTTAAAAATGTGATTGGCTAACTTGTGTCTCAAAGTATCATTTAAATATAATAAACCATGTGACATATACAGTAAATGCAAAAAGAATATCAGTTCAAAGAACGAAGGACTCTGCACAGAAGCATAATTTACTTAGAATTTTCCACTTCATTAGTAATTTTTCTTGCTTTATAATTTAAAAAGTTTAGAAAATTGATTATGGTTCTGAGGGAAAGATAGGGAAAGCAAAGAAATATTTCTTTTTCCTGTGTTTCTTTTAACATTTATGCAATCTCCCATTTGGTTGAATAAATAACAGGAATCTATTGTTTTGCTTGAAAACTTAAATATGAATAAATTTGCTTTTTTTAAAAAAAATTACTGAATTGATAGTAGCTTTAAATATAGGATCCTTCAGATCTAGTAAAATACTCAACCACTATACTGCACGTTCTCTGAACTTTTTGAAGTTGCATAATTTTCCGCTTCCAAGCACCTCCCACTACCTACTTTTCATATCCCCTCTGTAAATGTTGTTAGTGATACTTTATTTCATTTTTATTACGGTTACTCACACAGTCAGCTAGATGTTTAGTCTAGATATTGCTTTTTTTATCTACCTGGGATAGGCAGATATGGATGTTTGATGATGTTAAAGGTATTATTACAGGATGTTAGCTGTTCCAAGTAAAGCTCCCTCTTGCTATTGACTGATGGTAATTTTGTCAACTCTGGTATTCCAGTGGTACTCCAGTTGTTTAGTGATTTTACTCAAGGTGGTTGTTATTACTGATACTATCTTTGTCTTTTTTGCCACAGTAATTCTATTTCTATTTGCAGGTATTTGTATTTTATTATCTTCCGTTCTTTTTCCTTTATTCTGCTGTCCTCAGGCACTACTGGTACTATGTCTACTATTCAGACTTTTTCTTTTTAACAATTATTAAATCTGGGGTATTACATGGCAAATGCCTGTCAGTTTGAATTCTAAAATTCCAGAGCATGTTAGCTTCTTTATTTTTGATGATTTTATTTTATGGTCCCACCAGCTCTTATTTGCAGACAAATGGTATTTATTGCAGAGCTTCCAATGCACCATTGTTGCTACTTTATCATGCTGTTGTTTGTAATCAATCTGTGCAATCTTCTTGCAGCAGCTAACCAGATGATCAGCTTTTTTACAGAGATGGCACTTTTGTCTGTTGCTTTCTTTTCAATTCTGGCTTTATATGACCAAACCTTATGAACATATGCCATGTTCATAAGGCTTGGTCTTGTGCAGCCACAATTAGCTTCTCTGCCTCTTTCTTATTATTACTAAATGTATTTGCCACCATCTAGGGTTCAAGGCAATTCTGAGCAACTTAAGGTATGATAAAATATACAGATATCAAAGCAATTACAAATGTGAAAACAGATTAGAATTACAAAAATTTTAAATAAACTAAAAAAGCATGGGTTTGGAGCAGGGAAATGGGATCATGTTCTTTGTCACTGCATCAACTACCTCCAACAAACAGTTTCTTCTTCAGGATGCCAAGTCAATCTATATAGCCAAATTTTAAGCTTTTCCTGAAGGCTAAAGGAGGGGGGGTTCCTCCTGTGGCAAGATGCTCCAAGATGCCACATGGGCTGTGGCAGAAAAGGCTCTTCTCCTAGATTCCATCAGCCAAAATTCCTTGGCTGATGAAATGAAAGTAAGTCCATTCTGCCAGCACAAGACTGGTAGGCCAGTTCCATTGTGGAAGGATAGTTTCAAAGATATCTTAGACTCATGTCATAGAAGGCTATGAAGATAATAACCAACAACTTGAATTGCAACTGGAAGCAGATCTGCAATCAGTGTAGCTTGCATGACAGTGGTATTACATGTGCCACCCTAAGGGCCTTCAAAACTGTCCATAGTGCTGCAGACTGGACCAATTATAGCTTCTGAATACTTTCCAAGAGTAGTCCCAAGTACAACACATTGCAGTAATTCAACCAAGAGATGACCAGGATGTGAATGAATTCAGGGCTTCGTGATTCAGGGCACAGTTGGCACTGAAAAGGGCTTAAAGTTGTGCAAAAGCTCTCCTAGCCACAACTGCCACCTGCTTTTGAGCAGGAGTCATGAATCTAGGAGAACCCACAAGTTGAGCACCAGGTCTATCTGACATATTGCAATCCCATCCAAAACTAGGTGATAACCTTTGGATTCTGAGGCTCTTTATACCCACAATCACTCCATCTTACCAGATTCCACAGCCTCTACAGCCTTTTTAGTACAATAGCTATCAGAGTATCTCTTTCAAGAAAAATGTTGTCTGTTCTTCCATTTTTTTGAGAATTAGAAATGCTAATAGGTTCAAAGGCAGGGCTGGGGCTGATATTTTCCATACAATAGAGGAGGTAGCAAAGTGATAAAATAATATCTTGAAGTAAATCCTCCATAATTTTAAAGATTGTAATATTAATAACTATAAGTAAAATTTCTGTTTCTTTCTTTCTTCATGTTTGCAGCTGAACTCCTACCACTACTATCCATTGTTTGGATGTTTGTAAATAATTACCAAGTTAACACCTGCAGCATGCTAAATTCACCATCTTAATAATTTAAAAGCTGTAGCAACATTTATTAGAAAACAGGTAAGTTTCCTTTTTGGAAACAGATTATTTCTTCCCATGTGATTTGTTTGCCCTACAGATTATTACTAGTAACATCTTAATTTTATAGTTATTGCTGACTATAATACCTGTCATCATTACTATTACAGTATGTATTAGTGCTATGGCTGGATGCCTCTAGAAGTTGCTACAAGTTGCTAGCCTATATTCATATCATGATTACCTATTACAGAGTGTGATGTTCATGTATTTTTCATGTATTTTTTTACATGTCTTGACCTTTTATCTATAAAGCAAAACAACATATAGTTCAAGTAACACTAAGGTTGGGTGAGGGAGTTTTAACTCCATTGGTAGTCATCCTCTGAAGAATGGCTTAGATTATATTTCTGGACAATAAGGATTCTGGGTCATATAACCTCATTTGGGCAGGTTGGGTTTTTTTTATACCAGAACTAGCAACAGACAATGACAAGATTGGCTATTCCTCAGAATCAACAGAGATACCAGCACCTTGACAATCCTGCCATTTGTATTTTTCAGTGTCCCAAATTAAGAATAATTCATTTCAATGTTGCCATTCTGCAATCTTTTACAAGAATTGAATGAAGAGGCTGCATCAGTCTCCCTGGTTTCTTTATAAGGTCAGAACTCCTATCACTAGTAACTTAACCTGCCTTCTTATGGAACTGCAAAAAGTAGTCCTGCAAAAGCATGAAAACAGATGGTTATTTCTTCAGTTAACATGAGAAAATAATAGGATTTATATATTGTTATCAACATATAGTTAAATGTGTATGTAGAAATTACAAGACAAAGTAAGAAAGACAGGTAGAGAAGGAATATTGTGCTGTGCTCTTTTTGGGCAATCTGGTTATGTATTTGGTCTGTTCTCATCAGGATGTGAGAGGGATAAGGAGACTGGAGCTTCTTCCTAGACAGTTCATAACAATAGGGAAAAATATGTTGACAGCTCCTAATTATTAAACATCACTTCTTTGTCTTTTATTAAAGCAGGAAGTTCTTTTTCAGATTTACATGAGAACCTGAACAACTAAGTTTCTGCTTGAGGAAATCACCTCATTAAATTTAGTGTGATTATTAAAGCAGCTTCCATTTTTTAAAAACTTGTGTGCAAGTTAGTCTGGCCATTTTAATGAAAAGCAGAGAGGCATTAACTTTACAATCATGCAAATTCTGCGGCACAATGACTTGTTGTTACTATACAGTATTTTAATCCAGAGATTTACAATGGTGATATGTTGCACCACTAGGGCTCCTATGCAAGTAATTACTGGATCCAACTATTTTTCAGCTGCCTCTGGTGGCATTTGGGGAACATAGAGGATCAGTAGTCAGCATTCAGAATTTAGAATATAAATTTTTCAATCTTGATAACACTCAATTCTTTCTGGGGTCCAAAATAAAAAAAGGTACAGCTTGCAAATGGTTTGGCTATAGGACATAATCTAAGCTTTTCCTGAAGCACTGGAATAATAGACGTTTCAATGGGCCTTGTTCACATTCTATCCACATGTTCTTATATGTAAGATATGCCTCCCATGAACATGGCCATATTGAAATTAAGATGGAGAATGATATATGACTCACTATGAATGTTTTTTAGAATTCAACATAACTTTTGTTGTCATCACCTCAGTGTTTCCAGATAGGTGACTCCTAATATTACTGATCAAAAGGCATTAAGCAATGTTTGTTGCCTTTATGCTATAACAATTGTATTAAATAAGGGGGAAAGGGGAAGAAGTTATGAGGAAATAGTAGGACTTTTTAAATAGAGGTACTCAAAAAATACCATGGATTTTTAAGGGAATAGATTTGCAAACCTATGAGATTGGGCTCCTCCCGGGTACCAATCTCTTTAGCATTTGTTCTTCCTATGATCAAAAACAGACATTTTAAAAAAGAGAATAGATATTGGAATAAATCTATATTAAATATACTTGCACTGGATATTTTTTTTTAAAATTTGATTTATATGCCACCATTCTCTGGAGACTCACGGCGGCTTACAATGCGTTAAGCAATAGCCTTCATACTTCATGCTTATTGCCCCCACAAATTGGGTCCTCAATTTAACTACCTTAGAAAGGATGGAAGGCTGAGTCAACTTTGAGTCTGGTGAGATTCGAACTTACAGTGATTGCAGACAGCTGGAGTTAATCACAATGCACAATGCATTAGTCTGCTGAGCTATCCAGGCTCATATTTATGGAATGATGTCTGGAAAAGTTGCATTCAGTAAGACTACAAAATTACGAGAGTGCTAGGTAAACAATAAGAGATTTAAAGTTCCTGCTCTTCCCCCAACCCACACACTTATATTCTAATATTCCCATTTCCCCCCTTTCTCCTTCCCTATCTAGCCAGCCATCAAATATGCTGTTTTACCTACTTACACTTAAAAGCTCCATATGTTAGAGAAATAATGAATGAGAATGAATATGGGCACATAAATGTGTATCTATATATTACATACACACACACACACTATACACATTTGGGGAGGGAGACAGTATCTTGCTCTACCAACAACATAACACATTACAGCTGATCTGCATGTTTATAATCATTTGTATTTGTGATAAAATTTTGTGAATGATACAAGCAACTGAAAGATAAAAACCTCTCCCATAAGTACATCCCATGTCAGTTTAGTAAGACCAATAAGCATTTTAAAGGAAAATCTGATGTGGGTGGCCGAGTCTTTTTGCTGCTTTCTATGAACTTATTTGCATCTTGGATTCAATGGAATCTCTAAACTGGTTTGTTTAGAGCCGTGATGGCGAACCTATGGCACACAGAGCCATGTCGCCTGGCACGTGTGGCGTCACCAGTTCCTCTTCTGGGTTTCTGGCACGCATGCACATGTGACGATCAGCTGGCCTTTGTGCGTGTGGCAGTGCCCGAAACCAGAAGACCTGGTCTTCCGTTTTCCGGCGTGAGCATGCATGCTGGCCAGCTGATCGGCATATGCATGTGTGTGGAAACCGGAATACCTCACCTGGTGCGTGCATACCCCCTAGCTAGTTCTTCTTCCTGGTCATGGCCCTGGTGAACGCATGTGAAGTGCTCCCTTGTCAGCTTTTGGTGCCCTGCGTGCATGCTCCCTTCGCCATCACTGGTTTAGAGAGTCGCTCTTGCACAATGGAATGGTGGACTTCATAATATTTGTCTAAGGCATACAGAGGTCATATCAGAGAATATGGTTTTGTTATGCTTTTTGAACACTGAATCAATGAATAGCATCATTGAATGTTGAGTAATTCTGTTATTTTTGTGTACTATAATAAAGTTTTTCTTTGCCAAGAGTTCAAAATAACAGTTTATTAACATGGGTAAAGCCAGGAATTGGCATTAGGTCAAAAAAGGATAAGGGAATCACTAGTGGAGATAAGCTAGAAGTTGTTAACTTTGAAAATTTTCCTTTTTTTTACCTCTGATATAACACATGAGAGAACATTGCCCAAGACATTTCTGGTGCCTAGTAAGAAAGATGGGGGGGGGGGGTGAGGAGGAAGGAGGGACGGAGAGAGAGGTGCAGAATTTGTTGCACCAGCTTTTTGAATGCATAATGCACATCCTTCTGTTGTTAATACATAATAAATCAGTATAATTAATAGCTTTGAACCTGAGATGACAACAAAAAAATCATTGTGAAAGTAAACATTATAAAGACTGACAAGGAGCAGAGATAAAGATATAATGTAATAGAAAAAGCATTGATAAAACATTCTTGTAAAGTACAGCACAATTTTTAAAAATCCCAGATGAACTTTAAAAGCCAGTTTGCCAAGATTTTGGCAAATTCATCTTCAGTCAGAGAAAAGATAACTGTGGAAAACACCAATCAGCAGATGCTCATGATATCTTTAGCACACCTTCCCACTTCATCTTCTGCTAAATACATTTTATAAGGTGTTGAAAGAAATGTAATTTAATTTCATATTCATCTGATGATTGAAACCAGTATTCTGTTTCTGGGATCTCAACACTGTCTTTGATTTTAAATGGAAATTGGTTCCATTCAAAAAGGTAAAGACTGAATCTGAAGAGGGAAGAATCTTGATCCAGCTGACAAAATAAGGGGTGGGGTTGGGGGTGGAAGCTTTATTAGGCCTGTTCACACCAACATTGTATATTTAAGAAATTATCTGCATGATGGTTTGTTTAGATCTGATTAGTTTCCCATAAATCTCTCTGGTATTTCTTTTTTGTTTTCCTGCATATTGGGCAATACCTTGTTTTTTGACATGGATATAACACATGACAGAACATTGCCTAAGACATTTCTAGTGCTTAGTAATAAAGATGTGTAAAAGAGGGATGGTGGGAGGGAGGGAGGGAGAGACAGTCAGTCAGTCAGAAAGACAGATGGGGGAGAATTTAGGAAAATATCCATTTCACAGATACAATAAATGTATACTGATAAGGCTTAAATTGTACTTGCCAACATTTACTAATTTTAACACTTTTAGTAATAATTTTTGTCTTTATTTGAATTCAAATTTTTGGTATGGTTTAAACTGTTACTCAATACCCTGAATGATGTGCGGCTCAGATAAATTTTTTATCTAAATAAAACGTATTTTATACAACTCATAACTTATTTTATACAGCCAAACATAAATATTGTAAACCAATGTAAAACCCAGATTACCATTCAGACTTCTGACAGACTTTTTTCCTTGATTGACTGATTTCGTTGGGGTAACTTCTTCCTTGAGATAGAGGGGCAAACAAAAAAATGTTCAATTGGTTCTTAAAAACAAACTATTTCTCTGAAGTATGCAATCCATATGTATAAAAGATCCTTAAACATTTAAAAGTCAGGCCAGGAAGAATATAAATACTTGAATATGACATTGCCCTAGTTGGGAAATAAAACACAATTTTCAATGACCATCAAAGATGCCAACATTTTGCAAGAAATCAATCTCAAAATGTTATTTGCTTGTAAGCTGTCAACATTCTTTCCCTGTCTATGGCAGGTTTCTTTTCCATCTCCACTCATTAAAGCATCTCAAAGCAAAACAGAATTTATAAATAAAACCTACACACTTTTTAATACACATTGTATTCATTTTTTATCAAAATAGTCAGCTAACTATATCACTAAGATTTATTTAGCATGTTCTGACTGTTTTGAGGCTTCAAAAATGGGTCTGAAAACCATCTAAAATTCAAGGGTTAATCATTTTGGCTATTTGGCTATTTAACATAGCTTCACCAACCTGGTATGCATCAGATGTGGTGGACTATAAACTCAAGTTGGGGAGATGTGTGGTTCTTGTTATGGCGGGAGTTTTGGCGGGAGATTTAAACCCAATAGGTCACTCGTGATTGGTCAGTCACCTGGCCAGCAGAGTATTTAAGGAGAGCTGTTTGCCTGTAACCTTGCTGAAGGCTCACTCTACATTAAAGAGCTGTTGTCACTACCTTGCTTCTGCCTCCTCAATCGCCCAATCCAACAGTTCTTCATGATAGACATTTTGTGAATGGGCAGTCTTCTTTGATGTAGCTGTTTAGCAGGAAAATGCCACAGATACTAAGCAAGCTGCAGAAGATTGGGTTTCTCTTCAGTAGCTAATATACCAAATTAAAATTTGGTGTGCTTAGGAAAATTAAGATTCTGGACTTAATAGTATTGGTACATTGATTTTAAAGTAGTGGCAGATACATGAAAGAAAAAATTGCTTGCACTTCTAAGGATTGTGCAAAATAGGTGTTGCTTATTTGTTGATGACCTTTGCCCTCTTGCTTAAGGCTATCCCATCTCAGCCTCTCACAATCTTTAGACGGTTAAAGTTTATTTATTTAATACCTCCATATCTCATTTTTTTACCTAACACTTAGCTCTGACCGATCCAAACATACTGAGTTTTGGCAAGATTGCTATATAATCTTTCAACTGAAAACCCTAAGCCCCACCTATTGGGACCCAAGCTAAATTCCAAAATTTGAACAGAGGGAAGCCAGCCCACTTGATTTAGACCAAAGAGAGAGAGAGAGAGAGAGAGAGAGAGAGAGAGAGAGAGGAGAGAGAAGTTTGATTATAATCTTGAGCCATTCCCTCTCCCACCAATCCTGCTCAAAATTTCTTCTATTGACATGCATTTTTTCAATATGATGGGAAATTGGAGAGAAGCTGCTTTTCTAAAAGGCAAGTGACAGTCCAATATCATTGATTTTTCCATTGACTTCTGCTAGGATTTGGGTATTTAAAAACAATCTGTTTGATGATTTTTTAAAATCCATTCCAAACAAAGCAAGCCATTATTAATGATTTGAAACAAGGTGTGGTTGAAGGTCATGCTAATATTTAACGTGCATTTCCTTAGAGGGTGTATTTTGTTCCAGAATTTCTCCTATAGTGCTATGCTAACCCCAAGTGCTCTTCTTCTCATAGATATAGTCAGTCCTGTGTCCCCCTCCCTTGCTTATGCTTTTATTCTTGGCTTTGTCCATTCAGAGCTTTATGGTACATCAATTTTTCCATTGCTCTGATTATGTAATGCTGGATCAAGTAACCTCAAGAAACCATTTGTTATGTTTCTGAAGTGACGGGAAAGAGGGTATCATTTTCAGAAAAAGGCAAAGAGCTTTCTATCTGCACAGTGACCCTGCCCCCTCTCTGTACCCTCTCACAGCTGGGGAATAAAGGAGTTGGTTTTCATGTCAAACTCAGATTTCATACCAACAGCTGACCAAACACTATCAGTTGAAAGGGAAAATCACCAAACCAGCCCATAGGCATTCTTGCCTATTTACCCACATCTGGGATGGTGACAAAGGTTGTTTGAAACAGATTCAGGGTTAATATTGCATTATGGAATAGCTTTCTGACACAAATCTAGAAAGTGTTGGGCAAGTATAGCTAAAAACTGTGTTTTTTCTTTGCTCTGTTTCTTTCTCAGGAATATTAAACTTTTAGTTCCCCTTACTTCCATGCAGCCTTGGTAGATGAGTTAGCTCCATGTGCAGTGGCTAGACACTGTGGTCATCCTCTTCCCATCATTGTTATCATTTTATATGTGCCTTGACATGATTACCATACATTCTGTAGTCTTTCAAAATGTGATGCTTTTCAGATATAGTGGTCTTACAACAGCCAGAATTTCTGAAAGTTATCAGATTATACTGAGGATTGCATCAAGTTCATTACCAAAGTTTATAAAGAATCATCTCCAGCTCTAAGGGAGAGAGGATCTGTATTTAAAGAGGCACCATTGGCTTCCTCTGAATTTATGACATAGCTGCACTTATCCATCAATAGTTATGACAATCGCATTGTAGTCTAGGGTGACATCAGGTTAGGATTTTGGGCCAGATGTCCAGTTTTACACTCAAAAGAAGGAGCAGGAAATTTCCTAAGGCAGGTGGTTTTGCTTTATCTAAATAATATAACCATAGAATCCCACCCACTTACTTTGCTGAATACAGGAATTCAGATGAAAACATTCCTAACAGGCATCTGTCCAGCTTCATCTTGAGATGAATCCACTCTGCATAATAATGGTTTCATTATCAAACTGCTCTTACCTTTTTTAACATTCCACCATGATCTGCCTTCCTGTAATTTAAATCTGTTTTTCCATATTATACCTACTGGGAGAAAGCAAACCTGGCTTTCTTCCATATAATGTTCTTTCAGGTACTTGAAGAGTTTTATCATATATCCCTCAGTCTTCTCTTTCCAATCTCTTTAAAGGGATTCAATTTCTAGTTCCCGATCATCTTTGTTGACCTTCTCTGTTTAAAGTAGCCAAGGTAGCCAGCTTTTTCTTGAGATTTAAGAACTATATTTCAGTAGATTCAGCTTCAGATTACATTTACAAAGTAACATCCTTTACTGGTTTCTCCTTCCTGTAGATAAGGGTATAAAACCAAACTAAATTAGCTGTCAGCATCTTGGAGTTTTGGATTGCTATTAGGAGAAGGGCAGAATACATACAGATGGTGTTAAATTACAACTCGCATCAGCTCCAACTAGCATGGCCAATTCTACAGTGCTTCTGGGAATTGTAGTTCAACAATATACATGCAGATCAATTCAGGCACTACTGTAGCATGTAAATAACAATTTGCAAAACTGGGAAAAATCTCAGAAGTTTCTTTTAACTGGAGTGAAGGAAGGGAGAGGGAGAGAGAGAGAGAGAATGTGAAAACATGTCTGCATATCACTATCAGTGCTGTATTGTCTCTCAAATTGAGGCAAACATTTTTAGATGCTCTACTCTGGAAATGATATTTTCCTTCTTGTCACTTTTCCAGATGGTGCTTCTGAGCAATGTTGCTGGGAATGGGGGAGAGTGCTTGAAACAACACTATCTGCATTGGCAAATGTAGTTGTGTGGGAAACAGGATCCCAGCTTCTGCACCATTTTTGCCCCTTTCATTTTTAAATAGGTAAGTCTATCAAGTTAAACTAGCAAATATAAAAGCTTGAAACTGACTATACTTGACTTAAATCATGTAATTGGAAGTGTAATTGAAAGAACCATCTTTTCTCTAGTAAAAAATTCCTGCCTCAGTGACTTCTGCCCCCCAAAGACCTGGCTTTTCACTTCCTTTCCTCATTATGGTGTTCTTAATGTAGTTGATACTTTCCACACCAATCCTAAACTAAGCTGTTTTCTCCAAGTCTAGTTCTTTAACAGCACTGATCCAGCAGTACATAAATCAGGATAAGGTTTCCAGCAAAAAAGGACAACATCTCTAATGCTTTATTGTCAACTAGTAGTCAGCAGATTGAATAGTCAACTAATCAACCCACCCTCCCCCCATTTCAAGGAATTAAACAACAAAAGTCAAGTTTGTATGACAGAAAAGGAAAAAAAATTGTGGTGCAAAGAGTAATCAGAGTGTTGTGCATGCAAACTGGAGGAAGTATTTCATGAAGTGAATGATATTGGGCAGGGTTGGAATCTCAGCCATTCAGGATGGCTCACACTTTCAAGCTGTATAAGGTAAAGGTAAAGATTCCTCTCACACATATGTGCTAATCATTCCAGACTCTAGGGAGCTATGCTCATCTCCGTTTCAAAGCCGAAGAGCCAGCACTGTCTGGCCAGCATGACTAAATATCAAAGGAGCACGGAACACTGTTACCTTTCCAACAAAAGTGGTTCCTATTTTTCTATTTGCATTTTTTTACGTGCTTTTGAACTGCTAGGTTGGCAGAAGCTGGGAGAAGTAATGGGAGCTCACTCCATTATGCAGCACTAGGGATTCAAACTGCTGAACTTGCAACCTTTTGATTGACAAGTTCAGCATCTTAGCCCCTGAGCCACCGTATCCCTTTCAAGCTGTATAGGCAGTAACATTGCATAAACTCATTCCATGGTCTAGTAAAGATACACTATGGGGGCTGGATGATTTGCCCCGTGAGATGAGAGGGAGTATAGTAAAGCATTGGCTTGGATGCAGCTGTAATTTTAAGGAACAGAAACACCATATTCTGTTCTGCTGTTAAATTAAAATATCCTATCAGGAGTTCATAACGTCTGACTTCCGGTTGGCGTCTCCGCCATTGTAAGACGGTCTATTTAAGACCGTCGGCTTTGCTGCCTGTTAGAGCCACCTCAACAGCTGTGAGGCGGCTCGGAAAGCTCGAGCTTCATGAAGAAGAACAGCTAGAGCCAGCGAGATGGGGTAGAGCCCCCTGAGAAGCCCTCAAGATCGCTTTTTTGTCCTGGGGAGGACTCAGGGTGAAGGCTCCCCTTCCAGCTCGCCGAGGCTCCGGACAGCGGGGGATCTCTGTTCTAACAAAGCCAGACGGCGAGAACAACGCCACCAAAAAAACAACAGAAGTCTGCAGCAAGCAAAATAGGGTGAAATTCGGATTTCAAAAAAGCAAGTACTCTTGTTAGCCCTATTAACAATTTTCTAAAAGAAGGACTCAAACGGGAGAAAGTGATTCAAAGTAATTTAAAATGGCGACTGGCTTAAACGGAAGGGAAAGTTAAAAGTGAAAGTGAGAGAGTTTGCCTGCCTCGAAGCACTTAAATGGGACATTTTAACATATAAGAAGACAGAAAAGTTTATTATTCAATTTCTTCTTCCATAAAACCGGGGAGAAAAGCTGGAAAAGGTGGAAAAGAGGGAAATCCTCTTTTTTGGAAAGGCTAAGATTGTGTAGAGGTATGGCTTCAAAACAAACTAAATCGGGGGGAGGTGTCCCCCACTCATCAGACAAAGGAAAAGCCAGAAAAGCCACAAACACAGATTCAGAGTCACGAACAGGAAACTGGACATGAGGATTTGAAAGAGTTTATAGCTAAGACTTTAGGAAATGTTGTTGAAACAATGGAAAGATCTCAAAAGGAAATTAAGGAGCTGGTACAAGAAAAATATGATAAACTGAACCAAAATATAATTAAGATAGTCTCTGGTCTTTTAGATGCGGTGGTGGAGATTGAGAAAAAAGTGGGTGAACTTAGCACAGAAGTTGAATCTAAGATGAGAGTAACAGAAGAAATTTTTTTTAATGCTGATGTCAGAACTCAAAGGATTGAAAATGAAGTGACAATGATTCAATTCAGATCTATGGAGTTAGCTATAAGACTGAGAAGACTAAAAGAAAACAACAGAGAAGATCTAAGAGTAGTTTGTGCTGATGCATTAGCCGGGTTGTTAAAGGTAGAATCTGATCAAATTTTTAGTAGGATTCACAAGGGCTACAGGGTGAATTCTTGTGTGGCAAGGCAAAGGAACTTGCCTAGAGATGTAGTAGTTTATTTTACTGACAGAAGTTTGAGGAATGATATTTTGCAGAAATCTTTCCTTGCTAATATCCAGATAGAAGGAAATCAGATTGGTGTTTACAAAGAGTTACCACCCAACATGTTAAGAGACAGAAAGGACTTTGGATTTTTGGTGACTGAATTGAAAAGATGCCAGATTCCATTTAGATGGAATGCCCCAGTTGGCATAATTTTGAGATATGAAGGAGAGAGATACCGTTTAAACACCATTGAAAAAGCGGAACATTTCTATTACCGTACTTTTAAAAGGGCTGCAACATCTCCACATTCATCTACGTTGTTAACTATAGAAGAAGGTGTTAAAGATAAAGAATTTGAAAGAGAGACTGAGGAACAGTGCAAGCAGATGGAATTAGAGGCAATAGAAACTCAAAGAGCAATAGAGGAAATTCAAGGAGCAGTAGGTGGTTTTTTAGATGATCCTCTCATGGATTTCCCAGAACCTAAAAAAAGGCCACTCAGAAGTACAAGGAGCAGTAGGTGGTTTTTTAGATGATCCTCTCATGGATTTCCCAGAACCTAAAAAAAGGCCACTCAGAAGTACAAGAGAGGTGGCATTGGACCTTGAACTGTTGATGCAGGAACCTAAATATAAACATATAACTCGAGCAGCTGAGAAGCAAATGTTAGAGAAGCAGAAACAGCAGAGGTCCAGTACACCACAAGAAGAGAAGGGGGCCAATGGTAAATCACAGAAATCTGAAGCCATGGGAGGAGCCAGACCGAAGACTACTGCTCTGGAACAGAGACTTCGGCAAATGGTTGATTCGCTTCATGAAACTACAAATGACAGTTAAATTTCTATCTTGGAATGTGAATGGACCAAACTCTCCACAGAAAAGAAGGAAAATATTTCATTTCCCGACTTGACTACTGCAATGCTCTCTACATGGGGCTCCCCTTGAAGTGCACCCGGAAGCTCCAACTGGTCCAGAATGTGGCTGCGTGAGTAATTATGGGAGCAACATGGTGCTCGCATGTAACACTTCTTCTACGCGAGCTGCACTGGCTTCCGGTGGCCTCCCGAGTGCGCTTCAAGGTGTTCGTTCTTACCTTTAAAGTGCTCCATGGCTTAGGACCTGAGTACTTACGAGACCACCTGCTGCAACCGATAATCTCCCACCAACCAATATGCTCTCACAGAGTAGGCCTACTCATGGTACCATCATTAAAACAATGTCGTCTGGTGGTTCCAAGGGAGAGGGCCTTCTCTGTGGGGGCACCTACGCTTTGGAACAAAATACCACCTGGAATACGAATAATCCCAGATCTTCGCATTTTCTGATGTGCCCTGAAGACCTTTCTATTTCAACAAGCAGGGCTAGCATAAACATCAAAATTCTATGCCAAGGTCTTAGTAGATACACCAAGTTGACTTAATTTATTATTTACTGTTTATAAAATATATTTATATGTATATGAAATCTTAATCTGTTCACCGCCCTGAGTCCTTGGGAGAAGGGCAGTATAGAAATTCAATAAATAAATAAATAAATAAATAAATTATTTGAGACAATTTAATAATGATGTTGTTTGTTTGCAAGAAACCCATATTAGAACTCGATCAAAAATATTTGATAAATTATAAATTAGGATCACATTTTATATCTTCAAGCCCAGAAAAAAAGAATGGAGTAGTGCTGTATATTTCTAAAAGATTACCAGCTAAAGTTATAGAAACAGATGACTCTGGAAGATATACTGCAATTGAAATAAATCTACAGAATGATTCAATGCTTTTGATTGGAATCTACGCTCCCAACCAACAGCAGGAAAATTTTTATAAATTATTATATGCTAAAATATTACAATGGAATTACAGATCTATTTTGTATTATGGGAGATTGGAATGGGGTGATTGATACCAAAATTGATAAAAAGAGCTTGGCCAAATCAGGGGTTAAATTGCCACAGACTTTTTTTGCTATGAAAGAGGATTTGGAATTGAAAGATGTATGGAGAGTCCAGAACCTGAAGGAATTGGATTTCACATTTTTTTCAGATCGACATAGATCTTTTTCTAGGATTGATTTTATTCTGGTTACATCTGATCTACTTACTAAAACAACAAAGACTAAAATATTTCCCAGTATTTTAATGGATCATTGTCCGATATGGATAGAAATAGAAATGGGAAAGAAAGAGAGAAGATCCTGGAGATTGAATGAGAATTTGTTTAGATATGAAAAGAATATAACCGAACTTAAAAAACATGCGAAAGAATTTTTTCAAATGAACTTAAATAAGGGTACACCTAGTGAAATTGTTTGGGATGCGAGCAAGGCATATATGCGAGGTGTACTGATTTATATGAATTCTAAACATAAATTAATTCAACAAAGGAAAAGAACATAATTGGAATTAAAGATAAAGAAAAAGGAACAATTACATATTAAAAACTTGCTAGATAAAAAATTACAAGAAATCATAAAACTTCTGAAAGACCAATTTCAAATGCTTATAGCGGAACAAACGGCAACTAACTTACAATTTGCAAAACATAATACATTTTGTAATGCCAATAAACCGGGCAGATGGTTGGCTTATACATTGAGAAAACAGCGGTGCTCTCGTATTATTGATACTATCGAATATGGAGGGAAAGAAGTTTTCCAACAAAATTTAATAAAACAAGCTTTTTTAGATTATTATTCCAAATTATATCATAAAGATAACATAAAGAACGAGCTTATAGATGAATACCTTGAAGGAACTAGAATTACGAAAATCTCTAGAGAACAAAAAGAAAGAATGAATCAAGCAATAACATCTGAAGAGATTGTACTTGCAATTAAACAATTGAAAACAGCAAAAGCTCCAGGGACGGATGGTTTGACAGCAGTGTATTACAAAACTTTACAAACAGAACTGAGTGTATATCTTAAAGATTTATTTTGCAGTATACAACAGGGGAGTAAAATACCCCCTTCATGGAAGACGGCCTTTATCTCATTGATACCAAAAGAGGATGGTTCTACAAAACCAGAAAACTTTAGACCAATATCTCTCTTGAATACGGATTATAAAATTTTTGCAAAAGTATTAGCCAACAGACTGATGCCAGTTATTCAAGAGGTGATTCATCATGATCAAGCTGGATTTATAGAGGGCAGATATATGCAGGATAATGTAAGGCAACTCATAGATTTATTGGAACATCTTGAGAAAAGTAAACAGATCCCTGCAGTGCTGGTGTTTTTGGATGCGGAGAAGGCCTTTGATCGGGTTAATTGGAATTTTCTATTAAAGACTTTGTCTAAAATGAACTTTGGGGATCAGTTTGTTCAGGCGATATCAGCAATTTATCAAGAGCAAACAGCGCAAATTATTATTAATGGGAGTTTGACAACAAATTTTAATATACAAAAGGGAACAAGACAAGGATGTCCGCTATCCCCATTGTTGTTTATTTTAACTTTAGAAGTCTTGTTGAACTCAATATGGGATTCGAATACTTTGAATGGAATAGTTATAAGGCAAAATGATTACAGAATAAGGGCATTTGCAGACGATCTGGTGGTTATCCTAACACAACCTTTGGAATCAATCATCCAGATGAAACACAATATAGAAGAATATGGTTTGGTCTCAGGATTTAGACTGAATCAGAAAAAAACCAAGATGATAGTCAAAAATATGTCGGAAGCTCAAAAGCAGGAACTTGAAAGGTTGGCAGGTTTTGAAATAGTTTCAAAGGTGAAATATCTAGGAGTGCAGGTTGCAGCTTCAAATATAAAACTTTTTCAAAATAACTATGAAGTTTTGTGGCGAAAGGTGCAAAAAGACCTGGAAATTTGGAAAAAACTGCAACTATCTCTACTTGGCAGAATAGCAGCAGTTAAGATGAACGTTCTACCTAGATTTTTGTTTTTGTTTCAAATGATTCCGGTGCTCAAAAGTGATGAAAACTTGACTGGGTGGCAATCAGGGTTGAACAAATTTATCTGGAATGAGAGAAAGCCAAGAGTAAAACTGAAAATTATACAAGATGTTCGGGAAAGAGGCGGCCTTTAAGTTCCAAACATACGGCTATATTATGAAGCAGCAGTGTTGACACAAGTGAGTGATTGGTTTGGAACAACAAAGACTGAAATTTTGAATATAGAAGGCCACGACTTGGAATTTGGTTGGCATGCATACTTATTTTATGAAAACAAAGTGGATAATATATTTAGAAGTCATATACTCAGAAATTCTTTGATGAGAGTCTGGAAGAAGCACCAGTCTAAATTGGATTACAAAATACCTTTGTGGTTGGATCTTGGGCACATTATACGGAATATAAAGTCACTCAGGGGGATTTTATATAAAGAGATACTTTTTAATGATGGGGCAGCTGGAACTTGAAGTCATTAAAAACTCTGTTGGAAGAAGGGATTAATTTAACTTGGTTACAGTATAGTCAACTTCAATCAAGATGGAGAGAAGATCAAAAAATTGGTTTAATGTTGCATGAAGAAGATTTGGTGACACAGATGAAACAGAAAGGGCCTATGCATATTAAAAGGGTTTATAATATATTGCTAGAAAGAGATTCTGAATGCGAATTGGTTAAAGATTGTATGATAAAATGCACACAAAATTTCGCAGAACCAGTTATGCTGGAAACATGGGAAAAGATTTGGGTTCAGAATGTTAAATTTACTCAGGCACAGAATTTGAGGGAAAATTTTTATAAAATGTTTTATAGGTGGCATTTAGATCCTAAGAAACTGTCATGTATGTATCCTAATGTTCAACCAAGATGTTGGAGATGTGATTGTTTAGATGCTACATATTATCATATATGGTGGACTAGCAGAAAAGTGAAAGGTTTTTGGATTAAACTTTGGTGGGTTATGCAAAATGTTTTGAAGAAGAAGCTTCAATTCTCTCTGCAATTGTTTTTATTGGGTATAGTTAAAGATTCTTCATTGAGTGAAACAAGACTGATATTATACATGATTACTGCAGCAAGGTTATTGATTGGACAATATTGGAAAAAAGACATTCTACCTAGTATTGAAGAATGGACTTTGAAGATGGCTACTTTTGCAGAAATGGCAAGGATTTCAGCGTATTTAAAAGATAGGACCCAAGAAACTTTTGCTTGGGAATGGAAGAAATGGATAGATTATGTGCAGAATAAATATCAAACAAAGAAGTATCAGTTAGTATTTAGTTGAAGAAGGTTATGTTGTGTTGAGGGTTATAGCATATAATGGGTGAAGTAATTGGAGGTAATTAAGATTAGAATAGAGACTGATATATTGATATAGAATGTTATATAGAATATGTCATCTAGGGAATAGTTTAAATTTGTGGATGAGTAAGTGGGAGAAATTATGTTCTGGATTTTATTATGTACTAAGGGGGATTGATAAATGTAGATTATTATTATTTGGATGTTATTTAGAAAAATTCTATTATTGATAGCGGATAGATCAGATGAGAGAAATGTATGATATGTAATCTTATTCGGATTTCACCTCCTTTTTTTTCTTTTTTTTGTTTAATATTTGTAGACTGTGTAATAATAATTTCTCAAAGGGAAACCAGGGGTGGGATGGGGGAGGATTGGGGGGGGGGATTGAGGGGAGGGAAAAATGAAAAAATTGTATTTGTAAAACTTTTTCAATAAAAAAAAGGAGTTCATAATGTCTCTCATGACTTGGACAAATCTGCATTTTTTAAACTCTCAGTTTTGCAAGTATGTATGCTTGAGTCAAATCTATTCTACTTCCATATGAATTGTTTTGAGTTTTTTTAAAGCATAAAATTCTGTTTAAATTGACATTTTGAATAATTGTTTATAAAACACGTACCAGTAAACACATTACCAGTTATTTCCTAGGATGCATTATTAAATATTGTGTCTTAAAATATGTACATATTTAGAAGTGTTTTTAGAACATAGAAATGTGTCATAAAAATCAGCAAAGTGTGACATTTGGGTGATAATCAAGTTCTGATTTTCTCATTGGGTTAGAATGCATAAATTAGAGCAGTTCATACCAAAACTCTTAACCATCTATTACCACCATGATAATTCTTTCAATGCACTGCTTTCTTCTGGTTCCAATTAGTAATGCCAGTTAGAAAGCTTGATTTTTTAAAAACACCTTGGCAATTCTTTTCTAGGACCTAAGTAAAAATAGCTTATCTATTTTCTTTGATTTATGGTTGCAATCTAAGAAATACCTGGTTTATATTATTCTGAAAGCTATGATCAGCTCTGAAATTAGGACTGTAAGTGGTGATTCCTCTGCAAAACTACATAAAATTAGGCTCTGTGAGGCTTTCAGAAATAATGCCTAATACTGATTCCTGGAGTATCTGGTGCCCATGCCAATCATGATGGGAAGATTGTCAAAACAGAGAAGGACCTAAAGTGGAATGGGTCACATTTCATTTGTTTTGCTTTCGTCTATTGCTACAACAGCTGTAAATGAAGAACTATCTCAGAAAGTAAGATGACTGGATCCAATTGTACCACACAACACTTCTTGCATTGTATAATTACATAATTATTTTATACAATTATAATTATATTATACAATATAATTATATAATTATAATTATATACAGTGCAAATATAAGCATTTGATAGGTGTTCAAAGAGCATTCATGTGATTTCTTAAATTAATGGAAATGAGGCCATTTTTTGGCTAAAATAGTATAAGATTATGCTTCAGCTTCACCTTCAGCTCCAGCATTGGAAGGCCTACATCTGTCCCTGCAGAATGAAACTAACTGTAAAAACAAAGCCACAGGATTTATTCTATGCCCTTTTAAGGCCAAACTTCATTGACTAAATTGTAACAAGGTCTATCAAGTTCTTAGATGCTGCACTTTAACTGAAATGAAAATGTTTCAGCTGAGT
Source organism: Coluber constrictor foxii (assembly GCA_038048745.1). Taxonomy (NCBI): domain Eukaryota; kingdom Metazoa; phylum Chordata; class Lepidosauria; order Squamata; family Colubridae; genus Coluber; species Coluber constrictor. Next base: position 120,107,491 of record CM075961.1, on the reverse strand, counting down.
AATGAGTTCTTACATATATCCAAAGCTTTCCACCAAATTAACTCCTGTGTTTTAAATCTGGAAGTGTTTTTTTTATTGCTTTGATATGACTTTGGGGACACAGTGGCTAATGATTTAATTAATGATTTACATTAAAGCAAAGATGATCTTGCATGATTAAAAACCTACTTCTCTCCCTCTTTTCTCCTCTCTCTGTATTTTTATTTCCTTCTAGCAGCAGTTTATTAAAGAGCCTGGATATTTTTGCTGTGAAAATAAACTAAATACCGCCCTCTATCAGAAACTGAGTAAAACTGTTCTGAAAACATTTTCTCCTTTACCGATTTCTTCACAGCCTTTTCATTGCTTCAGTTTTTCTGCCTGTAATCCCACTGATAATATTCCCTCATCATTTACTTCCTAGACTGACTTTAGTGGGCTAGCCCCAGACTTAGCCATAATGGGGTAGGCTCATAAAAATCTGTTAATTATATTAAGTTATATGGCATTGACTTTAGGGGGAAAGTCAAACATTTCAGTGACTTCACTTCAACTTGAACTCAGGTAAGTGTATACTGGATATTGGAAATACAAAATATTTATAATTATATTAAAAATAATAACCCTTCCCCTCCCCCAATAAGACATTATCTCGATATAATTGTGGAGCTTGAATGCTCTGAGGAGGATGAGAGCTATTCCAGAGTATGGATGGATAGGTCCAGTAGTGAGATTCAAGTAATTTAACAACCGGTTCTCTGCCCTAATGATTTCTTCCAACAACCAGTTTGTTAAACTGCTCAGAAAGTTAACAACCGGTTCTCCCGAAGTGGTACGAACTGGCTGAATCCCACCATTGGATAGGTCTCATCAGAAGATGCCTAGGAAAGATTGTCTCTCCTATTAAAATATACAGTAAAATGTAACAACTATCAATAAAGTCAAAAATGTCTGGATGGTAGATATAGCATAACAGGAGAAAGCAGAAGAGAATAGAAAAACTGGAGAAAATAACAAAATACAAAAACCTGCTAATAGAGGTAGAATGACTGTAGCAAAAGAGAGCAAAAATAGTACCAATTGTTATGTATATAGTTTTGGTGGGAAAGTTTGAATGTAATTGTTCTCAGCTGATTAGCTGACTGCCAGGACTGTAAAGTATATAAAAGGAGCAGTTTCCCTGGGTTAGTTGCTGGATTCACACCATGAAGTAAAGAGCTGTTGTCACTCACGACCTGGCTTCTGTGTCCTCATTCACCCTACTTAATACCAATGGTAACAGGTGCCTTTGATTTAATCCCAAAATAATTAGAGCACCACTTGAACAACATCAGCATTGAAAAAAATCACTATCAATCAATGCAAAACCGAGTTTTACTTGGAACAGTTTACATCCTGTGATGATACTTCTAACATCATCAAACAAGAGCAACATCTACCTATCTCAGATTCTTGAAGGACTCAATAGGTGGACAAAACTGTCAAATCCAATCTAAAGAGCTGATTGAATGCAACCAACCATAATCCACTAAGAATGTTGGTAAATTATGCTTCAGTCAATCAAGAGACCATTTCCAGCACTCTTTTCATTCCATCCCCCAAATAATACAAGCAAGTCCATTTACAAGACTACTGCAGAAGGACACAGGCCTAAAAAACATAGTTTATCAAGGAAATAGGTATGGTCTGCAAATTTCAACCAATGAAAGAGATTAGAGTTGCATTGGTTTTGCATGCTGATGCTTTCATATTTAATTTCTCTTCAATCCCCAGATGGAAAAGTTCTGCCTAAAATCTTGGCAAGTGACTTGACAATTCAGAGTTCGATGGGAAAAGGCTGTGAGTCTGGATTGGGCAGTTTTCCCTGCTCCTCTTTTTTTTGTCCTGAATATGTGAAATGTATTACTGTAAGTATTTTTTGAAAAAGTAAATGTAACCTAGGATGGTAAGCAGAAAATTAACAATTTATTCTGTGAATTTTTCAGGTGGGTATTCCTGGTGGGTTCAAAACCATGCTTTTATCCCAAGTAGTACAAAGGGATTCAAAGATTTTTTAAAAATTATTTTGGTGGAATGGTGGCAAACTGGTTGTTGGAAGAAATCATTAGGGCAGAGAAATCAGAGAGAGTGAGGTGAAATGGGCTTATTTGTGATGAGAGTGAAGGTGAATTTAGTGAAGTAGTGAAGGTGCCAGAATAAAAATCAGCAGACTCTCAGTTAAACATGGAAACTAGCTGGGTGACTTTGGGCCAGTGACCCTGTCTCAGCCCAACCCACCTTGAAGAAGTAGTGTTGTGAGAAAAATAGAAGATGGGAGCATTATGCTCTCCTGAGTTGGGAAAAATAAAAGCAGGTTATAAATTTAATGAATAAATAAAATTTAATACTAGAAAATACTATTATGAACCTTTCACATTCATATTTCCAAACTAGGAAATATAGCTATCACATCTTTAAAAATAACAAGAGAGTGAATATACAGCATCATAAAGATAACTCTTTCTGCTGGTGAAGTCAAGAGCATTTTATAAAAGCCAGTTAGGGTTATGAGCACAATAAAAAAACACCAACCAATGGAGCCATTGAGACTTTAAGGTTGGCTGATTCATTTTTGTGCTTAACAATCACATATGAGAGGTCAAAAATTCAGATTTTATCTCGGTGAGGCAATTCATATCTGAGAAAAAAAACCTACCCTTATGAATGAACTCAAGGAACCTAACCAACAAAGCAGTTTAGCCATTTTACTTCCAGAATAAATGGATATCTCCAAAAATCATTTTGCATAAATCATCCAGCAACTTTTTCTACCATTAGGAATAAATTTGATTTAATGAAAGAGAAGGTTTAGTGTCCATTGAGCCATTTAATTTACAGAAAAGCAACTTACCAGAAAAAAAGCTGCAGTAGTAATTAAGTACACAGTAATTAAAAATTTGTCCCAAGATATCCGCAATGTGACATGCCCACCCGGTCTGCTGATTTTTTCCCTCTTTTTCAATCCCAAATCAGCATCATCTCCAGAGTTGCTATGGTTACAGGTGCACTGAAAAAAGAAGGCTGCAATGAGACTTGTCATTGCACAGTGACCTTGTGCTGTTGAAAAATGTACTGAAAGGAACGCAAGGTATATTATATACATACCAAAAGGAAACAACGCTGGTTGGATATTTGGATTGTAGGATCTCGTCACAACAGTTTATCTCTAAAATGCCTGCATGGCCATGGCTCAGATTTGAACAGATGTAACTTTAGCTGTGATATATAAAGGTTGTGCTAATTCATAAAGATGTATTGTGTAGGATGAAATTGGAAGGGACTGTTAAATATTCAGATTAAGGAGTGAAGCCGATGAATAAAAGCTTCACTCAGGTCTGCCACTAAGGTGGGAAAAAAGTTCATTTCTATTGGCCGAGCCGGCTGACAGCTTGCTATAAAAGATGAGCTGTCAGCCAGACTCTCTGCTGGGTTTTGCTTGTTGCAAATAAAGAGTGTTGCATCAGATCTCTCTCTGTCTCTTCCATCTAACTCATGATCTAACACTGGTGACGAGGATGGGATCAAAAGAATGATAAAATCAAAAAGAGCTGATCGCGATTCCAGCCAAAGCAGAACACAGAAACGAAGCATCATTTGCTGCACCACACTCTCCTCGACCATCAATGCATCTGCTAATCACCAGCCTGCATCGATCTACTCGAGATGGCTGCCATAGCTCCATTCACTCCATATAACACTCAGAAAACTGGGACTCCTATATAGTCCAGTTCAAGTGCTTCTTAGAAGCAAATGATTTCACAGGACTTTCTGATAATAAGGAAAGGACGCTATTCCTGAGCTATTGTTGCATGGCCACTTTTCAGACTGCCAGGGCCCTCCTTGCCCCAGCAGCCATGCAAACCATACCATGGACCACACTACAGGCTAAATTCAGAAGGCATTATATGCCCACACTATCAAGAATCGCTCAGTGCCATGCATTCCACCAACGGAATCAAGAAGAGGGTGAATCAATAAATAAATATGTCATCGCTCTTCAAAGAGCCACTTTATGCTGCGACTTCGAAGAGTTTAATGACATCCTACTTGACCGAATCATCTGTGGAGTGAGAAACATAAACCTACAAAGGCGTTTTCTAGCCAAGCCGAATCTAAATCTGTAGATGGTGCTAGATGAAGCTCAAGCCATGGAATCCTTGAACCAATCCATGGCAGCAATCCAAAAATCAAATAGCCCGCCATCCTCATGCAGAGCTGTCACCATCCACCATGACAACATGGAGTGCAAAAAATCTATTGACGATGAGGGCAAGGTTTGCTGACTCTTTTCAGCAAAAAGACAAAACTCCATGATGGAAAAAAAGAAAATCATATGTGTGGGTTGCAACAGTAACCACCCCAGTTCAGTGTGTAGATTTAAGGATGCAATTTGTCAGTGGTATGATAGAAAAGGACACTTAGCAAGGGTTTGTCATGCCAGTCAACCTCTGCCTATCGCACCAATCAACTGGCCACCCAGACGGAGCCCAAGAGCCTCAAATAGCTCAACAGGCTAGATTAACATCCAGCTGTCTGCAATTATTGCAAGTTTGAGGCTCAAGGTTGACTCAGCCTTCCATCCTTTCTATGGTAGGTAAATTGAGGACCCAGTTATGGGGGCAATAAGCTGACTTTGTATAAAAATATACAAAAGTATGAATGTTATTGCTTAACGCATTGTAAGCTGCCCTGAGTCTCCGGAGAAGGGCGGCATATAAATCTATTTTTTTTAAAAAAAGAAGAAGGCACAGTACAGACAGCAACGCCAGGGAGAAGAATGTTTTGCAGTATCCAAGGACACATACTGGGCAAAGTATGTGCCTTTGGATACATACTCTGCAAACCAGCCTAGACCACTCAAAGAAAATGCACATCACTGTATTAATTGAGGGCTCTCCATGCCACAAGGAGGTGGACACTGGGCCGTTCATGACAATTGTATCCTGGATTACAATTAAAAAAACTAGTGCTGAGAATATCCAGAAACCAATTGAAATATCACCACCTCCAGCTAAAAGACTACCAAGGGAAACGCAACCCTGTCATTGGGAGCAGAACATTCCAAGTGTGTTTTAAAAACTTTGCGGGGGCCCTGCTGCTCATCATAGTGGACAGCTCCCTACCAAGCCTGCTAGGGCTGGACTGGTTCTCCTCCCTTGGTCTAGAGGTGACAGGCACCAATACCATCCATAATGACAGTGTTGAGGGCCAGATCTGAGAGTTCGCAGACATCTTCAAGGTGAATTGGGCAAGTATACAGGCAAGAGAGTTCGCAGACATCTTCAAGGTGAACAGGGCAAGTATACATTTTCTTTAATCTTGACCCCCAGATTGACCCTATCAGAATGAAGCCGCACAGGGTCCCATTTGCTTTACATCCCAAAAGAGACAAACAATTGGATAAATTAATTGCCCAGAGAGTTTTAGAGCCAATCGACCAAACCAAGTGGGAGACTCCAATAGTAACTCTTGTCAAACCAGATGGCTCAGTCTGTCTTTGTGTGGACTATAAGTGCATGGTTAAGAAGGCATTGCAACAGAATGCATATCCAGTACCAGTCGTGTAACACCTCCTGCACTCTCTAGGCAAAGGAAAGACTTTTGCTAAATTAGACCTCATGCAGGCATATCAGCAACTGCTGGTGGACAATGCCACTGCAGAAGCACAAACCATCGTGACACTCTTGATTACAGTTCAGAATGAGTGTGGCTCTGGGACTATTCCAGAGCCTTATGGAATGCCTTTTACAAAGCATTCCAGGTGTTGTGCCCTACTTTGATTACATATTAGTCTCAGCAACTAAAACAAAGAACTCCTCAACCAACTGAGAACAGTCCTAAGCAGATTTCAGGAAGGGGGGCTAAAAGTCAAAAAAGAAAAATGCCAAATAGCAGTGCCACAGGTCGAGTTCCAGGGTTACCTGATAAATGCTTCAGGGCTACACCTCACGGAGGGAAAGGTATGAGCCATACAGGAAGCTCCAACCCCCAGAAATAAAACAGCCCCAGGCATTTCTAGGACTCTTGAACTTTTATAGTGTTTTTCTACCACAAAAGGTGTCAGTAGCTGAACCACTACACCAATTATTGGCTAACAAAGTCATCGTAGGGCTGGGGTCAAAAGGACCCCAGCCCTACAATGACTTTGCTGCCACATTCGCCACCATAAAAAACCTGCTGTCATCCAAAAGTGTCCTTATCCAACACAATGAGAACCTCCCACTGGTTTTCACTTGTGATGCCTCACCATTTGGGGTTGGAGCAGTCCTGAGCCATCAAATCCCAAATGGGACTGAGGCTCCAATCGCCTTTTACTCCAGGACATTATCAGCTGCAGAGAGAAATTACAGCCAACTGGATAAGGAGGCTTTGGCAGCAGTTGCTAGAATAAAGAAATTCCACGAGTATTTGTACGGCAGACACTTTGAACCGATCACAAACCACTGCTGGGCCTATTTGACCATCTTGTCACTGCACATGATGCATTGGACTGTGTTTTTAGTGGCTTATAACTACAGACTCATCCACTGACTGGGTAAGTCCCTAAGCCATGTGGACACCCTCAGCTAGTGCCCCTGTTGGCCATCCTAGAAGACCCAGGCCCAGTCACCCCCATCCTCCTAATAGAGGAATGGCCATTTGATTCCATCACCGCCGCGGAAGTCAAGAAACTATCTGCAAAAACCCTAGCCCAAGTCCTCAACTGGGTGTGGAGAGAATGGTTTAAGGAGCCCATCGGAGCTGAATTTGCACCCTTTCATGCCCAGCAACATGAACTGTCCATGCAGAAAGACTGCTTACTGTGGGGCAGTAGGGTAATCGTCCCACCCAATCCTGGAACATGTAGGTCACCCAGACATTGTCAGGATGAAATCCCTTACCTGCAATAATGTCTGGTGGCCAAACATAGGCAAGGCCATCGCAGAATGGGTCGCATCCTGCACACCATGCCAGGAAATGAGATTAGCACCATCATCAGCTCCAGTGCAAGAGTGGCAGATCCCCAAGACACCCTGGTTGAGGGTCCATATTGACTTCACAGGACCAATCCAGGGCCAAATCTTTATGGTTGTCATAGACACTTATTCTAAATGGTTGGAAGTGGTCTTGATGCCATCAACAACCTCAGACACCGTCATAAAGTTGCTATTAAAACTGTTCATGACTCATGGCCTTCTGGACGTCCTGGTGTCCAACAACAGCCTGCAATTCACAGGCAGCCATTTTGAAACCTTCCTGTCTAATTATAGCATCCACCATGCCCTGGTCTCACCATTCCATTTGGCCAGCAATGGACAGGCAGAAAGAATGATGCAATGATCCAAAGAGACTCTTGCTAGAATGGGCCTTGGGGACTGGTACACTCGAATTACCAAATGTTTGTTAGTCCAGCACGTAACACCCAGTGCCACAACTAACAGAAGCCTGGCCAAACTTTTAATGGGTCGCTGATTAAGGATGGACCTAGATCGGTTGCAACCTGAATACATGTTAGAGACTCCCCTCAGCTCAACCAACCAACTTCAGTCATTTGCTGTAGGAGACAGAATCTACACCCACAACTACGCCCTCTGGATTATGGGCCAAATTGTAGCAATCACCGGACTATGGTCATACAGAGTGGAGCTAAAGGACGGCCACATATGGCATCGGCACATTGACCAGCTAAGAGGCTGCTTGGGCACCTGAGTCCACCACCAGCCAGAATGGATTCAGACCAAAAGAAACTATGTACTGGAAAACCAGTACATCGTTAAAAAGTTAAAAATAACTGAGAAATGAGTGGAGCTTTTAACTAAGTTATGATGATGCTTTAAAGAACAGCGGAACTCTTCTAGAGTTCTTTTTTTTTAATTGAAAAAGTTTTACAATACAATTTTTATCCCCATTTCCCCCCACCAATCCCCCCTCCCATCCACCACCCCCTCCCTCTCCCTCCCTCCTCTCCCCACCCTCCCCAGGCTTCCTTTACTAACAAAAATCAATCTTATATATCAATCAATATTAAACAAAGAATATAGGTGAGATCCAGATAAAAATATCATAGGTTTTAACATTGAATAAAGTAAAATTAATCTAAAATATTTACTAAACATAAATCATATATAACCATTTACTTCTAACATTATATTTTCCCCCCTAAATCATATATATACTAGCCATAAATCATTTACAAAAAATTTAACATATATTCTTAAACTTTTTTCTAGACAGCAGTATAACAAATATATGTAAACTTATTTTTAACATCATAATTTTTCTAAATAATAATATAATAAATATATATAACATTATAAGTTTTCTAAGTAACAATATAATTTCAAATGTTCAATAAAATAAAAATATATATATAAATTTAACAAATTTTCTTAAGACTTTTTTGGACAAAGATATAAAATATATATAAACTTATTTTAAATTTATAATTTTTCTAAGTAATGATATATAAAAAATATATATAACATAATAAGTTTTCTAAATAACAATATAATTTCAAATGTTCAATAAAATAAAAATATATATAAAAAACTTAACAAATATTCTTAAGACTTTTCTAGACAAAGATATAAAATATATATAAACTTATTTTAAATTTATAATTTTTCTAAGTAATGATATATAAAAATATATATAACATAATAAGTTTTCTAAATAACTATAATTTCAGATATTTAATAAAATAATTATAATAAAAGTAATTATAAATCCAATACTAGTTGAAACTTCTTAGTTTGATATTTATTCTGCACATAATCTATCCATTTCTTCCACTCCCTAACAAAAGCTTCATGGGTCCTGTCTTTTAAGTATGCAGAAATCTTTGCCATTTCTGCAGAATTAGCCATCTTTGATGTCCATTCTCTATGGTAGGTACACTATCTTTTTTCCAATATTGTCCAATCAGTAACCTAGCTGCAGTAATCATATATAAAATCAATCTCGTTTCACTCGGTGAGCAATCCTTAACTATGCCCAACAGAAAGAACTGCAGAGAAAATTGAAGCTTCTTTTTCAAAACATTCTGCATAACCCACCAGAGTTTAATCCAAAATGCTTTCACTTTTCTACAGGTCCACCAAATATGAAAGTATGTAGCATCCAAACAATCACACCTCCAACATTTAGGTTGAACATTTGGATACATACATGATAATTTCTTGGGATCTAAATGCCATCTATAAAACATTTTATAAAAATTTTCCCTCAAATTCTGTGCTTGTGTAAATTTAACATTCTGGACCCAGATCTTTTCCCATGTTTCCAACATGACTGGTTCTGCAAAATTTTGTGCCCACTTTATCATACAATCTTTAACTAATTTGCTCTCTGAATCTCTTTCTAACAGTAAATTATACACCCTCTTGATATGCATCGGCCCTTTCTGTTTTATCTGAGTCACCAAATCTTCTTCATGTAACAGACCAATTTTCTGATCTTCTCTCCATCTCGATTGAAGTTGAGAATATTGCAACCAAGTTAGATTCCTCCCTTCTTCCAACAGAGTTTTCAAAGGTTTCAAACTCCATCTGCCCCCATCATTAAAAAGCATCTCTTTGTATAAAATCCCCCCGAGTGACTTTATGTTCCGCATAATTTGCCCAAGATCCAACCACAAAGGTATTTTGTAATCCACTTTAAGCTGGTGCTTCTTCCAAACTCTTATCAAGGCATGTCTCAATATATGACTTTTAAATACGTTATCCAACTTGTCTTCGTAAAATAAGTATGCATGCCAACCAAAGTCCAAATCATGGCCTTCTATATTCAAAATTTCGGTTTTTGTTGTTCCAAACCAATCACCCACTTGTGTCAACACTGCAGCTTCATAATATAAATGTAAGTTTGGAACTTTGAGGCCACCTCTTTCACGAACATCTTGCATTATTTTAAATTTGACTCTTGGTTTTTTCTCATTCCAGATAAATTTATTTAGTCCTGATTGCCATTTGGCCAAGATTTTATCACTTTTAAGCACCGGAATCATTTGAAACAAAAACAAAAATCTGGGTAGAACGTTCATCTTAACTGCTGCTATTCTGCTGAGTAAAGATAGTTGCAGTTTCTTCCAAATTTCAAGATCTTTTTGAATCTTACGCCACTAAACCTCATAATTATTTTGAAAAAGTTTTATGTTAGAAGCTGCAACCTGAACTCCTAGATATTTCACCTTTGTAACTATTTCAAAGCCTGCCAACCTTTCTAGTTCACTCTTTTGTGGTTCCAACATGTTTTTAACTATCATCTTAGTCTTTTTCTGTTTAGCCTAAAACCAGAGACCAAACCGTATTCCTCTATAGTATTTTTCATCTGGATGATTGATTCCAAAGGTTGTGTTAGGGTAACAACCAGATCATCCGTCCCAGGAGCTTTAGCTATTTTCAGTTGTTTTATTGCAAATAGAATCTCTTCAGACGTTATTGCTTGATTCATTCTGTCCTTTTGTTTGCTTGAAATTTTAATAACTCTCCTCTTCTCAAGATATTCATCAATAAGGTCATTTTTAATATTATCTTTGTGATATAAATTAGAATAATAATCTAAAAAAGCTTGATGTATTAAACTTTGTTGGAAAACTTGTTTAACTTTATATTCAATAGTATCAATTATACAAGAACTTCGTTGTTTTCTCAAAGTATAGGCCTACCATCTACCAGGTTTATTGGCATTACAAAAAGTGTTATGCTTGACAAATTGCAAATTAGTTGCCGTTTGATCAGCCATAAGCATTTGAAATTGGTCTTTCAAAAGTTTTATAGTTTCCTGTAGTTTCTCATCAGTCGGATTCTTTATATGCAATTGTTCTTTTTCCTTTATTTCTGACTCCAGTTCTATTCTTATCTTTTGTTGCGTTGACCTATGCTTAGAGTTCATATAGATCAGTACACCTCTCATATAGGCCTTACTTGCATCCCAGACAACTTCAATTGGTGTGCCCTTATTCAAATTCAATTGAAAATATTCCTTGACATGGTTTTTAAGGTCAGCTATATTCTTCTCATATCTAAACAAGTTTTCGTTCATTCTCCAAGATCTTCTCTCCCTCTTACCAAAGTCCATTTCCATCCATATCGGACTATGATCCGTTAAAGTTCTGGGAAATATCTTAGTCTTAACCATTTTAATAAGTAGGTCAGAAGTAACCAGCATAAAATCAATCCTAGAAAAAGATTTATGTCTGTCAGAAAAAAATGTAAAGTCCAGTTCCTTCGGATGATGAACTCTCCATACATCCTTCAATTCTAATTCTTCTTTCAATGCGAAAAACGTTTGCGGTAATTTATTCCCCCTCTTAGCCAATGTCTTCTTATCAAGAGTTATATCAATCACACCATTCCAATCTCCCATAATCAAGAAAGACTTATAATTCCATTGCAATATTTTAGCATGTAGTAATTTATAAAAAAATTCCTGCTGTTTGTTTGGGGCATAAATTCCAATCAGAAGCAATGGAACATTCTGCATATTTACTTCAATTGCAATATATCTTCCTTCATCATCCGATTCTACAAGTTTAGCTGGTATTCTTTTAGAAATATACAAAACTATTTCATTCCTTTTCATGGAACTAGAAGACATAAAATGTGCTCCAAATTTTGAATTTATCAGATATTTTTGGTCCTGGGTTCTAATATGAGTTTCTTGCAAACAAACAACATCGTTTTTATACTGCTTCAAATAATAAAATATTTTCCTTCTTTTCTGTGGAGAGTTCAAACCATTCACATTCCATGATAAAAGTCTAACTGTCATTTGAGGATTCTTGAAGCCTATCGAGCAATTGCCGAAGACCCTCTGCAATAGCAGAGGTCTTTGGTCTCGCTCCTCCCACTGCTTCTGATTTCTGTGTTATCCCATTTGCCCCCTCTTCTTGTGACACCATGGACTTCTGCTGTTTTTGCTTCTCTAGTCTTTGCTTCTCTGCTGCACGAGTTATACGTTGATCTTTTGGTTCTTGCGCCAACAGTTCAAGGTCCAGATCCACCTCTCTTGTAGCTCTGGGGCGCTTTATTCTAGGCTCTGGGAGATCTGCAAGAAAATCCTCTGAAAAGCCATCTACTGCTCCTAAAAGTACTTCTCTTGCTGTTGCTCGAATTGCATGTCGTTCTTGTTGTCTGAACAATTCTTGAATCCCTTCTTCCAAATCCTTATCTTTAGAAACTCCTTCTGCAGATAACAATGTGGATGAACATGGGGGTGTTGAGGTTCTTTTAAGAACGTTATGATAAAAGTGTTCTGCTTTTTCCACTGAATTTATACGATATCTTACATCTTCATATCTCAAAATTATACCAGCTGGAGCATCCCATCTAAATGGAATCTGGCGCTTTTTCAGTTCATTTACCAAAAAAACGTAATCTTTCCGATCCCTTAACATTTTAGGTGGTAACTCTTTGAAAACACCAATTTGACTACCCTCAAGTTGAACAGTAGTGTGGAAAGAATTTTGCAAAATTTCATTTCTCAGCCTTCTATCAGTAAAATAAATCACAACATCTCTAGGCAAATTCCTTTGTCTCGCCACACGAGAGTTAACTCTGTAAATCTTGTCGATTCTGTTACCAATTAACTCAGGTTCAGTCTTTAAAATCTTGGCCAGTACATCCACACAAACTGCTCTCAAATCTTCTCTGTTGTTTTCCCTTACTCCTCTCAATCTTAGAGCAAACTCCATAGACCGAAACTGCATCATTGTGATTGCATCTTCTAATTTCTGATTTCTCACATCAAGTTTAAATTTTTTTTCTTCTGCATCTTTCTTATTAGATTCAACTTCTAGATTTAAATCATCCACTTTTTTCTCCACCACCAACAACGCATCTGTGAGAGCAGTTACTACTTTAGTTATATTCTGGTTTAACTTATCACTTTTTTCCTTGACCCACTCCATCATTTCCGTTTGATTTTTCTGCATCTTTTCCTCCAGTTTGTCCATTTTATCAACAACACCTCCTATTGACTTAGCTATAAAAACTTTCAAATCCTCATTCACACTTTCTTGAGTTTGAGTCTGAGCCTGTGGTTGTGGCTTGACTGGCTTTTCTTTTGTCTGGTGTGTGGGGGAATCCCCCCCTGTTTTTTTTTTTGAAGCCATGCCTGAACACAGTCTTAGTCTCTGGAAAAAAGAAAATCTTCCTCCTTTTCCTCTTACTCCAGTTTTTCTCCCCAGTTTTGCAAAAAGGGGATTAGATAAATTATATTTCTAGTAAATCTTGCCAGTATATTTCTTTCAGTTACTGCCAGGCAGGCTGTTAATCACTCCAATTATCACTTTCACTTTCTAGTTTCGCTTCCTCCGTTTTAGCCAGATGCCATTTTTTCACACACTTTCACTCAGAAACTTAAGCTGAGGATTCTTTTTCTTATCTTTCAAAATACATATAACTTCTTAAAAACAAGTCCAGATCTCACCAAATTCTCTAGTTGCAGCAAAGTTCCAATATTAAAGATGGAGTTACTCCCGTTGTCTCGCTCTGCCGTTTGACAGAGGTCCCTCGCCGCGTGGAGCTTCAGTGAGTTGGAAAGGGAGCCCTCACTCAGAACGCCCTCCAGGGCAAAGGAAAGACCCTGGGGGCAATTCTGGGGGCTCTACCTGATCCCACTGGCTCTGTCCTCCCTTCCGACCCGAAGAGAGGATTTTCAAGCCGCCTGCCGATTGCAGGGCAGCTCTAACACGCAGCGAAGCCAGCGGCCATAGAAAAAGCGGTCCGGCGATGACGGAGATGCCACCCGGAAGCCGGAACTCTTCTAGAGTTCTTGATGCTCAGAACTTGATCACTCATGCCTAAACTACAGATATTCTCTTCCATTGGAACCTTCTATATATTGTTGAACTCCAACCCTCATCTGCCATGGATAATGAGAATTGTATTCTCATTTCATTTGGAGAGCTATGTTTTCCCAAGCAATAATGCACAATTTAGACTTCAGTCACAAATTGCCCAACTGCAGAAAGGACAAGGAGTAATGCTGGTTAATTAATTACAACTGCTCTGTTGTAAGGCAATGCTATAACAGTAAAATCTACTGTATTGCTACATGAATAATTATGCTGTAAGATTCTGTTTTTTAAGGATTTTCTTGGAGTTATTGATTTATTCAATCTTGCCCAGCTCCACATTTTGGGAAGATGTGTCCCAGAAACTTCTTAATAAATTTTCTGCTATGGATTCCTGTTCTGCTTCTCTTAAGTTGTTTTGAATCACAGACAGTATCAGCTGTCAGGAGCAAGGGTGGGTTGCCCCCAGTTGAGACCGGTTCTATAGAACTGGTAGTAAAACCAGTAAAACCAGTGGGAGGCTCTGCCCCCTTACCCTGATGTCATCAGAAGTGATCTGCACATACACAAAAGCAAGGCGCTCGCACGTGGGAAGCGATCCCATTGCGAACCGGTAGTAAAGATAAGTAGAACCCACCCCTGGTCAGGAGGGCATATTATTGTCTGTTATAATTCTGCTTTGTGGTTCTACCATTATTAGAATAAGAATAAGAGTTAACTGCAGAACAATTAAAAGAACGAATTTGGTAATCTGGAACATTGATGGTTTTCCAAGAAAGGCTTTTCAAATGTGGGGAAAGTAATTGTGCGTAACACACATAGCGCTCTCAGTCCAACTATAAAAAATACAGCATGATTTTTATTTATTAAATATTCCCCACTCCCAAAAATTAAATGATGAACCAGGTGAAAAGGCAGGCAAAAAAGGGATGGAGAGAAGTAGAGAGAAGGAGATGGAGAGAAAAAATACCAGTTAAAATCTGGGCACCAATATAAGTTATTATACAATATATACTGTGTGCACAATTATTAGCCAAGCGAGTATTTTGACCATATCATCATTTTATGCATATTTTCCACCTCTAAGCTATATAAGCTTGAAAGCTTGGTGGATATAAGCATATCAGATGTGTATTTGTGTAATGAGTTAGGGTGTGGCCTAAGGAGCTCAAGACACAACATCAAGGTATACATAATTATCAGGCAGCTTCTTTTCCTCAGGCAAAATGGACCAAATGAGAGTTAACAAAAACCAATTTTTGAAAAGTCAGATCTCCCAGCCCCCCCCCCTCTGGCACCGTCTCAGGTGCCAGCTGAAAGAGAGCCAAGTAGTGGGGAAACAGGTGTCTCAGATGAGAGTGAGGGAGAGACGTCATTCCTGGACGCACACCAAAGAAGGCGAGAGAAAAGATTACTGCAGCTGCGGCGACGTATGAGGAAATAGACCTGAGTCACTGGATTGGAGTCACAGGATCAATGAGTCACTGGACCACACCTACAGCCTATATAAGACAGGACGGTGGGTCAGGATTTTTGTGACGAACAAACAAAACAACATAGCAACCTCGTAGTCTTGGAAGCTAAATGAATGGCAAAGCTACGTAGGTGATTTTCTGTTTGTGTAAATTAATAAAGGCCTTGGCAGACGGTGTGCATATCGCTGCCAAGTTTGAGATAAGAACTGTGGAGTGTGCCAAGTGATTCTTAACCCTCGACTGGCTGTGTTTTTGTGGGTCTCTGAAAGGGGGGACAGATCATGAAGATGGACTCAAAATGAAGTCTCAAACCTACTGCAAGAAAGACGAGTGGTGGTGGGCCAGAGTGGCAGGCAGCTGCTGGAGGCTCGTCTTCTCATGGCGACACTGGCAACAGACAGAAGGAGAGGCACGGGGAGAGGAAGGTGATCTGGATGCATCACATAGGCCATGGAAAAGCCAAACAGCAGTTGGTTGGAGTAGTGGGCAGCCGCAGGAGGCTCATCTTCATGTCTCTCAGTTTGCCTGCAGCCTGCATCATACATCCGGATTGAAAACCTTCCACTCAAGGCGTCAAGATTGCCTGCCTTCTGCTCCATCCTTCTGCTCTGTGCAACCCCATACTATGCCAAGGAAGGGTCTGGCAGGTTGAAGCTGCTACCAGATACTGTTGGTCCCTATGAACTTACCAGCTCTTGTGTGCACCCTGGGGGGGGGGGTGCCCGGCCAAGCTGATTACCCTGAAATTGTGTTTCCCTGAAAATAATCCCTAGTGCTTATTTTGGAGTCCAAAAGAAAATACGATCAGGTCTTATTTTGGGGGAAACACAGTAGTTGCCCAATAATTGTGCACACATAGATATCCTAAGAAAGCCAAAGCCTCACTTTTACTTTCTTAAATATTTTTGAGGTTTATTAACATTATGGATTGACCAAGAATACTGTAGTGGTTCAATAGTAAAAGTAACCCTCCAAAATACAACTTGCCTAATTATTGCGCACATAGTATAACACATTAAAAGTTACAAGTAAAAAAATGTGTGAAATGAATCAGACTCAATTTTGAAAATTTTAAAAATCAAATTCATTAATTGAATCAAATGGCTCATTAAATGAATGAAAATCTGTCTTACTTCCAGCCCACCACCAATCAGCTGTTTCCCCCTCCACTGATCACCTGTTTCTAGTACAGCTGAAGGAGGAACTAAATTGCCTCCAAGCAGCTCCATTTCAAGTTTTTTTTAAAAAAAACATTTACTGCTGAACAGCTCAAGCATCTTCAGACAGCTGCCCAGAAGGTGGTGGGGCGGTAATTTACAAAACTCCGATTGCAGTTGTGCAAAGTGCAGTTTAAAAAAAAAACACCACTTGCCACTTAGTTAACAATGTCCAGCCAGCTAGCTAGTAGGAGATGGGGAGGGGTTTTAGAGAACTCTTGGCTTGCAATGGTAACAGAGATGGAAGGGGACTTTGAGGTCATCTAGTCCAACCCACTGCTCTTACAAGTGTGTCTGATAAATGCCATATCCAGTCTCTTCTTAAGAACCTTCAGTGATGGGGCACTTTTGCAAATTTGCAAAAAAAAAAGCAAATTTGAAAATCAACAATGCATTCTATAATGTAGTATACTGTATTTCTTCTCTAGAGATACAGTATACTACATTATAGAATGCATTGTGAAGATCAGTGGTTCCCAAACTTTTTCAGTCCACTGCCCCCTTGGTACTACAAACTCATCGTCAGTACCCCCCACTCAGGAATGAGTTCTACTTACTTTTACTACTGGTTTGCAGCGGGGCCACGTGCAGGCGCTCACTTTGCTCATGCATGCACACGCTCTTCTGCACATGCGCAGAAGTATTTTGGTGATGTCAGGGTTGGTGGGCGGGGCCTCCTGCTGGTTTTACTGCTGGTTCTATAGAACCGATGAGAACCGGGGCAACCCACCACTGCCCCCACCCCCGAAAAATAACATTGTTTGGAATAGCGGTTTGCACGACCCACTGAGGAAGATAGTAAAATACACAGAATACAGCCATTTTTTGGCCTCCTGAAGCCTTGCCCCGCATGTCCCATTTTTGTGAAATGGGACATTTCATTTGCAGACCCGTTTTTCGCAAAACCAAGGTCTGCAGCGCCTTTGGGAGGCCTGCAGGCTGCTCCAATACAAATCTATCCCTGTAACAAAAATAGCTAACACTATTAGTTAACACTAAAGAAATCCCCTGAATCAACCAATCTAGAGCAGTGATTCTCAGATGGGGATTCCTTTTGAATTTGCTGACCACCAGCAAGTGGGAGAAAGCAATTTCACAGAGGAGGGGATGGAGAGGGCTGTGGGATGAATTCACACCCATTCCTAGACTCCCTTGGGATCAATTTGCAGTCCTGCCCTGCCTCCTCAAGTGGTGGAGCTGGGGGTGGAGATGCTTTTCAAGAAATCACAAGGAGGGCTGAGAACTGGTTTCTGCCCCACATTTGGTCCAGAACCAACCCCAACATGAAGGTCTTTTATTTGCTCCTTGTACTCCTTGTCTTTGCATTTTTAACAGGTAATAAATTAAATTTCTGATGATGTCAAAATAGTTTACTTCAGTTTAGTTTATTTATACTTATATGCCGCCCTTCTCCCAAAGGACTCGGGGCGGCTCACAAAGATAAAACAATAAAACAGTAAAATTACGACTAAAATATTCACATTAAAAACCCCAAAAGATTATTAAAACTCCCATCAGATCAGCAAATTTGTTGGAAAAGCCATGTCTTCAGGTCAGCGTGGAAAGAGTGGAGGTCGGAGGCCATCCGAGCCCAGTGGGTAAACCATTCCAGAGGGTCAGTGCACCCACAGAGAATGCCCTTATCCTGGGCGCCATCAGCCAACATTGTCTGGCCAATGGGACCCGGAGGAGGGCAATCCTATGTGAGCGCACTGGGCGGTTGCAGGCAGGCAGAAGGTGATCCTGCAAGTACCCTGGGCCCATGCCATGAAGAGCTTTATAGGTAAGTACCAGCACCTTGAAGTGGTTCCAAAGGACCACCAGTAACCAGTGCAGCTCGCGCAGGAGAGGTATAATACGGGTGTAATGGGAAGCCCCCATAACAACCTGCGCGGCTGCATTCTGAACCAGTTGGAGCCTCCGGGTGCACCACAAGGGCAGCCCCATGTAGAGGGGATTGCAGTAATCCAAACGAGAGATGATGAGAGCGTAGGTGACTGTATGGAGGGCATCCCTGTCTAGGAAAGCTCATAACTCACCTTTCTAGACAGCTATTATCATGTCTTCTTCATCTTTTGTCTGGAGTATCATTTAATCCAGAGCCTTTTAATTCCAGAAGTCCAAGTTTAAAGAATGGACTTCTGGAATTAAAGCTCCATTTTTTAGCTAAAACTTAATTCACACCTGTTAATTTTGCTTGAGCAGTGTGAACAGTTGACAGTGTGATCCTCCAAAGGTCTGAAAAATATATCATTGATTTTTCTTTGGCATTTAAACTAGATAACCAATGTGGAAAAATGCATGAAGGAAGGACTGGAAAGCCAATTCATACTGAACCCTATTGGGTTTTCTGTTGTTATTTGAATAAAATGAAAAGAAATCAAATAGTGCGGAAAAGGAGATAAAATAATGGGTCATTCTCAACACTTGAATTCTCTACACTTAAAATATGTAGAAATTATTATGGTTAAGTGAGTTTTGCCCCATTTTACGATTTTTCTTGCCATAGTTCAAATCAAAGTTCAAATCAAAAATTTGATAGTTCAAATCAAAGATTTCTGAGACCAATGTTGAATACTTAAATTTCAGTAGACACCAATCCCAGTCTTAAAATGAGTTTAGAATCAGTGGAAGTCACTGATAACAATGAACTAACTAGCTACTGATAATGAGTCCAGTCCTGCCTTTCTTTTCCTTTTGCCCACGTTTTGCAGATACTTTTTCCAGGTATATGTTTTATTCTAAAGTATACAAACCATCATTGTTAGGGAAAAAATGAGTCTTCCAAGCAATTTTAAAAGACACTGTCAGAATGACTCTGCTCTCAGCCCCCCTTGTGGCTCCTTGAAAAGCACCCCCCCACACACACATGTAAATGAAAAGAATAAGCTTAAAAATCCTAGCCTTTTAAAATTGAAAATATGGAGAATTGGGGGGATGAATATGAGACACTAAGGGAGATGTTTCAAAAAGTAAGGGAGGCATTTAAGATAAATAAAGAAGCAGAGAATTGGTTAGCTTGCAAAAAAAAAGAAAGAAAAAAGATGAATGAGAAGCAAGAGAAACGAGCTAATATTGAAAAGGAAATAATTGAAAAAAAGATAAATATGATTACACTAGGTTCAATAGAAAAAATGGAATAAGATGAAATATACTGCTAATAATTAAAAAGATGAGGGGAAATTTTGAGAAATATACTTGATAAATGAAAGAATGACCGGGATTACCTGGACTCCATAGTGGAAAATATAAAATTGAAAATGAATACAGCAATAGAGAGGGATGAAGGAAGGAGAGAGAGAAAGGAAGAGAAGGACGGAAGGGAAGGGAAATTAGAGTAGGAGTGAGGGTAAGAGAGAGAGGAAGAGAGGAGGAGAAGGAGAAAGGAAGAGGAAGTAGGGAGGAGAAGAAGAGGGGTGGGAAGAGAAAGTAAGAAGGAAAGAAAAGAGAGGTTGTAGGTTTGAGGAAAAGATTGCTGTACAATAAAAAAAGATGAAATGGAAGAAAGGCAACCCCAAACAAATATAAAAATATTAAGATAAAGAATGAATTGTTGAACTTTAAAGAATAAAAGAGAACAAATATGAATAAATAGCAATAATTAGAAACACACATACAAACATACAATGTATTGTCTTTGAACAGAGTATTTGGGCGGTTCACAAATTTAAACAGTGTTTAGTCATTTCAATTAAATTTACAATTTCTATATTTCCTTTTTGCCATATTTATTACTGATCTATTTTTTTTAAAAAAACAATATTACCCTTCATCCTCATCTCTAATATTAATCAAATTCAATTTTCCCTTCTATTCTATATTATACCCCTTCCTATTGTCATCTATTTTATATCCATCCTCACATTGGTTAATTATGTAATATTACAGTTGTTTAATACAAATTCAACATTTTAATATAAATCAATTAGTTATATAACTACCTTTTTATATATTAATCAATATGAACATAAATATTTCAATTATTTCCATGCAATCCAATTTCTTAAAAATCAATTAATTATATTTACCAATAATAATAAACCAAATAAGTTCCCCCATATATTCCTCCAAACTTCAACTTAACCATTTCTGTTTTCAATACAATATGCAATAGTATCTCAATTATTACAATTCCCTAATTAAATAGAGCTTTTTTTTCTTTTGTGTTTTAAAATCTTGAACTCTCCTCTTTTGCCTAATTTTCCCATTGTTTGCACCTACCTTTTTTGATGAGGAAAAAGAAAAAAAATCTGCCTCTGCTTAATTTTCCAATGTTGCAGCAAACAGCAAAGCCAACAACCTGCTTTACTTTTGGTTTCATTTTCAGCTTGACTTGCACAAGGAGAAAAAAAAATCTGCTCCAGCAGTGTAGCTCTTTGTAGCAAGCAGCAGATCTCTGCGCAAAACACCTGAGAGCAAATCAGCTGAGAGTCGCGGATCTAATCAATGGGCTAATTAGCCTATGCTGAAGCTGAAAATTGTTGTTTTTTCTTGCTTTTTGCTTGCAAGGAGGTAACTGCACAGGCCAAAGAGTGGGGGCCACCCCCCTTGCCACTTAGTGCCACCCTGCCACCCCCTTTTGCCTCTAGGGCCCCCTGTCACCCCCCTTGCTTCTTACTGGCCCCCTAAGGTACCGCCCAATTTGGGAACCACTGGTGTAGATGATGGCTAGCATTTCTACAAGCAGTTTTAAAGCAAATGCAAACAAACTTCTTTGTAAAGAACCATACTTACAAACACAATACTGTGTGCAAAATATGGTACAGTACAGTACTTAAAAAGAAGCAGAGCAGTTCCAGGGTCCAGCCAAGATTCATCATCATCATTACTGTCCACCTGTGGCTGCATGGATGTGCTTGGCCCCGGGCCTATCTCATGGCCTTCGGAGGAACCAAAGGCATTGCCAGAGAGGAGGGTCCTGGAGAGGGAGGCCTTGCCAACTCCTCTTCTTCACTCTCGGAGTCCTCTCCTGCTGATAATACAGGCTTGAGAGTCGGAGCCACAACACATAGCACCAAAAAACCTAAAAAACAAAACAAAAACAAAACCTTGGAGCAGGGCTGGCTGCAAAGATTACGGGATCTTGTTTAACCATGTGACCAGGGACAACCCCCCACCCCACCCCACCCCATCTGCTGGCTTCAGGAAATTGCCTCATAAACCCGAACAGCCCAGGCAAGGCACAGAGTTAAAAATGATGGAGTGACTGAATCCAAATCACATGGCTACAAAGCAGGGGTGAAATGCTCTCGGTTCGGACCGGATTGCCTGATCTGGTAGCAATGGTGGCGGGTGGTTCGGAGAACAGGTAGCAAAAATCCCTACGCCCCCCCCCTCCATTCCCAGCTGAGCCACACGATCATCAGAGGCTTTTTTTTTACTTTTAAAAGCATTTTTTCTACAACCTCTTCTGATGACAAAATGCTTTTAAAAGTAAAAAAAAAGCCTCTGATGATCACACGGCTCAGCTGGGCTCATCAGAAGCTTTTCAAAACATTTTTTTCTGCAACCTCTTGGCTGAGTGATCCAGTCCAAACCGGGAGTATTTCACCCATGGTGTATACTATACTGGCCACTAAAATTTGTAAATCATGGAGTAGTGCACTGTACAAAGCCTTCATTTAGACTTTATCCAACAAATAATCATACATAATTTAGCATGTGTAAACCCAGCAAAATACTGTTAAATCAGGATGTAAACTACATTTCTTCACAAAGCCACAATAGCCTAAGTAATTAAGCGATTATTATTATTATTATTATTATTATTATTATTATTATTTATTCAATTTAAATACGCCCCATTGGCTGTGCATGCCCTATTGGATCAGGGCGTGCACAGCCAAGAATAAAAACATATCAATACAAAATTTAAAATCAATTAAAAGAATTACACGATTTTGGCCCACGATTTAAAACAATCCAACTAAAACCCAATTGACACTTAAAAGCTACAAACTACAAAAAGATTAAGAAAGGCTAAAAATAGGGGGGGGGGTTACGCCAGCCCTGCTTGATGAAAAAGAAAAGTTTTTAGGGCACGGCGAAAGGCCCGGAGATCTGGTATCCTTCATATTTCTGGGGGCAAATCGTTCCAGAGGGCAGGTGCTGCCACAGAGAAGGCCCTGCCCCAGGGGTCGCCAGCTGACATTGCCTGGCTGATGGCACCCTGAGGAGTCCCTCTCTGTGGGAGCATACTGGCCGGTGGGAGGTTATCGGCGGCAGAAAGTGGTCCCGCAAATACCATGTCCTATGCCATGGAGCACTTTAAAGGTGGTGACCAACACCTTGAAGCGCACCCGGAAGACCACTGGAAGCCAATGCAGCTCGCGCAGGAGAGGCATCACATGGGAGCGCCCTCTAACTCCCGTAATCCCCCATGCGGCCGCATTCTGCACCAGTTGGAGCCTCCAGGTGCTCCTCTAGGGAGCCCCATGTAGGGAGCATTGCAGTAGTCCAGGCGGGAAGTGACGAGCACCTGAGTGCGTAAGGAGTCCCGATCCAGATAGGTCCGCAACTGGCAAATCAGGCGAACCTGATGAAAAGCCCTACTGGCCCCGGCCATCATGTGCTCCTCCAAAGACAGCCATGAATCCAGGAGGATGCCTAAGTTGCGAGCCCTATCCGTGGGGGCCAATAGCCAGCGATGGCACCAGTTGGCTATATCGGGATGCCGGAAGCCACAGCCACTCAGTCTTGGAAGGGTTGAGTTGAAGCCTATTATTCCCCATCTAGATCCGCATGGCCTCCAGACACCGGGACATCACTTCAAGGACATCATTGGGATGGCCTGGGGTGGAGATGTACAGCTGAGTGTCGTCAGCATATTAATGGAACTCCACCTCAAAGCCACGGATGATCTCACCCGGCAGCTTTACATAAATGTTGAACAGAAGGGGTGAGAGGACCGACCCTTGCGGCACCCCACAAAAGAGGTGCCTCGGGGTTGACCTCTGCCCCCCTGCCAACACCGACTGCGACCGGTCAGAGAGATAGGAGGAGAACCACCATAAAACGGTGCCCCCCACTCCCAACCCCTCCAAACGGTGCAGCAAGATACCATGTTTGTTGGTATCAAAAGCTGCTGAGAGATCTAACAGGACCAGGATAGAGGAGCAACCCCTATCCCGAGCCCTCCAGAGATCATCCACCAACGCAACCAATGCCGTTTCTATGCTGCACTCAGGCTGGAAGCCGGACTGGAGCGGATCCAGATAGACAGCTTCATCCAGGTACCCAGGAAGCTGTCGCGCCACCACACTCTCAACAACCTTCACTAAAAAGGGAAGGTTGGAGACCGGACGATAGTTAGCCAAAACAGCTGGGTCCAGATAACAGGCAGGTTCATGCATCACAGTAAGATTAAAGCAATATGTATAATGAGTGTGCAATGTTTTATCCAACCAGTATGAATAAGTGCCAGTGTAGGTCAAAGTCAGAGTTTTTGCATCAAATTCCTATATTAATAGCAACACTAAATTGCACTTGTTTATTTTTTTTAATATACAAAGCTCAACATTTAAATATATTATATTTTTCCAAATTAATATAAAAGGCTTTTAACAAATAAAATCTTACAAGGCAGCTAGAATGTACATATTCAGTAACACATATGTTGATACCATACTAATCCTCATGGAGATACTCCAAGGCTCTGTTTTAGGCCCAGTACTCTTCAACATCTTCATCAATGATTTGGATGAGGGGATAGATGAGGAACTCATCAAATTTGCAGATGATACCAAGCTGTCAGGAATAGCCAACACTCCACAAGATAGGCTTAAAATATAGAAGGATCTTGACAGACTGCAAAACTGTGCTCTGTCTATCAAAATGAAATTCAACGGTGAGAAAAATAAGGTTCTACACTTTGTGATGCCTCGGTTAGACCAAAAGAGAAAAGCAGCAAAGATGATTAGGGGACTGGAGGCTAAAACATATGAAGAATGATTGCAGGAACTGAGTATGTTTAGTTCAGTGGTTCTCAACCTGGGGGTCGCGACCCCTTTGGGGGTCGAATGGCCATTTCACAGGGGTCGCCAAAACCCTCTCTCACCCCCGTCACACCTTCACTCACCCTCACCCTCTGTTGGATCGCCAGTCCCGTTTGTTACCCCGCCCACTCCCAATCTATTGCTGCCTCCTGAATCCCAGTTGATGGCTAGAAGGAAAAAACCTGTTTAAATTCTTGCCGCGGGGCTTCAAAGGGTCGTCCGTGTTGAAAGAAAACAAATGAGTAGACCATGCCTGCAAAAATAAAAAAACCAGCCTCTTTCAGCTTCAGCATAGGTTAATTACCATAAATTGATTTGATCAGCCTTCTTGCTCTCAAGGCTCTTTGTCCAGGCTCTTTTGCAAGCTCTTGTTTTGCAAGCTCTTTGCTGCAAAGCATGCTAGAGAAGTTTTTTTTCCCCTAGCTGAAACGAAACTGAAAGTAAAGCAGGCTCTGCTGCAACGTGACAAAATGAGGCAGGGAGAGAGATTTCTTTTTCCTCACCCAAAAAGATAGGTGCAAACAATGGGAAATTTAGGGCAAAAGAGGAGGTTCAAGATTTTAAAACACAAAAGAAGAAAAGCTCTATTTAACTAGGGAATTGTAATAATTGAGATACTATTAATTGTATATTTTGTTGAAAGCAGAAATGGTTAAATTGTAGTTTGGAGGAATATATGGGGGAACTTATTTGGTTTATTATTACTGGTAAATATAATTAATTGATTTGTAAGAAATTGGATTGCATGGAAATAATTGGAATATTCATGTTCATATTGATTAATATACAAAAAGATAGTTATATAACTAATTGATTTATATTAAAATGTTGAATTTGCATTAAACAACTGTATTACATAATTACATAATTAACCAATGTGAAGATGGATATAAAAATAGATGACAATGGGAAAGGGTATAATATATAAGAGAAGGGAAAAATTGAATTTGATTAAGATTAGAGATGAGGATGAAGAGTAATATTGGTTTTTAAAAAAAATAAATGAGTAATAATTATGGCAAAAAGGAAATATAGAAATTGTAAATTTAATTGAAATGACTAAACACTGTTTAAATTTGTGAACCGCCCAAATACTCTGTTCAAAGAAAAGACATTGCATGTTTGTATGTGTGTTTCTAATTATTGCTATTTATTCATATTTGTTCTCTTTTATTCTCTAAAGTTTAATAATCCATTCTTTATCTTAATATCTTTGTATTTGTTTGGGGTTGGTTTTTTTCCCTTTCATCTCTTTTATTGTACAGCAATCTTTCTCCTCAAACCTACCACCTCTCTCTTTTCTTTCTTTCTTTCTTTCTCTTTCCTCCCCTCTTATTCTCCTCCCTACTTCCTCTTCCTTTCTCCTTCTCCTCCTCTCTTCCTCCCTCTCTTACCCTCACTCCTACTCTAATTTCTCTTCCCTTCCTTAGTCCCTCTCTATTGCTGTATCCTTTTATGCATATGGACTACTCAGAGGGCTGAAAAAGTTATTTTTGACTGGTCCTCGCACTTTTGACCAGTCCTCAAACTTATGGCTGTCCTCACATTTTACGTTTTTGCTCTATCTTATCACCATGGGGAAGAGAAGCAGTTGTGAAATGAGTGACATGGTTGTTAAGAATGCTGCACGGGCATAAATGTGATGATGGTCATAAGTGTGAGGACCAATCAAAAGCGCGAGGACCTGTCAGAAATGACTTTTTTCAGCCCTCTGAGTAGTTCCTATACACATAGCCATGCCACCTAGTCCCATGACCTCCAAGCCACGCCCACAGAACTGGTAGTAAAAAACTACAGTTATGAAGTAGCAACGAAAATAATTTTATGGTTGGGGGTCACCATAACATGAGGAAGGTTGAGAACCACTGGTCTAGTTTAATGAAAAGAACTAGGGGTGACATGATGGCAATGTTCCAATACCTAAGAGGCTGCCACAAAGAAGAGGGGGCCAAAGCACCTGAAGGCAGGACAAGAAACAATGGATGGGAACTAATCAAGGAGAGAACTCACCTAGAAGTAAGGAGAAGTAAGGAGAAATTTCATGACAGTAAGAATAATTAAATAGAGCATTTTTTTATACACTGAAAAATACGGTACTTCATCTCTTAGTGACCGTTTCGTGAATTTAATGTGTACCTCACCAATCTATGCCTTCGTGAGTAATTTGTATATACTTGATAGCATTCATCAATGTCTCATCTTATTTCCCCAATTTTGCCTTTCTTTGTGGTGTACTCTCATTTCCTCGTGGTTATCTGCTATGGCCTCCTGAGTCTTCATCGTTTCCTGTATTAATTGTAGTGCTATCTGCATGCTTTGTGTATTCATTGTCTGTTCTGTTTTTTCTTTTTCTTTCCCTAACATAGTCACTATTGATCTTTGACTTGTGGGAGAATCTGTTGGTGTAATGTTTATAGCTGCTTTTTTGCCTGTTTTAGTTACTGTTGTTGTGCTTGTCATTTTTATTACCTGTACAATATCTTTCCAAATTGACATATATCTATATACCGATATTAGGATTTAAATTCAAGCTAAGATTTATTTTTGCTATACTTTAACAGCAATATTTCTCTATTTTCTCTCTCGCTCTTATATTTTATAATATTCTTATCACTTTTATAGCCCTAACCGCAGTACTTATAACTATACAATTTTCTAAATTTCTATTGTCACTCTTATTTAACTTAGTATATTCTTTTACAATACAGTAATATTATTCTCCAATCAATTCACTTATTCCGTTATATCTCTATACTTTAATTCATTTCATTCAAACCATTTCATTTCCATCAGTATCTGTAATCACTTTCCTTCTTATCACTTATTGTCCATTCATGCCCTTCTGTTGCAATCTTACATCAGCCTTCTTTCCAGATTTTCCTCATCTTCAATATACCCACCACTCCATCAGATGACACCTCTTCTTGTCTTCTTTCCAATATAGTCAGTCTCCAAAATATTCAATAAACACTCTCCCCTTTTTGTGTCGATAATTTTTACTTGCAGTTCAGTCTCATTCATTAACACTATGTTTTCCACTGTCCATTTGTCCTTACAGATTTTTATAATCCTTCACGTCAGTTTTTCAAAGTCCTTCAATCACCATTTTTCACAGAATCATTCCATCCCCATTGGTATCGTTCATCTCCTTCCCCGTTCACAATCTCTTTTATCTATTCTTAATCTTTTCTATTTTATCAACACTTCTATTTGGACTGTCCCCTTCTTCACCCATGTCTTCCTCCTTTGCCAGATGGATTCTCCATTTTGAATACAGATAGTGATGTCTGAGCTCAACATAAATCTATAGCATACGATTGAATCACCCAAACTAGAAGCTGTGTAAAATTCACTCAAAAGCTATTTAGCAATTTTTCAGGCCATTTTTACTTTGCCAAAAGTCAGCAAGGGGAACTACTATCAGTACTTGCCTCACTGCTACTCCTTCAGCTCCACATCCCCTCTGTCCTGTGAAGATGAAGCCCCTGTCTTTTACTGCTACCCTGTCAGTTCCAACCTAGATGGGAATTCTTGGAATGGCAGTCCCCTACTATTGTTTTATTCATAGTGACCTAAATGGGAACTGCTATTGTAGCCTTGTCTGAACAGTGGGAGAGAAAACAGCAATTTAAATGAAATAATGTGCTTATTAGACTAGGTGGTTATGTATATGTATCAAAACTAAACAAACTGTGGGAGATACAATACTCAGCTATTAAAAAGTAAGTTTTCCCCAGCTAAGTGTCAAGTTATCAGGGCCAAACACTTCAGCAGTTAAAGGCTGACATTAATTTATTGGAAAGATGTTTGACTATCTTGTCACCATGGGAATATCTAAGTATGCATACAAATAGTAGCTAATATAAGGCAGCATTTGAAGGCTCTGTTGGTTGCTGTTATTCATTTATTGAGCATCGGGCCTGAATACTTTTTGATTTCCTGCTGAAAAATATTCCAAAAGAGCAACATTCAGAATCAGTCTAACATCTTTTTGCTTGAGGAAGAAGAGATTGTTAAATACTCATCAGTAAACAGTGAAGCCTAAGAAAGGAAGGCTTTACTCAGGTCCGCCATCCAGGCGGGAAGAATAGTTTGAATTGATTGGTCAACTCGTCTGGCAGCCCCTATAAAAGGATACGCTGCCAGACAGGCTTTGCTGGAGTTTCCTGGAAGAGCTAAAGTCACACTTGCGCCTCTGCCTCTTCACTCCACCCACGTTCCAGCAGATTGGCTGTTCCATCTTGCTTCCATTCCTGAGAAGGTACAATATGTCTCATCACATGGGGGTGGGGCGGGACTTAGTTTAGAAATATATATGGGACAACTTAAGTGAAACATTCATTTAAGAGAGTTTTTGTTTTAATTTAAAAACATTGAGGAGGGAAAGATGAAATAGAAATAGCATATTTGGATTGACTACCCAGGGGCACTTGAGGGAACCCCCTGGTTTTTAAGGCTTTCATATAAATACCGCATGCCCGAGAGATCTGTACATATTGCTGATAAGAATTGACTCAAATTTTTAAAATTACCTTGTTGGGTATTTGTTCAGTTCTGCCTACCAAAAGTAAGTTTAGTGGAATATATATTTGGAATTTACTCCTAGGTAAATAATTATAGCTCTATAACCTGAACAAATTCTGCATGAGGATTTCCGATGTGCAAAAAAAAAAAAGACACCAATGGGCAGAAAGAAAACTACAACCCCCAGGATGCAACGTGGCAGCCATGCCGGGACCGAGCATGAGCATAGGTGGGTCCTGCCTGGGAACAGCGCCGGCCGAAGAGAAATGGTGATAAAAAAGAGAGCGATTTCAACTCTCTCGCGCGCGCGCGCGTAGGCAAAGGAGCAGCCGGAAGGAGGACCACTCTCTTCCAGTGATTGCGGACCACCGCCACTGCATCGACGCCGTGTGAGGCAAAGTTATGTGTCTCCAGTAGCGGGCGGAGTGCCTATTGCTGCAACAACAGGGCGAGAACTACTGCAGTGTCCTAGGAAGCCCTGCAGGAGGTGAGGAGCTGCCTGGCCTGTAGAGGACCAGTTCTTTTTGGGACGGGCACAGCAGCGGTGGTGAGAGGAAGGAGAGATTGCAAGACAAACAGCACTTTTTCCGACTGCAGAGTACGCTCTGAGACTCATATTCAGATGTGCAAAGAAAGACAGCTTTTTTACTCCGCTCTTATTATTTTGATGGCATTCAAAATCAGAGGGTGAGTGAAAAGACTTGCTTTCATTGCGAGTCCTTTTAATTCTTCTTGGCCTTATGTTCGTAGGGGGACTTCCCCTTGGGATGAGTGGGGTGGGATGAGAGTGCTTTCACGAAGTCTCCCAGTTAACTAATGTCCTTACATGGAGATTCGGGGTACTATAAGTTTGGGGGTGGATGGGTTAAAATTAATGCGTGATAATATTTCGAGCTTTCTTTATAAGCACAGCTTGGGGTAGGGCTGGGTTTAATCACAATCCCCCAGCATATTCTTACAACCTTTGGACAATGTCAGCATTCAAAGCAAAGCTTTTGAAAAGAGAAAGAAATCGCGGGATAGTTCCTTGAGGTTTCCTTGCTTCACTAAATTCAAAACATATCCGCGAAGCACATTCAGAAATTAGTAACCAACTCTTTCTTGAGTGTATCACTCTATCCTTTCCCCAGGTGTTTTCAGATGTGTTGAACTGCAGCTTGTGTGCTTCCTAGCTATGGGTGGGCAATGGGAGTTGCCCAACACCTTTGGAGAACACCAGATTGAAAAGAGATTACCTGCAGTCAGTGTTCAGGTTCTGTAGTGTAGTATTTTAAATATTAGACGCGATTTAAATTTTTACTATATTTGGATCCCATTGTATATATTCACATAGATTCACAGTTGAGATTACCATATCTTCAGAAACTATTTCTAATATTTATTAATTCAGTATATTTGGAAAATTGATTCTACAAATGAACCTTAAAATGGTTACACATTATGTCATATACTGTGTTGTTGGATAAGATTTGTAAAAGATTCAAACATGAGTAGTGTGTGTATGTGTGAGATAACCAAATAAAAAATGCAGTGTATTGAAAATGTATTAATAATTACCACATTAAAAACATGTGCTTGGCTGCACATTTTAAGCAGTGCAGAAGTATCAGAGGTATTACTTAGTTACTGGTGCTGATATATTTGGCAGTATATTCTACTGAAAGTAGATTTCAAAGTTAATAGTCCTACATTGTTGACTGAGGCAATACAAACTTAACTGCTACTTAGATCTCGAACTGCCAGACAAGCCCTTTGTTTGAATTAGCAATCTAAAAAATACTAAATATTAAATTGTAAGGTAGAAGGCTAACTCCAGTGATGATTTATTCCATGAAATATATGTCATTGCTTTGATTTAGCAGTAATATTTCACCATAGTACAGTGTCTCAGACCCTGAAAGTGTTGCCCTTATACCTCTCATGGGCCTCTTTGTGCCTAGGCATCCTTCTTTAGATATTTAGCTCAGAAAAATCTTCCCAATACAAATGGGCTGCTTTAAAATAATATTAACATCACCTGTGCTTGCCTAAACAACATAATTGATTTTATTGATCTCCTTTCCAACAGCAAGTCAGGAAATCAGCAACAATAAAGGGAACAAACTGCTGAAATATATTTTTAAAAATTAATAATGTCTCTCTGAAGTATTGAAATAAAAGCAAAGCTGTATTTATTATTCTATGTTGCTTGTAGTCCTTTGGGAGAGGTGTACTCCATGATAGAGAGCCTGCTTTATATTCAAAAGTTGAGTCCCCAGCATCTCTGGATATTTATTTATTCATTAAATTTTTATCCTGCCTTTCTTCTCAGAGCTCCAACCTATATCTGCAGCCCTTCTCTAATGTTAAATTTACAACAACTGTGCAAGGTGGGTTGGCCTGAGTGACACTGATCAGATATTCCATTGTATTAAAGGCTGAAGAAATGTGTTTAA
Source organism: Coluber constrictor foxii (assembly GCA_038048745.1). NCBI lineage: Eukaryota > Metazoa > Chordata > Lepidosauria > Squamata > Colubridae > Coluber > Coluber constrictor. The sequence continues at coordinate 120,076,051 of CM075961.1, read as the reverse complement.
GGATGGCCATGTTAAAAATCTTTTGGGGGTTGGGGGAAGAAATATCCTCTTGTGCTTTGGTAAATGCTGAATGTGTTCAGAAGCAACTGCAGTATTGCAGTTAGGATAATATGAAAGAACAAAATTAATTATCCTGGAGCCTTTCAAACAAATGCCCTTGGTCTTCAATGCCTTTTATGCTTTAATAGGAAAGACAGATATCTCAATAAATACTGCTTGTATAAGTCAAATCTATAATTGGAAATGGTTAAGTAGGAGAAAGATCTGATAAACAAAGATGCAATCTCATATTAAGATCTAGAATTGAGTCTTCAGAGTTTGCTAAAACTATTTTTCACATCATAGCTTATGCTTTCTATATTTACATGTTATATCGTTTCTGATAAAAGTGGTTCCAGAAGAAGTTAATTTTATCTTATTATACTCCATCTATGTATTTTCTAACATAGTGTTAGAAGTTTCCATAAACTGATGTCTTCTAGATATGTATGGTCCAACTTTTCCAGAATGTTTGTTCCAATGTAGACTTGGCTGCAACTTCTAAAAACTGTGTTCCTAGTGCTCCTAGAGCTATGGTGGCGAACCTATGGCACGCGTGCCAGAGGTGGGACACAGAGCCCTCTCTATTGGCATGTGTGCCGTTACCCCAGCCCAGCTCCATCGCATTTTTCTGCCGTCGTTTGCAGGGAGACAAAAGTTTGTTGGGCTAAAAAAAAATATCAATCAATTCCAACTTCTCGCCAAAAAAAAAATGTTGTGAAGTTGAAATTGATTGAGTGAACTTTTTTATTTGCAAGCTTCACAATGGGGGAGATGGGGTCCCCTCCTCCTGAAGCCCATTATAATGCGGAGTCACAATCCGACCCTGTGTCGTCTTGGCTCGTTCTGGCCTCCCACATGTTAGTTGCTTTTCCTGCAGGGCTGCCTATGTTGGATGCCCCACCAGCCAGCTGAGCTTCAGCACACTGCTCCTGGGTTCATTGGCCTACGGACTTCAGATTCCCACCACCCAGCATCAGTTCAGGGGTTCCTTCCCTCCCCGGGGTGGGGAGAGGGGGGAAAGAGAGAGAGGGGTGGGTGGGAAAGAGAGAGTGAAATAGTGAGAGGCAGAGGGAGGGGGAAGAGAGAGGGAGGGAAGAAAGAGAGGGAGGGAAGAGAGGGAAAGTGGGGGAAAAAGAGGGACAGAAAGGGAGGGAGAGAAAGAGGAGAGAAAGAAATAGGGAGGGGGTGGAAAGGGGGAAGAAAGAGAAGGAGGGAAAGAGAAACAAAACAGGGAGGAGGGAAAGAGAGAGGGAGGGAAAGCAAAATTATATTACAAAAGTTTTCCTTTTTTATTGTTGCTAAATGTAATATTTCAAAAGCAGAAAAAATGAAGGGGCATAAAAGTGCATTTATCACGTTTTTCTTCGAACAGTTAGTTGAACTGAATTACCCTTGTTTATCATTATTTTAGGTTGTAAAACCTCAGTATTCAGGTTAAATTGCCGTGTTGGCACTTTGTGATAAATAAGTGGGTTTTGGGCTGCAGTTTGGGCACTTGGTCTCTAAAAGGTTCGCCATCACTGCCCTAGAGGGTTACCAAAGCAAGTAGAGGTGCCTAAGCGAGGAACCAGTGTGGACTAGCAGCTAAAACAAGGGAGTCAGGAAAACCAGGATTCCAGTGACACTTATGGGGATAGCGCTACACTATAGTGAAGGAACTGTTTTCTAACTTTCCAAGCTTATACCCTTTCTCACTTGAATTCGATCTTGACAAAGGAGAATTAAGGCCACTTTGTGAAAGGATATTGTTTCTCCTGATAGCCAATTCTTTCTATGTTGACCTCACTCCTGGCAGCTACATTTTCCTGATCTATAGTTAAGAGGGAAGCCATCAATTTCTCTGCTCAAAAATGAGGAGAGGCAATAAACTTTAACAGAAACTTTATGCATTTTTAAAAACCTTTTCTATCAGTTTTGGACTAAATAATGCCTTTTACTACCCCCTAGTTTAAAGAAAGAATGTTTAGCATATTTACTGATACAGGGAGATTATTCTCTCATGTCCTGTATTATACTACTTGCTGCAGATATCTCATTGTGCTGTATTTTGATGGCCCTTTCAAATGGTTTTCACAAGTGGGGACGCGGGAGGACCCCTTGGAGGGTAGAGCTGAGGACTTTGTACAATATCTGTATGACAAAACCGCTCAGATTCGCGAACAGCTGGACTCCAACCCCAAGTGGGTAGATCCAGGGGAGGTGACTGGGGCAGGTCTTGAGAATATTATATGGGAAAAGTTTGACTCTGTGACTCCATAAAATGTGATACTGAGCAGTCTGAGTGCAGCCACATGTTTATTGGACCCGTGTCCCTCCTGGTTGGTGCTGGCCTCCCGGGAGGTGACACGAGGCTGGCTCCAGGGGATTATAAATGCTTCTTTGAGTGAAGGTGTCTTCCCTGCTGCTCTGAAGGAAGCGGTGGTGAGGCCCCTCCTCAAGAAGCCTTCCCTGGACCCGGCAATGTTGGTAAATTATCGTCCTGTCTCCAACCTTCGTTTCATTGCGAAGGTTGTTGAGAGTGTGGTTGTGCGACAGCTGCCTCAGTACCTGGATGAATCGGCCTATCTAGATCCGTTCCAGTCGGGCTTCAGGTCCGGGTACAGCACGGAGATAGCATTGGTCGTGTTGGTTGATGATCTCTGGAGGGCTAGGGACAGAGGCTGTTCCTCTGTCCTGGTGCTATTAGACTTCTCAGCGGCTTTTGATACCATCGAGCATGGTATCATGCTGCGCCGGTTGGAGGGCCTGGGAGTGGGGGGCACCGTGTTATGGTGGTTCTCCTCTTTTCTCTCCGACCGGTCTCAGTCTGTGTTGACAGGGGAGCAGAGGTCAACCCCGAGGCCCCTTGTATGTGGGGTGCCACAAGGGTCGGTCCTCTCGCCCCTTCTGTTCAACATTTATGTGAAGCCGCTGGGTGAGATCATCCGTGGTTTTGGGGTGAAGTACCATCAGTATGCTGATGATACTCAGCTGTACATCTCCACCCCAGACCACCCCAACGATGCCCTCGAAATGATGTCCCGGTGCCTGGAGGCCGTACGGATCTGGATGGGGAAGAACAGACTCAGGCTCAACCCTTCAAAGACCGAGTGGCTGTGGTTTCCGACATCCCGATATAGTCAGTTGACGCCATCTCTGACTATTGAGGGAGAGTCATTGTCCCCCACGGATGGGGCTCCTTCTCTGTGGGGGCACCTGCCATCTGGAACGAGCTCCCCCCTGAAATAAGGATGATACAGGACCTACGTACCTTCCCTAAAAACATTCCTATTTCAACAGGCTGGTCTGGCTTAAACCTCCCCTTTATAATGGGTTTTTAAATGTTTTTTAAAATTGGATTTTAAATTGTTTCAGCCTAATTATTTAATTTATTTTAAATATTTTTAACTTTTGTATGTCATTGTATTTTTATTCGGCTGTGCACCGCCCTGAGTCCCTTCTGGGAGTAGGGTGGTATATAAGTTTGATTAAATAAAATAAAATAAATAAAGTGTGCACCACATTTTTTCTCTAGTTTTTTCTTCTATTTCTGTTGTCAGGGTAATGTTTCAGTAGGGAAGTAAATTATTGATGACAGGTGAATTTTCTTTAAACCAAGCAAAAAGGAAGCATATCTCTAATACCAGACGAAGTTCAAAGGAAGATGTTGAAGAGGTGTTTGCTTAACAAAAATGAAGAGCCTTTTTGTTTCTTCATGCCAAATACCTTAGTTTTCTCAATTATGAAATGTTTGAGTCAGTGGTGAAATCTGAACTGATTTGCTACCGGTTCGCTTGCTGTGTATGCATGCTGCATGCCAAATGTGCGCCGCACTTGCACGTGCACCAAATGTGTGCTCTGGGTGCATGCCCGCATGCGCTGTACATGCCAAAAGGAGGCTTGGGAAGGAATAGAACAGCGAGGAGGGGGGGAATCAGTTGTGCTGCATGATTTAGCTTCCGGAAATAGCTTTTTTTTACTACCGGTTCACCCAAACCGGTAGTTTTTATCACTACTGGTTTGCCTGAACTGGAGCGAACCGGTAGCATTTCACCCCTGGTTTGAGTGCTAAGAGTTATTTGTTGTTTTAACTTCCTACTGCAGTTCTGATTAGAAAGTCATTATCATTTTAGAGCAATGTTGATTTCAAAGGGAGGATCAAGCAGGTGATTTCTTCAGTTAAAACCAATAAGCTATTTCCAGATTAAAACTAGTTCAATTAAATCTCAGCAAGATAAAAAAGCCAAGTCAATGATAATTAATCCCATGGGTTTTGCTTGGATCCAAATTCAGCTAACTTAATCTGATCCAGTCCACTGAGTTTTAATTAAGTGTTTTTATATGCTACGCTTCTCTTAGAATCACATTTCCTATTTGAAGAACACATTGCCAATGCTCCTCTGAAGAGGTTCAGATGTATGCCTTATTGAAAGATGCGACTTCTCCAGACTCCAGGCCCTGATGACGTGAAACTATGTGGTAGCAGTTGCCGATCTTTCCCACTCATATTAGAGAATGAGAATTGATCATGTGCTCTGTGTCAGATCTTTGTTGCCTTTCTCTTGAATTGGTACTTCTTTATTGTGTGAGAAATAAAAGAGCCAGAAGTAATCCTGCACATTCCAGTTTTCAATATGGTTCTGTAGCTATGGGTCGTCTTTGCTAACTTTTCAGACTCCTTGCTTCAAATGATCTGAAATGACTACTGCAAGAGGTTCATATAAGAGGTCTGACTATATCCATTAATAGTTTCCATTATATTGCTTCTATACTCTATCTTTTAGAGATGATGGACAGATGTGGATTTTTAAGAATGATTTCAGGCATTCTGGATAAATGGCTATGGGAGGGTGATTGTGCATTCACAAAATGTCTGCCAGAGGGACAATGCAGTATAAGAACTGGAGATGCCCATATGATACTGCCCAGGCAAAACATGGATGAGCCACTATGTACAAATCTGCTAGACATCTATCATTTAATGCCAAGCATGGCTTTGGAGAAAAGACAGCATTTAACTTAAATGCAGAATGATTTTGAAGGAATGCCATTGCAAAAATGAAATGTTCTATCCAGTACAATAAATAGCTTGCCAAGTTTCTTTGAACCATGATTCCCCATCATCAAAATAGACAAAAGGAATGTCTAAACTGGGGGTGGAAAATCTGTTCTCTAAATTTTACCTTTGCATGGGTTGATTATTTACTGAAAAATATAAATGTATTTTTAAGGTTTATGTTTATTCAGGATGCTTGTAATATCACTTTTGATAGAACTCCCAGGATGGTTTATGATAAAATTTGGTAAAAAACACAATTTAACTCAAGTAGTTATGAACGAGGCCATACAAATTTAAAGATTTGCAATGGAATGAAAAGTTTTTTGCTGTTGTACATTTAATTTTTTTAAAACTAAAAGCTTTTATTTTTATTCTTTTACTATGTTGAAATTCTATAAATATGTTGAATATTTTTGTTCTTGCTACTTGAGTTGATGTCCACTTATTATTCCTACCGGTATTTATGCACAGAGCGGGAAGTGGTGCTAGTCAAATAATTGTTGACAATTCTAAATTGCTTTTCAGAATGAATCCAGTTGGTAGAGATTGGCAGTAGCCTTGGCAAATGGCCAGAAAGCTAAAATCACTGGAAAAGGCAGTGTAATAATTCCATGTTTGGAGGAAAAGTTTGGTAACATATTATCTGTGCCTGAAATCGAGCATAATTTGCTGAGTGTACTGTACAATTTTTTTTATCATTCTCTCTTCTATTCCTGTCAATATCTTATCCAATTCGGTCAGTTCCAAATAAAAACCATAAAGTTTAGCATCCTTTTCATATCTAGATTGTATTTGGAACTATGTGTATACCAATCCATATCAATCCCCTGCTTTTCCAGTTCACATTTCATTTTAAGTGCCCCCTTTTCTGACAAAATACCTTTGTATCTAGGAATATTTCCCATATTAATAATATTTGGATGTATAAGTGCTTCGAAGATACCAGCAGACTGGTATCTTCAAGTAGTGTTGCTCTCTAATTTTTTCCCATCCTAATAACAAAGCATTTCTTTTTTTTTATTGAAAAAGTTTTACAATACAAATTTTATCATTTCTCCCCCCCAATTACCCCCTACCCCCCCCCCATCCCTCAGCTCCCCCTCACCCCCCAATCCCATATCCCTCCCCTTCCCCCCCTTGGCTTCCGCTACAAATTTTTAAAAAAATCTTTACCTTACTTATATTGAACTAAAAAAAAAATACAGTGAAACTATTAATAGTATAATAAAAAAACTAATAATAGTAATATTTACCTCATTTATCAACCATTAATACTCATTTGTCCATCAATACTACTCTTATGATATTTAAACCCCGCTACAAAATGTCAACATTTCTCTAATCTAATATTAATTATCTAAATTGGTCCCCCTAAATATAATATATAACAGATCATATCATAATTTTCTGTATCAAGCAACCAATTTTTGATCTTTTTCTTCATCTTAATTAAAATTAAGCATATTCCAAGTATCCCCATCAACAAAAAAACCATCAAACATTTCTCTAATCTAATATTAATAATTATTTACCTAAATCAATCCCCCTTGTTGTATACTAATAAAATATAATATATCATATATAACAATTATATGTAATAATTTTCTATCCAACATAGTTTTTATAAACTTCATATTCTTTCAGAATATATAACAGCTATATCAAATAATGTTCTATCTCAGTAGTCCAAATTTTTGTCTTCTCTTCATCTTGATTGAAGTTAAGTATCTTATCTTCCAACATAATTTTTATAAGCTTCTTATTCCAGCTACCCCCATCAGCAACAAATATCTCTCCATATATAAATCCCCCCAAGTGACTTTATATTTGTAAAATCCAACCATAAAGATATTTTGTATTCCTCTAGGTAGATCATTCAACCTGGCTCCTGCTATATCAGTTAAAAAGAAAAACAAATGCAGCTCATCCCAATTTTCCAAAACTTGTATAAAAACTACAAGCTGCATTCTCAGATGTTCCTTTAAAGCTCTTTCAAATCCTGCCAACCTTTCCACTTCCTTCCTTCGGGTTTCCAAGATGTTTTCATCTTTATTTTCTTCATCTAGATGATTAATTCCAATAAGTTATAATAGGGTAACCACAGATCCTCTGCATGTGTTGCAGTGATCTGTTTACCTTTCTCAAAATGTCAAATCCAACTCAGGATGAGTTTTGCAAAAATTTTATAATCCACTTTCATATATAAATCAGGTATGGCCATGATTATCTTTTAAAATATTTCAGTTAGTAAAATATTTGCCATCCTTTCTGTAGAGAATTCAATCTATTCATAAATATCATTTAAATTTCACGAAGCGACTCGAGCAATTGACGAAGTTTCCGTTGCACAGCAGTTTCAGTGGTTTTCATATTATTTCCTCCCTTAGCTTCTGCCTTCTGTTGCTTGCCATCATCCCCCTTTTCCACTTGTGGAGTACTGGGCCTCTGCTGTTTCTGCTTTAATAATATTTGTTTCTCATCTCGAATTATATGTTTATCTTTCAATTCTTGCTTCAACAGTTCAAGGTCCAGCACCACATCTCTTGAATCTCTGGGATGCTTTATTTTCAGGTCTGAAAAGTCCATAATAAAATCATCTGAAAAACCACCTAATGCTCCTTTTTCTTCTGGTACACTTTGGTTGTTTTGATTTTCTAATTCCATCTGCATACATTGTTCCTCAGTCTCTCTTTCAGACTCTTTATCCTTAATGTCTTCTTCCATAGTTGACAACATAGATGAGGATGAAGATATGGGGGCTCCCTTAAGAATATTGTTATAAAAATGTTCTGCTTTTTGAATAGTATTTAAACAATATCTCACATCGTGATATCTCAAATTTACACCAACTGGTACATCCCATCTGAATGGAATCTTACTTCTCTTCAATTCCTTCACCAGAAATCCAAAATCTTTTCTGTATCTTAAAATCTTAGGTGGTAACTCTTTATAAACACTAATTTGTATACCTCCTACCTTCAGAATAGCAGAATAGGACTTTTGCAAAATATCATTTCTCAATCTTCTATCAGTAAAATAGACAACATCATCTCTGGGCAGATTCCTTTGTCTAACCACACGTGAGTTCACCCTATAGACTTTTTCAATACAATCAAGAATTTGATCATCTTCCAAGTTTAATAATACCGCTAATGCCTTAGCACAAAGTGTTCTTAAATTTTCTCTATTATTCTCTCTTATACCTCTTAGTCTTAAGGCAGATTCCATAGCTTTAAATTGAAGCATCATCACATCATTTTCAATTTCTTGATTTTTGGCATCAGCTTCAGAAAATTTTTCTTCTGTGTCTTTCATCTTGGAATCAACCTTTGTACTGATTTCAGCCACTTTCTTTCCCATTTCCAACCCCGCATTTGAAAGATCAGAAACTACTTTCGTAATAATTTGATTCAATTTATCATATTTTCCCTGTACCAGTTCCTCAAGATGCTTCTGTGAGCTTTCTATCTTCTCAACAACACTTCCCAAAGACCTGGTTATAAAATCTTTTAAGTCCTCATTTCCAGTTCCCTGCAACTACATTTGAATCTTTTCTGCTTTTTCCTTTGTCTGACAAGTGAGGGAGCCCCCCCCCCCCCCGATTTTTGTTTAGGAATCATATTTCACAAAATCTTAACTTTTCCCAAAAAAACAAAGAAGTTCTGTTTAAATCAATTTTGTTTCTTTTTAGAATTCTACTAGAATGTTTCTTTTAAGTACTTCAGCGCGGGCTTAGCTCTCACTTTCACTTTCCACTCTCCATTTTCTCTAGCAAAGCCAGTCGCCATTTTCTGAGGCATTTTCTTTAAACTCTTTTTTCCTTAAAACTTATTAAAAAGACAAATACTTGCTTTTTTCCTTTTTAGTGAATCCTGGTTTCACCAGATTGCTCGCTTGCTGTAGATTTCTATCATTCTAGTGACGTTACTCTCGCGTCTGGCTCTGCTGCTGCAAGCTGAGGTCCCTCGCAGCGCGGAGCATTCCGTGGGGTGAATAGGGAGCCATCACCCTGAGCCCTTCCCAGGACAAAAAAGAGGTCCTGGGGGAAACTCAGGGGGGCTCTACCAACCCCCATTAGCTCTCCCGGCTCTGCCATTTACAGAGCGGGTTTTACGAGCCGCCTGCCAGCTGTAGGGCGGCTCCAACGCACAGCGAGGCCGGCGGTCATTAAAAGACCATCCGGCAACGACGGAGACGCCATTTAATAAGCATTTCTTATATAATGTCTTTGGAAGTAACCATGTATTTTATTTTTCCCATACCATACAAAAACAAGCCAAATTAATTACATGTCATGTCCCTCCAATAACAATAACCTTGTGTTTCTCAGTACAATGCATTCCTTCATCCAAGTTAGCGCTGCTGCCTGGTAATAAAATTCCCAAATCGGTAGTCCAAACCCTCCCCTAACTCTTACATCTTGTAATATTTTTAGATTAATTCTCGCTTTTTTCCCCCTGCCATATATATTTCATTGTTATCTTATTGAGCTCTTCAAAATATTTTTTCTCCAATTTTATTGGTATTGTTTGGAATAAAAACAATACTCTCGGTAATATGTTTATTTTAACTGTAGTTATTCTTCCTATTAATGATAATTGCAGGTATTTCCATCTACAGTATTTCCCCGAAAATAAGACCCGTCTTATATTTTTTTGAACTCTGAAATAAGTGCTTGGTGTTATTACCATGTGCTCAAAAAGCCCAATTGGGCTTATTATCAGGGGATTTCTTATTTTGGGGAAAACAGGGTATCCAAATCTACCTCAATTTGCTTTTTTAGCTAAAAGTAGTTGTCTTCTTTAATCGTTACACATCTTGCTGTTAATTGTATCCCTAAATATTTTCTTTGTAATCTGGATATCTAATCTTTTCATCAAATCCCTTTTCTGTCTTTCCGAAATATGTTTCACTAAGATTTTCATTTTGTCTTTATTGATTTTCAGTCCTGCCACCTCACCATATTCTTCTATTTTTTTTAATAACTTTGGTCCTGTTTCTTGCAGATCTTCTAAAATAAATACCAAACCATCTGTGAATGCCTGCAACTCATATTCCTCCTTTTTCATTTCCATATCCTTTACCTCCTTACCCTGTCTTATATTTCTGTTTAATACATCCAGTGTCAATACAAATAGCAATGGGGGTAAAGGACATTCCTGTCTTGTACCTTCATAATATTAACCTTTTCATCATATCTCCATTTACCATCACTCTTGCTGATTGCTTATGATATATTGTCTTAATCATATTAATACATTTTTCTCCAAAATCCATAACTTTTAGTTGCATAAGCATAAATTGCCAATTCATATTGTCAAGGGCCTGAGAGTCAAGGAAAATCAAGGTCATTTGTTTCCCTGGATACGCTTCATAATATTCCAGTGAATTCAAGATTATTCTCATATTGTCTTTAATTTGTCTCTTAGGTAATCTATTTTGATCTATATGTATAAACTCATTTAATAATCTCTTTAGTCTTTCCGCTATAATTGAAACAGATATTTTATAATCTGCTTTAAACAGAGATCTGTCTGTAATTTTTTATCTGTTGCAAGTCTGTATCTTCTTTTGGTATAAGAGTAATATACGCCTCCATCCACAAAGTCAGTATTTTCGCCTCTATCAGCAGGTCCTTGAATACTTCCAACATCATATTATGTATAACATTTTGTAGTGTTTTATACAGTTCTGCTGGTAGCCCATCTAGACCCAGTGTTTTGCCATTCTTTTGCCTTTTGATAGCTTCTGTGAGTTCCATCATTATTATTCTTTCCTCTAGTGCCTTTTTAAATGTCTCTGATATTGTAGGTAATTCAGCTTTTTCCGAATATTGTTGTTATTTTTTTTCTGAGATTGCCTCTTGCTCATATAATTTTTCATAGTAATCATATATCATTCCCTTTTTTTCTTTGTTTCTATAATGTAAAGTCCCCTTCTCATCCATTAATTGGTAAATTAGCTTTTTTTCCTGCTCTTTTTTCAGTCTATATGCCAAGCATCTTCCTAGTTTATTTGCATTTTCAAAAAGGTTTTGTTTAGCTCCCTTAATCTTTTGTGCTAAATCTTCTTTTTTTTACTAAGTTTAGTTTATGTTTTTTCAAATCCATTTCATTTTTTTTGTCCTTTTTTCATGGGTCTTTTTGTAGTTCCATCTCTAGCTTCTTATATTCCTTTTCTAATTGCTTTTGAATTTGTCTTTTTATTTCTCTTTCCACATATGTTATTGCCAGTCCTCTAATATATGCTTTTGCTTTATCCTATACATTTTGTAATGATGTTTCTTTTCTATTCTTTTTGAAGAAGAAGGCCAGCTCTCTTTCCATAAATTGTATAAAGTCTTTCTTTTAAAAATTGTTTGGTTCATTGTCCATCTTAACTTCTTTTTTTGTCCTCTCCATATCGGGTTATGATCTGCCCATGTGCTTGCTTCTATACTTATTTCTTGTATAGTTGCTCAGTTTATATCCACATCATGTCTATTCTAGACCAAGACATATGTCAGAGTAAAATATGTACTGATTTTTGTCCGGATGTATCCCTTGCCAAGCATCTTGCATACCTAATTTTTCCACCATTTTAAAAAAGATTTTTGGAAGTGTCTTCCTAGATCTTTTATTTCTTTTTTTAGTTCTATAGTCCAATTCTGCATCCACAATTGCATTGAATGGTACATGCAGATTTGGTGAGACCAATGCAAGCCAGTTTGGGAGCAGCAAAGTATGTGCTGGTCATTGTAAATGACTACAGCAGGTTTGAGTTCTGCTATTTACTAAAAAGTAAAATAAAGGTGCTACAGAAATTTAAGTAATGGGTAAGCTTCATAGAAAGGAGATATAAACAACAGGTATGTCAGTTGCAAACTGACAGAGGTTCAGAATTCATATCAGCAAGTTTTCAATAATGGTTGGGACAATTATGAATAAAACACAGATGCATAAATCCATACACAGCAGCTGAGAATGGCATGGTTGAGAGATGGAATGGAGTCTTACAAACAATGAAGGACTCACTGCTGGAGGATTCTGGTCTGAGCAGGTCATATAGGAGTGAAGCTATATTGACTGCTAATTATTTAATCAATAGTCTGTGGAGTTCCTCTATTAATAATACTCCATATCACGGGTGAAATCCAGAAGGTTCTGGCAGGTTCTGGAGAATTGGCAGTGGAAATTTTGAGTAGTGCTGAGAACCAGCAAATACCACCTCTGACTGGCCCCAGAGTGGGGAGGGAATGGGGATTTTGCAATATCCTCCCAGGAGTAGGGTGGGAATGGCAATTTTGCAGTATCCTTCCCCTGCCACGCCCACCAAACCACACCACACCCACCAAGCCATTCCCACAGACCCGGTAGTAAAATAATTTGGATTTCACCACAGCTCCATATGCAGTGCTATATGGGAGAAAGCCATCTCTGGCACATTTAAGGGTGTCTGGAAGCAATGCATGGGTCTATATTCCAAAAGCAATTAGAAGAAAAGGATAACCAAAAGCTAGAAAGCTCAGGTTTACAGGCTATGAGCCAGGCTCAAATAGCTATCGCTTTAGCAATGGGAGCAAAACAATAGTGATTTCCAAGTCTGCTAGCTTTCCAAGTCTGTGAGCAAAATTGGAACAGAATTGATGCCAATTTTTGGAATGATCCACTTAGTGATGATGATCTACTTGGTAACTCACTTAGTTATGGCAACTCACTTAGTGACAGTGTCAGTGTTCAGGGAGGAGAAGCTGAATTAGCATTTATGAATGATCTTTGTTTCATTGCAAAAAGATGTGTCACAGATTTGCTAATAAGTTAGAGAAGTTTGAATTAAAAAATTTGGGAGAAATACAAAATTATTTTGGTATGGAGATACAAAAAACTGAGAAAGATGGTTATGTTCTCAGTCCAAAAAGAAAAATTGAACAGCTGTTGGAGAAATATAATATGAAAGATTGTAATTCTGCTCAACATCTATGAGCACAGATTTTTCTAACAGTTTGGGTGAGAACGAAAGTGAAGCCTATGATTAAGAGATATATCAGTCAGCAATAGGGAGCCTGTATATCTGTCACTGTAGTCCATACCAGACATAGCTTGTGCAGTAAGCATCTTGAGTCGCTTTACTGCTGCACCAACGCAATTGCATTGGATGGGTGTAAAAGGATTCTTGGGTATTTGAAGGGAACTGTAAATTTGGGTTTTCAGATACGTGTCTCTGAAGAATTAAAATGTTATGTTGATAATGATTATTATGCCAGTGATGTAAAAATTAGAAAGTCCAATTCTGGGATTGTGGTATTCTTTGGAGGGGCTTTAATTGGTTGGAAGTCCAGAAAACAAACAACTATAGCCATTCCTACTGCGGAGGCCGAATTTATTGCTTTATCTGAACTTTGTTCAGAGGTAAGGTGGTACATACAGCTGTTACAGGATTTAAATGTAAAGGTAAATGAAGCTGTAATGGTTTTTGAGGATAATGCTGCCTGCATTAAAATGGCAACAGGTGACAGAGTAAAAAATAGAAGCAAGCATGTGGACAGTAAATATTGCAATATAAGAGAAGCCATCAAATGTAAATTAATTAGCTTGCTTCGCTGTTTTGGCAGACAAAATGACCAAGCCATTGGGTGGAGTACACCATGGAAAAAAATATTAAGTTATTTGGTTTTATGTCTATTCCAGTTATGAAGGGAGGAGTGTCGGTGTAGATGTATTCATGAACTGGAATAGGCATGGCAACAAGGTCAGCCAATGAAGTAGACATGGCAACAAGGTCAGCCAATGGGGACTGTTTGGTAACTGAAACATAGAAGTTGTGTGAGCCACAAGAGATAGCTAGGAGCCTGGGCGTGTCTTAGCTCAACTGTTCTGTATATAGAAGTCTTGTCTCTGCTGTCCCTAGCCTGTGTTTGTACCTACTTACAATCTCTTCTCTCTACCACGTTGGAAAAACCAGCATGGGTATTGTATATTTGTCTTACGTGTTGTTATATATATATAAAGAAGTTTTGAATCCTGCTGAATTGTCTGATTGTGTGTGCTGCAACAAACTGACAATTGTTAAAACATTAAAAGTGAAAGGTACACAAAGATCTGTAATTTACAGTGGGCTTCTCCAATATCTGTGTTTTCTAGGTTTATCAGCTCTCAGAATTCCCAGCTAGCTTGACTGCTGCTGAGAATTTTGAGAATTTGAATGAACCCAGATTAGACAAATTTAGTGTACAGTATAGTTCTGATTGTCAACCAGTTGTTTGTAGGGGTCAGTGAAAAATATATAAGCCATCTCTTCGCAGAAATGGGCTACCAACAGTCCTCTTGATGCAGATACAAGTCCTTACCTCTACATCTCTCATTTCATCACTTACCCAAATATAAATAGCCACCAATTACTATCAGAGTCTTCTGAAATATACTTTCATTGGAAAGTTTCATTGATTCAATTAAACCAGCCTCCTCCAATCAAGCATTTTCTAGGCATATTAAGATTCCTAGCAGCATTGCCACATTCTGGTCTGCCAAAAATGGAGTAACAACCTTAAGGGGATTTCATGACTTTAATTACATTATGTAGAAGACCATTTTGAGAGGCAAAATATAGTTCTACCATATTTTATTTAATGATAATAGCACCACAATCCTTTTTTTTAATAAAATAATTTTTATTAAACAGTTTGTCTTTAAAAACAACACAAAAAACAATCACACATATATAAAAACAAAACATGTCAAAACGTAATGTATTGAACATTACATATCCTGTTCCCCAAGCAGTGGGCTAGTAGCTTGATAGTTCTGTGACTACATTTGAAAATCAAATTTGGAGCTGCATTGAGGGAGTGTTTCTGCTTTCCCAACCAACCTAAAGCAGTATTATTAATGTTCTATTATATTCTCTGAACTGCTTAAAGTAATATGGCAGTTTTATCTCATGCTTTTTGTCCCGGAGGCTTTAGTTATGAATAAAGTTAAGCAAATAAGACAAGAAACCTTTCAAATACATTAGGCTGCAGAGACCCAGTCCTGATCAGTATACAGACATTCCCTCACCCCGCCTGCAATTTTCTGGCTACCAGTGGTTATAAAAGAGACCTTGTTAACTATGGGCTGTAAATTGCTGCATATGGATGCCTAATAGATTCAGAGATGCTCATTCCAAAGGGCTTTTGAGCTCTCTTTTCAATGTATGTAGTGATTATGCAGATTCTAAGAAGTAAATTTATGTTGCTTTTTACATCTTACCCACCAGTAGTCATCTCTGCATTCTGTGTCTCTGACCCAATCTTCATTCTAGTGATGTAAGATGGAAGGTGACACTTTCATGCATTTAGATATCAGGCTGCTGTTTCACTTGCAAATGTGGACAAGGGAGGGAGGCATATTTCAGCAAATAACTGGTCCATTGTATTGCTGGCCTCATTTTTATACAATCCTTTTTAAAGATCGGTTTAAAATCAACATTGATTTCCTCAGCCTTTTTTTCCCATGAAACACAAAGCTTTTATTTGTAATTCCCTGACATATGAAATGGTTAATATAAATTTCGAGAGAAACTTAAAATACGGATTTATTTTTTGTGCATAAATAGATTTGTTGTGCATAATTTTATCCCATAATGGCAACTTTTTTTTTAAAAAAATGTATAAATTCTGCTTTATATTATAAAATGTTTTGTATATTTATACAAAATCAGCTTATTGCCCCTACAAACTCATTTTACCTACCTTAGAAAGGATGGAAGGCTGAGTTAACCTTGAGCCTGGTGAGATTTGAATTTACAGTAATTGCAGACAGCTGATAAGTTTATGGGTGGGATTCTCTAAAGTATTTCAGTAAAGGAAAGTGATGAAGCCAGATAGCATTATAACCAGCTGCAATTATTATTATTATTGTTGTTGTTGTTGTTGTTATTATTATTATTATTATTTTATTATTATTTACATCTTCTTTTCAACATCTTCGCATCAGTAATCCATATTTATACATTTTCTCTTTATCTTAATATATCTTTTACACATATATTTCTAGTATATCATATATACCATTATAATATATTCTCTTAATCTAAATATTTTATTTACATTTAACATAAACAGGTACCTAGTTTCCTTTCCACAATTTATATCTTCCCATTTGTTTCCATATTCCTCCACCTAATTTAACCATTGTTTAGTTTTCTTTTGTCCCCACCCCTGTCCCTCCCTTTCTCCTCCAACCATTTATACCATTTCTCCCAGACTAAGTAGTAGTCTGTTTCATCTTTTTCTTGTATCTCCTTTGTGACCTTATCCATTTCCACACACTCCATAATTTTTCTAATCACCTTGTGTTCTGATGGTATGTCATTGTTTTCCACTTTTGGGCAAAAACTATTCGTGCTACTGTAATTATGTGAATAATTAAGTATCTTATTTCTTTTTCATATGACCTGGTAATTATTCCCAGTAAGAAAGTTTCTGGCCTCGTTTCTATTTGTTGATTTATAATTTCTTCCCTTTGTGTTTTAATTATTAGCCAAAATTGTTTTGCCTCATGGCAGGACCACCACATAAGTTCCTTTTTGATGTTTACATTTCCAACATAGCGGGGAGGTATTTGGAAGCATCTTTGCCAAACTGGCAGGTGGGAGATGCCACCTATAAAACATTTTATACGTATTTTCTTTATAGGGTACAGATTGTTACAAATTGTTAGTTTGTAATTTATATTCCATAATTTCTCCCATTTATCAAATTCAATATTGTATCCACATTTTTTCTCCCAAATTATCATATTTTTGACTACTTCTTCCAATTTGTATCTTAATAAATAGTTATAGATTTTTTTTATCAATTTATCCTCTGTTCCATGCAGAATTTTATCTAATTCATGTGTTCCCTTTTGAAATCCAAACTGTGCCAAATCTGTCTTATATCTAGATTTTATTTGCATATAGGACCACCAATCAATGTCTACCCAATTCTTTCAATTCCTGTCTTGTTCTTAATTTCTCTTGATTATTCAACAGATTTTTGTAAGTTTTCATTTTACCAATATCTAAAGCATTTGGATAAATTTGTGCCTCCATTGTGGATAACCATTCCGGAATTTTATCATAATAGTTCTTTTTTTTATCCCCTGCCATGTCTGTAGCAATGCTTCCCTGATCAAATGTCTTTGAAAATATCCGTGCTATCTACTTTTTCCCTCCCACAAGAAAGCATGCCATCCTCTTTGTAAATTGTACCCCTCTAATGACAATATTCTTTTGTTTTTATAACATTCTTGATAGCACATTCATTTTGATTGATGCTATCTTCCCAAGAAATGATAACTGTAGTTTGCTCCAGATTTCTAGATTTTTCTTTATCTTGTTAATTTGTTGTAGTTGTCTTCTCTAATCGATGATCCTTTATTTGTTAGCCATATTTCTAAATATTTTACTTTTTTGATCATTTGTATGCCCATTCTGTCTTCTAGTTCTTTCTCTTGTTTTGTGAGGTTTTTCAATAGAGCCTTTGCTTTTTGCCTGTTAATTTTGAGTCCTGCTACCTTTCCATATTCTTCTATTCGTGATAACAATTTGGGTCCTGTCGATATTGGCTGCTCTATGATAAACACCAAGTCATCGGAAAAGGCTTGAAGTTTATATTCCTCTTTTTTAACTTTCAGTCCTTTTACTTTCTTGTCTCTTCTAATTTCATTTAACAGTATCTCTAAGGATAGTATGAACAATAAAGGGGATAAAGGGCATCCTTGTCTCACTCCTTTTGTTATTATAAATTGTTCAGTCATATCTCTGTTTATTGTTATTTTTGCTGTTTGAGATGAATATATTTTCTTTATCATATTTACAAATTTATCGCCAACTAGCAGCAATTATTAACATACCACGGTTTAAATCTGACTGATTTGGGAAACTTGGGGCTTTTCTCTCTTTTGTGGAGCAATGACAAATTTTCTGCAGCTGTTATGGTACCATGGAGCCAAGGCAGGTAAGATGCATGGAGCCATCTTACCTGCCTTGCAGCTCTGTTGCGTGTCTCGCTGTTGTCTGCAGGCAAACTTGTAGGGTAAAAAAACCTTGTGAGTTCAATGAAACTTCTCGAACTCACTGGAACAACATGTTTGCCTGCAGACAAAGGCGAGACATGCAACAGAGCTGCAAGGCAGATAAGATGCACATCTCGCGTCTCCCTGGCCCCTGTCAAGGGAGGGAGAAGAGACAGCAAGAGGAGCGAGCCCCATCTCGCTCCACACATCTTGCTTCTCTCCTGCCCCACGTGCCACCCCCCTCGATAAAGGGCCGGGTGCTGTGGAAAGGGGACCTGGGCAGGTGCAGGCTTTGGGCATCTGGGGCTGCTGGGGGTTGCCCGGTGGAGAGACAGGAGCAGAGTTTGCAGGCGTGGGGGATGGATGGATGGGAGGTGGGCAAGTACCAAGAATACTGGGGAGATTCCCACCTTTGATTGCCCCAGCGAACAGCTGATGAGCAGCTGCATTGCGCTGCTGTGGCAACACAACAGCAGCCATGAGGTGGCCACGCTCACCACCTCCTGCACCCCCAAAATAATAAGACCCCCACGATAATAAGGCCAAGCTATTATTTTGGGGTTCAAAAAATATAACACGGTCTTATTTTCGGGGAAGCATGATATTTGTACAAAAATGGAAACGTGAAGAGATCCCAACAGATGTGATTAGAAAAATATTAGAATGTGCAGAAATGGATAAGCTAACATTTACAATTAGGAAAAGAAGGAAACAATACTTTTTGACTTCGGACTTATTTTATAAATGGCTAGCTGACAACAACAGGAGCCAGAAACATGGAAGGATCAATGACTGATCTGTCCAATTCCCAATGCTGGGAATTGGACAGAAAGTTGTTATGCTTTGGAGCAATTAAATGGAAGGATCAATGATATAAGGAAGATATGTTGACTTGGTTAAATTATTATTATTATTATTATTATTATTATTATTATTATTATCATCATCATCATCATCATCATCAATATAATTGATATTAATGCAATGAATATTGTTGTAAACACTTTATTATTTCCTAAAATGATTTGTATCCAGACAACACACTATTCAATTGAAATTGAAATTTTTGTATGTTATAAAATAAAATAAAAACTTATTACACAAAAAATAAGAGTCTTTTGAGATCTCTTGGATTACATCTTTTATCTTCCTCAGCCTAGGTTCCCATGTTGATTGTGGGTTTTTCTACCCACTTGTCCACTTGTATGAGGTCACTGCACTCTATTTCTGAAAGGTTTCAATCTAAAGTATTAATCTTTGGCAGGAGTAGTATGCTTGTATATATCGATGTGTGTGATTTGTAGCACAAATAGCCCTATATCTTAACAATATAATTCTTGGAGAAATAGTACAGTGTTGTTGACTTGAGCTGATTTTCCAATGGTTTGAGATAGCATAGCTTTTATAAAGAGGCAGGAGATCAAAGTGGATAATTTCCTTTTTTAAATTTCTGTTTTGATAATGTTCAATTTTTCTCCTAGCCTTTTGTTTTGGTCTGATCTGTGTGTACGCATGCCTGCCTCTCCTTTTAATTGCTCCAAAGCATAACAACTTTCTGTCCAATTCCCAGCATATGTTTTGGCTTTGCAAAAATGTTCCCTGGTAAATTGTTTCCATTTCCTTGCCCTCTGCAACTATTCAGGAACACTAAAGTGATTACCCAATTGCCCTCAGGGAGAAGAGGCAGCTGGAGCAATAGGCCAGCATGACAGATGGAGCTCACTCACAGAGCCCCTCTAGAAGTTGGCTTGGAGTTGTAGATGAAGCACAAGCTCCTGTTTTTACTGCTCTAATGCTGATGATTGGGTGGATGAGTAGGGAAAACATGGAGAAAATTGCTGAGGGTCTTCTTTAACCTCTAAGGGGATTCTGTCTCTGGGGATAACAAAAGTGGGAAAGGTAACCAATACCAAATGCTCAGGTGTGCATTTGTATATGGTTGTAACTTTAATCTCCATGTATTTTTATTTCCACGGCTGCTAGAAATGACTAAATTTCCTTGGCGAGGGTTAATAAGAGTTACCATATTTTTTGGACTATAAGACGCACTGGTGTATAAGATGCACCGAGATTTCAGAGGTAAGTGAGAAAAAAAAGATTTTTGCACTCCCTGGCCCACAGGAGCACTCTGCAGGCCTCCCAAACCCTCTGTGCACCCCATTTTTTGCCTGTTTTTGTGAAAAACAGGATGTGCAGGGGGTTTGGGAAGCCTCCACAGTACTCCTGCAGGCCTCTGCACATCCTGTTTTTGAGAAAAATGGGCCCAAAAATGGGTGGGGCTTTGGGAGGCTAAAAATGGCTGTATTTGGTATATAAGATGCACCAACATTTTCATGCTCTTTTAGGAGGGAAAAAAGTGTGTCTTATACTCCGAAAAATACGGTAACACAATTTGAGATGTACTGATTTGCACATGCAGTTCTTCAGTTCTGGTCTCTGTTTGGGCTGTTTTTAACATGGTGTTTTAATGTTTTATTGATGTTGATTGTACATGTATGTATGCATATGTTCTCATTATAGAGTTTTTCACTGAGCTATTTGTACTTCTGCAAGTTGAAGGAAGAATAGTTCAAAAAACTAGGTTGGGATTTTTGGTTTTCTGTGGTCAAATTTTATCCAATAGGTAGAGATTATTGTTGATTCACAACTACAGTGTTCCAAAGATGTTGACCATTCCTGCCCCCCCACCCCCCCAGCTGATACAGCTTCATGGAAAGTAATAGGAGTTGTTCTTTAATTCATCTGGAAGGTATTCAGTGGCTTTTAAGTATTTTCATTGATGTGACATCAAATCCTGCGAGGCCTTGGGACAAATTTAGTGGATAAGAAACAGACCTAAATGTTGCCATATCTTGATCTAATCTCAGAATTCCATAGAGTTCATATGACTGTCATTGAGTGTTCTGCCTTGTGATTCTTGACGAGTGTGTCTTGTCTTTTTATGTACACTGAGAGCATATGCACCAAAGACAAATTCCTTGTGTGCCCAATCACACTTGGCCAATAAAGAATTCTATATTCTATTCTATTCTATTCTATTCTATTCTATTCTATTCTATTCTATTCTATTCTATTCTATTCTATTCTATTTCTTCTCTACGCCTTGACTAAAGTGATGAAGCAAAGCACACAGGTATCTTGGAGATGGTTAATGCTTATTGTTAGAAATGAGTTCATGCAATTTTAAATGTATACAATTTACTATTTTAGATTTCTCTGTATATATTTGATATGTAGACTTTTGACACAGTTTCATTATTGATATTCAATTATTCTTAGAGCCAATGGACTTGCAGGCCAAACCCAATGATGATAATTAGAAATAATGCTACAGAGTTTAATACAAATAGACTTGTAATTTCTGACTCACAGTTGGAACCAAGTCCATAGTGTGACCCCCCGTGTGAGTAGGGTCTTGAACTAACTGGGTCAAGTCCATGGAAGCCATGAACTCCCGAGCTGTCCCTGACGTTTCACCGATGGATGGCAGGTTGAAATGCCCCATGACCATAAGTCTGGGGGTATCCACCGCCACTCTGGCTATTACGTTGAGCAGCTCAGGCAGGGTCACCACCACGTGGCAGGGAGCCAGGTACGTAGTCAGCAAACACATCTGCACCCCATGACCCCACTTCACAAGGAGGGACTTGCATCCAGCTATTTGAGGAACAGTGGTCTCCCTCGGACAAAGATTCTCCCTAATAATAGCCGCCACCCCCCCGCCCCTACCCTGAGCCCTCGGCCGATGGTATACACGGAAACCTGGTGGGCACATTTCACCAAGGGGAACCCCCCCTCCGGCCCAACCAAGTCTCCATAATCCCTGCCAGGTCTGCCCCCCCCTCCTGAACCAAATCATAAATGTGGGGGGCCTTGTTAATGCCAGACCTGGCATTGCATAACATCATCGGGCCCGAGGCTCTGTACCACTCAGAGCACAGGAGTCGCACTGGGGGCCGGAGTGCACAATTGGTCTTAAACAGCGATTGCACACTCCCGTAACATGATTCGTTCCCCTGCTTCCACCATGTCTGCCCCTCCCACCCACAGTGTTAATCACACAACCCTCGTCCTCACCCATACATATATGAGAGACAATTATTACCTAAAACAATGTTTGTAAACCTGGACAGCTTTGAGATGTGGGCTTCTATTCCCTTGAGGAATTCTGAGAATTGAAATCCGCACACCTTAAAGTAGCCACACTTGAGAAACATTACCCTAATGTGTAGAAAAACCCTTTGAACTCCTTTTTAGAGAAGTGGAATGTGTAGATCAGGTTTAGCATAAAATCCAAATGGATTCTTACTGGCTGAAATCAATGCAGTCTGGTTAATTAATTAACAGTTAAATTGCTTTGGACATAGTTAGGAAAAGACAGCTTTAATAATTTACTTATGGAAGTGAGATTTTTAATAGCAATAGCTTTTTTTAGTCATTTTATAGTGTACCTGTCGGATAGTTTAATCAACTTTACTTTGATTTTACAGTTGACATTTTTTATTAAGATAATTGTGTAAAGTGCCATTTTCTCTTCACTTTTTAAAAATAATCATCACATCGACACAGCTTGTCACAGAAGTTAGCTAGACAGGATTTAAGAGAGAACTAAAAGCATGTTGCAATTGTCTTATCTGTGAACAAATATTGATACTTTGGAAACAAAGAAACATTGTGGCACTTGATATCTCCTTTTTCTAAATTACATTATCAAAAAAAAATCCCTAATATACATTACATGCTGATTTACCAGTTTTTACAAACTTTCACGGTCTAGGCCAGCCGTTTTCTTAACTCATTATAGTTCTAAGCCATGGTGTATAATTTAAGCTTATATATCACTTGTTCCTTTCTACATGTTCAACAAATCATGATTGCAACAAACCATGATTTAGTACATTGTAGGCATCCAGCCAGTTAGTTGCCACTTTTCCCACTGAACTCAGTTGATTCTCTTCATTATTAAGCTGGTCCACTGATTTCAGTCAGATGAAGGAACCAGGTTTTTTGAGTTTCTGATCAAGAGGCTGGTAAGCCTTCTCCAATCTTGCCCCCTCCCGTCCAGACTTTATAAGGTGGCCATAATTCTAATCCATGTTGTGCACTGTTCTCTCCAACTATTGCTGGCCCCTGTAGCATAATGTGCCCTTCAAATGTGTTAAACATCAAACTTCATTATTCTTTTTCTATTTAGAAATTGCAGAAGTCCAAAATATGCGGATGATATGAAAGAGTAAAACAGATGGTATTTTCTTTTTCAGTAACTGTCTTTCTGACAACCAGTATCCATTCCAATTTTCTTTTTAAAGATAGTTTAATACTGTATCATATCTGGGGGTAAGGGAGGAAAGTGATGAAGACCATTATCAGTGGTAGTCCTAACATTTGTTCCACCATCCTGGTTACAAAAATCTAGGTTCAAATAGCTTGATTTGAATCCAACCTAATTACTATGAATCTTACATACCAGTATGTATGAAGATGCTTTAAAAGCACCCTCTCTTAAATAATAAAAAAGGTTTGCCAAAACCATTTTTTTAAAAAAAATATATTTTATTTTTAATTAAATTTATATGCCGCCCTTCTCCGGAGACTCAGGGCGGCTTACAATGCATTAAGCAATAGCCTTCATACTTTTGTATATTTTTATAGAAAGTCAGCTTATTGCCCTCACAAACTCGGTCCTCAATTTACCTACCTTAGAAAGGATGGAAGGCTGAGTCAACCTTGAGCCTGGTGAGATTCGAACTTACAATAATTGCAGACAGCTGAATGTTAATAACAGGCATATAAATATAATTTATATGCCTCCCTTCTCCGGAGACTCAGGGCAGTTTACAATGCGTTAAGCAATAGCCTTCATACTTTTGTATATACCTGCTTAGTAAAGCTTTCGCCCCCCACCCCCCCAAGCAGTGTTCTTTTTAAGTGTATCTCTAAAAATTTCTAGTCAGTGCAGATTGTGTGTTTGTTTCTTTATTTAGATATACAGTGATCAAGCACAATTTAATAAATTCTATGGGGCTTTTTTTCAAGTGAGATATAATATATCTGGATAACTGATGTTTGTTTATACCATAAATTGTCTCTAAAGTGTTTTTAAAATCTGATATTTCAAGACTACAAAAATATGATAAATAAGTATATACCGGTAATACATTGCTCAGAAATAAGTAATATTTTATATCGTGTAATTATGCTTGGCCTATTTACACTTACCTAAACATAAGTTCTGTTGAATTCAGCAGATTTATTTCTGAGTAAGCATGCACAGATTGTAATGTAATGAGTGTTATAATTGTTCAATGGGATTTTTCTTTGGTCCTTAACCTTCTGCCACTCTGCCAGTCTTGTGACAATCAAATTGTTTCCATTTTGCAATAGAGTTTTGCAAAAATGTATCATCTCATTAACACTATGCTTGGGTTTTTATTAAAAGTTCACATTACTGAACAAAAATCCTGGAAATCTATTAGAGATTACAGGTAGTCCTTGATTTACAACAGTTTATTTAGTGATCGTTCAAAGTTACAACGGCACTGAAAAAAGTGACTGACGACTGTTTTTCACAATTACGCCTTTTCCAGCATCCTCATGATCATACGATCAAAATTCAAATGTTTGGCAACTGATTCATATTTATAACCATCACTGTGTCCCAAGATCACATGATCATCTTTTGCGACCTTCTGACAAGCAAAGTCAATGAGGAAGCCAGATTCACTTAACAACCAAGTTACTAACTTATCAGCCACAGTGATAACTTAACAACTGTGGCAAGAAAGGATGTAAAATGGAGCAAAATTAACAAATGTCTCACTTATAACATAAATTTTGGGCTCAATTGTGATAGTAAGTCAAGGACTACCTCTATTCACACTCAAAGCAAAGTGTAAGTATTTTTCTGCTCTTTCAAAAAGAGTATCACAAAAGTAGAGCCCACTTTAATTTAAAATGAGAAAGATAGTAAAAATGCTTTCAATGTTTGAGTAATGTATCCATAGCCACAATAAGAAACAATGGTCCTATTTCTATCTTGATTTGATTTTTTATCAGAGGGCAATGGGAAGCGGAAAGAATGACTTTTGCCCCTCTCTT
The DNA here is from genome assembly GCA_038048745.1 of Coluber constrictor foxii. NCBI lineage: Eukaryota > Metazoa > Chordata > Lepidosauria > Squamata > Colubridae > Coluber > Coluber constrictor. The sequence goes on along the minus strand of CM075961.1, from coordinate 120,050,857 downwards.
GTTACATTGGTTGCCTCTAACCCAATGTTTTGCAATCTTGGCAACTTTAAGGTGTGTGGATTTCAACTCCCAGAATTCCCTGACCAGCCTACTTCCTGGGGAATTATGGGAACTGAATCCACACATCTTAAAGTCATTGAGATTGAGAAACACTGTGAGAAATCACATGATATAACTCACCTAATGTGGATTGTTCATTTTTTCCAATCCAGTTTATCTTTGGCTGACTATTTTAAAAGACTCTCATAATTTGAAAACAAAGGAGACTTAATTTCCTACCTGGAAAGGTCCTTCTTGGCACTGATATAATGGATGCAGGTTTAGAGTTGTAAAATGTTTATATTGGGCTGACATATCCATTAGGCAGTAATTCTATACATATATAAGTGGTCATATGTCACATTGAAACTCAAAGATTCTTTTTTTCCTGCTGGTTTTTTTGCTGAAACAAATAAGGTACAAAAATAAAAACAAATCACATAGTCAATTTTGGATTAAAGAAGGTCGATGTGGCTATAAGTATACCTTCTTTCATAAAAGTGTCCATGAATAAAGTTTTATATGAGCACTTTAAGAGCAGAAATTGTTTGCTGGTATGTATCATCTGTTTATCAGTCTGTAATGTAACATGTATTTTTGTTTAGAGAGCAAGGCTAAAATTAGAGTGAATCTGTTTGGAGCAGCTGCTTCAAAGAATATTTTTAAACATTATCTGAGGTCCTTCCTTCTTGTATAAAAACTGAAGAATTTATTAAGGGTGGAGGAGGCGAGATGGAGATTAGCCATTATTCCTATACAACAACATAATGAATTTTAGAGGACTGTTATAACCATAACTGTTTTTGCTCTTACTTTATTTTTTTAGGTCTTTGCTCCATTATGATAAAGAAGACTGAGAATGCATCCCACTTCCTTAGCGTTTACCACCTGCCTACTTCCAAGATCTGGGTCCAGAATGAACATAGCAGCAGTGTTTAACGCCTTGCTAGTGTGTGTCCTTGCTGCTGTGCTGTGGAAGTATATCAAGCTGCATGATCATGTCTTTGTGCTGGAAGAGGAGTTAGTCCTCATGCGCCAGTCCCAGGAAATCTCTCAGTTCAGCATTGACTATCATGTCGCACTTCAAGCTCTGGTAGAAGATGGCACCAAAATGGTGTGTACTGGCAGGATGCACACTGACCGTATATGCCGTTTTGAGTCTCTCTGTTATTCCACTGAAGCCGAGGAATTCATCTTCTTCCATAGCAGTTCTTCTGTCATGCTTCCAAATTTGGGCTCCAGAAGATTTCAGCCTGCCCTACTTGATCTCTCCTCAGTGGAGGACCATAATACCCAGTACTTCAATTTTGTAGAACTACCGGCTGCAGCTCTGAAATTTATGCCAAAGCCTGTTTTTGTTCCTGATGTAGCACTGATTATGAATAGGTTCAATCCAGATAATTTGATGCACGTTTTCCATGATGATCTCCTTCCAATTTTCTATACAATGCAGCAGTTCCCAGATTTGGACTTGGACACCAGATTGTTCTTCATGGAAGGCTGGGGTGAAGGACTACACTTTGAGCTATACAAATTGCTTAGCAACAAGCAACCACTCCTAAAAGAGCAGCTTAAAACACTTGGGCGGCTCCTGTGCTTCACCAAGTCATACGTAGGCCTGTCTAAAATCACAACCTGGTATCAATATGGTTTTGTTCAGCCCCAGGGGCCTAAAGCCAACATCCTGATCTCTGGCAATGAGATCCGACAGTTCAAAACATTCATGATGAAGAAGCTAAATGTGAGTTTGGAAGGGATACCTGGTGAGGAATATATAATAGTATTCAGCCGAACCATCAATAGACTAATCCTAAATGAGGCAGAGCTAATTTTGGCACTTGCCCAAGAATTTCAGATGAAAACCATTACCGTTTCCATAGAAGATCATACATTTTCAGAAATAGTACACTTGATTAGCAATGCATCCATGCTTGTCAGCATGCATGGAGCTCAACTTGTGATGTCTCTCTTCCTGCCAAGAGGAGCCACTGTTGTGGAACTCTTCCCTTTTGCTATAAATCCTGAACATTACACCCCTTACAAGACATTATCTACCCTTCCTGGCATGGATCTTCAGTACATTTCATGGCAAAACACTGAAAAGGAGAATACTGTGACTTATCCAGACAGACCTTGGGATCAAGGAGGAATTGCCCACTTAGACAAAACAGAACAAGATCGCATTATAAAGAGCAATGAGGTTTCCCGGCACCTGTGTTGCCGCAACCCAGAATGGCTTTTCCGTATCTATCAGGACACCAAAATTAATATTGCTTCCCTTATCCAGATCATCAGGCAAACAGTGAAAACCAAACCAAGGCCTAAGAAGCAAAAGTGGACTAGTGGCCTCTATCCAGGCAAAGTTAGAGACGCTAAATGCCAAGCCTCTATCCAGGGTACCAGTGAAGCTAAGCTCTCTGTATCTTGGCAGATCCCTTGGAATCTGAAATACTTGAAGGTCAGAGAAGTAAAATATGAAGTTTGGATTCAGGAGCAAGGAGAAAATACATACATGCCTTACATTTTGTCCCACCGAAACCATACATTTTCAGACAATATTAAGCCATTCACGAACTATCTGGTGTGGATCCGATGCATTTTCAACAAAAATCTCCTTGGGCCCTTTGCAGATATGTTAATTTGCAGCACATAATTGTTCTCTAGATACTAGCTTCAAAGGAGGCAAACCCAATCTTGGGTCCTGTCATTTAAGAAGATGGATAAGAACTTGCAGACCATGATAGTGCCTATGTGCCACTTTATTGCATTCTGAATGTCTTCTCTGTTCTGTGTAACATTACATCCAGTTAGTAGATAAACTCTCTTAGTTATTTAAAGAGGGAACAGGCATGAGGCTACAAAATCGGAGTGGAATAATTGTTTTATCTTGATTGTTCTAGGAACTTTTCTGTGTCTCTTTTGTGTGGTAAATCTTTTAAATCTAGCTTTATACTGGAATTTGGTTATGTCACTGAATGTACAATTTTAAATTTATTTTTTGTTTGTTTCCTCAAAGGTCTGTATTCCAGAGCAGAAATTTGGTGCCGGAATATTTATTAAATTGTTGAAAACCTATTCAAACACCTCCTTATTTTTCTTTGATATTTATGCATTAAATAGAACTCTGTTCAATCTGAATAGGACATTTCCTCTAATGAAAGTCCTTTCCTGGTCATAAGATCTAAAGGAGAGCTGTTAATAAGGAGTTTGAAAAAATTCCAGAAATCCTGCTTTTCCTAAGTTATTTCTGTTTTATTGCTTTATATTCCTATTTTTGTAGTAGAGTATCTATTTTCCATAGGTCCAATGGTTGGATATTCTTTTTGTCCAAACTCAATGCCTAGGTTGAACATCTGATAAAAAATATAAGATGAAGTCTATGAAGACAGTAGATCTTTGTTCATTAATATAACAATAAAACCCACCCTGTAAAGAAAACATGGTGTTACCTGTTGAGATATTTAAATATTTAAATGGGTAGGAAATTTAGAAAGAATTGAGATGTCTGTCCAAGTGTCTATTTCTCACAAAAAGTGCAAGATTGTCACAGAATCTTCTTCAATCAAATATTTTGAAAAGGAGAAAGTCACTGGAATCTTGGTAACTAGTCATATTTAGTTTAGCATCCAATTGAAGACTTCTTGGCCATCTTTTTAACCACCTATTGATACAGTGGAAGGTGACTACCCCCTGATGGACAGTATGGACGAAGCTTTGCCAAGAATCTTCCTGAGCAAACAAAAGAAATACTCAAGGATTTTGAGAGTTCAAAAATACCTTGTGGCTGCAATTCTGCCTTTTCCTCACAAGTACTGACTGGAAAAAAGTCATCCCAATGATCTGTAGATGAGAGTGAATGGGAGGAGTGTTTTCTCTTTCCATTTGCAACTTCCCAGCACTAGATGATGAATAAACGAAAAGTAATTAATTCAGCATTTAAATTTAATGAACATTTAATATAGGATGTGTAATAAGACTGCTGTCCTTTTTTCCTAAGTGGTTCAAGTAATTTATTCCACATCCCCTATAATATTTCCCTCAATCTTGTGTTACAATTATGAGATTCATCAAATATTATGAGACCTATTCAAATGGGTATTTTCCCATAGTGTTATTTGCAGAACTATGCCATCTAAACATGTAGTGTTTGGGAAATCAAGGATTATCTCAGGTATGTACTGTTGCTGTACCCATGTACTTCTATGAAGCTTCTTAAAATAACAATCAATTATAAATATATGTCAGTATTGTTTAGGGTTGTCCTCAAGGAATGATCAAAAACACTATCATGGTGATTGCAACAGTATGATTGAATCTCTGCCTTTTTGGGTGCTGGACATACAGTGAAATTTTGATTGTACCATCATTGCTACCATCTTGACTCCTTCATGTTGATATTTTGGGTTACATTGAATGGACTGTTGTCTGTAAAAAAGACACCTGAAGCCTCCCTGATTTGTTTGACCTTGAGATGGTCAAAAGCAGTATGTTTTAATTAGAACGTTTAAAAATAGAAACATTAATAGAATATAATGTTTCTGTTGCTCCCCTCTGGAAGGAGGTTTCGAAGTATTTCTAGCAGGACTACCAGATTCCATAACCACTTTGTTCCCTATGCCATCCGTCTACTAAACTCGCAAAATTCGTTTTTCTCAGCATGTACATGTATACATCAGAACTAGACTGTGCTGTTTCTCTGTTCATATAGTATATGTGGGTATACGCATAACTTCGTATGTATGTATTTATTTTATGATGTTTATGTAGTATATATTGGAGGCGGTGACCCTTTGAGAGTTGCATGCAATAAAATTTCATTTTAATATATACCAATTAGTGTACTTTGAAAGTGACAATAAAGTTATTCTATCTATCTAGAAGTGTGGGGAAAATATAGGGCAGGGCAGAACAGATGCATAGTGGTACTAGAAAGTTGAGAGCTGTAATACAGAAGCAGGAAGAAAACTATTTCTGTAGTCCAAGTGTTGGGTAACCAGAGGATCACAGACAGTCTTCAGATATCCTGTTGGCACTGCTGAAGGACAGTGCTGGGCAATAAAATTACCTGGAACAAAATGCTTCCTTTCCTATCCCTAATATCTCGGAGCCAAATAATGCAAAAGCAAAGTAAAATGAAGCAAGGAGGGGAAGAGTAGGCTTGTAATGGCAGTAGATCAGGAGAGTAACCCAGAAGAAATAAATAACAATATTTACACATTGCTCCAATCTGCAATTCTGCAACATCCATAAGGTTGCCTTTCAATTTATATAAGCATTGGTGATGAATGGTAACAACACAAGAAACTGTTTGTGAAAAGAGAGCAGCAGTGGGGAAAAAGTGATGAGAAGGTCAGGACTGAAAACAACACACATTTCTTTTCCAGATAGACCACTTCTTGCTATATTTCATTAGTTTGGAGAGGCAGTTTCCCTAATTCATTTCTGGCTATTGAAACATCTAGTCTAGCTGTGCAGCTGTAGAAGAAATTTCCTCAAGTGGCACCAGTAGAAATTCACAATTGTGCAAATATTGATGAATGCATTCGTGTTTCTTTTTCAACTCAAATCTGACCTTTGGAGAACAATTGTTTTTCCAATATTCTTCCATTGTAATGAGCAGGGTGGTGTTTTTTTGTTTTGTTTTTTTTTGGAGCTCATCTGTAAGAAACCTGTATGAAAAGAGATTCCAGTTGCCATTAAAGGGGTACACCACATATTCATTTAAGGATAACAACATGCTTTAGGCTTTACTTCATTTTTTAGTCAACTGTCCATGTTAGGATTAATGATGTCAAATGAGAATTTATAGGTTAGGCCTTCTTTCTGATACAGTTTCAGAAAAATCTATCTCATATTACAGAAACTTTCTCTACTACCTATCTTTTCCATGAATTAGACTTCAATGCCTATAATCTCCCAACTCAGTATGATATATTTCTGTGTGTGTCTGTGTGCGTGTTATGTATGTATATGTGTGTGTGTGTATATGTATACACACACACACATACCAGAGGTGGGTTCTACTTATCTTTACTACCAGTTTGCAATGGGGCCACATGCGCACATTTGCTTTGCTCATGTGTGCGCTCTTCTGCATATACACAGAAGCGTTCCGATGATGTTGGGGTCAGTGGGCGGAGCCTCCCACAGTTCTATAGAACCGGTCTGAACCGGGGGCAACCCACAACTGACACACACAAATATACATACATACATACATACCCTGTTTTCCCCAAAATAAGACATCCCTTGATAATAAGCCCAATCAGGCTTTTGAGTGCATTGCAATAAAGCCAAGCACTTATTTCAGGGTTTAAAAAATATAAGACAGGGTCTTATTTTCAGGAAAACATGGTATATAAAAAGAGACAGACATCGCGATCTCCGGAACTTAAAATATATTATCCACTTAGCTTTCGTTAGCCTCTGCTAACATTGTCAGCGTAAAAAGTGTAAAAACCATCATTGAAATTTGCCTTTATGCATCATTGGATCAATTTGGCCATTGTGTGCATGATTGGCCAGTCCACCCACCTCCCACCTATAATAAGCTCTTTCTTACTTCAGGCATGTTAATCGATGGAGGCTTAACTGCTGTTGCTTCCTCCCCATTGTGCACTGCTTGGGCTGCCCACCCCCAGGGAATGATGTTGAGCTGTCAGATATTGCTTTAACAGTATTCTCTCCGGCCCCTTCCCACACACCACCGCTCCTCCATCTCACAGGTACATTGGATATTTCAACCAAATTTGTTTGTTGTTTTGCCCCTGATCTTGTAACCAGCCCAGTTCGTTCCTCATTATCCATGTCTATTATGGTTTGGAGCTGTTCTGCTGGGATTCTCGGCATTTGACCCAGACTGGCTATGCTCCCACAGGACAAATCTACATGCCCAAAGGGGGGGAGGTGCCATCAATCTCTACTCCCCAATAGAAATCGGTCTCTGCTCATCCTGCATGATCTTTCCCGGTACCTCAATGCTTGGTAAGCCGGTAGCAAGTTGATGTGCCTATTGATGGAGTTATTGTTGGAAAACCAGGCTTGTTGGAAATAGACGTCCTCCTTCAGTTGCATTACGGGCAACAACGTGAAAATTGAACATGTGATGTCCTCCTTCATATGTGTCCAGATCTCGGAGAGTTGTTCTATGCACCAGACAACCAGTTCATGTTCATGCACTCTAGTCTGTAGCTACTTAGCCATTTCTCCTATGTAGTTGCTTACACAGTTACTGCAGTTAATATGATAAACCACCAAGGATGCCTCCTCTTTGGGTAATGTTTCTTTTGGGCGCATCACTCTCATTCTCAGAGTTTGATCTGGTTTGTGTATCACCGTGATCCCATGCACTGAAAGAATGTGTGCAGCAGTTTCGGATACCCCCCCCCCCCGTATATAAGGGAGCATCCTCCACGCAGATGTTCCACTTGTACCCTCAATGAGCTGTTGGGACTTAGGTGTGATACACCATCAGATAAAGTCTGTAAAATAACCATTGAGCGGGCAGATCTGATAGAGATGTGCCCGCTCCTTCTCTAGCCATTAGTATGTTGCAATGGGTGTCTATCCTATTAATGCCCAAATGCACTAACTTTATGTGCAGTGGGGTGGTTGCTCTCATTGTGTAAAATGTGGCCCTTACTCATGATTTTTCAATACACACCTGTGTCAAGGCTCCCATCAGGACCTTGCACGTCCAGGAAGGCCAGCGTGTTATTGGCCTCCTCCTCCATTGTAAATTGAATATCTGGGTATATGGAATTCAGGATTCTCATAAACTGGATCTTATCTTGCTGTTTAATAATGGCAAACATGTCATTGACATAATGTGCCCAAAACTTGTAGATTCTCATTGCCTCATTCCAATCTCTGAAGGACCACCTCTGCGATCACTCCCAAGATCAGGGATCCCATGAGTGTACCCTTTATCTGTTCATACTTACGGCTGTCAAATGTAAAATAGGTCCTAAGGCAGAAATTCAATGTGAAGGAGATCATCCGTGCTGGGGGATTTAGGGTTTCACTGTTCCTTCTCCAATAGTAGCTCTAGTTAAGGCTGCTAACTCCTGGGGGATGGACGTAAACAATGACAAAACATCAAATGACACCATTTTCTCATCCTCCTCAACCTCACTCTCTCCAACTGTTGTAGAAAGTTGATAAGAGGATCTCACGGTGGTGGCACCTTCGTCCAGATGTTGCAATTGTCCATGTAACCACTTGGCTAAACCAAACATGGGGGTGTCACTAAGGAAGACAATGGGGTGCAGGGGTACCTCTGCCTTGTGGATCTTTGGTAACCCATAGATCCGTGCCATGGCTGAGTTCCTCAGTTGAATCATTCTTAGATCCTCCTCATCAGCTTTCCTTGCCTATACACACACACACACACACACACACACACACACATATACATACACACACATACATTGCCTAACCATTTCCAGTGATCTTGGAAATGGTTTTATGAGACAGCCATGTAATGTATATATGATTGTAATAGCATTTATTTCTAAGTATTTATTTCAGAGAGCCAAAAAGTGCATTTCAGTCTCTGTCTTTTGATTGATCTACAACTTTCAATTAAACACTGGAAGAGAGACTTCTTAGACAAGCGAAATTTTGCTATTTATTTTTGCAAACTGTAATAACCTCCAACTCTTAACTGCAGTCAGATAATTATTTCCTTCTTTTGTTGTACCCTAACACTTAATCCTCATTAATATAATATCTTCCTTTGCTGATGCTTAAATTAAGCAACTCTGTGGCTGTAAGAGAGGACAATTTGAAGGGCTATAAAATTAGGAAGGCATTCAAATTTTGGAGATTGTCCTAGCTCATTGGACTCACCTGGAAGATTAAGCACAGACCTGGGTACTGTGAGGATATTCTTTGAAGTTTGTTGCTGTCACTCTGTCTCCCTTGATGTTCTCAAGACTTTCCTATCTGTCCTAAAATAAGCATAGACACAGAAATTAGTTACAACAATCACAGATGCCAAGAGCAATTGACATTATAAAAGTCTCTTCCTAATTACTGATTCAATTCTAGAAGACAATGCAACAGTGGCAGCCACTGTTCATGCTCGTGTGTACTGCATGAGTCTATGGGGCCTTTTGCAATAAAAACATAGTAGATGAGCTGGTTTGTTGCTTTTGCTGAAATTCTTTGGTCTTTATAGCTTGAAGTATAAAAAGAAAATGTAGTTGGATACCAGATGTATACATTCTGGCAGCTAGAGAGGGGTTATTTTTATGTGTGTGCTTCAAATTATAGGGCCTCTCTCCTAAGCAACTCCTGCTTGTTTTCTTGCTCTGTTTCTACCAGGTAGAAATGCAAATCTTATTTGTTGGGGAGGAGGGGGAGAATCTAGCTCTGAAGTTTTAAGTAGTTCATGTTTCTCACTTCCTGCAAGATTAGATTCAGGCGTAGATCATGTATATTTAAAAGAGGAAGCTATTTCCTGTTTTCTGTTGGAATATTCTCCTGACCTGAAGGAGGTAATTAAATGAAAGGATTGTGTCTTGGTGAGAGATATAAAACCTGCAGTCTCTTCTCATTTTCATTTTAATTAGAACAAGGGCAAACACTTGCTCTTAGTTCAAAGAAGGCCATGAGATCTGGGTTGACAAACCTGGACAACCACTAGATGGTTGGAGTTATTGTTTGCTGCACCTTTTTGTTGCTATCTAAAGATTTTCTTGATTTCTGTAGCCCAAGATATCCCCTTTTCTTGTGACCAAAACATCCAAAGTTGTTTTGCGTTTTGATGCTGTTGAAATGTGGCCAACCAGGAATGGGTAATAACGCTTCTAAAATGTAATGTTCCTTTTTGTAATAAAAGCAACACGATTTTTGTTTTATGTATATATGCTTGAAAATATGGTATAATCCAAAGTCTGAATAATGTTGAAGAACAGGAGGAAGAAGACAATCAAGGCAAAAATTAGATAAGAGAAATCTGAGTCCTAGCAAAAATGTAATTTGAGAAAGTGTCTTAGATATGACCCTAATTCTCAGGAAGCTAAACTGGGGGACTTCAGTCTTGCAAACTTTTTTACTGTAACCTTATAATAAAAATAGTATTAGAATTTATAATTCTGGATTCCTAATCTAGTCTACATTAAAGGGCTGATACATGTTTGAGGTCTGACTGCACATTCTTTGTGATGGAACATTGATGACATGCTCATATTTATTTATTTATTTATTATATTTCTATACCGCCTTTCTCCCGCAAGACTCAAGGCGGTGTACAGTCAAGAAAAAATAAAAGATACATAAACATCATAAAATTGATAATTAAAATTTTAGCAAAGTTTAACCCAAATTAAATAAAACCTAGAATTATATAATATTTTAAGCATTCCCAGTTAACATGCTTAGCCCCGCCTTATTGAACATCAGGGTCTTGAGGGCACAGCGGAAAGCACGGAGATTAGGGATGTTTCGTATATCAGGGGGGCAATTCATTCCAAAGGGTTGGAGCCCTTACAGAGAAGGCCCTCCCCCTGGGAGTCGCCAGTCGGCACAATTTGACTGACGGTACCCTGAGTAGTCCCTCCCTGTGAGAACGAACTGGTCGGTGGGAGGCTATTGGTGGCAAAAGACGGTCTCATAAGTAGATGTTTGATTTTTAATTCCTTGTATTGATCAGCTAGAGGGAGATCTAATTGGCTAATTGGCTCCTGGTATTCCCCATCTGCTCCCAGGGCTTCAGAGCCAAAGAATAGTAAAAAATTAAGCTTCAGCTTCAAACTGGTTTATGGACAGTTAGGGGAAGTAGTCTAAAAATGGGACCACCTGGAAGCATTTTGAGACATGTCAGGGATACAGTAGCTAAGCTTAAAATTCAGGAATTATCTCTAAAGAGATGGCAAAATTGTATGTATGTGCAATCCTTTTTGAGAACCACTGGAAGTCCCTCCAAGTTGGAACAGTGGCAAGAGAACATACCCAAACACACAAACCGAGTACTATAGGGCTTGTTAATTGCAATGTGTTCCCTAGCAACCAGGTTGAAAAGCCAAGCCTGCTATTTACTGCAAGTCTGGAAATTTCTCTTGTAAGGAAATTGTTGTGTTTTGTTCTATTTGTGAGTCTGGTTGCCTTTTGGCAAAACAAAAGACCAGGTTTCTCAGTGTCAGTTTGTTTCATTAAAGGCTCTAGACTTAGTCAACTAGGCTTGCAGTTTATCTATCTTTCTGAACCCTAAAAAGATTGGTTGTACATGCTGGATGGGATGGTGAATTTTGTCACAGATGGCTGGTTGCAGTTGTTCCTCTGCCTTCTGCTAGAATATTTTAGTATTAGAAGTATTTTTCGGGGAATTGGTTCATGATCAGTACACTTACGATTTTAAATCGTAACTACTAGGTATGTGTTCAGTGACTTCTGCTTATCCACTAGATGAATTTAATGTGACAAAGTTTCATGGAAAGGAGGTCTAGTCACCAAATAGGATCTTGACATTGTGATGCAACTTCTATAATTGAAGTCCTTGTGTTAGACACCAAGATGCAGGAACATAAGCATTGGATTTGCTTTATAATATCATCACATGTCATCTTTCCATCATTGTGGAAAGCTGCAGCTTTGTGGACTTCCATATATACCTGCACTTGCAGACATACTCAAATACTTTCAGAGAAGTGGATTCTCCCTTGCTATATGGAAGCTCAATATACTTTCCAAAGTTTCACATTAGAATCCTAAGTAACAAGAGGCCACTGGTAACTACATGAATTTATGTTTACCATAAGCTGCCAAAGTGAAATTACATTTTGCTTGAATTCTGCCTTTTTCGTAGTCCTAGATACTTCTAATTAGCCTATTAATATGATACCAGACTTTTTCACCCTTTTAATAATGTATGTTGGGATTGTATTAGGATAAATTGCAGGCTGGTAGGTTTGGCATCAGATTAATCTTCTTTGTTGTCATCTTGTTAATCTTCTTGTTACAATTATCTTACCTGCTCTCTCCATAAAACCTATAATATTCAATGATGTATAGTCAGACAGGATATTAAGGGTAGGGTAGTCCCAGGATATTGGGACTCAAAGAACACTTTAAAAAGATTAAACTTTTATTTGGATGTCCTGGTAGCAAGATATATACAGTGGGGCAAAAAAGTATTTAGTCAGCCACTAATTGTGCACGTTCTCTCACTTAAAAAGATGAGAGAGGCCTGTAATTGACATCATAGGTAGACCTCAACTATGTGAGACAAAATGAAAAACAAATCCAGACAATCACATTGTCTGATTTGGAAAGAATTTATTTGCAAATTATGGTGGAAAATAAGCATTTGGTCAGTATCAAAAGTTCATCTCAATACTTTGTTATATATCCTTTGTTGGCAATGACAGAGGTCAAACGTTTTCTGTAAGTCTTCACAAGGTTGGCACACACTGTTGTTGGTATGCTGGCCCATTCCTCCATGCAGATCTCCTCTAGAGCAGTGATGTTTTGGGGTTGTCGCTGGGCAATACGGACTTTCAACTCCCTCCAAAGGTTTTCTATGGAGTTGAGATCTGGAACTGGCTAGGCCACTCCAGAACCTTGAAATGCTTCTTACGAAGCCACTCCTTCATTGCCCGGGCGGTGTGTTTGGGATCATTGTCATGCTGAAAGACCCAGCCACATTTCATTTTCAATGCCCTTGCTGATGGAAGGAGGTTTGCACTCAAAATCTCATGATACATGGCCCCATTCATTCTTTCCTGTACACGGATCAGTTGTCCTGGTCCCTTTGCAGAGAAACAGCCCCAAAACATGATGTTGCCAGCCCCATGCTTCACAGTAGGTATGGTGTTCTTTGGATGCAAAGAACACCATTCTCTCTCCTCCAAACACGATGAGTTGTGTTTCTGTCAAACAGTTCTACTTTGATTTCATCTGACCATATGACATTCTTCCAATCCTCTTCTGGATCATCCAAATGTTCTCTAGAAAACTTCGGATGGGCCCGGACATGTACTGGCTTAAGCAGGGGGACACGTCTGGCACTGCAGGATCTGAGTCCCTGGCGGCGTAGTGTGTTACCGATGGTAGCCTTTGTTACATTGGTCCCAGCTCTCTGCAGGTCATTCACTAGGTTCCCCCATGTGGTTCTGGGATTTTTGCTCACCGTTCTTGTGATCATTTTGACCCCACGGGTTGAGATCTTGCGTGGAGCCTCAGATTGAGGGAGATTATCAGTGGTCTTGTATGTCTCCCATCCCATAATTATTGCTCCCACAGTTGATTTCTTCACACCAAACTGCTTGCCTATTGCAGATTCAGTTTTCCCAGCCTGGTGCAGGTCTACAATTTTGTTTCTGGTGTCCTTCGATAGCTCTTTGGTCTTCACCATAGTGGAGTTTGGAGTGTGACTGTTTGCGGTCGTGGACAGGTGTCTTTTATACTGATAACAGATTCAAACAGGTGCCATTAATACAGGTAATGAGTGGAGGACAGAGGAACCTCTTAAAGAAGAAGTTACAGGTCTGCGAGAGCCAAAGATATATTGTACTAATGTACAATAATATCCCTGCTGCCAAAATTCAGGTAGAATTGCTAAAGATAGGTTTTCAGGTTTACCTCAAACATTAGAGCCTCCCCACTCCCAACAAACTAACTACATTACAATCAAATTGTGGCAATCTTTTTGGTCTGCTGCAGCCTCATGTCATCACCGTCACTTTGTCTGAGCCCTATAATAAGACACATTTAAGTCATCTTTCCATCTGTTGATACAATAGTAGCATCTCCCACCATTCCCAACCTAATTCTCAGGACAGCTATAGCTGTGGTGGCAAACCTATGGTATGCATGTCAGAGATGGCACACAGAGCCCTCTCTGTGGGCACAAACGCTGTCACCCCAGCCCAGCACTGTTGTGTTTCTCTGTCATGTTTCTCGCCATCGTTTGCAGGGAAACAAAGTTTGTGGGTCTAAAAAAAATTCATTCAATCAATTCCAACTTCTCACGAAAGAAAAAAATCTTGCGAAGTTGGAATGGATTGAGTGAACTTTTTCACTTGTGCGTTTCACAATGGGGGAGACAGGGTCCCCTCCTTCTGAAGCCCATTATGACACGGAGCCACAATGTGACCCTGTGTCATCTCAGTTCATTCTGGCTTCCTGGATGTCAGTTGCTTTTCCTGCAGAACTGCCTGTGTTGGGTTCCCTGCCAGCCAGCTGAGCTTCAGCACACTGCTCCTGGGCTCATTGGTCTATGGACTTCAGATTCCTACCACCCACCACCAGTTCAGAGATTCCTTCCCCCCCCCCCCCAGGGGAGAGGGAAAGAGAAGGTAGAAAGAGAGGGAAAGAGAGAGAGGGGAAAGAAAGAGAGACAGAGGGGTTGGGGGATTCTGAAGAAAACACTGAGACCAAAAAGAGCTGACAATGAAACAATCCACTACAGCAACAAATGTGAATGGTGTCCATCTTGCGTGCCAAATTCAAATGCTTGGAATTGCGGCAAGCATGCCTGCATTCCACCCACCAGCTCTGTTCGACCCAGCGAAGGAGAAATGGGGCACTTATATGATGAGGTTTGAGTGTTTCATGGAAGTAAACAACTTCCTCGGATTGTTGGACAACCTGAAAAGAGCACTGTTCCTGAGCCACTGCGGGCACGATGTATTCGACACTGCTGAAGCTCTATCCGAACCAACTCTGGTACAATCCATACTGTGACAAGTGCTACAAAACACACTAAAAACACACTATGCTCCTGCTCCATCAAAGACGGAGGTGTTACGAATTCTGGCACTAAATGCAGCAGGATGGAGAATCTATCAATCAATTTGTCACTGCACTATGAAAAGCTGCTGCCCACTGTGAGTTTAGAGACTTGGACAATATTTTAATTGATCAAATAATTTGGGGCGTAAAAGACCTCTGGCTGCAGAGAAGACTCTTGGCAAAGACCAATCTAACATTGCAGGCCGTGTTGGAAGAGGCAAGGGCAACCGAGTTGTCAAATAGTTGTCCCTTCAGACGCTTGCTACAACTCCGTCTGCAACAAAACAAACTGTCACTATACATAAGAGCCATCACAAAGACGAGGAATCTGAAAGCAGCGAGGATGAGGTCTATCACACGGAAACACACAGAGCAAGAGAATAGAAGGCAACTATGTGCCAGCTGTGGGGGGCAGCACCCTAGGGTATCCTGCTGTTACAAGGACACCATATGTCACTGATGCAATAAAAAGGGACATTTGCAAGAGTCTGCTGAGCGAACCGCACAGACACAGACATTCCAAAAGCAAAGGCCTCAAGACCTTTTAGGCGGGAAATCTGGAAGCCTGAAGCTGCTAATGCAAGAGCGCTAGAAACAAACTGCGAGACTAGAATAGGGCAGACGAGCACCCCCTGCAGGAAGAAATTACACATCACTGTGCAAATAGAAGGGTCACCCTGCGACATGGAAATCGACACCGGCTCGTCAGTAACAATTATTTCCTGGCAAGCATTGAAGGCTGCTGTTCCAAGACTTCAAAAATAACTAGAGCGCCAACACTTGTGACTCAGTGACTTCCAGGGGAATCGGATCCCTGTCATTGGCTGCGGAACCTTCAAG
The DNA here is from genome assembly GCA_038048745.1 of Coluber constrictor foxii. Lineage (NCBI taxonomy): Eukaryota > Metazoa > Chordata > Lepidosauria > Squamata > Colubridae > Coluber > Coluber constrictor. The sequence goes on along the minus strand of CM075961.1, from coordinate 120,035,242 downwards.
GTCTAGTTCAACAAATTCCGGGGTGATCTTCAACAGTCGTCAGTGGAAACCTCCCAAACCTGCTTGGGTGGACTGGTTCAAGTCTCTCAGTCTGGATGTGACCGGCATCAAAGCCATTGCCAGCTCATGGGCCGATGACCTGATGTGGGAATTCCAAGACGTGTTTAATGCAGAACTCGGCAAGTATGTGGGCACCCCAATATCATTCAGTCTGGATGCCAAGGTGGCACCAATTAGGTTGAAACACCGGAGGGTTCCATTTGTCCTAAAACCTAGGATAGATAGATAGATCTGGCAGGGCATTCTTGAGCCAGTTGACCACGCTAAGTGGGAGACCCCTATTGTCACCCTGGTGAAGAGTGATGGCTCTGTGCACATCTCCATTGATTATAAGTGCACGTTGAACAAGACTCTCCAGCAAAGTGCATACCCAATGCCCATAGTTCAGCACCTTTTGCATTGCCTGGGCCCCGGAAAGATTTTCACAAAATTGGACCTCGCACAGGTGTATCAGCAGCTGCCTGTAGATGGCACTACTGCTGAGGCCCAAACCATTGTAATGCATAGAGGGGCATTCAAATGTCACCGTTTACAATTTAGCATTAGGGTTGCCCCAGGTCTTTTCCAAAGTGTGACGGAAAGACTATTGCCGAAAATTCCTTACTTTGTGCTTTACTTTGACGATGTCATAGTTACTGCCAGTGATGAACAGCAACTACACTTCCACCTGATGGAGGTGCTGTCAAAATTTAGGACCGCAGGGCTCTGAGTAAAGGCAGCAAATGCCAAATTGGGCAAAGTATTGTTCCTGGGGTACAGGATAAATGGATAAGGCATTCATTCTACCCAAAGCAAGGCAGAGCAATTCAGGAAGCCCCAGCTCCACGAAATTAGATGGAATTGCAGGCTTTCCTGGGTTTGCTCAACTTCTATAGTGTATTTTTAAAGAATAAGGCCACTGTTTCTGAACCACTCCACAAACTATTGGCAAAGAAGAGCCTCTGGGTCTGGGGACATAAGGAGGCTGTCGCTTTTGCTGTGGTAAAACGCCTCCTTTCTGCTGACAACTTTTTAATTCAGTATAATGACACCCTATCATTGGTGCTAGTTTGTGATGCCTCTCCCTTTGGTGTGGGGGCTGTGCTTAGCTACCGTCTCCCTAATGGGACCAAGGCCCCGGTTGCCTATTTCTCTAGGATACTTTCCAGAACAGAGAGGAACTATAGCCAGCTGGACAGAGAAGCGCTGGCTGCGGTGGCCGGGGTCAAGCGGTTTCATGAATACTTGTTTGGGAAGGATTTTGAATTGGTGATGGACCACAAACCCCTTTTGGGTCTCTCGGCAGGGGACCGCCCCACACTGGTAGCATTGTCGCCCCGTTTTACAAGATGGGCCATTTTCCTGTTGGCGTACTGCTACAAACTGATTCACCAGCCCGGAAAGACCTTGGGATACGCTGATGCTCTCAGCAGATTCCCCCTGCCTGACTTATTGGATGATCCGACCCCGGGCATACCTGTTCTCCTCATTGACTGCCTGGACTCTGGCCTTGTGACTTCTGCAAAGCACTTGGCTAAAGATGCAACATTCAAACAACTTAAACCCAGTTTAAGGTACTGAATGCATTGCATGAGGGTCATCCGGGGATTGTGCGGATGAAAGCCCTGGATGTAGTTTTGTGTGGTGGCCCAATATGGACCAAGAGATACAAGAGTGGGTAGCCAAATGCCAACGCCGCCAAGAATCACAGCCTGTTCCCCCTAAAGCACCCATTCAAGAGTGGGACTGACCAAGAGCCTCCTGGTCGAGGATCCACATCGATTTTGCTGGGCCCTTCCATGGCCAAACATTTTTAGTAATCATGGATGCTTATTCCAAATGGATGGAAATCATCCTAATGGCTACCACCACAGCGGCCTTAGTAATAAAAGTCTTCCTCAAAATATTCGCAACTCATGGGTTGCCTAATGTCCTCGTATCAGACAATGGCCCACAATTTATGGCCACACAAATTGAAGGTTATCTGGCTGAATTGGGTATACACCATGCCCTCATAGCACTCTTTCAGTAATTGACTGGCTGAAAGATCTGTAAGATCTGCCAAAGAGGTACTAAGCAGGTTGGCACCAGGAGATTGGCAAGAATGGGTAGATAAATTCCTCTTGTACCAACACATAACCCCCAGTGTAGTCACAGGTAGAAGCCCGGCTAAGCTATTGATGGATCACCAGCTTCGGTCAGTCTTAGACCACCTGCACCCAAATTATGCACCCAAAACAACAATTAAAATGCAGAACTGCACCAGGTCCATCAGGGACCTGGTTCACTTACAAAACTTTGCTGAAGGACTATGGCTACCTGGCTGAAGGACTATGGCTACCTGGCAAAATAGAGAAAATCACAGGGCCCAAATTGTATATTGTTAGATTAAACAACGGGTGTCAATGGAGGCAGCACATAGACCTACTATGCATTCACCTCAGCTCAAACAACAAAAGTCTAGAAACTGAACAAAAAGAGTTTAATTCTAATCTCTTCCTAGCAGACTCAAGCCCGAGAACACACTTGAAGAACTGGGAATCCAGCGATGCTCCTCCAGCAAACCGGTTCCTGTAGAATCCAAGGCCCCACCCGAAAGTTTCCAGGACTTTCCAGGGGCGGAGCAAGAGGCAGCAGCAGGCACAACTTCTCAGCCTGCCGCTGCCATGCCAAGTGAACCTCGCAAGTGAAGTAGAGCTAGTAAACGCCCGCCTGCCTATGCGACTACGTATGTAAAATTGATTGCTCCATCTAGGAGGGAGATGTGTTAGATATTGACAGAATAGTTCTCCCTATGATCTGCTGTTTGGGCGGGAAGAATACTTGAATATGATTGGCTGGGATCCCTGACAGCTCCCTATAAAAGGGCTGGCTGTTAGAGGGGCTAGCTGCTGGATTGTAAATAGTTGCTGAATAAAGAGCTGTTGTCTGAAGCCTGTCTCCAGTCTCTTCAATCCACCTATCTAACAAGAAGGATGGGAACTGACAATGAGGACAATGCATTTTGTATGAGTTTAATTTTCTGATTCAAGAAAGGCTCTTAGATAGCCCTTTCTAGAGCTTGAGCTAATATTTCCTGCTACATTTCATATGTAAAATCTGACAAAATACATAGTATGCCTTGCTTTTTTTGGATGACCATGAGGGTTATTTTTTAGACATGTTAGTTGATCCTAAAAAGCAAAATTGTCCAACTAGGGGTTTAGGATTTCTTTTCTTAAGGATTAACATATCAGAGTTTATTTTCATTTTCCCAAGAGCACTATTTCAGAACTCTTCTGTTATAATTTATTTTCTGCTCCATAAATACTGCTTTTTCTTCTTTCTTCCCAGACCACCACTAAGAAAAATGTTCTTATGCTGAATTCCTTCAGTTGTAGGTTGTCAATCCTTAATTTTTTTGTGGATCTCTTATCAAATTATCAAAAACATATACAGTAATAAATAAAACTACAACAGCTACCCTGTTCATCTTACCCAGGTTTAGTTAGGGTTGGCTTGATGCTGCCATCTGCTGTAATCACAAAGCTACAGTCCATATCCATTTTTAGTAAGGGCAACAATTGGGAGTTTTCAGACTAAACAGATTTTATTAAAAGGCATACATTTTTGTGAAGTATAGATCACTCATCAGTTGCACAGAATGTATGATTTGATATATTATACAATTGTTAATTGATAAAATACTTGTGATCTGTCTCTCCTGTACAGTAACTTGCATTTACAAATAACTAATCTATTTTCCTCTTTCTCTTCAATTTATCCCAATTTAATCTTACATCACTCTGTGCATTTGATGAAGAGAGCTATAGCTCACAAAAACCCATGCCTTTTAACACAATTTGTTGATGCAGATTTTCTGACCTTTTGGCTACCATAAATTAATAATCTGGCCTCCTAGATTATCCCCAGTAAATTAGGGCATGGTATTTGAAAGTTGTAAAACATGACTAACTTTTTCAAAAGAGAAGGAAGAGAAATATTAGAAGTGTAGCTATTCACTTTTCTTCAAATTTACTAGAGGTTTACTAAAATCTGGTTTTACAAACTTATGTTTCTTCAATGGGTTTTATAAATTGCAATTTAATAGATTTCAATCCTGATGAACATTCAGGGCATTTCCTCCCTCCCATTTTTAAGCTTTTGTATTTGATATATTTATACATGGCACCCTCAAGGCAGGGGAGCTATTCAAAGGCAAAATCCTGAAGAAATGGGAGTAATTGAGAATAAGAAGGATACTCCAAGGAGGCTTTCTTTAAAATCTCTATCTTTCTTCTGCTTGATTAATTTTGAATTCAGTTTCATTGGTACACTGAGGACTGCAGCCAGACAATTAATCTCAACTAGAGTCAGGCAGTACAGTGAATACAAGGAATATTTTCCACCCGTCAAACCTTTAATTTCATGTTTCCGCGTATCTGACATTTGGTTGGGGTAGTAATTTTTATCTCAAGGGACAGGAGATGTATTTATCAATAGGATTTAATTATTTAGTTTTCATGCCTCTATAACTGTGATGGCGAACCAATGGCATGCATGCCAGAGGTGGCACTCAGAGCCTTCTTTGTGGGCATGTGCGGTATCACCAGCTGCTCTTCTGGTTTCTGGTCCACATATGCTCACCAGCCAGCTGATCTTCGGGTTTCCGGTGCTCCAGAGTGTGTGCACATGCGCATGCACATATTCCAGTTTGGGCACTTGGTGCCAAGAAGGTTTGCCATCACTGCTCTATAGCTTTAGTGGAAAAAGGGGGGGGGATTAACAGAAATATACACTTTTCAGGATTTATTTAAGTAATGTACCCCTAAAACCATGTTGTCGATCTTGCAGATACCAAACAGAATTTGTTTCTCATTCTGTCACTTACTTAAACCAGGAACAGTTCATAAGTCATAATTTCAAGATTACCAGGAAGCAATACATTGCAGAAGAAAAATACCACCAGTTCAGTACTAAGCAGAGATTTTTTTAGAGCAGATGAAATTGATCTGTCTTGAATTCTAATCTGCCTTCTTGAGGCAGATTAGATATCACACAAGTAAATTTAAGTAAGAATTGATTTTGGAAGTCTTTATTCACAAGGGTGGCTGTTGCTGGTACCGAACTGTAACTGGAAAAGAATGCTAGTCCAGCCAAATTCTTGCATCGCTATAATTAAAAACTCTTTGCATTATATGAACAAAGGCAATATATATTTATAAAATTTACCATGAAAATAACAAGAAAAGAAATAAAAGGAGTTAAACGCAAAGACATACTCATACAAATTACAATAATGACCAATATAGAATTCACCTTACATTTCCACTTCCAAGAAGACTGAGCCAAAAAACAATACAAATGCACACAATCACATAGAAGAAAATTCTGTGGCATCAGAATGTTATATGTCTGAAGATGTCCTCCATTTGAAGGGCAGCTTAGTGCAAAACTGCAAATGCAAAAAAACTGAACTGCTTCAGTGAGTAGCAGGGAAGTCTTGAGTTTGTGTGAGATCCAAAGCACTTCTGAATTACTTTCCAAGTGTGCAGAACCCTATTCTGACTTACTGTTCATACTGCTGCACCTGGAAAAAATAAACTTTGTTGCCTGCAATGGCTTCCTTAGGATTTAACTGAAAGTCAGGGAAGATGCCAGCACTGTCTATGGATGAAGAAGAAAACCAAAAAATTGAGATGATTGTTGAAAGCCCCATCCTTACGGATGTGTCTTGATGTACAAAAGGGATAGGACATCAATGCCAAGATTACAATTACCATCTTGACTGAGTGACCATCACCCCTTCCCAGAGGTACAGACAACTGGTGAGATGATTGTACAATAAAAGTCACAACATCCACAAATACATTAGTCACTACCACCAGACTTCTACTTTGTCAGAAGTAAAAGCAAGTTCTCTCTTTTGAAATTAAAGAGGAAAAATTTAAGGTAATTATTCTGCATTATTTATCTTAACTCCTCTCTGCCAACTATCTATGAATACCCTAAATGTATCTTGGGTATCCCTTTCTGGGCTCTGAAAACAAGCTAGATTGAACCTGGATGGTATTTGGAAGTTTGGCATTGTAAGCTAAACTTAGAAGCCAACCAAATATTGCAAATGTTGGCATTGGCAAACTATATTAAAACTACATGGATTTTCTTGAGAAAACCACCAAGGGTTGAGACTGACTCAAAGGAAACCTTATCTTGGTTTTCATAAATTGTGGTTAGCCTGTATGGCTCAAAAGTATACACATACCAGGGGTGAAATGTAAAATCTGTTACTACCGGTTTTGTGGGCATGGCTTAATGGTGGTGGGGATAATGTGACTGGGTGGGTGTGGCTTTTAAAAAAAAAAACTTTTCAAAGCATTTTTTCTAATGCTTTGAAAAGCCTCTCTGCCAATCAGAACTCAGCTGGGATCATCAGAGAGGCTCTTTAAAAAATGCCTCTCTGCTGATCAGGGAACTCAGCTGGGATCGTCAGAGACTTTTCAAAGCATTTTTTAACCACCTCTTTGGCCATGAGGTTGCAGAAAAAAATGCTTTGAAAAGCCTCTGATGATCCCAGCTGAGCCTCGCGATCATCAGAAGGGTTTTTTTTTAACTTTTAAAAGCATTTTTTCATCGGAAGAAGTTATAGAAAAAATGCTTTTAAAAGTATGCGGGGGGTGCAGGGATTTTTGCTACCCGTTCTCCGAACCACCCGCCACCATTGCTACCAGATTGGGCAATCGGGTCCAAACTGGGAGCATTTCACCCCGATACATACTGATAGAGCTGGTATCAGATTTGAAGATGTCTTAAGCATAAGGGCCTTTAAGCTATCAGTGCCTAAAACTGTCGCCTGATACTCTTCTTCCCATTCCAAGCTGATCTGACTCCATCCTTGTACCACGTCAACTATATTGACCAAGTCAGGCAATAACTAAGCAACATGTATAGAATAGTATATCTTAAATAGGCTTTATCCTACAAAGTCAGTCAGAATTCAGAAATGTTCTGGGAAGTGAAGATCCCCTTCACTGCGCTAATTGATCATTGATATCCTCATAACAAGAATGAAAATTGATGTAGGAAGCCAGAGTCAACTCAATCAGGATCAGTGTAATATCAAGCTGTTCATTGCATGTTGACTGCAGTTTGCAAGGAGATAAAACTTTTCTTAATACCATCCAATTTTTCCTTGTGACAAAGACTGCTACTCAATCCTCAGTTTGAAGTAATAATCTAATCAATTGCACAAGCTAAATCTTTAAACCACAATGGCTCCTAAGCAAAGTTACTTTCTAGCTCAGCACACAGATGGTGAGCTAAATAAGGAAAATTAATTTATAAGGTGTCAGAAGCTGCTAGAACAAAAATTAAAAAATCCAATCTGATTTCTATAATACTTTAAATGGGAATTATTGGTTAAAATTTGAGCTATAATATACGTTTCTCTCAGGGCTTCTTTGTCTTTTGTTTTTGGTGAGATAGGTCAGGAATGGGGACACTATTTCAAATGTCCATTTTGGCAATGGTAATATTCCATTTCTCAAAGCAGTGTGCAGAACACAAATAGAAATATGCCAGCATAAAACTTGAAATTGTAACCTTAAACTGAAGAGCCAGCTGCTGCTTTCTGTCTGCCTACAGAATAAGCAAAGTTGTTAGTAATCAATGCCTACACAATCTCTAATGGCAATTTAATGTTTGTCTTAACTAAAAATAATTTTGAGGGGTTTGTCCATATTATATTGTTGCTATTGTTTGATCTATGCCATGTATTTTCTTTCAAAGCTCAAAACAGAGCACTTCTCAGCAAACACCTCTTTGCAAAAGATGGGGCCAAAGGCTAAATGATCTTTTTCCACAACTCACATTTCTTTCAGAGCTATCCCAAGCAGATTCTTTTCAGTTCTAATTTTAGTCGAGCCTACTGCCAAATCTCTCACCAGTGGTAAAGGGGTATTGTTCTTTTTTCAATTTTCAGATATCAAATAGGAAAAATGTCCCTCTTCTGGTTGTAAACTTTCTAGAACTTTACCTATATCATTAAGGAATAGAATGCAGACACAAGTTTAATACAGAATGACCATACATCTTTTATTTCAGAAATCTGTCCTTGACATTTATTTCATTTAATTATTTGTTTTTTGGTTTTGCTCTTGAATTTTCCTTTGTAAAGCAAAGTTATAAACATAAACTATTAAAGTATCCTCATAAGCCTCTTTCAATATTTGCCTCTCTTTCAGGTTTATGCTTTATTTTTTCTAAGAAAATGTGGTCATTTTCTAGTAAAACAATAGAAAGGTCAAACAACTCTGAGCCTCACAGCTCATTCTCTTTTACACAACATAAATTAAACAGTCTTCTCAAAGGTGGAGACCATGAGGATGGTTAGCATCATGAAAGCCCTCCCTCTGTCTTTTAATTAACAATTATTAATGTATAATCTATTCTCCCCATTTTAAATTGTAAATACCATATACTGTTTTTGATTTAATATTTTTTACTCTGTGAGGAAGATGGGCAATTTCAAAAATGTGATAAATAAATAAAATGAATATATAAGTCTGCCAAGTCCCTGACATCTGAGAGTCCTGGTGGCACAGTGGTTAGAATGCAGTATTGAAGGCTAACTCTGCCTGCTGCCAGGAGTTAGATCTGACTGGCTCAGGATTGACTCAGCCTTCCATCCTTCTGAGGTCAGTAAAATGAGGACCCAGATTGTTGAGGGCAATATGCTGACTTTGTAAACCGCTTAGAGGGCTGTAAAGCACTATGTAGCAGTATATATGTCCAAGGGTTATTGCTATCTATTCCCTCTACATTATTCCATTATTTCTTAACTTTGGCAACTGTATATGTGTAGTGGATTTCAACTCCCAAATTTTTCCAACCAGCGTCTGAGGAATTTTGGAGAATTCTGAAATTGAGGTCCAAACATCTTAAAATTGCCAAGGTTGAGAAATGTTGTTCCTACTCTAAGCCTCTTCCCCCTTTCTGACTATTTGGGGCTGGATACTTGGTCTAGCAGGAAGTGCAATTCATTTTCTGAATTGTGAGGAGTATCCGGAAAACACCAAATGCAGATAGGTTAATTTTTTCTTAGTCATCCCTGCCACCACTCAGCTGTTCTTTTGGCTTCTGGAGATTTTTCTCATGGACTTTTATGACCAGCCTGTCTGCTCTTACATTCTGACTCTTCACCCAAGTGACTTCTGAAAGAGGGTAGCTTTTCCACTGTACCAAATATTGTAATGTCCCTTTGTAAAGTCTAGAATCCAGAATTCTTTTTACTTCATAATGGGTCTCCCTGCATTGTGATGGGACCTAGGGCTTCCTGAGCTACTGGCTTTAGCTCTGAGCCTATTACCAGCTTCAATAGACTGCTATGGAAAATTGGGTGTGTTTTCCCCAATAGCTGTGGGAGTTTCAACTCTACTGTGACTGGATAAATGATTTTTACAATGGGAAAAGGTCCTATAAACTTAGGACCCAGTTTTCTACATGGCAGCTTTAGTTTCGGGTATTTGGTAGAGAGGTAAACTTTTTCTCCTATGTGAAATGGCTTTGGAGGGATTGCCTTTTGTCTGCCTGCTCTTTCTGCATCTCGGTGCCCGATTTACATTCCCCCAAGCCTCCTTCAGGGAGTCTATCCATTCAGTCAGGCTTACTGAGGAAGGGTGAGGAAGAGGGAACTCAGGCATTGGGACAAATTCCACTCCTGTGGCCACTTTGAAAGGCATGAAGCCTGTGCTACTATGTACAGCATTGTTGTATGCTACCTCAGTGAAAGATAGCAGATCAGCCCAATTGGTTTGTTGGTAGTTTATACAGCATCTCAGGTACTGCTCTATCATTGTGTTTGTGTGTTCCGCCGCCCCACTAGTACTTGGATGAAAAGCTGAGCTAAGTCCCTGGGAAGACCCAATTGATTTTACAAACTCCCCCCAGAATTTGGCTGTAGACACCACCCCTCTCAATCAGATATGATCCTCTTTGGGACTCTATGCAGTTGGTAAATGTGGTTTAAGAACAGTTTAGCCAGTTTATGGGCTAAAGGGAAGCCAGAGCAAGTGATGAAATGAGCCTGTTTGGAAAAAAAGATCGATCACTGTTACAGTGCTTCCTCTGTTTTCTGGGAGTTCCATGATAAAGTCCATTGTTATTTCCTCCTAGGGTCATGACAGGTCAGCCATTTGTTGTAACAATCCTGGGTGTTTCCCAGGTTTTTGTTTTCTTCGCTGCGCATATTACACAGATTTTTACATAGCTTTCAATGTCCTTATTTAATGCTGGCTACCAAATTTGTCTTCACATCAGATGCCATGTCTTTAGGAATCCAAAGTTGCTTGGAGTCAGGGATTCTTTGGAGGACTTGAGCCCGGAGGGTACTGTAGATGTACAACTTTGGACCTTTCCATGCCATTCCATCTCAGGAGGTCAGCAGTTGTTGGTTGTCCCTGAACCAGAAGTTGGTTTGCAGCTCAGCTCTGAGCTTTTGAGTTAGCTCTTTCCCTGGTTTGCTCAATTGTCTCTGAGTCTGTTGCCTCATGGTGACTTGTGCTGCCTTCTGGGGAATGGAAATGATAGTGTTGACCTCTTCATGCTTTCTCTTGTACTGGGGATTTGGGAAAAGACATCCATTAGGATGTTTTTCCCTCCTGGAATGTATTTCAGCTCCGGGATGGCTTTGACTTTTCCTGGGTCCATTTCTGTCCCCTCGCTCAACACTCGATAGCCTAGGTAGTCGAGATAGGTCTTTTGGAATTCATATTTGGATAGCTTGGCATATAGCAATAGCACTGATATATCACATTATAGTGCTTTATAGCCCTCTCTAAGGGTTTAACAGAGACAGCATATTGCTCCCAACAATCTGGATCTTCATTTTACCCACCTCAGAAGGATGGAAGGCTGAGTCAACCTTGAGCCTGGTGGGATTTGAACTGCCAAATTGCAGGCATCCAATAGTCAGCAGAACTGCAATACAGCACTCTAACCACTGCATCACCGAGGCTCTATAGCAGCAGTTCTCAACCTGTGGGTCGCGATTCCTTTGGGGGTCAAACAACCCTTTCACAGTGGTTGCGTAAGACCATTGATGGTCTTAGGAACCGAGACACCACTCTTCTGTGCGTCTCCAGGCAGATTTGCCCACATGCAGATACGCCCTAAGCCACATGGCCGCCATCAAAGCACAGCTGAGAAACTCTCTTGACTTGCTAAGCCAGTCGCATGTGTGCCCTGGACTGTGGGCGTCGCCACCTCCTCCTGTGGTGGCTGGAGAGCCTGGCTCGGTGGCGGCAGTCAGGTCGGGGTGCCATGCCACCTGCGGTTGGACCCGTCGCCTGATCTTCACCATGCCCGTTGCTGCACTGCCGGCTGAGCCAACACCGGAGAAGGACCCGTGGTGCTCTTCTGCTCCTTTCCCGGCTTTAACTCAGGGACACAACTGCAAAACCCATCCAGAGTCGAGAGGGGACTTCGAGACAGGGACGCGATCATCGCCCCATGTCCTCCTTCACTTGCAACAAATGGCTCAGATGGGCACAATAAGACAAAGCTGGTCGAAGTGGCTGCTGAGTGCAGGGTGTGTGTGTGTGTCCTTGGGACGCAGAGAATCCAGTTGGGTTTGGATTGCGGGATGGGGGGGGGGTGCTGAAAAGTTAACCCTCGCGCCTGGATAGGGTTGCTGAAAGCCTGTAAATTAATGTGCTGCTGTAGTGCGGGTTCTATTCATGTCTGAAGGCTACTCAAGAGAGATCATTGGCTTAGCTTGTGGCGCAGCGGCAGACATGGTGGAGGTAAGGTGAGTGGCCCAACTGCAGGCAGTGCGGCACCCCTGCCCGAGCCTCACAATGCTGGTGTAAGGATTGCCTCTCTTTCCAACTTAAGAAAGTAAGAACTCTTGAAACGTGGTTCCATCAGGCTGGCCTGGCCTAACCTTTTTCCCCTTTTTTCCCTTTTTAAAATGTAAATTTTAATTTGTTCTTAATTACTGGGGTTTTAAATCTGTCTTGGGCCAAATTGTTTTAATTTGATTTTATTCTGCTTTTAAATTTTGTATTCTATGTGTTTTTATCTTTTGCCTGTTCACTGCCCTGAGTTCTTCGGGAGTAGGGTGATATATAAATCAAATAAAACTTAAACAAACCTAAACCTCTCTAAATAGCACTGGAGCTGCGATTTTTGGTTGGGCTGGCTCGATGAAACCCCTTGCTAGGTTTTTCTCAATAAATGTTCTCAACTCTTCCAATTCCCTCGGTGACATGCTGTATATCTTGGGTTTAGGGAGTTTTGCACCGGGTAAGATTTCTATCGCACAGTCGATTGTGGGGTGGGTGGGGGGAAGCTTGTCTAAGGCTTTTTCACTAAAAACCTCAGCCAAATCCTTGTATTCTATGGGTATGCTCTCAGTTGGTATGGCGTGACCAGGCATGGCTGTTTCTCAATTTTCTGCCCCCTCAGTTCCTTTATGTGGACTCTCAGCAAAAGTCACATTCATCTGAAATTTTATGATGCCTTGTTTCGAATTGATTTTTGGATTCCATTTTTTCAGCCATGCAAGGCCCAGAACCTACCTCCCTTCAGATGTTGAGATTTCCCAAAGTTTCCATCACCAATTGGGTTATATGCCTCTTCAGATAATCCTCCCTCAGTGGTGCTTCAGTTAGTTCCCCCTGGTCAGCAAGGGCTTCTAGTTCCAGTTTCCACTCCAGTTTTCGGTTGCCCACGGCTGAGGGTGACTCCTCTGGTTCTCTCATCCCAGCTATCTTTCTTCCCGATGCCAATTGACCAGCGGGGCTTTTCAGATTCTCCTCATCCTCTCCAATAGGGTGTACAAAACAGGCATCTGACTGCGTGGCGGTTGCTGTCTCCCTCCAGCAATCTGTTTCTCCCAGTTCTCTGCTTCGTTCGAACATAGTTTGCAAGGTTCCCTCAGTAGAGCAAATATTGCTTCTTTGGGTTTACCATTTTGCAGATCGTGCTTTGTGTAAGGATTGCCTCTCCTTCCAACTTAAGAAAGTAAGAACTCTTTTTTTTTTATTGAAATAGTTTTACAATACAAAAAAAATTTCCATTTTCACCCCCCTCCCCAGTCCCCCTCCCCACCCCCTCCCATCCTCCCTCAACCCCAACCCCTCCCCTCCCTAACCCCCCCTGACTTCCGCTACAAGTTAAAAAAAAAAAACTTAGAACAAGGGAAAAAGAAAAAGATTATTAAGTATTCAAATTCTCAATTAAACAAATTTCGAAAGAGGAAGAGAAAGAGAGAGAAGGAAAGAGGGAAAAAAAGTAAAAAAAACAAACAAACAAAGAACCAAACATTAATATATTTAAACAATATTAAAAAAACCATTGATAGTCATTATAATTAAGAACACTATTATAATTATCCTAACTACACCCCTTAACTAAAGAAAAACCCCAAAAACATAAAACATAAGAAATATATGTGCATATATAGTTATAATCATACAGTTATATCATAAAGAGAATTATCTTATTTAATTCATTTCTCAATCTCTATAATCCAACTTTCAGTCTTCTCTTCAACTTGATTGATGTCAAACATATTTCCTCACATAGATCCAGCTTCGATAATCTTCATCTTACCGCTGCCCCCATCAGCAAAATAAAACGTTTCTCCACACCACCACCCGAGTGACTTTATATAAATAAAATTCAACCACGAAGATATTCACCCCTCTAGGAAGATTCATTCAAGCTAACTTATACTATACCTAAAAATAGGCTTTTGCAGCCTTAACATTCAAACCTTGAGAGAAAAAGAAAAAACCAACTAAGAGCTGCATTCCCAGATGTTCCTTTAAAATTGTTTCAAATCCTGCCACCCTTTGCAATCCAATCCTTCGGGTTATAAGATATTTTCAATTTCATAGTCTTCTCCTAGATGATAAGTTCCACAAAAAATATATAATTGGGTAACCAATGATCGCTGCTAATTTTGCAGCAATCTATCAGAACTCAGGATATCATGTCCAATCCAGGATAAACTTCATAGTAAAAATTTTTATAATCCATTTTAATAGATAAATTTAAAGTTAGTCCAACTCAGAATGAACTTTTAACAAATTGTTGTGCTTCTTAAAAGAATTTTTATAATCCACTTTTTCCAGATCTTTCAATGCTTTCTGATTCAGTATCAAACAATTCACGATGCTCTTTAAATTTGTCACCTGTGGTTTCCAGTCGGATTTCTTCGTTAACCTCTAGTTCCTGTCGATTAGCATCACCCCCCATGTCTTGAAGAGTATTGGACCTCTGTTGCTGGTCATCTCGAAGTAAATCTTTGTTTTTTGAGGCTTCCTCCAGCAATTCAAGGTCCTGTAATCCCCCAAGGACACTGAGGTGTTCAGTTTTCTCATCAGAAAAGTCCATAATAGAATCCTCTGGACAACCACCAAAATCTCCTTTTGTTTTTAACACACTTTGATTTTCTTCTTTCTGTTCACATTTTGTAAACTCTGTTTTTGACTTTTTATCCTTAAGATGTTTCGATGCTCCCTTAAAGATATTTTGATAAAAATATTCTGCTTTTTCAATAGTATTCAGACAATGTCTCACACCTTGATATCTAAAAATTATACCAACTGGAAAATCCCATCTAAATGGGATATTACTTCTCTTCAGTTCCTTGACCAAAAAATCAAAATCTTTCCTGTCTTTTAAGACCTTCGATGGTAACTCTTTGAAAATCCTAATTTGTGTACCTGCTACCTGCACTCTATCAAAATAAGACTTTTGTAAAATATCATCTCTCAGTCTTTTATCAGTGAAGTAAACAACAACATCTCTAGGCAGATTTCTTTGCTTAGCCAAACGTGAGTTAACTCTGTAAACTTTCACTATTGAACCCAAAATTGATTCATCTTGTAGCTTTAATAATTCTGCAAAGGCCTTTGCACAAGTTGTTCTTAAGTTTTCTCTGTTGTTTTCTTTTATCCCTCTTAGTCTAATTGCTGATTCTTTAGCCTTAATTTGAAGCATAATAACATCATTCTGAATATTATAGTTTTTGGCCTCTGCTTCCAGAAGTTTCATTTGCAACTCTTGTATTTGAGATTCAAATTTATTACTCATCTCAATCACTTTCTTCCCCATTGCAGCCATCGCAGTTGTAAAATCTGAAGCTACTTGAGCAATAATTTGATTCAATTGGTCATATTTCCCAAAAACCAGTTCCTCAATATCCTTCTGTGAACCTTTTACCTGGTCTACTACACTCTCTAAAGACCTTGTAATTAACTCTTTTAACTCTTGTTCTGTAAGTCTCTGCAAATGAGACATTTCAACTTTATTCATCTGGTTCAAGGGAGAGCCCCCCCTTCCTTTAGGTTTAGGCATCTTTACTTTTAAAAAGGACCAAAAAAAAAAAAGAATCCTTCTTACTTCAATAGAAAAAAAAAGGAAAAGAAAAAGCAGGAGAAATCTATTCAGGCTCTGTTCCTTTAAGTTCTTTGTCTGTGAATATTCCTTTCAAAGTCTTTCAGTCTTTCAGGACTACACTCTGCACACCATTTCCGCTATCACTTTCCTTTCAAGCAGAGCCAGTCGCCATCTTAAAAACTTTCACTTTTCTTCCTCTCCTTCCCCCTTCCCCCCTCCTCTTCCAAAAAAAATCCGTTGAAAAAAAAATCCATACTTGCTTAAATTTTCCTTCTTTCTTTTCCAGCTTGCTCCAATTATCATTCCAAGTGTGGTGTTGCTCCCAGCGTCTGGCTCCGCTAATTAGGTAATTAGTGGAGGTTCCTCTCAGCGCGGAGCATACCCTGGGGGTATGGAGGGAGCCATCCTTCTGAGCCCTCCCCAGGACAAAGGAAAAATCCTGGGGGGCTCGAGGAGGCTCAACCTCACCCCCAGAAGCTCTCCCTGCTCCTCCCGTCAAGGAGTAGGTTTTTTGAGCCGCCTGCCAGCTGTAAGGCGGCTCTAACGCGCCGAGAGACCGGCGGGCATGGAGGAGCCCGCCGCCGACGAGGAAGGCGCCAGCGGAAGTCGAAAGTAAGAACTCTTGAAACGTGGTTGTTCAAAAGGATTCTTTTATTAAGCAGAAGTGAAAGCCATCCAGTTAAAGCACCATCTGAATACCCTTAGACAAGACAAGTAGAATTAGAGCAGTAGAGACCCCTCCCTTTAAGTCAGAACCCAAACAACCATGCATTCACACTATTATCCTTTAAAGTGAAACAACTCACATGGCTATCATAAAAATTCTTCCAGGTAAAGAGGATCTCAGGGCTCTTTGGCACCAAGATATAGGTTGTAAAATATCTCTTGACACAGGCAATGCTAATAAATCGAATCCAAGTCTCCCCCATCCTCCAATTGAATGGCAGTATCAGTTTTAGGGATCTGATAATTGGGGAAGGAGCAGGAGGGTGGCCGAAGTTTCTCGTTTTCCATGTCCTGAAATCTTTTGAGTCTAAATTAAAACGGATACCTGAAGAATCTAAATTTCTCTCTCCCTCCCTCCCTCTCTCTCTCTCTCTCTCTCTCTCCTCTCTCCCTCCCTCCCTCCCTCCCTCCCCCCTCCTCTCTCTTTTCCTTCTGAAAAATCAATTCGGCAAAAAGCATTCCGGTCCTTATCTCTCCTGAGTAGCCTTCAGACATGAATGCATGTTAATTTACAGGCACCTCTACTTTCAGCAACCCTATCCAAGCGCTGGTGGGTGGGTAGGGTGGATCTGCAGAGATTTCAGCAACCCCATCCTGCGATCCAAACCCAACTGGCTTCTCTGCGTCCCAAGGAGACACACACACAACCTGCGCTCAGCAGCCACTTCGACCGGCTTCGCCTTATTGTGCCCCACTCGAGCCATCTGTTGCAAGGCAAGGAGGTCACAGGGTAATGATTAGGTCTCTGTCTCAAAGTCCCCTCTCAACTCTGGATGGGTTTCGCAGTTGTGTCCCTGAGTCAATGTCAGGGAAGGAGCAGAAGGGCAGCCAGAGTTTTTCCTTTTCCATACCCTGAAATCTTTTGAGACTAAGAAGAATCTTAAATCTCTCAGGAGAGATCAGGACCGGGATGCTTATTTGCCGAATCAATTTTTCAGAAGGAAAAGAGAGAGAGAGATTCAGATTCTTCAGGTATCAGTTTTATTTTAGTCTCAAAAGATTTCAGGATTTGATGCCTCAGTCTACCTGTCTCTCAGTGAGGAAGCTTCCCGGAGAGGCAGCCAAAAGCTCCATATGGAGGCCACCAATCACAAGCCCCGGGGGTACCTGCTTCCAAGGGAATGGCTTGACTATTTCAAAGCAAGCGGCTGGGAAGCCAAGAAACAGGCAGACGGACGCTGCGCGCACTCTTGCCTCACTTGCCCATTGAAAATAGTGCTAAGCTGTGAAGAACAGCAAACTCCAAAGTTGAAAGAGACTGAGGAGAGGCAGGGCCAGGATTGGAGTCAGCCAGGGGAAAAGGGAGGTGTGTGGTGCCACTCCCCCCTATAAGCGCAGCATCTGTCTGCCCCTCTCTTGGCGAGGAAGCTTCCTGGCCGCTTGCTTCAAAGTAGCCGAGCTGTTCCCTTGGAAGCAGGCACCCCCAGGGCTTGTGGTTGGCATGGAGTTTTCAGCTGTCTTTCCCTGGACCCCGAGGCATAGCAGCTACCTCCTCCCTCTCTGCCTCCCGCCCATCCTCAGCCCTGCAGCGAAGTTTCAGAAGCATCAGGAAAAGTTTTTTCACTGTGCTCAGGGCAGGAAAGCAAGCAGGCCAGCTGGGTGGGAGGAGGCTGCCTGACCTACTCCCTGCTCCTCTGGCAGCTCACTTCTTCCCCAGAGAAGAGACGGCAGCATACAGCAGAAGTGCTCTCAGCCTCAACAGCAAGCTCCAAATGCGTGGCTTGCTTGGACTCATCCCTACTGGGAACCTCAGGCTGCAGGGGTAAGGGCAAGAGCGACCAGCCACTCAGGTGCAACGGGGCAAGATTTGCTGGTTTGGTGGCTGGCTGCCCTGTCCGCTGCTCCTTCTCCAGCATTGGCTGGGCTGGCACCGTAGGAGCAAGTGTGATGGGGGTTGGGTGACAGGCCCAACTGCAGGCAGCAGAGTGCTGGGTGTCAGGTGGGGTGCCACGCCGAGCCAGGGGACGATGATTCCCAGGGGGAAGGAGCTCAGGCAAGCCGTGCATTCAGAGCTTACTGGCTGCTGGTCTGCCAAAGCCCCACCAGCCTCCTTCTCCTTCTTTCGACCGACCTGCATGCCTGGCAGGCCTGTTAGTACCGGGTGGGGGAAACAAGTGCGGGGCTGCAGGCAGCCCAAGGGCGGATACCTCCTTGAAAGGCAGAGGCGAGTGAGGGTGGCTGAGCCTGGCTGTTTGATTAAAACTACTTTCTGAGTTTTCCCACTGCTTGAAGAATGAGCTAACAGACTAAGGAAAGAAAAAGTGAAGATTTAAAGGGACGGACAAAGCCTCCACAGAACTGGAAATGTTGTTTAATGGTATATGTGTGTGTGTGTGCCTGTATGTAATCATTTCCAGACCTAGATGGAGGATGAAATCCTCTAATAATAGTACGCAAGATTATTTAGAAAATGGAGCTCATTGGTTTGTGAAAAAACTCCCTGAAATAATTGTAATGATTGGTTTGCATGAAAGGGGATTTTTGCATGTGAAATTGGCTTACACAAGCAGTTTGATTGCAGTGCAAATGTGAGTATGTTGAGGGTAAAAGTTGGTGTGAATGTACTTTGATTCCCTTTCACAGTAAAGAAATGAAATGAGAAAGATCCCATAGAAAATGTGACAAATGTGATTTACTAAAGCTATGGATAATGGGGAGAAACAGAGAAAATTTTTAGATAGGCTGAGCCTATCTAAAAAAGGCAGGACAAATAGGTGACCTGCTCATTCAGCTTTGCCTTTCACTGTTTTGGTCTCTCTTATCTGCATATAAAAGCTATGCAGATATATTTTCTTTTCTGCTATGAGTACAATTTTGATTTTATTTTTTCTGGAAATTTTTGGAAGTTTAATTAATTATGCTTTATGCTTAATTAAACCTATATAAAAGAAATTAGTTTGAAAAACTTTGCTTATATTTGTAAATGTTTTAACCTACTCAATGAGAATTTGCTTCTATCTGAATGGACTCTGGATCTGACTCACATTCTACTAAAATCAGAGAATTGACACTAAAGTTTAACCTAAATAAATTTCAGAGCATTAACCCAGAATACCTTATTTAGATTGTTTGTTTTATTCTTGAAGCTGTTCTTCTTACCTCCATTTTTTCCATGTCTCAATGTCTGTGTGCTTAGGAGTCAAGATGCCCCATCCTATGGCATTGTTTGTTTATTAGCAGCAAAAGTTGATGCCCTTTTGGGAATTGTTACAGAGATGGATTAGAAATTACAATATGTAGAAAGAGGGAAGGTTTACCAAGAATTGAATTGAATTAAAGGGCAAAATGGTTAGAAAATATGTACAGGAACTGTCCAAATGTTTTTCTCTTTTGCAACAGAAAGGCATTCCTGTGCAAACACCAACCTTTGACTTCACTGTACACCAATATAAAGCAGGACAGTGGGTACTGATAAAGGTCTGGAAGGATGAGAATCTGACGAGGAAGAGAAACTGAAGGACCTTTCATCATCTTGTTGACCACTGAGACTGCAATTCGGATCACTGAAAAAGGTTGGACTCA